>JAFCIZ010000001.1:1741875-3006250 GCA_017871115.1 Cunninghamella blakesleeana | reverse complement strand
CATAGTTTATTTGGTGTTGTACCTATTCCTTCCCGTATGGTTCCTGGGTTTATTTTTGCTTTTTATTTATTTTTGGTACCAGATTCATCCATTATTCTTAATCTATCTTCGGCCTTGATCGCCTACCTATGTAAGAAATATAAATATAAATTGACGATAATGACAGTGATAATGACAGTAGCATGATAATGATATTAATAATATATTATATTACTTCTATTTATTAAATAGATGCTACAAAGCGACTTTCTAGTAAAATCTTGCCATTAGAAGATACCTATCGCCATTATGAAAATCATGCATTATTTAAATCATTAACTACATTTAGAAACTTTATCAGCATCGATTCAACTGGTTATCTTCCAGTAGCATCAACTAATGTACCTATAGTGACAGCATCTACTTCATCCAGTACTAATTCTGCTCCTTTCCCAGGTCAGGGTCATAGATTGGGTGATTAGCATTGTATTGTTTCATTTTAATTTTTAATTTTATTATTGTTTTAATTGCAGTTTACTCTTTTTAATTTTTTTTTATTATACGATAATATTAAAAATAAATAAATATATACGTATTTAAATGATGACATATTATAATATAGTTTTAGTATTACTTGATTTATCTTATTGTATTTTATTATACTTTGTTTTATTATTTTTATTTATTTTATTTAAATTTAATTTAATTTAGTTAGTCATTCCATCTATTTTATCTACATTAGTTTGTTCGCCATCTACAATTGTTTGCGGTATAGAACGCTCAAATCCTACTTGTTTTAATAAGTCCATTAAATCAGAATAATAATAGAGTGCATCCTTTTCTAATTCCGTCTTGGCCAACATAAATCCAGCAAAAACTAGCGAGTTGAAAGAAAGAGTATAGGGCAAATCACCCACTTCAAAAGTAGCCGTTTCTGATCTTCTTGGTACCAAGAGCATGAAATCACGTGTCATAATAAAATTATACGAAAGGTTAGATCGCAAGCTAATAGCTGAATCGTCATCAACATTAAGTCGAATTTGTTGAAACATTCCATCCAATAACCCAAAAAACATTTGCCCTAAATAATCTTCTATAATTGCTTCGTCATTTTCATTTTCTTCTATAAATTTAAGATCTAAAGGGGTTAAGACATGGACAAAAGGAAGTTGATCCAAGGTGTATATTTCACCTATTATATAAATAGATAAATAATAATAATAATCATATGGGTTATTGTTTTAATAAATAAATGAGATATATACGTGCATATGCTATTTATTTTCAAGAAAAAAAGATTGCATAGAAATCATGCATGAAAATAAAAATAATAAACATTTACCAGCTTTTGGATTTTCAATTTTATCGACAATTGCTTGTATAGGTACTTTAGCATTGATTCCAGAAAGAGGCATTAATTGTATATGCTTATGAGGTTGACTATATAAAATGTATATATATTAATTTAAATAAGTCATATTACTTTTTCATTTGTTTATTTTTTTTTATCAAAATAAAATAAAATAACCATGTATCACCTTGCACCAGAGTTAGTACCACAATTATAAAAAACTAAACCAGGTGTGGATCCAAAAGCTGATTTTAATGTTTTCCAAGCTATCAACATATCAGGAGGAAAAAGAGGTAAAGTTTGTTTTTGATATTCTTTTGTCACAATCAAAAGGTGGTGAGGAACAACACAAAACTTGTTTAATAAAATACGATAGTCATCATATTCTTTTACTATTAAGTTAGGATCAGGATTTAAAAAAGGATTAAATTCTTTTTGTTGTGATGATGATAGATTTCCTTCATCGCCGTTGTTATTATTTTTATTTTCTGCTCCAGGTTTTTTGGCTAAGCTTGGCACATAACTAATATGAAACTAATATATATATTACAATATATTTAATATATAGAGACGTGGTTTGCCTTGAATATTCAAATTGCTTTCCATATTGCAACACTACTAAAAAATAAAACTTACAAGAATGCCATTATTTTCTTTATCAAATTTTGTACTTTCAAAAAAGAAAAGATGCTTATTTTCTTTAGCAAATTGATATTTTTCTATAACCAAACTTTCTAATTCTCCCATAGTTTTTTTTTTTTTTCTTTTTTTTAAAAAAAAGTGGCACCAAGTATATAAAAAGGCTCGCGTAAAAAGAAAAGAAAAAAGCGGGGATTTAAAAATGATCTACTAAAAAAATAGTGACGAAAAATATTAAAAATTATATTTCGATTTTTTTAAGTACCGAATTTATTTTTTTCTCTTTTTTTTCTTATTCCTTTTTAATCAATAAAATATCTCATAATAATCTTTATCCAAAAAAATATATCATATTATGCCTGATATTAAAGTAGAATCTAGAGAACAATCATTACAACCTATTGAACCAGCAGAAGAATCAGAGTGGGATGCAAATATGGAACTTGCTTTATTAAACGCTATTGCACATTGTAAACCAGTTGGTAATGACTATTAAAATATATTATATATTATAGAAACATATTTTATTTATACTTATATACATGTATTAATATTATTACTATTTTTATTCTTTCTCTTTCTAGGTATACATAAACACTTTCGTATTATGTGTGTACAAAGACAATTCAATCAGCAAACTTCTTCAAAATATTCAATACAGGATATATGGGATCGTTTAGGTGAATATTACGGAATCAGTGCACTTGATGAATTGGTAAAGTATATATCACTTGTTTATTATTGAAATATATTATCGACTCAAAGTATGATAAATCATATTATGTATATATTATTATTATTTATATCATTTATTTATTCAAGGAAGAAGAAGATCAACAAGAACAAGAAGAAGAAGAAGATCAGCAAAATGGAGAAGAAAGACAACGAGAATTTTCTTTACCAGCAGAAGAAGAGTATGAGCAAATTATATCAGATCATCGACAAGATACTCGCGAAAGCTCACCAGGAATTGAAAGGCAGACCAAACGTACTAGATTAAGTAAACGTGATGTTTCACCAGCGGTAACAGAATCTTCAGTGGCTTCGACACCTGAACCAGAAGAAGGTAAAATATTCATTTTTTTAATTGGGTTAAAATAGATTATAAGGTTCCATTTTAATATTTTTCATTTAACTAAATGGTCCATTCCTTTATTTATTATTTATTTATTTATTTATTTACCTGTTTGTTTATTCTATTTTTTAAGGAAAACCTACATCTAGACGGACAGGCAGATCCACAAGAAAATCAGAAGCAAATACACCTGAACCAAACACACGTACAACTTCCTCCAGTAGTCGACGATCCAATAGGACCTCAGCAGCGTCCTCAACAAAGACTGCATCAAAAAGACAAAACAAACGAAAATGATTTGATAGCATGTGAAGGTAGTCAACAATTGGGGTGTAACAATTATTTTTTTCTTCCTTTTTTACAAACACCGCTTGATAATGGGTTGATTTTTTTTTTTTAACTTTTTTATTATTTGCCACCAACTCCCCCCGTTCAGCACCTTTTTTATCTATAAAATTTACTCTATCCACTTAAAATCCTCTTTTCCCCTTAATTTCTATCGGCGGACAAATAAAAATTTTGTCATTTTTTTAATTTTTTCTTGTCCATCTTTTTTTATATATTTTTCTTCTTTCTTTCCCTTTCTTTTCTCTCTCTCTCTCTCTTTTTTTTTTTTTTTACATTTCTTACATTAATTAATTTATATATATATTTTTATATATATTTAAATACAATCCATCAATCATTATGGCCACCAAAAGAAATGTATCATCAGATAACAATGATATCAAAAAGAATGAACCAGTAATTGATGAAGCTATTGAACGTGGTTGGGAAATCCCTGATTTTACTATCAAAGAAATCCGTGATGCTATTCCTGCTCATTGTTTCCAACGTGACACTTTCAGATCTTTTACTTATGTTTTCCATGATTTTGCTTTTGCTATTGCTTTAGCTTATGGTGCTACCTTTATTGATCAATTGCCTAACCCTGTTACTAGATTGGCTTTATGGGCTTTGTACTGGGTTGCTCAAGGTATAGTTTGTACTGGTATTTGGGTTATTGGTCATGAATGCGGTCATCAAGCTTTCAGCCCTTCTAAGGTAATTTTTTTTAAAAGAAATCACAAATCACAAAATTAAAAACAATGATCAAAAATGATCACAAAAAAAAAAAAAAAAATAGAATTTTTAAAAAAAAAACTGACCATTTTTATTTTTTTAAATAAATAGGCTATTAATGACGGTGTAGGTATGGTTCTTCACACTTTCTTACTCGTCCCTTATTATTCATGGAAGTTTTCTCACTCTCGTCATCATAAAGCTACTGGCCATATGAAGAAGGATCAGGTAAAAATTTTATAGAGGAATCAATATTAATTGAATTGGGGTTTTTTCTTTTGTTTTTTTTTTTTTTTTTTTTAAAAAAAAAAAAGGAAAGATAGAAACCAAAAGACATTACATCAATATATAAGGAGATGCTTACAAATTCATTTGTTTATTTTTTAAAAAAAAATAGGTATTCGTTCCTCATACTAGAACTGAAATGGGTTTACCCAGCCGTGACCAAGATCCTGAAGGTGATGGACCTCACAGCAGCTTAGAAGAAACACCTTTGGCCATGTTATATCGTATGTCCTTAATGTTTATTTTCGGCTGGCCTATGTATTTATTCTCCAATGTTTCTGGTCAACCATACCCCGGTTGGGCCTCTCATTTCAATCCTTATTGTGAAATCTATGAAAAGAATCAAGTTGGTGAAGTCTACCAATCTGTTGTTGGTCTTTTAACCATGATTGGAGGTTTAGTTTATGCTGGTCAAGTCTTTGGCTCTTTAACCGTCATTAAATTCTATGTTATTCCTTATTTCTTTGTCAACTTTTGGTTAGTCTTGATCACTTATTTACAACATACTGATCCCGAATTACCTCATTATCGTGAAAATGTATGGAATTTCCAACGTGGTGCTGCTTTAACAGTAGATCGTTCTTATGGTGCTCTTCTTAATTATTTCCATCATCATATTGCCGATACCCATGTTGCTCATCATTTCTTCTCTACTATGCCTCATTATCACGCTGAAGAAGCTACTGTACATATTAAAAAGGCTCTCGGTAAACATTATAAATATGACCCTACACCTGTACCTCTTGCTTTATATAAATCCTGGAAAGCTTGTCGTTATGTAGAAGACGATGGTGATGTTGTTTTCTTCAAGAATTAAACTTATTATTTTATTATTTTATCATCATTACTACTATTTTTGTATATGTTTATAAATTAGACATTATTTTTATTTGTATCCCCTGAATCTTTTTTCTTCCCCTAGGGACTCTTTTATGATGTTCCAATTACATATACTTTATTTACATATTAACACTATATATCATTATTACCTCCCTCATCAGTTAATAACTTCATTATTTTCTTCGAAACAAATACATATATTATATATATCATTTAAAAAATATAAATAAAATCAGTTTTTACTCTATTTTAAAACATTACCGGATGTTAAATTTTTTTAAAATATTATGGTTGCGGGTTTTTTATTTTTTATTTTTTCTTGCAACTTTTTAATAATATTCCAATTAATATCTTTATATATCTTTTTTACATATTATGTCTGTTATCCCTGAGTATATTAAAATAAATGCAAGAATACAAGTGGACGATGATTGTGCTACAATAAAATATATTGGTGAAGTGGAAGGTAGTACTGGTCAATGGTTGGGTGTGGAATGGGACAATAATACTCGTGGAAAACATAACGGATCACGTAACGGTAAACTATATTTTAATTGTCGGTAAATAACAATTATATACGTAATACATTATATCTACAATGATAAGAATCGAAATAATAAAATAATAATAGTTATAATAGTAAATTTGATTTAACTAATACCTTTCTTTTTTTTTTTTATTTTAAAAAAAATTAGATGTCAAACTTCTGGTTCCTTTATTCGATATAGTTCAAAAAAAATATCGACTGGACAAACATTTTTAGAAGCACTAGAAACTAAATATAACGCAGATAAACAGTTTACTGATGAATATGATGCCTCTAAAGATAATGGTTTAGTATATTTTGGTGGTAATAAAAATATTGTAGTCGAGACGGTTGGTTTTGAAAAAGTAGAAAGAAAGCAAAGGTATATTTATGTATAGTGAGATAAGAATATTGGATAATATATGTATTAATTAAAAAAAGCTAACTATTGCTTTTTTTATATTTATATATTTAGTCGTATAGGTGCATTAAAAATAGTAGGATTATCCAATAATAAAATATCATCTGCTGGTGAAGATCAGGCTATTACTAAAGCTAACTTGTGTAAGATATAAATATATCTATGTTTAAATTTTATTGGAAACAATCTATTGATCGTTATTATCTTTTATTTTATTTTATTATGTTTAGCAATAGAAGATTTGGACCTGTCAAAAAACATTTTTAATGATTGGGATACAGTTGCTAAAATCACGAGTCAATTACCTCAGCTAAAAACAATTTGCTTAAAGTAAATATTTCATATAACATATATATATAGTGATTTGATTGAAATTTAAAACAGTATTTATATATATATATATTTATAGTTATATCCGTTTATTACCACCAACTCTTGACTTTTTAACATCCAACTCTGTAAATGTTTCACCATTTTCCAATCTAAAAACATTAGTACTTTGCTATACTTATATCACATGGGATCAAGTATTACAATTAAGTCCTTTATTATCGCAGCTAGAGGATTTACAGCTTAGTGGAAACGATATTGAATCATTAGACGATATCTCAACTCATTTCCATCATTTGAAATGTATTAACCTAGAACAAAACAAATTAAAAGATTGGGATCAAGTCAATTGTTTAGGCTCTCTGCCAAAGTAAGTAGATACTTTTTTAAAATAAAAATATGAGGATGAAGATGAAAAATTAAAGTAGCTTTTACTTTATATTTAAATGATTAGCTTGGAAACTTTATTTTTAAATGATAATCAATTAACAAGCATAAATATACCACCAAACACATTTAAGAAATTGGAATTTTTACGTGTGGATCATAATCAGTTGGATCAATGGAAATACATTGATATTTTAAATAATTTACCATCTATAAAAAAACTTCGATGCCATGAAAATCCGATTTTTAAAGGTAGTATAAAATAAAACAATATATCCTAAATAACTATATAATACTATGATAAGTATTAACAAAAGAAAATAATTATTATTTTTTTCACTTCAGGGTTATCTCCTGAAGTTTCTCAAGCTCAAATAATTGGAAGGATCAAAGGACTTGATACATTAAATGGGAGCTCGGTAATGTATAATACATGGCTAATATGTATATAAACAATATTCTTTATCTATTATTAACACTATATTTATTTTATTTTATTTTTTAATAGCTATCTGGAAGAGATATTATTGATTTAGAACGCTTTTATTTAAAATTATGCACTCAAGATGGCAATTCTCATGAATCAATTAGTAAATTACACCCAAGATACCTAGAGCTATGCAAAGGTACATTATAAATATACGTAAATATAGATATATATACACGTTATAAAAGGATGATTAATATTTATATAATTATTACTATTGCTATTATTATTATTCACTATGTATATAGTGCATGGTGAACCTGATTTAAATCTTGGAAAAAAAAGTTTGAAAACAACAAGTACATTAAATGAACGTCTATTAAATATCACACTATCCCACTTACCATTTGATACTGAACAAGCATTGTTTGAACACCAACACAATTTGCCACCACCTATCAAATCAGTAAATAAACGTGTGTTAGCAACTATGATTGTTCGAAGTCTCCGTCATGTTATTCAAAAACTGTTTGCTATTCCAGCGGCCAGACAGCATTTATATATACTACAAGATATATCGGGAGAACAAATCTTAATGGATATTACTGATGATTTAAGAGATTTGAAATTTTATGAAGTAAAAAATAATGACCATATTATTGTATTGGATTTTTAATCAGCAAAAAAAAATAAAAAGTTTATATATATATATATATATATATATATATATATATTACATAATTTATAAAATAAAAATAAAAATAATATATGATTAAATCAATTTATTAAAAAATATAGTTTATGATTAAGATAATTTATGATTAAGATAATTTATGATTAAGATAATTTATGATTAAAATAATTTATATGAAAAAATACCAACGTTAAAAAAAGGGCAGATGAAAATTAATATTAAAAAAGTGGTCATGATATTAAAAAAAAGTAATCAGAGTAAAAAAAAAAAAAAAAAAAAGGCTGTATAAAAAAATAAAAAATAAAAATGAGATATAGGAGAGAGATAGAAATAATCTGTTTTTTTAAAAAAAATTAAAATAAATCTCTTGTTAATTGGCGTTCAATATCTTGCCTGTTCGTATGTAACGGATCAATCAATCTTCTTCGGTAATCAATATCAATACTTTCATCGGTGTACATGCCTTGCCTATCTTCTTCATCCATATCTTCAGGTTCACCTACAAAGATTACATCTTCGCCCATAATCATACCGTTCGTATTATCTGGTATCACAGGTACATCACGACCTTGCTGAAGAGCGGCAAGTGCATTCAAATGAGCTTCATTAGCAGATGCTGATATGGGTGTTGAAATGGAACTACCAGTATAACGACGTCTATATACATTGGGTGTTAGCATGGAAGCTGTTGAAGGTGTAGAAAGTGCTGTGTTATTTCTACTATTACGAGAACTATTTGAGTAAGTTCTTTTATAATTAGATACATAGCTAAGAGTCCTTTTAGCTGTGAGGTTGTTGTTATTCATGTTTTCTGTTCCAAGGTAGGTTGTACTATTATTGTTATTATTGTTATAATCTTTATTGATATGTCGTTGTTGATCTTTTTCATCTTCATCTTCTTCAACTATAATATTATGATGATCTTCTATTTCTTCCCCTACTTCTTCTTCCCCATCCTCATCCATATAATCATCATCTTCATCATCTTCATCGCCATCTTCTTCTCTACGTTTAAATGCTAAAACTTCATTCACAATACAACCACGTAACTCCTCCTGATCATCTATATTTTCAAAACTTTCAAAATCAAACTCCACAGGACATCCCATTTCTTCACCAGGGTCCCTCATATCTTGTACATAAGGGTGCATTAAAGCCATATCGGCGCGTAATCGCCGTTTAGGATCTAGTTGTAATAAAGTTTCAAGTAAATCAATCCCTTCAGGTGGACAATTTGGAAAAAGAGCGCTAAAATCGATAGGATCTGTAGGAGGAGGGTTACCATCAGCATCACGAAGATTACGAATATAATCAATCACAGATTCTGAAGTGGTTTCTTCCCAAAAGGAAGTATCTTTAGGTAAGCCAAGAATCCCAATGATTTTTTTTAATTGATCCACATAATCGTTTCCTTTAAACAGCACTTTTCGACCAAGCAACTCTGCAAATATACATCCTGCTGACCACATATCAACTATAAATATAATAACAATAATAATAACAATACATATAGTAACATATATATAAAATAATAAAAAAACATGGTCAATAATAACTCTATATATTATAATTTATATTAATACTTATGTTCATAATCTATTATTTTTTAAAAAAAAACCTACTTGCTTTATCATAACTGCTATTGCTCAGCATAATTTCAGGTGCGCGGTACCATCTAGTTACCACGTAATGTGTCATCAAAGGGTTTTCCAAAGATTTACTATTAGCAAAACCACGGGCCATCCCAAAATCACATATCCTCAGAGTACAATTTTGATTCACAAGAATATTTGAAGGTTTTAAATCACGATGTAAAACCTATCATGTAAATATATGTAGATATATAGGTAAAGTTTTTAGTAAATATATATATATATTGCTCATGTTCCTATCACCCTTATTTTTAGTTATTATTATCGATAATATTTACGTTTGCACTATGAATATAATGTAAAGCAGAGAATATTTGATACATAAACCACTGATAGTGTACAGGTTCCAAGTTAACACCAGAATGAATAATATCGTGCATAGTTGTATCACAGCATTCCAATACCAAGTATAATTCATTAAAATATTGATAGTCTACAATATCCATATCAAGAAGGCCAACAATATGAGGATGCCCATTAAAGTGTTGTAAAAGTTTAAGTTCTCTTAGGCAACGTTTCGTGATAAGCTTTCGATCAAATATTCGGAGACATTTCTTTATAGCTACCACTATTAAATAAAAAGAGAAAGAGAGAGAACAATTATACATTATTATTAGTGTTATTAGTATTATTAACATTATTTATTTCTCTCCTTTATAAAGGTCGTCATAATGAATAATAGCTAATCCCAAAAAAAGGAACCAAGTTTTATTGTCTTTTTTTTTTTTTTTTTTCATTTCTGCAACTTATAAAAAAGTATTCTATTACCTTCTTTGGATTCTGTGTTAATAGCGCTGCATACTGTTCCATATGATCCGCTTCCTACTTTGCGTATAACTTTATAACGATTATCAATAATAAAAAGTTCATTGCCACCTTCTAATGATTCAGTATGGTAATTAGTTAGCGTCATTAAAGTATAATAAATATTATTTAATAAAAAAAAAGAGTGAGGAAAAGGAAGTGAAGGAAAAAAAAGGGGGAAGTGATGAAAATTTATTTTTTTTTGTTATAAAAAAAATAGAATTTAAACCCAGTTATTCCATATTATATGGGATTTTTTTTAAAAAAGTCCCCTTATTCCTTTTTCTCTTTCGTTAATAGGTTTTTTCTTTCTTTATGGCTTTTAACCGAAAAAAACAACAGGATTATTATGATGAATTTAAGGAACGCGTGGATAAACTAAAAAATAATAATGATACAATACCAAATGAGTAAGCTATTACTAATAATTATACTTATAAAATAAATAGTTTATTCTTTATTAATGTAAACTTAATGTAAACCCTTTCTTTTTATTTATATTAGTGATCAATTAGCGGAAAGGTTTAAACAAGTTTTTAGCACTGAATCAACTATCAAACAAGAGAAGCCAATATATGAAATACCAAATGATATGGATGATAAGGAGGTAATAAGAATAAAATACAGAACTTTATTATTATATTTTATTACCATTATTAATAAACTATTATTAAACTTATCTATTTATTCAAAGTTATTAGATAGAAAAGTTACTTTTACAAGCAGGATTATCGGATAGTGACAGCGATGACTATCTTAATGATATTCTTCAAGATGATAATAATAAAAATAATCAACAATGCAATATATCAGCGACACACAATAAAACAATAAAAGAATGGGAGAGTAGATTTTTAAGCCTTGATAATAGTACTGCATCAATGGAGCTCGATGATCAAGAACATAATTTATTACAACAACTAAAGGATCAAGTGGCTGTTGAAAAAAAATATGAATCTTATGAAAAATCTCGTGATCAAGATTTAGAAAAAAGATATTTAGCTTTAAAACAAGAGAAAAATATATTTACCAATGATCCAACACCTTCATCATCATCATTATCTACTACCATTCCAAATACTGATAAACCAAATGGATCTATACCAAAACCATTAAGTATGGACGATTTTCATGATGAAATGGATGATTGGTGTTGTAAGTTTTCTTTCTCATTTAATTTCATTTATCAAGAATCATCATAAGAATGATAATAATAAATATAGATTTGCTATTGAAAAATGTCAATAACCCCTCTTTTTCATATTTGATCTTTCTTATTTATTTTAGGTGTTTGTAATAAAGATGCAACAATTGTATGTGAGGATTGTGATAATGATAAATTTTGTAATCAATGTTTTTCTTATGGCCATCAAAGCTCTATGGCGGATTATGAATTTACCAAGCATAAAGCAAAGAAATATGTCTCTCCAGTGGCAAAATAATTGTAGGAATCTTTTTTATTTATGCATAACTAATTTAATAAATCTTTTTGGTATATACGTAAAAAAGCCCTTTAACTCTAAATGAGAAATTTTCTTAATATAATATATATATATATTAATTAATTTATTAAATAATAATAATAATAATAATAATAAAGAATTTATGAATAAAATCTAATTTTTTTTAAAAAAAATGTAAAAAAAAATTAATAAACTTTATAATAAAAAATTTCATCTCAATTTCAATTATTTTATTTTCTATTTAATATTATAGTATTTATATATAAATATTCTTTTACTTACTTTTTGTTAATAAAATAAATTAAAAGGTTTAAGTTAACTTTTACAGAATCATCCAATAAAGAAATAATTTGAGACCCTTCATATTGAATTTGTAATAAATCTTCATATTTTAAATCCACTGTGACAACCATAGAAGCTGGAGCTGGGAGATACTTTGATCCATCAAGACCAGCAACAATGCTAATGATACCAGGTTGATCCATAGAAAAAACCATCGCAATGCGATCATAATTTTTGCTAGTAACACCAATAAAATCTACTTGAACCAAGATTCCACGATCATAAAGCTGCTTTGCCGTATACTTATAGGAACCAAATCTAGGAACAGGATTACCAGATCTTTGTATTGAGCGTATATGGAAATACTGTTTACTAAATAATGACAATGTGGATTTATAATTCTTTTTATTTTTTTTATTGGCCATCGATTCCATACATCCATTAAAATAATCTTCATATTGGTTACTTTGATCCAGTAAATAATCGCGTTTTTGATTTAAATGTTCAATAATCGACTTCATCCTTTCTAATTCACGTTCTCGTTGGCGACGCATGTTGTTTTTTCCAGTTATATCTTGCGCAATCATATTTATCATACTTTGGTATCCATCAGCTGCTGATATTACATTACATCTTTCTAAATGCAGTAAAAGCCTATGAGTAAGTTGTTTTAATTGCAGGAACGATATTCTATTTTTTTTAAAAAATAATAAATAAAAAGTTGATTTTTTTTAGCTTTTTTTCTTTTTTCTTTTTTTCCTTCACCCTATTTTTTAATTTATTATTATTATTATTACTCATTCAAATCCAAAAGGGCTTCTGTTCCATTTAATCTTAAATAACGCCGCTTCGAATACATAGTTGACATACTGTTATAAGATGAGGATGACTGCATATTTAAAAATTCTTTCATTTTATAAATTTCCCATGCTTTTTCATATTGATCATCAACAGGAGCTTGTAATATTTCTTCTAAAGAGTGACCTGACTGATTTTTAATAACATGAACTACCAAACGTTTTGTATCAAAAGTGGTTTGCCTAAGTCGAGTTTCTGTACTCGTAGATTGATTATCATGAATGTGACTACTTAAAGTGAGAGGGAATGTTGACTCATTCGATAATTTTATATTAGGCTTATATGTAGATGGACCTATGGCTTTTACAAGGTCATAAAGTGGTGTATCGATATGATTATTATTGAGATATAAAGCTTTCTTTTTCACTTCTGGCTGCAATATCTCCATATTGTTTTCAAGTACATAATGAAGATGAAATAGTTCTGCTGAATTCATATAGACGGTAGGTTTTTGAGTATTTATTTGATCATCCAATGCATCGATTCCAAAGTAGGACTGGGGATCTTCGACTTTAGCAACTATAGTAGATATATATATATATATTAATATAAAGAATAAAGAACGAGTAAATAAATCAGTAATCTCTAACTATTTTTTTATATATAAATTGGTTTATAAATTTCTATTTTTACCTTCTATGAACCAGTCAGAAAATCTTTCGCCTGCTTCTATAACATATTTATTAAGTGAACTCAAATGAGGGTCTTCAAAAGTTTTTCCACTTGATATATAATGTAACATTTTTGAAATCTACCAATATATACATATATTAGCAAAATCTGTATTTATATATAATATAATAATATAATAATATGATCATATAAAATGATACTTACTTCTGCCAAGTTTTTTCGTTGAACTGGATTCACGATAGTATTTATCACATCATACTGTTCAGGAGCGCTATTATATTTTATGACAATAACAATAAAAAAGTAATGAGAGAATTGAAATATAGCAAAAACATATTATGTATGTTTATTTATATCATTCTTATAAAATCAATACAAATGCACTTACATAATTGCAGGATTTAAATAACGATAGTATAAAAAGTGACCAATGATTTTAACAATGCGACTATGGGGCTCAGAAGGGAATGCATTTTCTAACGAATGTTTTACTTCGCGAGCTATAATACGAATACCATACGGAACGTCATTGACTGAGGTCGTGATGGATAATAAAAATTGTTCAGTGGCTCTTTTTAAATTATCTATATGCATCACTAGTTTTTCTTGTACATCTTGATATGATATGGCTTCTAGCTCTGATACATTCAATGGTCTATTTGTTGGTATCCCAGTATTTATTTCTTCTTCATTGATTAGCTTCTTGTATATATTAATAGGATTAGTTTCTAAATCTAAATTATCATTTTCTATTATTGAAGTCACTAACGGCTGTATTAACTTCTTAAAAAATTCACGTTCCTTAACACCTCTAAAATTTTTAACAATAAAAAAAAAAGATATACTTTTAAGCTACCGTTTTAATTTTCTATTTATACATATAGTCGCATATATATATAATAATAATAATAATAAAATAATATATACCTATTTGTTTGTAAAATTAATTTCATAAAAGCATAGTTTCCTCTTAAAAAATCTTGAGCATATTGAATTGTTTTAATTTCTTCAGAAATACAATACTAAAATTAATTTTTTATAAAAAAAAATAATTAAAATTAAATTAAAAGAAAGAAAAAAATATATTATAATAATTAGGTAACTAGCTTCATTTCTATTTTTTAAATATATTTAAATACCTTGCATAAGTTTATTAATAAATACTCTTCTCTAGAATTTGTAGCATAACTAAATATTGATAAAACAGTTGACTCTATACTTGCATAGTTAGTATATTGTCCAATTAGCTGATGATTCGTAAGTGCTGATAATAATCTTGCAAGATACTTTGGTTCCGTTTGTAACAAATATAATAAATGCTGATAATATTCTAATCGCTGTCTACTTGTTTTATCGATACCATTTAATGAATATGGGTCATGTTGAAGGGAACTATTGCAAGCTAATTT
The DNA here is from genome assembly GCA_017871115.1 of Cunninghamella blakesleeana. Lineage (NCBI taxonomy): Eukaryota > Fungi > Mucoromycota > Mucoromycetes > Mucorales > Cunninghamellaceae > Cunninghamella > Cunninghamella blakesleeana. Next base: position 2,991,133 of record JAFCIZ010000001.1, on the reverse strand, counting down.
TCTTAATATCTTTTGTTTGTTATTTTTAAGTGCACCATTATGTTTCATTACTTCTTCCAAAGTTGCTGCATTTTTTATAAATAAAGCAATGTAAATATCCAAAGTATTAATGTGTTCATACAATTGATTGTTTTCTTGGATCCTCTCCGTAATTTGTTGACGTAATTCATTAATAGCTACAATTAAATAATATATATATATATATATATATATTAAGTCAATAAATGATTATTATTATTATTATTATTATTATTTAATTGTAATTAAAAATAATAAATATGTATTACCTAGTTCACAGTCAAAATCAAAATCACAATCATTTAAAAGATGCGCAAAAGTTCTAATTGTATTTACAGATAGCTTGTCATGATCATCATCTACAACTATAAAAAAGCAAAAAATAAAATAAAATCACAATATATTAATATTTATAAAACACAAAGAAATGAATTATGTATAATATTTAATATGTACTATACCTAAATGCTTGTCCTGATGTTTCACATACCGTTTTCTAAAATGGCGCTGTACCCAAACGATGACATCTAAATGTTTTAAATAATGATCATTGAGCTCTTTGATTTTATATCTTGATGAATAGCCACGGCACTGTGCTTGTAGCTGTTCCAAAATAGATAAAAATAAAAAATAAAATATTTATTTTTAGTTATTAAATAGCTTTATATATATATATATATATATTCAAATCCATTATTACTATTATTAATAATACCTTTATTCCCCACTCACTAGTAGATTGGTGAATAATTAATTTCTTGGAAACTGAATTTTTTCGGAAGATGTATCCACGAATACGAGCTTGGAGTTGGGTAATATTCGATAATGTAGAGTCTGTGAAAAGTATATCTTGTAACTGGTTTAATTTTTTTAAAACTAGTTTTCTACGAATAGCTGATTGTATTAAGATTAAATTCTTTAACTGTGATTCATTTGACCAAAATTGGTTATGCTCCATGTATTCTATATAATTCGTTTAAAATAAGCGAATAAGTAATTATTATAATTGTAATTATCACTATATTGTTGCCTATGGTTTTTTCCTATTTTTTATTTTTTATTTACTTTCTTTAATTGTACATATATGATCATCGTCATCCGATTCCTCACTATTAATTAATTCAGGTGTAGGTAAAACCCTATAAATGGACTCTTCTTCTTCTGATACTATATTTCTAAAAGTTGCTTTCAAGTTTTTAAAATTAGGCATCACTAATTCTAAAGAATCCAAGTCCCTTTGTATTGTGTATAATTCTTCATCTATATATTAATAAATTTGTATTTTAAGTTATAAATAAATGATACAAGTGGTTGTATATGAAAATATACTATAATAATAATTCTGTTATTAACACTCTTACTTGTAAATTCAAGCCTTCCAGCTAAATCTTTTATACAAGGAGCCATATTACGGCGAGCTAAAAAATGACTATAAATATAAATAAAACAAAAAACAAAGTTCAGTATTTAGTTTATTGATTTATATGTAAAGCAAATAAAAATAACGTGGTATTTTTATTTTATTTATTTACCTTAGAGCATGAATAGAATAGAAGACTTTGGGAATATTTTTTTTATCATAAAGGTCAGTTAATTCAAACCAAAAAGTGTTTGGGAGTCCAATTGTCCTTAGAGTAGATAGATAATGATTTATATTATCCGAATGACGAAATTGTAATTTGTTTCCCTAGTATAACACAACATATATTTAATTTAGATTAAATTATGCGAACTAATTATTATAAAATTTATTACTATAATGTCTACTATTATTACTTTTTAATTACTTTTTTAATCTACATACGTAATAAATTTTTTTTGCTGCCTCAGGAAGAATCCAGTTTGACAATTTTGCAAGTATAATACCATTTCGTAAGTTTTCTTCCAATTTAAAAACAGATGGTATTTCTTCTTGAATACAATCTTCAATCCATCTAATCGAATTAAATGAAAAGAAAAGAAAGAAAAGAGAGAAGGAAAGAAAAAGGAAAAAATATTAGTATATTATGTATTGCCATGATAATATTTTATAATGATTGTAGCTATTAATATTATTACGCACTCTTTTGCTTCGCCAATACGACAAAGATATTCATAAGCTGTTAAACAGGATTTTTGTATATCTATCCAAGGATTTATATTAACCGATGAATCTTTTTGTAAATGAAATGGTCCTAGAATAAAAAAAAAAAAAGTAATAGCATGATGATGATTAAATTACAATGAACGATGTCAAATTAAGTTACACAGACTGAAATGCATATAACGAGAATTTTTACCAATCATATCTTCATCTTCATCTTGTATTTCATTTAATCCATGTTTATCTGTTAGAGATTCTAAACTATTAAAAGAAGTATATTGTTTCATAATTTTAGATAATAAATTAGAAAAAGAAAGTAGAAAAAGGTACAATTATTATTTACTATCTCTTTTTTATACCCTTATTCTTTTTTTTTAAGTGCGGAAATTTTTTAAAGAAAAAAATTCCTTACTAGTATGGTAATAAAGGGGGGATACTGGTCGATTTTTAAGAGCAAGCAATCATTATTTTAAAATCGCTGTAAATAGTTATATTCTATAAATATATATAAAACCAAGAATATTTCTTGTTAGTTATATACTCTTTAAACACGTATGACATACTATTATTATTATTGAAAAAAGTAAAAATTAAAAAATTAAAAAATTAAAAACTTAGAGATTTACTAATGGTATAAAAGAAATGACCATTTACTTCATGTTTAATCATAATTATTCAAATAAGTGCAATATACTAAACTAAAAATAAAAAATAAGAATAAATTACATTATAAAATATAACCTTTTTACAAAATAGAAAGAGATAAAAAAAAAAAAGAAGAAAAGTGTGATAAAATAAACCCAGACACGTTTGAAAAAATTTATTTATACAAAATTTATTTTTTTTAATAATTCAAATTTTATTTAAAAAGTTGGTCCAAAGTGAATACAAACTATATGAAAAAGAGGGGAAAAAGAAGAGAAATCAATAATAAAATAAGAGGTTTAAATATATATATGTATATAATTATATACTCCCAAAGAAAGGGAAAAAGAGGATGAAAAATAAGATAAAATAGTATATAAAAAAAATAAGACGTATAATGAATATAGAATATTAAAACTTATATTTAAAAAATAAAAAATATATAGCTTCGTCATCCTTCCACTATATAAAAAAATAAAATAAAATAAAAATATAATATAATAAATATTACCATTACTTATTGGCTACCTTCTAAAGCACGGTTTGCAAAGAATTTAACATCCACATCCACATCTTCACTTAATTTTTCCAAGGCAGGTTTCACAGATGATTCATACAATCCAGAAGTAGATTCACTGGCTTTTAGTAAAGGCGTCAATGATTCCAATGATTTAGCTACATTGAATCGAATATTAGGGATAGGATCATTGACTAAATTAATTACTGTGGGTAAAACATCATCACGAATAACATCTACTGATAATGACTCTGCCATAGCCTATATATAATGTTAATTTTTTTAAAAAAAGCAAAGCAATATTTGTAAATATATATATATATATATATATATTTGTATTAGTATTATATTTTCATTTCATAAACTTATATTTTCTATTAAAATAGGTCATTACCGTCAATGCAAATAATGTGGTCATTCTATGTAAATAATTTTCATCAGTTGTCATTTTTAATACACGAGGGATGATCACTTTTTTTGCCCATTCAGGTCCAAATACATTGGTTAATTTTTGTAAATTCACTGTAGCAGCTTCACGAATAGAAAACACAAGATCACGTAACCATGACATACATAAATCTAATAATTTTTCTTCGAAAAAGTCTGGTCCAAATTGCTTAGCCAAGAGTGGGATATATTCAATGATAGCTAAACGAATTCTCCATTGTTTATCTTCTGACAATTCTACGATAGCTGGAAGAAGCGCTTGTGATAATCTTTCAACACCAATAGCTATATAATAGCAATAATAAAATAATAATAAAAATGGTTATCATCAGCTCAGTTCACACTTGTCATCTTATTATTTACAAATTATTTTAATGATTTTTTTTATAAAAAATATTATTGGTACCTTCATTAATAACATCTAAATTAGAAATGACATTTAATCGAACATCTGGGAATTCGTCGGTTAATTGCTGTAAAAATGTGGGCAAAAGGAAATCAGTTGTTCTAAGGTATATGTATATGTGTATATAATATTAAATTAATTAAACTGTCATTATTATTATTATTATTAATTACTTATTCTTATGATATATGCATATGCCTGTATTCTACTTACGCTTCTTGACCAACAATAGGTGCAAGGCCACTGATATCTTTTGCAAGAGCAGCACGTGTATATTGATTTTCATCCACAGCCAAATCACGAACACAAGGTAATAATTTTTCCAAAATAACTGATTTATCTACAAGTTTGGCATAACCAGGAAGTTGACTAGCAGCAGCAGTTCTAACTTCACCTTCAATATCTTGGAGTAAATTAATAAATGCGGCTGTAAAGTATTCTTCTACAAGGGAATCACCAAATGCTTGAGAAATCTATTTTTATTAGCATTGATGATGGCATCAAACACAATTATAACAAAAAAAGCATATATAAAATAAATGAATAAATTATTATATTTACAGTTATTATAATTTTTTTTTTAAAAAAAAAAGGAAAAAAAAAGCATATCTATTTAATTACCTCTACATAATTGGAAGCAATCATATATCGCACTCTCCATGACTTATCTTCGGTCAATCGCTTAAATATGGGTAAAAGCTGTTCTGTTTTTTGTTCATTGCTGAAGAAGCTTGCAAAAGGAGTAAAGTTTTCAACTGCAAGTAATCTAACAGAGTCTTGATCATCTTGAGAAAGAATTTGAAATAATGGAAGCACAGTGCTAAATACATCTTCAATGCTAACTTGGGTAGAAAATTTCTATAATATATATATATATATAAATTATCCTTTTATTTTTATATATTTTTAATTAGAAAAAAAGAAAAAAGAAAATGAACTTACACCCAAAGCTTTAGCAGCAGCGCGACGAACCATTGGACTATCATCTTCTACTAATTGTTTAAATATTCTAGAGTTTATATAAAATGGTTCATATAAAAAGGAAAATCAATATAAGATGAATTTAAAATATTTAATAGTGATATATTATTATTTTTAATATAAATTTACTGTTTGAGCTCGTCTTGAAGTTCTTTGGAACATTTAGAATAAATAGTCGCAAAAAGCCCAGTAGCTGACGTACGACAGGTAAACCATTCTCCTAAACTTAATCGCTTTAATAAAGGCATATAGTCTTCTACCAATTGTTGTTCAGATAATACATTAGCAATCTTACAAAGAGAATCCACGGACTATTTTAAATAAATTGTATGTATATAATAATAAATTAAAAAAGAAAGAGAAAAAGAAAAAATATTTACTACCTATTTCTCTTTATATATATATATAACACTAACTTCATCTTTTGAATTTACTTTTTCATTTTATTATTATTATTATTATTGCTGTTTAATATTGATATTGTTACTTATATTCTTATCACTTACCTTATCTCTAACAGTAGCATCTTCAACTGCAGCTAAATTTTCAAGCAAAGGAAGTAAACCAGAGGCATACTCTGGACCCCCAACAGCATCAATAAGTTGTCCAAGTGATTCAGCAAGAGCTGCAAGGACTTCGTCATCATCGTCAATAAGCTCTATTTAAAAATAATAATAATTTATAAATAACAATAAAATAGATTGTGAATAAATAAATAAAAATTCGCGTGTTTCCTACGTTTCCATCTCTTTTTTTGTTTATTAAAAAATAAAATATATTATATATATTATATATACCTTGTAAAAAGGGAATAAAGTCAGTTCTTGTTCTTTCGGGTCCAAGAGCATCAGTAATTAAATTAAGTTTATTGATGGCATTAATTCGATTTTGAATATCTTCGTGTTTAAGGTCTTCAATCAATCTGGATACATTATATATTTCAGATTCTTCCATATTGGTGGTATTAATAGGATCTTCATCCATAAATTCTGGTGGTGTATTTGTATCGATTTCCATTTTTTAAAATAAAGTTAGAAGAAAAAATAGCTTAATAGACAAAAAAAATTACAATTTATAGATAATATGTATGTATATATATATCTGCGTGTGTGTTAAAAAAAAAAAAGGTATTTTTTAACAAAAAAAATAATAGTGGAAGGAAAGAAAGAAAGAAAAAAAAATGGGTCTGAGTAGTGAAATTTTCAAAATAAAAAATTTGGAGCGGAATTTGAAACTTTACATTATAATATAAAAGACATGGCTTTTTTTTCGTTTTTTTCATTTTCTTTTTTTTTCAAACCTCTCTTTTCCTTATCCTTTTTTTTTTTTATTGCTGTATGCATTTTTCTAAAATACTTCTTACGTTTGGTTTTGTTGCTCGTCGTCTTTGCGTACTTAAATTTCCATAACTATTTATTTTTTTTAAAAAAAAAAAATAGTTTCATTATTTTTACATTTAATTTTTTAATTCTTTACATCTTTTTAAAAGTATCCTCATATCTTTATTTATATATTTTTAAGATCTAAACATCATTTAAAACTCACTTTATCATTCTATCAACCATACAGCTCTATATAAATATACATATATATTAAATGAGTGCCGTTTTTGAATTTGACGACAACGATAATTTACAACCTCTTCGACGAGAGAGCAACGCTAGTCAATTAAGCATTAACCTAGAACACAATAATGGTAATCCTTTAAAGGAACTAGTGGAAATAGAAGAATATAAAATCGGTGATGATAATTATACACCATCATTAAAATCATGTCCTATTCCCAAATTAAAAGATCATTATATTAAGGCTGGTTATCCTCAACAAACAGAAAGTGGCTATTCTTCAGAAACTGATGCAGCCGAACCTACACCTATCCCTAAGGATGAGAAGACTTACGAAGTAGAACTTGGCAAAAAATATTTTATTTCTTCCTCGGTAACAGGTAGTGATACACCTACCTCTTTTCAAAAAAAACGTAAGGTTGGCCTTGAAGATTTCGAAATCATTAAATTACTCGGTCGTGGAGCGTAAGTTCATCTTTATAATTAAGATTTAATATGAAAACTTTATTATTAATTATTTAGTATATAAAAAAAAGGAGATGTTTGATGAATTTATTTATTTTTTCTTTTTTTTAAATATAGATATGGAAAAGTAATGCTTTGCAGGCACATTGAATCAGATCAGCTATATGCCATGAAAATTTTGAAGAAAGCATCATTAGTAGTTCATTCAAAAAATGTGGAACATACCAAGGCTGAACGTCAAATTTTAGAAGAAGTACGAAATCCTTTTATAGTTCAATTAATGTATGCATTTCAAACAAACGATCGACTCTATTTGATTTTACAATATGCTTGTGGTGGTGAATTATTTAGATATATGGCAACTGGTAAGAAAATAAAAAATAAAAAAAAGTCAAATCGATACTTTTTTTTTCGCCCTTTTATTTATCTTTATTTTATTATAATCATTATTTTATTATTATATTTTAGAATATATGTTTTCAGAAGAAATATCTAGATACTATTTAGCAGAATTAGTGCTTGCATTAGAGCATTTACATGGACTTGGTATTGTTTATAGGTAAATAGAGTGCACGTGGGCATGATCTCTTATAAATATATATATATATATATATATATAAAGGGGTAATTTTTAAATTATTTATTTATTTATTTACTATTTATTATTTATTTATTTATAGAGATCTTAAGCCAGAAAATTGTTTGTTGGATGCTGAAGGGCATGTGATATTGACAGATTTTGGTCTTTCAAAAGTATCTTTGGATGGAAGAACAAATACAATTTGTGGTACAGCAGAATATATGGCACCAGGTAATTTTTTAGAAAAAAAAAAAATGAACATGCGACTTTATCATATCTAATATCAATAAAAATAATAACAAATTTACAATTATATCATAGAAATTTTGATGGAAATGCATTATGACAAAAGTGTTGATTGGTGGACTCTTGGAATCCTTATGTTTGAAATGCTTACTGGTTATGTAAGAACCTTTATTAATAAGATAAAAGACAATATAAAACTATATCATTTAAAACCTAATTACTCTAATCTTCATTACCTTAACTAATATTAATATTTTGTTTTCTTCATATGTAGACCCCTTTTCGATCTGGAAATAAGAAAAAAACATTGGATGCAATTCAGAAAAAGAAATTGCAACTTCCATATTTCTTATCCAGTGATGCCAAAGATTTATTATCAAGGGTAAAGTAATATAAATAGATAATAATAATAATAATATATAATTAATACTAAAATTACGTACTATTTTTTTATTTATTTCTATTGACGTAGCTCCTACGTAAAAACCCAAATACTCGATTAGGATGTGGAAATGATGGTATTAAAAAAATCAAATCACATGGATTCTTTCGTAAAATTGATTGGAAAAAACTTAAAGCCAGAGAATTAACTCCACCTATCATTCCTGTTGTGGTAAAATTAACTATATTTTTATTATTATAATTTTTTTAAAAAAAAAAAACGGAATGAGTTAATGATTTATCTCTATTGTTATCATTATTTTAATAGACTGACCCTATATTAGCGGAAAACTTCGATGAACAGTTTACGCAAGAAGTAATTAAAGATTCACCTGTTCAAAATACATTAGATACAGAAATGCAAGCTTATTTCCAAAATTTTAGTTACGTTTCTCGTACCTTGGATGAACAATATCATTTGACTACATAAATAGTATATATATTCTTTTTTTTTAAATCACATTTTTAATAAAAAATATTAAATTTTATAAACTAATTATTTTTTTTTTTTTACAAAAAAAAAATACCTCAAATTTTTAATGACTTATTAAAAATATTATTATATCATTCGAATTATGAAATAAGTACGTATGATTTACTTATTCTTTAATAACACCATCAAGCTTTTGTAAGGTTACATTATGCATAAACATTTCTTTTTATATTTGCTGTTTCCGAAAACTTTGTGTTACTTTTTTTTAATGTGTTACTTGAAATTTAAAAAAAATTAAAACTCATTACCTTTGTTAGCTGTTTATATAAAACTCTTGTTTCTATAGAGAGGAGTAGAAATAACTATATCCAAAAAGTGAATAGATATTTATAAATAAGAGTGTTAATGATGATATATTTATTTTATATTATTTTATTTTTTACAGAATAATGATGACATGATGATGGTGATGACGATGACAAAATTCATGCAAACCTCATTTGATATCATTACGCTTTACCAAATGTCAAATTAATAAACATTTTTAATTGAAATAAGTAAATAAATAAAAAGAACTTATAATAAACAATTATCATTAAATAAATTAGAATTATAAAAATAAAGAAAAGTGAAGAGAGAGAGAAAAGAGTAACCATATGATAAAAGATAGTACCATGATATTAACCTTAAATTTGCATGTACCTGAATATACACTTTATTCATGCAGTTGACCACAATCCATCCATTTCATACGTAGTATAACTATGAATTTGCTTTTTTTTATATAATTTATCCATGGGATAAGATCATCTGAAAAGAGACTCAGCAGATTTTTTTAATAGGCTACCAAACCTCGGGGTATAACCAAATTGATGCCTAGTCATATAAAATTAAAAATTAATGATCTTGAACTTTTTTTTAAAAATATGATATTAAAAAAAAAAAACCGCACAGACCAATCTTCTTTAAATAAAATCATTTAAAAAAAATTATAATTTTTTTAATACCTATTTCCTATTTAAATCATATCACTCATTTGATATATCATGCGAATAGTGTATGTCCTTTTTTAGTAAAGGCATATCTAATTTTACAATAATTATTTTAAAGTAGAATTTCGTAGTTTTTTTAAGTTCACCTAGTTTTTTTATAAAAAAAAAAACCAATTATGTATCGAGATCAAATTTAAGCTCCGCCCGCAGCTCAATTGAACTTTCTTTTGGTTCCTTTTAAATTCTTTTTTTTCACTTGGCCTTTTTTTTATTTTTCTCTCTTTTTTCTTCTTTTTCACACTTTTTATTTATTTTATTTTATTTACACTTTTATATTTTTAATTCTTTTTTTTTTACTATAAAAAAAAAAGTTACCTTTTTATGACAAAGAAAGATAATACCATTCAACCACACATTACAACTAAATTTGAAACCATGGCACAAACTCATGATAAAAATATGACCAGTTGGCAAAGCAATAATACTTTAGAAGATTCACTTGATTATACAGATAGTTTTTCACAAAGCTTTTTATCACCTATGTCTACTACTTTACAAGATTTAGACGATTTAGATTATTCAACAACAACAACAGGAGGAGGAAAAAAGAAACTTGTTCAGGCGTTACCAGTTTATGAGGAAGCTTCTACTTTATCTGATTATTCTATGGCTGGTTATGTAGGACCTATGGATATTCATCATCAACGACCCCAAAGGCATTCTATGCTAGCAGGTGGAAGTAAACAATATAATATATTTATCCATGATCCAAAATTACAGCAACAACATCAGCATCCTCAACTTTATACAAATCAACCTTATCCTCATCAACAGCATACAACCACACTTATTAACAATGGATACAATTCTTCTACCTCTTCTTCATTTTCTCCCCCTTCATCTTCTACTAATTTTCCCATGTCTGCGCCAGCTAATATAGGTTATGAATTTAATTTAAATACACGCCAGCAACAACAGCCCAATGGTTCTCCTAACCCTAATCACCATTTACCTATGAGTATGTCTCCTTCATCGCAGCAAGTAACTGATATACCTCCAAGTATGGAAGATGATTATGCTATGCAAATAAAGTAAGTTATAACAAAAAAAAAATTACTTTTTTTTTCCTCCACCTCCTTCTCCTTTTTTGTTACTTTGCTTAAAAATGCTTTTATCTAAACTCAGGAATAATAGATGAAACTATTTTTTTTTTTTTTGATTCTCATTTCTATTTATATTATTATTTTTACTCTTATTATTAGTTTACAAGCTATGATGGAAAAAAGAAGACGTCGAAGAGAATCTCATAATGCAGGTACATAAAAGAAACAATAACAAAGATATATAAAAAAATAAAAGAGAGGGAGAAAATGGGAAATCACATCATTTATATAATAAATTAAGTGGATGGGTAAAAAAAAAAAGCTATGTGTGATATATGTAAAGGAAAGATTTGTGTTACTTAATATTTCTTTTTTTTTTTTTTTTTTTTGTTCAATGATACCTAATCTGGATGCATTCTATTGGTTTCATATTTATATAGTGGAAAGAAGAAGAAGAGAAAATATCAATGATCGTATTCAGGAATTAGGTAGTTTATTGCCTCAAGCCATGTTAGATGAGATTACTAATGGAGGAGGAGGACCTCATTCACCTTCTACATCTACAAGCCATCCAGGAACATCATCGGCAATAACTACAGCTACAACAGTAGGTGGAGGTGGGAATAATGCAACAACAACTAGTAAACCTAATAAAGGGGCTATATTAAGAAAATCGGTGGATCATATTAAACTTTTACAGCAAGAAGTCAATTCATATCAACGTCGTATTAAAGAATTGGAATCTATATTAGCTAGCTATCATTCTACAAAACAGGATTAATGCTATTATTATCTTACCTATGTATTTAAAAAAATCACTTGGTGTGATAATCTTTATTCCATTATTTTTATTACTATTTCTTTTAATTTTCTGTAAGTATGTTTAATTTTAATTTATTTATTTATTCATTTCCCCTCCCCATCTTCACTCTTTTATTTTTTTATTTTTACATATTCCATTATTATTAGTATTATATATATGTTATTATTATTTTCATTATTATATTTTTTAAGCACCTTTTTTTTTATTTTATTTTATTTTCTGTATAAAATATATGTTTCCTTTTTTTTAATTATTACCTGTCCTCTCTCTCTCTTTCTTTAATACTTATATATATATATATATATTGAAATAATTAATGTAATCTATTATTACTATTTATTTATTTATTTATTTATTGATATTTATTTATCCATTTATCAGCTGGAACAGTTTCAGATCTATCCAATTTATGAATAAAAAATAAATATATAATAAATAATTCATATAAAATTTGTTTTAGTAGCATTATAAATGAATGAAATTTGATAAAACTGGTTATATTTAAAATATATATATATATATATTTTTAGCATAAATGAATTATGCAAAATAATTATAAAAGTTGTTTCGTAATCTATACTTTTATAGATCATTAAAATAATAATAAAAAACTTTATAGTTTTGTGTAGCCAATGTTTTTTTTAACAGATAAATTATTCTATTTTTTTATTGTATTGTATTATTTAAAAAAAAAAAATGTCATAAATAAAAATAAAAATAAAAAAAACAAATAATCAACTAAATAGATAGATATAGATATATATACAAAATAATAATAATAGTAATAACATTAAAATTATATTATTTATAATTTAGCATCAGATGCTAATTCAGGTTCTAATAAATCTCTTAAATCGTTAGCGGCATCTTCTAAAGCTTGTTTAAAGTGGTGAGTGCCATTAACGAATTTCTTTCCATGTACTTCTAAGTCCTTAAGACTAGCAATATTGAATTGAAGAGCATTTCCTTTAATCATATAAGCACAACCAAAACCATCACTAACAACGGGACCCCAACCATAGCCATCGAAATTTTCAGAAGATAATTGAGAAGTAGATAAATACCAATGTTGAGAATAAGCATAAGCGGGGTCTTTAAATAAGGCAGCTTCTTCACCAGCTTGTAATGAATTCTTGAGACCGAATAAATGACGATCGACACCATGACCATTGACACAATCAGCCATATAAGCACCTTGAGTCTTGATAGCTTTACGGAATAATTGAATCTTATCTTCATTACTGACGTGAGGATCTTCCATGGCTTTTACAAAGGCAACGGAATCAGTAGTTACGGTACGAGCGGTTTCGGTACGGCCACGTTGGTATTTACGAGTTTGAGCAGATTCATAAGTAGGACGGGATACTCCAAACATTTTATAATAAGCTAATTGAATGATCATTTGAGCAAATCCATCAGGGGAACATTTGAATTTCTTGATCAAGTTTTTGCCATAGCCTTGGTAAGCTAATACGGTCATTTCGTTCTTGGCGATCAAGTTGTCAAAGTTGGTTTCGGCTGTTTTGATGGTTTGTTTAACTTGGTCATTTAAGTGGAATTTAAGTTCAGTAGGTTGAGGAAGGTTACTACGGACTTGCTCAGAGCCATGATCAATAGTATTATGTCTTAATCTAGATAATAATGAGAAAAAAATGAAAAAAGTTTTCCGTTAAAAACCCCATATATCTAAAAAATTATTATATTTTTGCCCAAATAAAATAAAAACAATTCCTTTTTATAAAATAGGTTATTAATTTACCCTTCACAAACGTATTCATTCAAGCGGCAAGTGGCGGTACCATCCATACAAGAGTGCTATTTCAATTTAATAATAATAATAATAATATTAGTACCAAACTATAACTTTTTGCATTTTATTTTTATTTTATTGGAACAATATTAATAAAAAAAAAGGATACTTACTTCACCAAGGAAACCAGCTTTACCATTTTCAAAGACAATGAATTGAAGAGGCTTATCGAAGAATCTGTTACGGCCATCACCATGCCAGCATTCACGAATACCTTCATCACGAGTAAAAGGAGTAGAATCATCTAAACAGATAACAAAGGATGAAGATTCAATTTGGTTGAGAGCATTTTTGTTACTGGGGTTAGCGGCCAATAATAATTCACGGGCCTATATATAATATATATAAAATAAAGTAAAGTAAAATAAAAAAAAAAGTATGAAGATTAGATTATATTTTTTATTATCAATATTTTTTCTTTTGTTGTAGTACACCCCATGATCCCCCACACATTTTTTTTTGTTCATAGTCTAAAATATTTTCACTTATGTAAGAAAAACAAAATATAACCCCGCAATTTCCCTATATTTGTAATTAATATTGATAATCAAACTTACATCAGTCCAATTATCACGATTCTCCGCCGTCAAAACACCAATAGCATCTCCTTTTTCGTCACCAGCCATATCAATAACACGTTGGAATTGTTGTTGTAATTCATTTGTTGATAATTGTTTACCATCATGAATAGTATCGATTACATAAAATTTATTTTTACGAATAGCAATAACATGATTGTGTTGGATAGGATCAAAAATGGCTTCGTAATCAGATGGCTTCTTGGGCATGCGACAGTTGTTAAACATATATTTATATGAATCCATACACATAGGTTCTCCTTTAGCATATTCTGGTTCAAGAGTTTGGCTATTTGAAAAAAAAAAAAATAAGGTAAAAGATTAAGTAAATATATGATCGCTATTAGCATATGTATATCATCCTGTTACGTTTTATTTATCCCCCTTCCTTTTATTTACCCTAATATGTTTTATGTATACTCTTTTGCTTTTTTTATAATATATATATATATATATATAAAAACACTTACCTTACAACTTGTTGTTTGAATTCCAAAGCACCGGTTGTAATAGCGGCAGCACGTTGAGCGGGTGACTTGCGAAGTTTATCATCCTTATAATAAAAGAAATAACTAACATAAATAACAACAGGATCACGATAAGCCATATAAGCTTGATCTAACCACCAATCTTCTAACCAATTGACAACATTAGGATCATTAGCACGAGCTACAAGACGTTCTTGAAGTTTAGTACCAAGACCACCAGGGGATTCAAATTCTTTAACTAATTCTTCAGTCTTTTTATAATCATCATCACTTAATAAAGGACGTACTGATTGAAGGTATTTTTGTAAAGTACCTTGAAGAGCAGGTACAGGTAATTTGGGTAAATTATTTTGATAACGTAACATGGGACCTGAAGCATTTACATCGATAGGAGTCTTAGGTTGGGCTTGAGTTGAAGCCATTCTTCTAGTAGCCATGCTGGGAATAGACTATAGTAGTAGAAGAAGAAGAAGAAATGATAATAATAACATTAAAAAAGGGGAACAAATATGATTATTTTAAGGCACTTTTTTAAATGACATCTATAAAACAGTTTTACAATAATAACAAATTACTTACTTTGGATAATAAAGTAGTTCTTGGAGTGGCCATAGACACACTTCTAAGATTTAACATACGAAAAGCCATGATGTATTACTATTTTTTTTTTTTTTATTATGGAAGATTAAAAAGAAAGAGAGAGGTTAAAAAAAAATAATTCTACAGTTTTAAAAAAAAAGAAAAGAAAAAAAAATTAAGAAATAGATTTTCCTCCTATTTATTATTAAAAATCAAAATTGTCTGAATTTTAAAAATTTAACCTATAAAAAATCAGGTGGGGTATTTATGAGTGCGTGCCAAATAAAGTAAAACACTTAAAGATTACTTAACAGGAAACATATCTTAAAATTTACTTTTTTTATTTTAAAAAAGCATAATATCTTTTATTTGTTCCAGCAAGTTTCAAATAAAAATATAAAATAGACCAATCATATTTCTTTTCTTTACATATATTTTTAATTTTCATAAAATATATATTTGTACTATAAAAATAAATCAAAATAAAAATAGTTTATTATAAAAAAAATGATCATCTAAAAAATATATATATATATAATAGCAAAAATACAAAAGTTAAATCAAATTAAATCAATTTTTTTAATTAAAACAACATATTCATAGCTTTCAAAGAGTATTCTACACCAACAAAAGTAGCAGCATTAGCAGGGAAAGCACGAAGAATAGCAGGACCTAAACCTTTGAATAAAGCACGTGTACCATCGGTTTTAATAGTCTTTTGTAAACAGTCCATCATACCATTATAAGTACCAGCAGGAGCAGATTGAAGACGAGATTTAATAACATCAGGAGGGATAGCAATAGACCACATGGCAACACCAGCCATACCACCAGCAAAAATGACAGAACCGAAACTTAATTCATCAGGTTTAGCACCGGCAGGGGTTAATCCTTTCTTAATCAATTCGTAAGCAAGGAAATAAGCAGCTGAACCTGGAGAATCACGTAATAAAGTAGCACCAGTACCACGGAAAATGGATTTAATACCACCTTCTTTATATAATTGGCCTACCACATCTAAAGCACCTTTATATTTTTGTTCACCTCCTTGTCCTTGCATTTGTAATAATACCTTAACACGTTCTGATGGAGCCATGAATAAAGTGGTAGGAACGGCAGAAAAGGCACCAGCAAAGGTGATTTCACCTAAAGTTAATGGTCTTTCGGTTTTATCTGAACGGAAACTAGTAGCAATCTTTTTACCAAGATCATAAGACTGTAATAATAATATAATAAAAATAAAAAGATGGCACCTTGAGTATTACTCTTCTTT
This sequence comes from Cunninghamella blakesleeana, assembly GCA_017871115.1. Lineage (NCBI taxonomy): Eukaryota > Fungi > Mucoromycota > Mucoromycetes > Mucorales > Cunninghamellaceae > Cunninghamella > Cunninghamella blakesleeana. The sequence goes on along the minus strand of JAFCIZ010000001.1, from coordinate 2,974,660 downwards.
ATTACTATTATTTATTTATTATTCCCTCTTTTGATCGTTCATAAATATAAATATAAATATAAACAAATACTTACAAAGAAACTAACGGCGAAGATAGGTGTAATACTAGCTAAAGGAGCAGACATACCACGGTAAAGACCAAATACACCATCTTTTTTAATAATTTGTTTGAAACAGTCACCAGTACTCTTATATACACCTTCAGTAGTTTGAAGTCTTACTTTAACAAGATCAAAAGGTTGACTGTTATAATATAAAAAAAATAATAAAAAAAAAATAGGTTAGCAAAAGTCTTATTCTTTTAAACAATTCTTAAATTTTTTTTACCCTATTTTTATATATACGTGTTTTCTTTTTTTTTTCTTTTTTCTTTTTTTTTTTTTTATCTTCCGTTTATATAATAATAATAATAAAGACTTACCCAACTAAAACAGCAGCCATACCACCAAAACCTATACAATAAATATAAAATAAAAATATAGACAGGTAAATATTTAAAAAATTGTATCTCTTTTTTTGTTATTATTATTATTTCATGACTTTACCTCCAGATAAGAAAGACTTGATAGATTGAGCGGTAGAAGAAGCGGCTACTTTAGTTTCGACAGGAGTATTTTCAGAAGACATTTTTTTAGTGGTGGTATATCAATCTATTTTATTCAAATAAAAAATAAAAAAAGTAAAAGAAAAAGAAAAGAGGAAAAAAAATCGAACAAAGTTAATTTACATTTAAGGGGAGGAGAGCGGGGATTTAATTTAAACATTGATTAGTTCATATGAATCTTTTTTAGATGACAAAGGCTAAATTGGTTTTTTATTAAATGTTTTCCGCCTTTTTCCTCTTATAAACACATATGATTCTGTCAGCAAAATCTGGAGTTTGAAAATACAAAAAAAGGTTTGAGGTGATTAAAATGACGTCTTTTAAAAAAAGATTTTAAAGTTTTTTGGGTTTTTTTTTTCTCTCTTTCCACTCTCTTTGTTTTTTATATGGATATATATATATAAGTTTAACATATATATACAAATATTTGTATATATATATATATAAGTGTAGATATATGTATTTATATATATTAGATAAATATATGTATATATATATATTTATAAAAGTAATAAAATAAAATATGTAAATAATAAACAAATAAAAAGCAAAGTTATGTTGAATAATAAATATTTAAAAAAAAGTATATCCTTGATTTATATAAACATATAAGTATGTATAAAAAAATTGTAAGAGTGGAGTGGAAATTTTTTTTTTTTTTTTTCAAAGAGGATAAAAAAAATTTTTGGCGGCAGATACATATTTTTTTTTTCTTCCCTCTTCTTTTGCCTTCCTTTTATTTTTATAGATATAATATTTTTCATATTTGCTTTTCCTTTTCTTTTCTTAATATACTTTATATAAAATATATCGATGACAAGCATTCTTTCTGAACGTCAAAAGGAAGAATTGTAAGTGATACACTTTTTAATTTATTTACATATATAAAAAAAACGATGTATTTTTATTTTTTAATTTTATGATTTATATACATATATATGTGAGTGTGTGGTTATATAACGTGGGGTTTAATGGGTGTATAAAAATGAATGGGGTTTTCATCTTTAATTTTATATGGAATTGATATATATGTATTTACAACGGGTAGATGGATATGATATGTATAATAGCGATAAAGTATTAAACTAGTCTAGTTATTATCTTTTCCATCTCTTTTTTATTTTTATTTTTTTAACGTCATGTTTGAAGATGAAACTTCAAACTTTCTTATTATTCAAGGGGGTTATAAGGGATACAAAGGGAAAAAATAATTTACTAACCTTTTGCTTTTCCTTTCTTTCTTTTTCTCTTTTTCTTTTATTTTTATTATTCTATACACTTATAGACATAAAGCTATTCTTGACTATTTGAACGCTAGCGGATTCACTGAATCTTTTGCTATACTTAAAAATGAAACACAAATCAACGACTTTGTTCCTGACCCAAAACAAAAATATGCAGGTTTACTAGAAAAGAAGTGGACTTCTGTCATTCGTTTACAAAAGAAGGTATAATATATATATATATATATATATATATATACAACACAATATGAAGAATAGTTAATAATATATATATATGTATATATATATATATATATATTTATGTTTATATATATTTATATATATATTTGATAAACTAAAAATGGATAAATTATATTAAATGATGATTTATTTATTTATTTATATTATTATTTAATATTTTAAATATAGATCATGGAATTAGAATCTAAAACAGCACAAATGCAAGAAGAATTAAATAATGCACCTGTTAGAAAACAAACAAGTTCAGTAGATTGGATACCTAGACCTCCAGAACAACATAGTCTTACTGGCCATCGTAACCCTATCACTCGTGTAGAATTTCATCCTGTTTATCAAGTATTAGCATCTGCTTCTGAAGACACGACTATTAAAATTTGGGATTACGAATCAGGCGATTTTGAATGTACATTAAAAGGCCATACCAAGGCTGTTCAAGACTTAGCTTTTGATCCAAAAGGAAATTACCTTGGTAAAAAATTAATTATATAAAATAGCTGAGAAAAATAATAAAAAAATAAATAATAAATAAATGGCAGTAATAATAATAAACACCATTATCTTTTATTCATATTTTTATACTAATATTATTATTATGTTAATAGTATCATGTTCAGCAGACTTAACAATCAAAGTATGGGATGTTAATAATGATTATAAGTGTATTAAGACTTTGTATGGACATGATCACAGTGTTTCATCCGTTTGCTTTTTACCTTCTGGGGATAAAATTGTATCAGCATCTCGTGACAAAACAATTAAAGTATGGGATGTAGCATCTGGATATTGTGAAAAAACGCTTACTGGACATTTGGAATGGGTACGATCAGTTATGCCAAGTGAAGATGGTAGATGGTTAATTACTGCTTCTAATGATCAGGTTCGTATATGCATATAACAAAAAAATTAATAATAATAATAATAATAATAATTATACACCAAATTAAATATTTAATTTTATTATCAATTATTTATTTATATATGATTCTTTTTGCTTTTGCTATTGTATTTATTTATTTAGACGGCTCGTCTTTGGGATGTTCAAGGGAATGAATCAAAAATGGAATTTAGAGGCCATGATCATGTTGTAGAATGGGCTATCTTTGCACCAATTAATTCCTATCCTTCCATTCAAGAACTTATAGGTGCTGAAGTGAGTGCAAATATATATTATAAATATAAATATATCTTTATCACACACCAACTTCAATTGCCCACTTATTTATTTACATTTCTATCGATTGATTGATTAACGAATATAGAATAGAGTTAAAGACCAACCTGTAGCGGGTCAATATGTAATCACTGGATCTCGAGATAAAACAATTAAATTATGGGATGCTAGCGGACAACTTTTACATACATTTGTAGGTCATGATAACTGGGTACGTGGATTAGTAGTTCATCCTAGTGGAAAATACCTTCTAAGTGCTTCTGATGATAAAACTATTAAAATTTGGGATCTTAAAACTGGTCGTTGTATGAAAACTTTGGAAGCTCATGCTCATTTTGTAACTTGCATAAGGTAATATATTTACTATTTATTCATTTACATATAAATATAAAGAAAAACCATTGTCATAAAGATATTAATGTTAATCAACATGATCTTTTTTTTCAAATGTGTAGTTACTGTCATACTTCTCCTGTTGTTGCTACCGGTAGTGTAGATCAAATCGTTAAAGTGTGGCAATGTCGATAATTGGATTCATATCTGTGTTTTTATTATTATATATAATTATAATTTTATATTTTATTTTTATTTTTCACTTATTAATATTGATATTCAGAAGATATACTGGAAACAGTATATCATCTAATAGTTTATATTTATACATATATATAATTTTCTTTTCTTTTCCCTCCTACCTTTTTTTACCTTATTTTATTTCTTCTCTTTATAATTGATATGATGATATTATTTGTTATTGGCGAACTTGTACACGATTATTATTTTTTTATATTATTATTATTATTATACTTTTTTTTACATTTCTTTATATTATTCTTTTTTTTTTTATCATGACTTGTATATTTTTTTTTCTTTTTCTTTAGAAAAAAAAGTCGATGGCCTTTTATTTTTCTTTTATATTTTAACTTTCTTGTATTTTCTTATTCATTTACCAAATGCATGATATCCTTTTATTCTCCTTTTATTATTATTATTATATTTATTTCTCTCTTTTTTTTTCAATATATATATATATTTATATTTTTTTTATCATTATATATTTGATTTGGTCAATAATTTTCTCTTTCCTCTTCATACATTATATAAATACAAAAAGAAATAAACTATAATTATTCAACTCCGCCCAAAAAATAGGTTTTGAAGGTTACTTTTTTTCTTTTTCCCTTTATTATATTTATTTTCTTGTACAAAAAAATAAAAAAATAAAATAAAATGGACATTGTTGAAGAAATTACTAATCAACTCGAACTTATTCAACTCAAAGGTAAATTTTTCTACCTTAAACAACATGTATACTAAAGATCGTAAAATAGACACAATAAGGACATCATTCCATCCTTATACTAAAGTAATATATAAATTTAGATAGTGATATTTCTGAATACATAGCAGGGATTGTACAAGACGATAGTTTAGAAGACGATGAAAAACGAGAAGTTATCGAAGGATTTTTGGCTGAAACGACGGTAAAATAAAAATATAAAAAAAAAGAATATATATACAACTTCGTCTTTATGTCAATGTAATTAACAAAGACAAAAAAGAAAAAAAGAAAAATAGAATTAATGTTAGCATAAAGAGAATAATAATATATATACTGTCTTAAAATATTAATATATAATATTGTTTTTATTATTATTATTATTATTATTATTATTATTATTATTATTATTATTATGATTATGATTATGATTATGATTATGATTATGATTATGATTATTATGATTAATTAATTGTGTAAATAGGAAGAACCAACAGATAAATTAATTGACAATATACTCTCGCACTGGAAAAAATTACAAAAGGATATTGAAAAAGCTGAAATAGACCGTAAAGCACAACAAATTGAAAAAGCGCAAGGTATGTGTTATTTTTTATTTTTTTTTATAATTGCTTTTAAAAAAAGGGAAAGTGAATATATATATATATATATATTTGCATGTATGGTTTCGTGTTTTTTGGATAATTTATATTTGTCTTAATGATGATGTTTTTTTTAAATAATTATATAGAGCTCGAAAAAGAAAAATTATTAAAATCAGAAAAAGAACGTGAAGAACTTGCTCGTTTAGCTGCCAAAGCCTCATCAGCAAAACAACTTACAAAAGAACAGAAAGAAGAGCGAGAAAGACTTAGAAAACAATATGAAGATTTAGATGATACGGCTGATGTTGGTAAAATATTAAATACATTAATAACTAATATAGATGATATCATTTATTTACTAATCTAATATATAATTTATTTTTATTATTTGGTATTTATTTTATTTTAGGTCTTTTAGAATCAAATCGAAACGCTGCATTAATTATAGAAAAAGAAAAAAATAGACGGGAAGAATTGAAAAAACAAAGTGAAAAAGAAAAAGAACGTAATAAAATGCTATTAGAAAAGCAAAGACAACAAAAAGCAGATAAAGAAGCGGAAAACAAAAAGAAAGGTCAAAAAAAAGATAGAAAACGAATGTAATTTATAATAGATGTATTAAATACAGTTTATGAATATATATGGGATTGAAAATTTTAATTATAATAAAATAAAATTAATATATATATATATATATATTAGGCTGATAATTTTTTTAATAATAAGAAACATATATGCTAAATACTCTATCTACGTTTATACAAGCAAGGCTTTAGCAATTTTTGAGATTTCTTCTTCAAAGCTGTTGTATTTACTTTTCCACCCGCACCTTTTTGCAACTGTCGCTTTTGTTTTTTTGTTAAACCTTGTAACATTTCATCTTCGGCTTCATCATTCATTGCAAGCAATTTTTCTTTTTTAGTAAAATAAAACATTACAAACATTTTATTACCATCATCCTATCAAATTATATATATATATGCATGTTAATAAAAAAAGAAACAACAAATAAAAAAATAAATAGTATGATTAGCAAAAGCTATATATTACCTTTTCTATAAAATCAAACCCAATAGATTCTACAAGATCAATGAATCCATCAACATCACTAAATCGACTAACAACTTCTGCAATTTTCAATTCGCCACTAGTAAATAGATTTGTAAAAAATGAAAAATAATTTTTTTTATACAAATTGATTTAATACATTTCATATTTCAGCTTTATTCCATTTTTTTCCATTTTATTTATGATTTTTTATTTTTACCCTGGTTTTAATATTCGGTGTGCTTCTGTTAAAAAGTCAAAATAATTGGTTCCCATTAGCGAAAGTGAAAAAACTGCTATATCAACAAAGTTTGCTGGTAAAGGTAACTATATATAAATACATAAAAATAAAAAGCATTAATGATTAATCCATTCAGAATATTATTTGATTTAGTTTTATATATGTACATATGTTAATGGTAATTATTTTTTAAAAAAATGCAATAAAACTAATTACTTTTGTAATGTCACAAGCTATCACTTTGTCATTTTTAGCAATCAAATCAAAGCTAAGTACTTTTTGTTTTGTCAACGTATGCCCAATAATAGCATCACCACAACCTAAATCAGCTACGACAGTACCTTCAGGGGTTTCTTTTAACTGATCAAGAATAACATCTACAGGATTCTCAGGCCATGATTCTACTTGATGCCTAAATCCTTCATGATACTGGAACAACAACAATAATAATAATAATAAATTGGTTAATTTAATATTTACTATTATGATTTTTTAAAACCCTTTAACGTTTTTTTTCTAGCCCTTTATCTATTTTTTTCTTTAACTTATTAATCCTTTTTTTTAAATCCATCAGTTATTTTTTTAATTCATTCATTTTTTTTTTAAAAATTGGCTAGCCGTTATAAATACACACGCACGCACACATGTATGTATATATATTATCTATTTAGATGTATATATAATGGTAAACTAAACATTTTACTTTACCTCATCAAAGAGTTCAGGTTGATCTTGGAATAATGTATATGCTTCATTGCCTTCGGTTGTGTATAACTTTTCATTCAACCATCGAAATCTTGCACCTGATAATTTATCTTTCATTTTTTGTTGAAGTGGTGTCAAACCTTTTTCTGGTGTGGTAGTACTAGAAACTTTGGAAGTTTTATTGTCATTGTTCTGCTGTTTCTTTATTTTATCTTTTGGCTGTGGTTGATCATTGGATGGTACTTTCTTTTGTTTCTCTAGTAACTAAAAAATAAATATAAAAAATAATCAATCAGCAATTTTTTTTCTCTTTTCCTTTGTACTTATATTAATATAAACATTTATATATATAATGAATATTTACAGCTTTAAGTTTGTTTTTTTTGTTTGCATCCAAAGTATTCTTCTTCTTATCATTTTCACTTGATTCCAAATCTTTACCCTTAGGTTGATTCTTTTTTGAAGTGTCATTTGTTGTTGAAGAAGGGGGGGTGGCATGAGTTTCTTGCTTATTATCAGAAGCTTGCTTATTTTTTTTATTCCTATTCTTTTTCTTTTGCTGTTGTTGCTCCTGTTGTTCTGGCTGTTGTTTTTGATTATCTTTTTTTACTGGTTCCTGTTTTTGAGCTTGCTGTTGCTGTTGCCTTTCAGCCGGCTTGCTTAGCTTATTTTTATTATTATTTCCTTGTTGATCCTGGTTGAGTTTTTGTTTTTTTGAAATGTTGTCCTTATTCTTACTATTATTATTTTCATTTTTTGTTCCTTTTTCTTCTTCAACTTCTTCTTGTCTGCTTCGCTTATTTTGTTTTTTTCCTTTATTTTTCTTTTCATGAGGTTTCAATTTATTAAATTCAGCTTGTAATAAATCAGCTTCTTTAGATATTTTCTTGGTTGACACATCTTCAGTATTGGCACTTGCCTTATTTTTTTTCTTATTACTTTCAGTTACAATAGTATTGGGTAAAGCCCAACCAGAAGCTTGGAATAGAGGTTGCATGATCAAGTATATATAGATATAGATATAAATATATCAAATATATTTAAATATTAAAAAAAAAAAAGATAGGAATATATTAGAAGTAAAAAAAATTTTTACTTGAAAGTTGAATTAAAAAAAATGCGGTAGTTAAATAAGTGACCATTTAAGTTTATAAAAAAGTTGGAACTTTTATGCAATACTTTTCAATCGCGATCCTTGTCATAGATTGCTTTTACAACAGGAAATCGAAGAGAGATAGCACCACTATTACCAAAAGATTCAGAGAAATATTTTACTGTAATAAGTTTGCCAATAATATGATCAGGATGATTAGCATATTTTATCCTTTCATTCAACGAAAAGCCAGAGCCAACACTAACAAAGTTTCCTGGATTACCAAAAACAAAAAAAAATATGATTTATTAATGTTGGTATTGTTATTAGCAAATAAACTATAGTAAAAAAAATCGTAGTTTTCTATTTCTTTTTTTCCTTTTTTTTTTTTTTATTTTTTTTTACCTTTATGATTAATAATGACATTTTTCATCACTTGCTTTTCTTCGCCATCAGGCATACGCATCCAAGAAGTTTCGATGTCTTTCACAATATATTCAGCATCTTCCCATTCTTTAAGTTTTAACATATTTTGGCTAATAAAATAAATAAATAAATAAAAAACATTTAGGTATATATTAGTCATATATATTATTCTTATACTTATTTTATTTTTTATTTTATTGTTCTTTTGTAACTACCTTCTACGGCCTTCATATGGGACGTTTTTTCTTATAATTAATCCTTCCCAGTTATATTTTGCTACCTTTTGTTTCATTTCTAAAAGTTGATCTTTTGATGTTAATGGTATTTGTTCAAGAATTTTAAAATAATCACTAGTATTTGTACCAAAGAGTTCCCTTAATTTTTTTTGTCGTTTACTAAACAATGGACCACCTTTTCCTTGACAAAAAACTTCCATATCAATCAAATCGAATACTTGATAAACAGGATTATCCATATCACTATTAGCTCGTCTTATCTGGCTAACTGTTTCTAAAAAATCTTCCTTTTTATGATCTTGATTATTATTTTCATAAACGAAGTTATTTTGTAAAAGCAAATTATCTTCATTTTTATTAGGCGGATAGACACAGATTTCACCATCTAAAACAATACTACGCGATGATTTGTTCCAATAATCATGTTTTGTAAGTTGTTGCTGAATGGCTATTTCTACTTTTTTTAAAGATTCAAACGTTCTTCCTGTTCGCGAACAAAAGAGAATGGGTGGATCATGTTGAGGCTGTATTAATGTTATGCACCGTACGCCATCTAATTTTCTTGAAACATAAAAAAGCGACTCATTTTTCTTAACTGATTGTAGTTTTTGTTGTTGTTTTATAGCGGTGAATATTTTCACTTCATCTTTTGAATGCATTGTTGCTGCTAAAGCAACTTTCATAAATCGGCGATCATATGGCTGTTGACTGGATACAATACATTTTGATTGTGTTTTATTATTATTATCATTTGCTTTTTTTTTGTTCCTGTTGTTATTATTATTATTATCATTATTACTGTTATTAGTATTATTAATATTTATTGATTTATTTTGATCTGTATCGTTTAGTTTGATATTCTCTTCTGATAATATCATATGAATAGTTTTTGTTGAAACTCCCATTTTTAAATTACGATCTATTATTTTCCAAAATATTTTTTGTTGAAGACCAGTAATGCAGTAACGTTGATAAAACTGTGAAATAGTATCTAAAGCTGAATTGCCTACTATTTGCCTTGAAGATAATGCATCTAGTAAATCTTCAAGAGTACTTATGTATTTGATACTATTATCATTATTATTATTATTTGTTATAGTATCTTCTAAATGCCGCTCCATATAAGATAATACATTTTTAGAAGTAACAAATAGCCTTTGATGAGGGTCATAGATGCGTTTTAATATAGCTTGACATTCAGGATATTGTTTTAAAATAAGTTGCTTTTTTTTTAAACTTTTTGTTTGATTAGCTTCTTTTGTTAATTCATATAATTTATCTAGTTGTTTTGAGGGCGATGATAATGAACAATAGTACTTTGATAAATAACTTGAATGATTAATTCTTTTATAATATATGTTTAAAATAAACATATCCTATACACACATATATATATATATTTAAAAGAAAAGAAAAGAAAGCCATCTATATAAACTATTTTTTAAACCCCACTTTTATTTAAGCAGACTTTCAAAATTTTTTTAGGTCATTTAGGTTTTACTAGGCACATACTATGAAAGAAAAAACCATATAAGGAAATCTTGTCTTTTTTATATTATTATATTTTATTACAAGGTATATTAATTTTTTGTTATGGAAAAAAGCTAAGACCTTTGTTGTTTAATAATATTAATTTGATTTTTGCAATGTTAACATATCTTTCGTTAACAATTAGCAAACATTAGTTGTTATAAAAAGAGGTTTTTATGAAACTTATTTCATACTCTATTTTATCATAAGTATACATAAATAAATTAATATAGAGTAGATTTATTATTTTTTAAACTATGTAAACTGGATAAGCTATAAATTGGTATTATTCTTTTTTTTTTTTTTTTTTTTTTACAATTTCAGATATACAAAATGCTATTATTTTAAACCAAAAATTTGAAAAGGCTCATATTATTATGTTGATCTTGGACATTGGGAAAAGTGAATGGCTGGAGTTACTGGAATTAATGCATGTACTAGGATTAAATCTAAAAATTGTGAATTAACTATTAAAATAGTAAACATTTTTTGACTCTATTTTATAAATCCTAATATATAAATAAATAAAATATTGGTGTTATATAATTTAAAAATATAAAAAATATCATTTAAATAGACTTCGAAAATTATCTACTCTTCAAGACCACTATAACTAATATTTTTATATTCAAACTATAATATATTATTTTAACTAGTAAAAAAAATGGTAATCTTTTATATTACAAATTATTATTTAACAGATTAAATACAGAATTTAATACTTATATGCACTATTATAACATCACTTAAGTAGCTCAATAAGAAACTATTTAAAAAAATCCTGTAGTTGCATTAAACTTCCTTTATAATCTCCGCTACACTTAGCTTACTCATTTTTTGTTCGTTTGTACTTATTATATAAAAAAAATCAGTACATATACACACATATATATATCTATATACATATTTATAAAGCGCTGATTGTATACAGTTTTAATGTGATTAAAAATAGCCATTAGGTTTAGCAAATGAAATAAAAAGTCATTTATTTTACCAATATACAGTATTTATAAAATTAGATATATTTTAAACTCCGTTTTTTTTATATGCTGAAATTTAATTTAATTTAAATATATTTCACTTCTCTTTTCACTGCTCTCTTTTTTAACCTACTATTTGTAATAAATATATATATTGCTTAAAAGATTATGTCAAGCGATACCTTTGATAGGGAATGCTTCTCTAATTCAGCTATTAAAAGTCCTATAGATGATTGGCATTATGAAATGAGAAGGGAAATGCAAGAGATCTTGGTAAAGAAAAAGAAAACATAGAAAATAATAATAATAACAATAATAACATAGTAAGAAAAACAAGAAAAGTAAGAATATGCTTATTAGCATTACACTCTTTATATTGTTATTATTATTATTATCTTAAAATTATATTATTTATTTGATGGTATATATATATATATAACTAATATTAACACTTAAATCTATTTTTCTATTTTCTACATGTGTATTTATATTGATGGGATTGATGTATTGGTATGTTATATATATATAGCCTGGTTTATATCTTGGACCTCTTTCAGTATGTCGCGATAAAGATTATTTACGAAATTTTGGAATAACACATATATTATGTATACTGGATACCAATGAATTAAATCTATTTAAACGTACACTTGAAATGACTACCAATTTCAACTCACATATTATACAAATAGCAGATAATCAATATCAACTCTTAATATCACACTTCCCTATTGGTAATAAATTTATAAAACAAGCATTAGATCAAGGTGGAAAGGTATTAGTTTGTTGTAATGGTGGTATGTCAAGAAGTCCTTGCTTTGCTATTGCTTATATTATGGAAACTTTTCAGATGGATGCAAGAGAAGCTTATCATTTTGTACAAAGTAAACGTTTATGTATCAATCCAAACGATTCTTTTAAAAGTCAACTTAGGGTAGTGATAATAAGAAAATATAGGATAATAATAATATATGCATATACACATAATGAAAATAAAGGTTAACCAAGAGATAAAAGCTAAGTATCATTGTTTATTTAATAATATAAATAGGAATATGAACCAATCTATTTAGCGGCGCAAGCACAAAATCAACAACACAGTGGTAATTATATATTGCAAGGACAAAAACGTGGTATGGATGATAATGATGATGCATTTCAAAATGAGTCATTTAGAACGGACACAAAACGCCCTTGGAGAGATATTTCGTCAACAAATAGTGATCAACAAACACACACCTTATAATAGAATCAAATTTATATATATGTGAATATGTCTATTTTGTATGATCAAGGATTCTTTTTTCTTACTATATCATCATCATCATCATTATATATACTATATATATATATATATGTATGTATTCTTTATTTACATAATGTATACCTGATATTAGTTATCTTTTTTTTTAAAAAAAAATAAGTAATCTGTTAGCTTGATAAAACTACATTCATTTTTTTTTTAAAAAAAAATTATCTATATTTTACTTGTAAAAATAACACATTGCAAAAAAAAAAATGATATAAATAAATAAATGTCTTTTTTTAATAATAAGTATATATATAAATATATATATATATATACGCATGTAAATAGCGAATCAATGATGTAATATGTTTATTATTTAATTAAACTCCAATGATTCATTTCCATCTATAAAAAAATTCAACTGATCAAAACATATAAATTAAATCACGTTTATGAATGGTTCTAAAAAAAATTAATCATTATAATCATAATACTGGTATTATACAATATTCATTTAAGTCAATAAAATAAGGAAATACTAAAAGGAAAAAAAAAAAGAGAGAGAGAGAGATTGAGAATGAAGTATTAGATAATAGTAATAATAACCTTAGTAGATTTATAAAAATAAAAAATAAAACTAAATGAATACATACAATACATCGACGACTTAAGCTTTATAAGGAATATCTATATTATCATCAGTTGAGCCTTTGGGTAAAAGTTGAATTTCATCGGGTTCTAATTCATTTTCATTGAACGTGGTGATATCACGAGATTTTGATTTTAGCGTTCTAATAATACAAACTACTAGTATAAACGTGAACGTGAAACATAAACTTGATATAAATCCATTTTCTATATATATATAAGGATTATTATATTTTAGTTTGTATAAGTATAAATACGTGTAATTCATATGTACGTTTGTATATATAACTTACTATAATAAGGCGCATCTAGATATTCGTTTGATTATATAAAAAAGATAAACTCATAAATTCAATCTTTACATGTATATTTTTACTTGTTTTTTCTTTCCTTTTTTTTAAAAAATAAATAAATAAAAAAATTGCTACACTCAATTAATACCTGTTACCGGCCAGAGTAAAATAGAACACCAACTATACATTAAAGTAGAAGTAGTGTTCATAGCTGCAATGGTAATAGCTCTAACTTCCCGATCAGATAAGAGTAATTCATTTGCCCATGCCATAACTACAGGTTGAGATGCTGCCAAGCCAGCGTGCGTCAATATATATGCGAAATAAAGAAACCCAAATGGTTGTACAAATCCTACTAGCATACTATTATAAAGTATATATATAAAATACCGAATGGTTTAAATTAAAGATACATGGCATTTATATATATACTTAATAATAAAAAATAAAGTAGGAAGAAAAAAATAAAAAAGAAAAAGCATCACTATACTTATTAGCTTTACCTGCAACCTATGATTCCAAATACGGATGGTACTACGATTGCCCTAACCAACATTAAACAGTGCTTTTTAATATCGATTTTATAATATATATTTACAAATATTATATAAATTACCAGAATCTATTTCGATAATAATCACTGATGAATCCATTACATATTACAACAAGCATTGCGGTTAGCATATCAGGCTAATATATATATATATATATATATATATGTTAAAAAAATTAGTACATAATAATTTATTACAGTCTTATTATTTTTTACTATTATTAAAATTTATAGGTATATACCGTAGTGAAGAGATTGGACATTGTTGCATCATATCCAAGTCTTTTGGACATAATCCCTAAAACATGAGTTGATCCTAGTGCTAATGTTAATAAAGTCCATGCCAACACCAGTAAATAGACGTATGGATTTCTAAATATCTTTTTCAAGGTTGGTTTTATATTCCATCTCTGATAGCCTTTTGCAGTTGTTGAATCACGTCCTTCTAAATTAATTCTTTTTAGAGCTAATTCACGCTCCTATATATATATATATATATATATATATATATATATATATATATATAATATTAATATTAATATTCTATTCTATTTTATTATTTATTGCTATATTTTTTTATTATTACTCTATATTACTTTTTCAGTTAACCATTTTGTGTTATGAATATCATCAGGTAAATAAAAATAACCAAAAATGCCTACTAGTGCCGTCAAGACACCATCAAAAAGAAACAACCATCTCCATCTATAATTATTAAAATAATTGTAATAATAATAATAATATTAGATGAATGTAAATGTGATGATGGTAATGACTCCATATATAATCACGATTATATATAAATATTATATTAAAAACACTTGCCCACTAATACCTAAAAAACCATCAATGGTTTTAAGAAAGATAGCTTGAATCAAACCTGATAATGCACCACCAAGGGTACCGCACATGGCTACAATACTGGTTCGCTTTCCTAATTCTTTTTTTGTGTACCAATTACCTAATAAAAACATAATCTTTAAATAATAATAATATTAATAATAATTAGTTTTTATATACATATTATTATTAAAGCTATCTTATTTTATTTTGCCATACTGCGGGAAAACAGCCAGCTTCTGCTAATCCAAGAAAAAAACGGAGAATAAAAACTGCTTGAACTGATTGAACACATGCCATGGATAAAGTTAAAATACACCATATTGATTCTAGAATAGGTAAGTATCTTGATGGACGGTAATGGGAAAGTAATATGTTGGAAGGGATTTGCATACTATATTAAATAAATCAAAATAAAATAAATGAGAGGAAAAAGAAAGAATGTGAATAATAGAAATAAAACCTAAGGTATAATACAAAGAAGAAAATCCATCTATGCAAACGTTTTCTTTTTTGTTTACTTTTATATAAACTTTACATTAAATAACCAACTAGAAAGCATATAACGATAATGTTATATTGATTGCCTGCAATATTTAAATCAGCTTCCATTCCACTAATAAAAGCAGTTGCTTTATAATAAATAATAATAAAAATAACAATAATAATAATAAAGCAGAAAATTAAAAAGTTGTATATAAATTAAAGAAATTAATGTATGCATGTTAAAAAATATCGTTTTTTTTTATTAATTTACATATATTCACATTATCCATAGTTTTTACAAGATTGGAAAACATGGCAAAAAATAGTAAACGCTTATCGAGGCTTTTTACAAGGTTAATTTCGTCTATTTCATTATGTTGATTTAATTCTTGTTGACTTGAAATAGATGATCTCGGTGATGAAATAACCAAAGATGAATTACCATGTTGATTACTCATGATAAAGTGATATAGCAGATATTATTCATATATTATGAATATATAAACAATATATATTACAACTATTATTATTATTACTATATGTGTAGTAATTAGAAGAAAAGAAAAAAAGAACTTGCACAATAAAAAAGCTTAAATTTAAAATTTAAAATTCCGATTTTTTTTCTTTTCCAAATTTGAAAATTTTATAAAATATTCATTTCTCTACCTAAAGTTGCTTGTTTATTATTGTTTATTTCATATATTTAATCCGAACAACCTTATTTCTATACAAATAAATAGCTTAAATATATTTATTTAAAAAAGAGGGATAAAACATAAGAATGCATATTTATTTACCTACAAGTTACGCATATATAAAAAAAGCGATCAACAGTGATGTGAAAAAAAAATGAATTATTGTTTTTTATGAGTCTTTCCTTTTTTCTATGGAATACAATAATAACAAAGAAAAATGATCAAAGATTTTAATATATCTTTTTTTGGTGAAATTTTATAAACAAAATACAATATATAAAACCAAGGAAATTGGAAAATAAAAAGCAAAACGAACCTTTTTCTTTCTTTTAGTTAATTGACTATTATTATTTTTAAATAAAAAGAAAAAGAAAATGCCTTCTACAGTTAATCCTGCTGATCTTTCTGGTGGTCAATGGTAATCGATATATATATATATATATATATATATAATGAATATTTATTTACGCGTAAATATATAATGCATACATAGTTTATTCTTTTTAATAAGTGTATTTTTATTTTTCTTTCAATTTTAATTTTTCAATATGTAGTGATCACTGCGGACAGGTAATTTTTATATATATAAAAGAATATAATAAAAGTTTCATATCATATAATTTATATTTATATAAAAATAAATATATTTTTTAATATAGTACGGTCATAGCAGAAAATCTTGTAGTTTATTAAAAACAAAACGTATACGCTAATTTATTTTCTAATCCAAAAAATTGGTAAATCAGTGTGTTTAAACTCCGACGTTCCTTGACTTTTTTCTTTTTTTTTTCCTAAAATAAAATAGTTTTTTTTTTTAATTTTACCTCCTTCTTTTTTCCTCTTCTTTTCCTTATTTTTTTTTTATAGAGTTATTTTATGTTTTTATAAATATCAAAGATGAATAAAACTAGTACTGGTGAAAGACTTTATACTTTATTTCATCAGCTTATGTTTTTACTTACTGGTCTAATAACAACATTAGGTACACAATGGATATTCTATAGAGGTGCTGCAAGTAAGTTTGATCTCCTTTCTATCTTTATACGATGAAAAAATAGGCATAATTTGTTATTCATATCTATTATTATTTATTATATATTAGCTGCTGATAGTTATTTTTTACAGCTGTCTCAATATTTTGGTATGATATTAGTAGGATTATTGATTCCTACCATGTTGAAAAAGAAAACAACTCAGTATACTAATGTTCCTACTCATGAGGTAAACATAGGACAGCATAAGATTACTTTTATTTATTTTGTTAAAATGTTTAAATACTAATATTATATAATATTATATAACACTATAATATATATATATATATATATATATATATATTGCAATAGGAACATGTAGACATGGACGTATTTAATGAAGCTGATGATAATGAAAAAACAACTACACATGGATATATAGAAGGAAAGATTCAGCATAGTTCTATTATAAAAATGTCAGTTTTGGATATCTTTGCTAATTTTTGCGTGACTGTAGGGTTTTCCATTGTTGGTAGTGGCGTAAAGTAGTTATATATATATATATATATTATTTACCACGTTCCATATTCATGACATACTCATATTTATATTTTTTTTTCTTTTAATATAGATGTATCAAGTAATTTATTCTAGCATTGTTATTTGGTGTGCTATTTTAACATACTTCTTAATGGGCCGTTTATTAACTAAACTTCAATGGATTGCTATTTTTGGTACAAGCACTGGATTGGCTATTAGTGCTTTAGGTCATTCTGATAATGATTCTAACCCTGAAGATAAAGGTAAAAGTAAAATAATAATAATAATAATAATAATAATAATTTATATATACATATATTAAACTATACTCTATTATTATTTTTATGATGACAATGATAATCATAGCCAATGCTGCTGTGTTATTATTTGGAACATTGTTAACTATAGGTGGTACTTTCTTTTATGGTAATATATATTTACATACATACATACATACATATATATATATATATATATATATATATATATATGTATATACGTATAAGGATATAATTGACAATTAAAAAAAATGATGACTTGCATATGTATTTATTCATTTCTATATTTCTATTTATATTTATAGCTTGCGTTTATGTTTATTCAGATTATATGTTATCTAAACAAATCCCACCACCTTTACCTGCCCGCATATGTTCTTATGTAGGGTTATACACATCAACTATTTCATTATTATGGATTGCTATTTATACTTTACCAAGATTGGACCAGCTTATTCATATTGATGATACACCAATGGAGTATATTTGGGGAATGTATATACTTATTGTTTTAGCAAATGCTGGTCATTCTTGGAATTATTATGAATTGATTGATAGAATTGGAAGTGTAAGTTTATTGACCTAAATATATACATACATGCATATATATATATATATATATATATATTTATAAATATAAAATATATTCATCTATATTATATATATATTAGGTGGCGACTGGTATTTTACAAGGGCTCCGTGCTGTAATAGTTTATGGATTAAGTCATATGTGGTTTTGTTCTGAAGATGCTGCACAATGTAATATTTTATTAAAAATATATAAGAAAATAAATGTAAATTGTATATTGACTTATGTGTATATTTAATGATAGGTTTTACTGTATATAAAGGACTTGGATCATTATTAGTCATTACTTGTGTTTTATTATTTACTGTTGGTGGTGGATCATCGAAATAAACGATATATAAACAATTTAAATATTTAATAAATATACCCAAATCTTGGCAACTATTTTATATATTCATAATCCTATTTTTATTTTATTTTATTTTTTTTTGTAAAAAAGAAGTATAATGTAGTACGACTATCATAAAAGTAACACTATTTATTATACTTTCTGTAATAATAAATAACCTTAGATCTTTATAGATTATGAGAAAAATAAGGGGATGTTTTACTCCTTTGCCTAAAAATATATACTTATATAAAATTCAAAAATCATGGGATTTTTTTTTTACAACAATTACTAACTTTAATCACTTATTTATCGATTAACTGATTTCTATATCGATATATAATTTTTTGCTTGTTTTCATCCCAGAGAAACATTTTATCTAGATAAATATTTATATGTTTCTATTAAAGTTCGTGATATTTTTTAATTAGCTTATTGATATGTGTTGGCCTAGCAACATACACCTTTTTTTTTTTTTTTTCTTCCTCTGTTTACTTTTTTTTATCTTTTACTTATTTAATCGATTCAAAAAAAGAAGAAAAAAATTGAAATTCCGTCCATGATCATTTAGATATTTAACTGATCAAGTTTTTCTTCAAAATAAGACAGCATTAAAAGATATATATATATTTATATACAATTTATGTTGTTTTACATTGATATCGGTAATATTATTTTAGTATAAAATATATATAAATATCGATTATTTTCATCAATTTTTTTTATTTTTTTTTTAATTTTTTTAATTTTTTTTATTTTTTTTATTTTTTTAAATTTTTTAATTTTTTTAAATTTTTTTTTTTTTTTTGTTTCTCCACTTGGAAATAAATGAATGTTTTTTTAAATTAACAAACAAAAGAATAAAATAATATAGATAATAATAATCTCTTTAATTGACAAAATATTATAAGCCCCTCAACGTTTTTTTTTTTCATTTTTTCATTTTTTATATGCGTATTGATAAGTTATCTTTTATATATGTTTGTGAAAATAGTTCACGTGGATTTTTAAAGTGTGACGTAAAAATTTAGATAAGTAGGTCAGTTTCACATAAACTACTTTTATGTACAAAAAAGAAATTACTAGAAAACTAAAAAAAATCGCTGTAATAAAAATGATTTTAAACTAAAAAAGAAATTGATGGAAATTCGATGAAACTAAATAAAATTATATAAACCTATGAATACATTTATTTTTATTTTTTTTTTCTTTTTTCTTTTTCTTTTTCTTTTTATATATTTAATTTTCTTAATCTACATCTTTTTTCTCCAACACAAAATAAGGGTTTCCTTTTTAAGTAGCTTACATTTATTTGTAGCCATCAACTTCGGTACATCTTCAAAGTTTAATTTCATAACAAAAAAAAAAAAAAATAAATCATGTTATATGATGACTTTGGTAAGATTATAAAAAAAAAAAAAATCCTAATTTTTTTTTTATCTTTAAAAATAAAGGGGACTCTTTTTTTATTTAATTATCTCTTCCTCTTTCTTTCCTTTTTCTAATTTTATTCTTTTTCTTTTCTTTTTTTTTTTTTTTTTATAAAAAAAAGCAATTAATAATAATAGTAAAGATAATACAATGAAATCACCTACTTTACAGTTTGATATGATGTATATTTCTTCTTGCTCAGATGACGACGATGAAGATAGTTCATTAATGTCAGGTACTTTCAGTACTCTTTCAATATCTACTCAAAATGATCATCCAACACCTCCTATAATGGAACAACCACATCATTTTCATTCAACAAGATCACCATCTTCTTTATCCATATCTTTTTTTCAGCATGCTATGGAAAATGATGATAATGTTACAAAATCAAAAAATACTTATTTTATGGATGGTGGTAATCGATTTATATCGGTAATAAAAAGATAAAATAAAATAAAAATAGATGATCATTTCTTTTTATTTACTTTTTTTGTAATTTTATAACTCATGCATTTTTTCTTTTTTTTTTTTGTATACGATCTTTTTCTATTTTCTTCTTTTGAATAAATAAATAAATAAAAAAAAAAAATAGGTTCCAATGTTAGGTAATACAAATACAAAGGCAGGATCTTGTATTTCACGTCTTTTCGAAGAATGGCTGGCCAATAAATTATATTATCAACCTCCCCCACCATCATTACAAGAAGAACAAGATGATAGAGTATATATGGAACAAGATCAACAATTACCCATATTACAAGATAGTGTGGAGTTATTAGCAGAAGATATTTTAAATAAAATCAAAGCATCTAACCAATGGCGAAGAAAAGGATTAGATAAACTTTTGATTAAAGTACGTACCGGGCATGTTTATACTTATCATTCTTTAGATGATGGTCAACCTTTAATTACCCAAGGTATGGATGAATTGTTTCAACAATTCCCATTATTTGTAGAATTTATCGTTTATACTGCTTCTTCTTTATCATCATCATCTTTTCATCATCATCATCATTCTTCTTCTCAAGTTTTATTAGTCGTTGAAAATGTTACTATTAACCCTGGCAAACCTTATAAAATTCTAGAAGAATTTTAACTCATCATTTCATATATATTATTATTTTTTATTGTTTTATTACTATATCATTAATCATAAATATATATATATATATATATATATATATATAATTATATATAAAAACATTATACCCATCTAATTATTATTATTATTATTTCTTTCCATCTACCCTCTCTTTTTTATTCTCTATTTCTATTTTTCATTATTTTTGAATTTAATAAAATTAGAAATATATAAATAATAATAATAATAATTGATAATAAATAAATAAAAAAAGATGAAATCATCATTACTTTATATGGTTTATCTTTATTTGAGGAGTAAAATGAAATGATAATATTTGTTAACAGAGTCCTCTATCAGTTCCCAAGATCGCAAATAGGAATTATATGCATATCCTTTTTTTTTTTAATCGATTAAAGAAAAAATAAAATAATATGAAATACAAAAAAAAAAACTTATCTATTTCCTTTTTTATGATCAAAAATCATTTTTTGTTGATTTTTAATTATTTTTATATTTAAATATATAAAAAAGTGTGAAACAAAATGATTTTATCCTTTTTTTTTGATAACTGAAAATAAAAACATGGGCAAAAATAAAATAAATAAAAATAGATGATTGCGAAAAGAATTTATAATTTGTTTATTACTTTCTATTTTAATGAAGATGAAGATGATAATGGTATTGGTAAGGGTGTTACTTTTTTCAAAGAAAAAGATAATAAAATGATAATGATTCCTAAAACAATAATGGCCTTCAGAGAGATGGTATCGATAAATCCATTAATAATTTCCGCGAATGTTTCAGCAAGTACTTTTGTTTTCCCTACCCATGCTGGTGTATATAAACATTGTTGCCATTGGCGACATTCTTCTTCCATTGCTGGTAATCTTGTACTTGGGTGACATCTATTTCTATCGTATTCTTGACTACATATAAAATATCTTTCTAGTGATTCTATTGATCATTCAAAAATAATATAAAACAGCAATATATAATAATTACTATTAAGGTTGAGCAAGATAAATAAAATAAATCATGTTTTATTTTATTTCTATTTCCGTTTTGATTTTTGATTTTTGATTTTTGATTTTTTTTTTTACCTGATTCGTATATTGTCATTTTTGATTTAACATCTTCATTTAATGCAAAAACAAATTGAAGACCGACATATAATAAAATACTGAATAATGCTAATTGAAATCCAACTCGGATCAGTCTATATAGCATAAAAGTAATAATAATATTAAAATGCATGAATAAATACATCAATTTTTTTTATAACCGTTTTTTATATACGCTTATTTTCATTTATTATTATTGTTATTATTATTGTTACCCAGTGGAATAATTGATTAGGCTTTTTTTATGAGCAATTGGGTCATGATGATAAAATGATGCTGACATTGGGTATACGTGGGAAGAATAAGGTGGTGATGTTGGTTGTCGTTGTTCGTTAATATTCTTATTGATGTTATTATTATAAATACCTGGATTGCTATATATATTATTATCATTCACAGGATCCATCGAATAGATATCATTATTGTTACTATAATTATTGTTTTCCGTAGAATTAGTTGGGTAGATATTATTATCATTGTTATCCATAAATCCAGCCGTATACATTTCATTATTGTTATTCGTAATATCTGCAGTATTATCATTATTATAAATATCCTCATTTTCCACTTTTCTTTCTTTATTGTTATTATCTATTTCTTTTTCTTTTGCGTTTTTAGATTTTTTCCAACGATTAAACATAGTTGAATAGAATGGTTGTTTAGGTGATGATTTTTCTTTTTTAAAAGATGGTTGGTATGGTACTATGGCCTTTGTATAAGTAATTTCATGATCATCAATCTAAAAAAAAAAAAGAAAATGATAGAAAAAAATTGAATTTCATAGTACTAGATAATTAGTTTACTGTATACATATTTCAGGAAAAAAAAAGTGTCATATATGTATTTTCTTATTTTTTATTTACATTATTGCGAGGTTCTAAAGGTGAATCTTGTATTGGATCATCAAGTATCATATTTTCAGGTACTGAGGATATATTAGGATCTAAAGGTTGTTGTTGTTTACCTTCTTGTGGTATATTAAAGTTTGGCAGCGAGTTAAAGAGTTTTTTTGTGTTATTCATAAAAGATCTTTGTTTTTCTTCTATTGATGATCTTGACTCCTTCAAATGTGTTGATAGAACTATTATATATATATATATGTGTGTATGCGTATATATGTAAGTGGGTTGTTAATTCTTATATAAATCAGTATAATTTTAAAAATCATAAAAAAAAGTTAGATCACTTACAAATATTTGCTGTTGAATCTTTATTCCCAGTTGTAAAAGCATTAAATGTAAACAAATTAGGCTGATCATATTCAAAATCCATTGGTGCTTCTCCTGTTCGCTGAAAATAATGACTCATGTTGATATTAGTACTTCTATATACAAATAAAAAAAAAAAGAGAAAACAAGATAGTAAAAAAAAAAAAAAATGAAAAGGCTAAAAAGAAAAAAGAAAAAAATAGTTGGCAAGGAATGCAAATTTTTAAAAAATTCAAACAGCGCCACACAATTTCTTTAATCATTTGGAAAAAAAAAATACTTTTCGTTTTTTTTCTTGCTATTTTATTTTTTCCTTTAATAATAACAATAGCAATACATGATATTGCACCGACTTGAAAGTCATTTATCGACATTAAAAGTAACATCATTAAAATCCATAGCAACTTCTTGTGGTATAGGCGTAGCGGGAAGTAAATTAGAGTTATTAAATCGATTAAATACGCACTTTAAAGATTTGGTGAATATTGGTACAGACTTTGGTTCAACCTCCACCTTGGATAAAGATCGTTTATTACCCAAGAGTATATTATCATTTGATTTAGGTTATAGGAATTTTGCATTTGTACAACTTACAAAAGAATATGATATTAAAGAATGGCAAGTAACCGATTTTGGATTTGGTAGTGATCATATTGATTATCATCCTTCTATTATAGCACCTAACATAAGACAATTTCTTTGTGACAATGTTCAACCTTTATTTCCACAAGTTGATCACATTATTGTTGAAAGACAAAGAGCGCGTAGTGGTAGTAGTTTTAGTATTTTTGAGCATACTTTACGTGTCAATACAGTAGAATCATTTTTATGGTGTATGTTGTATGAATTTAATTCAACTTTAACGAAAAGAAATAATGATCAACAGCGACAGCAGCCATTTTCTATACCTATGTCGCCTCTCTTAAAACAAAATATTGATAAATTATGGTATGATGATTTATTATCAGAATGGAAAATTCATGCTTTAAGACAAAAACGCAACACTAATAATGAATCGACCCTCACCACCATCCATAGTAAAATGAAATTAACTACTCATGAGAAAAAATTAGCATCCACCCTTTTGGTTTATCGTTGGTTGGATCAACTCTATATCAAATGTCCTTCTCATTTAAAGGATATGTTTTATAATAAGGATAAACAAGATGACCTTAGTGATTGTTTAATACAAGGGGTTACTTGGTATCAATGGAGAAATAACGCTATCAATCATTTGATGGAATTTGTGTGATTATCTAATATAGATCATATTATTTATCTAAAATAAGTAAGTGGTTTTATATATATATGTATATAAATATATATATATATTAAAATATATTATAAAATACAACAATAGATAATTATAAATAATAAATAGTAAATAAATAGTAAATAAATAAATAATAATAATTTTAACTAGATTTAAGTGTGTAATTCTTGTTGGAATCTATTTTTTTTTTTTTTTTTTAGTATTGATTTCGACTTGACATTTCAGGTTGATCAACTTGTGTTGATGGCGATGATTGATGTTCAGCACCTTCACTATAAATAGGAAGGGCAAAATATTCCATACTTCTAGGATTTATGGTTTTTGGAGCGCAACCTGTAGCTTTAGCGATCCAATCACGAAGATCATGAATAGCTAATATAATAAAGAAGGCGATAATAAAGATAGTGCCAACAACAATATACATAAGAGCAGCTTTTAAACCTCCACTCCAATCTAAGAAAGGGTACACCCATATATCATCACTATAAAAAAAAAAGTTTAAGGTATTAATGAAAAAAAGGTTACAATGAATTTACCGATTACTAAAGATAGAAACTCACATGGCGTCAGGTTTTTTTAATTTTTTTAATTTTTTATTTTCATATTATAACAAACTTACACACTATAAACAACAAATGACAAACACATATAAATAGCAACGTTGATAATTAATAACAACACCATATTAGTATATATTTGAATTCTATTCAAGATCACATCAATTAACATCATGAAAAAGGATACGCCATGGACAGAGACATTAAAAAAAGTTTGTAAAGGTGATAATACTTGAGTACCATTTAAGAAACTCCAATATACAACTGGTGTAACAATACTTTATTTTTTTTAAAAAAAATAAATGTTAATAAATTATAATATTCTGACTTGTAAAATTTTTTTAAAATATGCATACTTACTTAAAAGTGATAATTGTATGATATAAGTAAATGAATAAATAATTAAGAGTGGTAGGCTGATTAAAAAAAGAATTAAGTTGTCCTTTTGATAAAATGTATCGGACATGATGATAACAAACAGTCTAAATAAATAAAAATAAATAAAAGTCAAACAAGCGATTATATAATAATTCAAAAACAAAGTTTCACTTAAATTTTGGTGTAATTCTTTATAATTTTTTTTACCACATAATACGCATGAAGTCCAATAAATGTAAGATTAGTGAAGTAACCAAAAAAGATGAATGGTGTATTTTCTTTTTTATAAGATATAGCTGAATTAGCAAGGTTTCCCCATATGATGATTGTTGAATATACACAAATGATTAATCGAATAATTAAAAATACTTTTGAAGGTATCCAGTAAGATGTTACTGCTCTTTCTGGTTCAAATAAATCAAATCCAAACCATCGAAAAAACGAATAATTAGACCGATTTAATCTATCGTCTCGATAATCCCTTTTCATGATGTTGTATATATATATAAATAGTTATAATTATATTTTTATTATTATTATTGTTGTTGAGAGGATATATGTATAATAATACAATAATAGTAATAATAATAAAAATATCAATAGAATAGAAAAAGAAAAAAAGCAAAAGAAGAAAGAAAAGTAATAAATAGAAAAAAAAAAAAATTAACATTTTTTAATGATAATAATAGAAAAACAATATCTGCGGAAAACAAATATCAATTTTTCTGGTTTCTTTTCCGACTTTTAACACGTGGGCTTCGATTAAATGGTGTCGAAGAAGCTGAGCTACCACTACTACTACTTGAGTTGAATTTATAATCCAATTCTACCACATGAGAATCTCCTTCAGGTTGGGTATCCATAATAATTGATGATGATTTGATACCATTGCTATTATTATTGTTATCAATTTTATCATTATAACGATGATGATCACTCTTAAGACATAAATCACAGCCTTGTAATTGACTTGTCATCCATAGTAGGTTTTGTCGATTGTAATTAATTATAGTTGAAGAAGATACACAAAGTGAACCCAAAGTAACACCAATAAATAATAACCAATATACTAACATATTTTGAATTAATGTTGGCCAAACTCCACCATAAAATGAAGCTAAAGCAACTAATTCAGATGCCCGCCATAACCAATATAATAATTCTATACCTTTAAACCAAGCCGAATCGATGATAGATCTTTTTTGATGATGATAATGAAAAATAGTTTCAGATGATGATGAAGAATTAATATTTTTTAAACCGTTGCAAATAAATAGATTAGATGGAATACTATGTAATAAGAAGAGCAAAAAGAATACAAATACATTTAAAACAACAACTTCGGCTGCAAACATCCAGGTATCAGCTATAGGAACCCATTCACCACCAAATACCATACCAAATACATAAAATGTACCAAACCTTTCTGTAGGTGTTTCTCCAGACGGAATAAATTCGGCCCGAAACCAAGGTAGAGTGATTAAAGCAAGCGTGAAAATAAATGATCCGTACCATACAGAAGGTTGTGAATAAGGTAGTTGCAAGCATTGGAATGTCCACACAAGAATTTGTCTTTTTAGTACTTGATATCTACTCATAGATGGTCCTTGTTGATCTAATATGTGAATTCTAACCAATAACCGTCGGCTAATATCTTGGTCATTGTATATTCTAGGAATCAATAATATGACCAACATGGAAATAATAGATAATAAAGTAATACATTGAAGCTATAGCAATAAATATATATATATATATATATATATATATATATATATATATATATATTAATAACTATTATAAATATGCTATTGATTTTTTTTTAAGTATATATATGTAATCATGGGTGTTTACCAAGGTAGTCATATGAGATGATATAATCCATTCACCGGCGCCACCTTCAATATCAAGGCGCTTACCATCTGTACGGAATAGTATGGTTGATTCACCAATTAATCCAGAAGAAGTTTTGACTTGAATAGATAATACATGAGAGCCATATTGATAATCTAGTGGATTCCAAGGATGTACCCATAAAGGATTTTTTTCATTACCAACATATTGGGTAAGATTTTCTTTTTGGTCACCATTGTTGTCATTTGAACTTTTATAGTTGGTATTTATCAGTTTTCCATCTATTTTGATTTGAATAGTTAATTGATCAGGAGTTTGATCTGTGAATACCAAAAAACGGATATGAGAGCTTGATTGAATACGATCTAATGGTTCCTTTTTATCCAAAATAAAACGGGCATCCTTTGGGTTTGTAATAAGAATAACAGGTGGAACAGCTGATTTAGAGTTTGGCCATTCAATAGTATTGTCATTCATTAATGGTATAAGTGAAGATTTTTTGGTTTGAGTAGAAGGTGCTTGAGGAAGTCTTGCATCAACAAATGATATAATGTCATGATCAACTGCTACTATACGATACATGCCATGATCTTTCATGTCGCCTAATTCTAATTCTAACGTTTGAGTCATGGGATCATATGATTGGAGGATATCACCTAAACCTAAATGCACAAAAAATAAATATATTTTTTGCATGAATATTTCTTTAAATTAACCACGTTTTTTTTTTTATTGTTATGATTATTTATTATTTTACCTGCAATTAAGCGATGAAGATGACCACAAAAATATACACTATAGTATTTAGCCAAATCTCTAAATGTGTGACCATGTTGCGAAACGCCAAACACCATAGTTGTTGTAGGATAATGAGAAAACTAAATAAATAGAAGATTTTTAAAAAAAAATAATTATTTATTTGAAACAAAATAAACATAAAACAAAAATAAAAATTAAGTGTCAGTCCCTAGAATTCATATGCAATTTTAATTTTAATTTTTTTTCTTATAATTTAATATAAACTTACAACAAAAGTATGATTTGCAGGCTTCATTAATGCATGAGATAATCTATCCATAGTATTTGAAGTAAGATAACCGAAAAAATTAAAAGGTCTTGAAGGTCCACGTTTAGGACTATTTTTTATTAATATTAACAGTAGTAGTAAAAACGTATCAATGAATAATTTTTTTAATTCCTTTTATATCGACTATTAAATATTTTTATCTATTTACCATGCATCAATGGCTACAAATTGATAATCACCATAAGGTTGGGTATGTTTCCATGAATAAATGCCTTGACCTTCTTCGACTTTATTAGCACTTTGACCATATGTACGATATAAATTTACCCTAGATTGCCAAGAAGGAAGATCAAAACAATCGTGATTACCTCTCATGTCATACCAAGTTGTATTTGTCCATGTTTGTTGCTCAATAGCTGCTTTGTAAACCTTCCATTCTTCGATATATTGTTGTGATGTTATTCTTTTACGATCTTTGGCATCCGTTAAGTCTCCAGTAACAACGACAAATTCTGGTCTATGCGTAAAACAAAACAATAAAGATACATATATAGATTTAATATTTTTTTCTTTTCCTTTTTTTTTAATTTTATTACTTGATAATAGGAAGAACAGATTGAATGAATTGAAGGAAATGGATTGTGTGACCCTTAGCCCGATATTTTGATATGTGCAAGTCGGATATCTATCATTTTAAAAATAAAAATAAATAAAAATAAATAAACAAAATAAGTAAATGTAAATAAATAAAAAAATTGTTTGTCAACAATAACTTGAATGAAACAAAATTGTTTTATTATTCATTTTTAAAACGTCATTACTTATTTTAATACTCTTACTCTTACTCTTCCCCCTTTTTTTATATTTATTTTAAAAAAAACTAATTATTTCCTTACCTGTGTAAAATAAAAAAGACCATCTGGTTTATCATCCAATATATGAATTTGCTGAGAAATATTTTGTTGAATTGTTGATTGTCGCACCTTTAATTCATAGTCAGTATCTTTTTTATTTGAAAATGGCCAAAGGGAACCTCTTGTTGATCGAAGTTCTTTTGTAGATGACCAATATAATTGACAGGCACGAAGAGAGCATAATATTGTTATAATAAAACATAACCAAGTAATGACTTTAGGCTTCATCTCGAAGAGTAAATATGACAATAATAAAAGTAACTACGGAATCTTGATATAGTTTTTATGTTGAAAAAAGAAGCTTTTTTTTATCAATAAAAAAGGATATATCTAAAAAAATATAAAAAATAAAAGAGAAAGAGAAAAAAAAAAATTTTTTTTTTGAAAAAATAAATAAATCATAGTAGTATAAATAAATAAATAAATAAATAACCCTATACCTGACATGATCTTGTTTCAATTTTTCACCTCTGGCCATTGCTTGGACCACGTGCTTAAAGCATTTCATAAAATCCTTATCTTGATAAAAATGGTTCTTTGTCTAAAATAAAGTTTTGTTGTTAGTTTAATATATATAAGATAAAGCATTTGAGTTAATATATATATATATATATATATATATATATATATTTAAATGAATAAATAGATAAATAAATAAAAAAATAAATAAATGTAATTGTAATGTGAAAATAATGCTAAAATGGATTTATATAATTATTTTATTAATATTAATATTATTATTATTGTTATTATTATTATCATTGATTGCTATTATTATTGAATTATTATTTTGAATAAAATTCAAACAAGGCTTCTACTCTTTGATGCAATTCACTTGCCCTTCCGGATAGTGATAAGAAGAGCTGATTTTGTGAAGAAATAAGCATACCAATATCTTGAGGTGATTTTCCTGACATCATTTCTTGCTGTAATCGTTCTTCTATTTGTCTAATGGCATATTCAAATTCTACTAACTGTGTACGTAACCTTTCATATAATTCAATAAAGTATTGTTGATGTTCACCTGATCCAGATGTACGTTTGGTATTTCCATAATCTAAAATCATTTTATTTGCTGTTGTGGTGCGAAGCTGATATTGGATATCATCACCAAGACGATCGATAATTTGTAATTGTGCTTGTAATTGGTCTTTCAAGGCTGCCCCATTATTTAATAATTCAGATACTTGGGTATTTACTTGTAAAATATCTTCACCACCGAAAGCATCAATTCGTGATTGAATATTACGAGATATTAATTGTTGATTATGAATGAATTGTTCAGCTTCTAAGAGTACTGATTGAGCATCACCTGGTAATTGTACAAAGCGTGTTGCTTTTTTAATTTGATCTACGCTTGTGATGTTAGATTGTATGGCTGTTGGTACGGAAGTAGTAGGTGGTGCTATACCAAAAACATCTTTGGATGTTGATAAGGATTTTGATATATTTTTTACAGGAGTATTAACTGATGACACTGTTATAGGCGTAGAATCTGTTGTAACAAATGGTTTAAATGAATCTGCTGGCTTTGTAATAGAAGCCGGTGTTGTGTTTGTTGGAGTTCCAGATTTAGGTGTTGTTGAGGTAATATCTGCTACACTAAATAAGTCCTTAGTTGCTGTACCTCTAATGTCTATTGTTTTTGTTATAGAATTAGAATCTTGAGATGCTGTTGTTGTTGCTGTTGTTGATGATGATGATGGTGCCGAGGTAGCTTTTTGTACACTTGCTAAATTAACAGATGATATAATACTATCCTTGTCTGAAGAAGATAATACTGCTTTATCTGCTTGCTCATCTTTTTTCTCTGGTAATGTAAATGGTTCTTGCAATTTTTTGGTTGGCTCAATAGGTGCTTTAAATGATATATGTCTACTTTTGCTTGGTTCGGTTGTATCAAGATCGTCCCCTTTACGTTTTCCTCCAATTGAATTAGCATCTTTGCTTGTTTGACCAAATGAAAAAGCTGTTGGTGGTTTATTTCCTATGTTTGTACTTTCTTTTGGTGCCGAGAAATTGAATGATGGTGGTTTTGAAGCAGATTGTTCTTTATTTTTATCTGTAGCATCTTTATTAAGAGAGGTAGTAAAATTGAATAAATTGGATGATGCAGGTTGAGATGAAGATGCTACTGCAGGAGTAGATCCAAAGTTGAATGAAAAAGGTTTAGAAATTGCAGGCGTATCTGATTCTGTGATTGATTGATTTTTTGAAGTGTCTGAGTTTTTTTCAATATTTTCTGCAACTTCTTTCTTATTATTATTATTGCTATCAGCTATTCCTTCTTTTTCTTTTGTAGTACCGAATGAAAATGAAGTAGATTGTTTGGATGAATCAAGATTAGGTGCTGAGGTAGTAGAAGTGTTTGGTGGGAATGGAATACTAAATGGAGATGGACCAGGTTTGGGTGCGGATGGAATTGTTGTAGTTGATGTACTAGGAAATCCGAATGATAAAGCTGGTTTTTCAGATGAACTTATTTCTTTATCGTCAGCTATAATATATATATATGCATTAGTTTTTCTTATTTCAATTAAAGTTATTATTATTATTACTATTATTATTATAGTATACTTTTTTTTGCTGGGGTACCAAAAGAGAACGCAGGTCTATCGGTAGGCTTATTTTTATCATCATCTATTTTACAAAAGATGTATGCATATAAAAATTATATAA
The DNA here is from genome assembly GCA_017871115.1 of Cunninghamella blakesleeana. Classification (NCBI taxonomy): domain Eukaryota; kingdom Fungi; phylum Mucoromycota; class Mucoromycetes; order Mucorales; family Cunninghamellaceae; genus Cunninghamella; species Cunninghamella blakesleeana. The sequence continues at coordinate 2,942,257 of JAFCIZ010000001.1, read as the reverse complement.
ATCAATTGATCTTTATTCATAATTGGCCCATTACTTTTATGAATTATTATTATATACCTTTCTTTGCTGGAGTACCAAAAGAGAATGCTGGTTTGTCAATAGCTTTATCTTTATCATCATCTATTTTTCAAAGAATAACATTTATATATATATATATATTGCTTTTAATAGGCTAGCCTTCTATTATTATCAATCTTTTTTTAATAATTTAAATATATTTATGTACCTTTCTTTGCAGGAGGAGTGCCAAAGGAAAATGTTGGCTCGCCAGAGCTTTTATTTTTATCATCATCTATATCATAAAAGAATACAGAGCTTGATATTAATACATTGACCTTACTTTATAATTGACTATTTTATTAATTTCTTTTTTAAATAAATACCTTTTTTTGCTGGTGTACCAAATTGATATGTAGGCTTATTAGATGCTTTTTCTTTATCATCATCTAATAAATAAATTTAAATGAAATATTATTTAGTTAGTCGATATTAAATAATGTATGTGTATGTTTCTTTTATTTAATTATTTAACTTACCTTTATTTACTTGTGTACCAAATGAAAAATTAGATAAAGTTTGATTGCTATCTTTTTTATCGCCTATAAAAATAAATATATAAAACATAGTATATGAGTTTTTTAATATATTATACAATTTTTAAACATTAATATAAATTAAGTTGATTGAATATTAACCATTGTTTAATGTTTTACCAATATTTGTTGCTGGTGTGCCGAACGAGAAAGGAGCTGCTGGTTTATCATCTAAATACGAATAAATAAGTAAATAGTGGTAAAAAAAAAATAATAAAAATTTTTATTCATAACTCTACTTTTTCTATTATCCTTTATATTTAAATATTACCTTTTTTTGCTGGTGTACCAAATGGTGAAGTTGCAGAAGGTTGATTGCTATCTCTATTGTCATCTATGAAAATACATATGTATGAACATAAATTCAAAAATTTAATTATATATTTATATGTGATGTACTATGTTTTAAATTTACCTTTCTTCTGTTCACCTTCTTTTTTGTCATCTATAAATATATATCAATAAAATAAATTTTAATGTACATATTCATTTATTTTTATTTTGATATATGTTATAAATAACTTTGTTTTTTATAAATATACCTGTTTTAGGGGCATTTCCAAAAGCAAACGATGATGTTGTTAAAGATGGTTGTTTAGATGTATCAGTAGTAATAGAAGGAGCTGGGGCTGGTGTTCCAAAACCAGTAGTGGCAGATGATGCTGATGGAAAAATGAAATTTGATGATGATGTGAAAGATGTAGAAGTAGATGTAGTAATAGATGACGTTGATGTTGTACTAGTGTTTTTATCAGTAGTAACGCCGGTAGTAGTAGTAGTAGCTGTTACTGAACCGAAAGAAAATGCTGGTTTATTAAGAGCTGTAGTTTCTTTTTCACCTTCTAAAAAAAAAGTACAAAGTAAAATAAAGAAAATAAAAAAAAATTAAAATAAATGCTTGATTTGAATCCATATTCTTTTTTTTTTTTTTTTTTGGATGCTTCCTATATAATAATTTTCACGTACCTTTTTTAGCTGGGGTACCAAAGGAAAAAGCTGGCTGAGATGGTTTATCATCACTTTTATCATCTAGTAAATATTATTAATATAAATAAAATACTGTCATTAATATTCATTCTACCACTTTAATGAAATTCTATCTATCAATAGCATATTTCATTGCGCTTATATTTTCTTTGCATTTTTTTTTAAAAATATAAAATAATATATATATTTATATACCTTTTTTTCCAAAACTAAAAGGAGAAGATACTGTGTTAACTGGAGGTTGTGTAGTTGAAGTAGAAGGATTTGGACTACCAAATGAAAACCCTGTATTTGTCGTACTAGTATTAGGATTCTTACCAAAACTAAATCCAGTTGTAGATTGTTGTGTTGGGTTATTAATTCCAGAAATATTACTATTGCTATTACTATTTGTTGATGATTGCCCAAAAGTATTAGAGGTATTCGCTGTTGGTGGTGGATTGATATTTCCAAAAGAAAAGGCTGGACTTATATTTGATGATGAAGTATTTGAAGTATTTGCATTTGTATTTGTTCCAAAACTATTAAAAGGGCTTGAGCCAGAACTTGATGGATTATTTTGTACTGGGCTTCCAAAACCAAATGAAGATGTTGTTGCTTGACTAGTTGCAGGTGAACCGAAACTGAAAGATGGCTGTGAAGTAGAAGTTGATTGTTGCTGTTGTATTTGTGAAAAAAAGGATGATGTAGATTGTTGAGGCTGTTGAGGTTGTTGACCAAACGTAAACGCTGGTGCACTTACGGGTGGAGATTGTTGATTAAAAATAGGTGGTGATCCAGAGGTTGGAGGTATAGGCGAAAATGAAGATTGTGAAGCTGCACCAAATAAATTGGAAGAAGATCCTAAACCTGAAGTTCCTCTATTTAATCGTCGTTTTGGTTCTTTGATAACTCTATCTCCAGGAGGTGGTACATTTGAAGGATCCATGATCAATTACTTATTACTAATTATCTTTTTTTTTAAAAAAAAATAAAAGAAAGAAAGAAAAAGAAAAAGAAAAAAAAAAAAAAAAAAAGGAAAGTCGTAGAAAAAATTGACAATATTAACGCGATGAAAAATAAAATGAGAGCTACCATTATTTTTCCAATATTAATAAATATTAACAAATTAAAAAGATGCTTACTATTTGAATATTTAGAATGTCTATGTTATATTAAATAATAATTTTTAATAATAGTACTTGAAAATATGTATCTAGTAAAAAAAAAAAAGAATAAAAAGAATAAGAGAGTGAAAGGAAAATGAAAAAAAATCGTGAATTTTTTTTATTATTTTTTATTCAAGTCACGGCAAATTCGACTCTAAAAAATTAAAACACCGTTTTTATGCTTTTAACTTTTTGCTCCTCCTCGCTTTACTCTTTTTTTATTTTAATCCACTACTTTTTCTAAAATATGTATTTTTATTTTATTACTTTCCCTTTCAATTTTTTCTAAACCGATCGACCTTAAAACACTGAAAATATAACAATAATCAAAAATAATATAATTAGATTTAAATTATCAAAATTAAATTATTTACGTATTATTCAAAAGGTGTTTTATTATTTGATATCTCTTGCTTACCTCAATATTTATCTCTGGTTTAGTATTGTAAAAAAATACAGAATCTAGTATATTAAAGCTACTTGCATTGAATTAATTTTTAAAATCCAATAAATGAAAAATACATTAGATTATGAGCTATTCGAAACTTATTTATTCAACTCTATTCTGATGGTCTATTTTTAAAACCAACACTGAAACTGTGTATATTCATCCTTGTGTATCTGATTACAGAAGCTTCTATCGTAATTAAATGCTTCATATACATAGATCATGCCCTTTATTGAAAATAGTAAAGGATTCATATGGATATTAGCAAAAAAAAAAAAAAAAAAAAAAAATTCAGCTCTTCAGTCAAGTACCGATATTAAAAAAATCATTGTTCAGTTTTACTTGATACTAATCCTACAATATATCAATATATTTTAGCACATGGAAAAAAATAAATTAACTGTTTTTTATTAATAAATAAAATAAACATCACAATCGTTGTTTATTATACTATATAAATAAATATCATCATTATTGTATTATTTCATTTAAAAATATTACCATCGTTTTTTATTTAATTTTTTTAATAAATAAATAAATATATTTTTATTAAAAGGAATCAAGAGAAATAGAATATAAAATAACAAGCATAGCGTTGTTATCAAGTATTGGTTTGGTTTATAAAGAAAAGGAAAAGAAATAAGGAGGAGATAGAGATGAAGTGAAATAGAAGAGAAGTGAAAAATACAAAATATAAATATAAAATAAAAAAAGATGGTAATGATAAAAAATAAAAAAAATGGAAAAAAATAAAAATAATAAAATAAAGCTACAGTACAAATCTCAATTGTTTAATATTACATTCTGCTGGTATATGGTAAAAAAAAATTAATCTTCTTCCCAACCACTTTCAGCAAAGAAAGCATCATCAACATTTAAATGGTCATCAGAACTCCATTCACTATTAGCTTGGAAGGTGAAATCATCATCAGCCATTACGCTATCAGCAGCCCATGATAAATTTTGTGCAGTTGGAATATCATCTTCAACTTCGTTCCATTCGCCATCGTCATGTACTTCGTTACTATCATCTACATGATTTTCGGAGACCCAGCTGGCATCAGCATGAAGAGCTTCTACATCATCATCATTTTCTTGCCATTCAATAGCAGCATCATCATGTGATTCATCTTCATTACTATTTCCATGGAGCCAGGTTACATCAGCGTCAAGAGCTTGATTTTCAGAGAAGGAAGGATTAGTATCGTTGGTTTCTTCTTCATCATTATCGTCTAAAATGCTGTCAGAAGCCCATGATAAATTTTGTTCTAAAAATTCATCAGCATCATACCATTCATCTTCATTTAAATGTTCATCGATTTCTATTTCATCATCATTGCCAACTTCAATAGAATCAGAATTCCAATGTAAACTGTCGGTACTATCTAAATCTTCAATTACATCAGTTTGTAACGATAATCTTTCATTTTCGTGCTTATTGTATTCCAATTCATCAATGGTGTTAGATATCCAACTTGCATCATCCACATGTGCAGGTTCAATTTCGAGAGATTTTTCGTCTTCTTCATTTTCAGGTACAATCCAATCAGGATAAGCATTATTTTCTTCAGAATTCCAATGGTCATCAGCATGAGTATAAACATCATTATCATTATCATCATCATCATGTTGTTGTTGTTGTTGCTGTTCAGGTACGATCCAGCTGGATTCACTTTCATTAGCTGCCCATTCGACATTTGCTTGATCAGGAGTAAAATAGAAATCTTCATCGGTATTGGCATCTACATGATTCTGAGTCCATTCACCAACATTAGGATGACCTTCTTGAGTATCTTCAGGAGTAACCCAAGCAACAGAAGCATCATTAGGATGTTCACTATCTTCATGGAAAGCGAAATCTTCATCAATATTAGCATCTACATGATTTTCAGACCACTGTACGTTAGCTTCTTCACCTTCGTCATTATGTTCCCATTCATCACTAGCATATGTAGGTTTAAAAGAGAAATCTTCATCGATATTGGCATCTACATGATTTTGAGTCCATTCACCAACGTTAGGATGACCTTCTTGAGTATCTTCAGGAGTAGTCCAAGCAACAGAAGCATCATTAGGATGTTCACTATCTTCATGGAAAGCGAAATCTTCATCAATGTTAGCATCAACATGATCTTGAGACCATTGTAAACCGGCTTCATTATCATTGCCATGTACTGATTCTTCTTCAGACCATTCATTCACTTCATCTTCATTCACTTCATTATTATGTTGTTGTTCAGGTACGATCCAGCTGGATTCACTTTCATTAGCTGCCCATTCGACATTTGCTTGATCAGGAGTAAAATAGAAATCTTCATCGGTATTGGCATCTACATGATTTTGAGTCCATTCACCAACATTAGGATGACCTTCTTGAGTATCTTCAGGAGTAGCCCAAGCAACAGAAGCATCATTAGGATGTTCACTATCTTCATGGAAAGCGAAATCTTCATCAATGTTAGCATCAACGTGATCTTGAGACCATTGACCATCAACATTGTTATCATTTTCTTGTTCCCATTCAACATTAGCAGGTTCAGCATCATTATGATCAACAGCTGGTTTGACATCGATATCTTCTTCCCAACTAAGAGCACCAGCATCATTATCATGACCAGGTGTAACTCGATAATCATTGGTAAAGTATGGGGAAGTATACCAGACAGGTTGTTTATAATTATCTACAGGAGCAGCATCAGGAGCAGCATCGGTATGACTTGTTCTATCGCCACGTTTAGCATTGCTCTTGTGGTGAGTACGAAGGTCAGAATTGGTAAAGAATTTTGCATTGGTATTAGGTTCTTCAACGTTCAAGTCATCTGAATTCTTATGCATGGTGTTATCAGGTTTACTTTCTTTGTTGTTTTTAATATATTGAGCATAATCTTGATCCAAACTGGCAATAAATTCATCAAAGGATTCGAGCTTATGTTGTTCATCTTTGTTAACGTCGTTACTATGAGAAGAATCATTCTTTTTTTTATTGACTTCATGAGCTATTTCATCAAGAATTTCATTAATAGAGGCAGCATCATTATGTTGTTGTTCATCATCAATTAATTCTTGGAAATTATCAAGAAGAGCATCAAAATTAACGTGGAGCTCTTTATCTTGGTTGGGGTCTTTTACTTGCTCTTCTTCAGCATAGTTTTGAATCATAGCATTAAATTCATCATTATCTTCATTTGAATGATCTTGTGTATTTTCTAATTTTTCACCTTCGACAGGCATTTCAGAAATAAGAGCATCGTATTCATTATAATCATTATTTGCATATTTTTGTTCATTTTCTACAGGTGGTTCAGCAAATTGATCAATAAGAGCATCAAATTCATCGCTGGATTGATCATCTTTTTCAAGATTATCGAGTTTGTCAATTAGTTCATTAAAGTGATCATTTGAAGCAGACTCAGAAGAAGTAGATGGGATGAAACTATTTAATTCATCAAGAATTTCAGCATCTGCATGATTAACATTATCAGACGATGGTGGAGGAGGTGTTGTTTGTTGTTTATTGATAGTGATAGGTAGAGAATTTACGCTACAACCATTGATATCATTTGTTTGAAGGTGATAATAGTACTCTCCTGGTTCATAGTTTCCAATATTAGTTAATAATTCTTCAGTGGCTCCTTTCTTAACGGCTATATTAAATAAAAATGAAAAGTATAGTGGTTAATATATATTAAATAATAATTTCACTTTATTATTTTGTTGCAATTATTGATATTTACGAAAATCACCAATATTAATTGATTTTGAAGTATCATCAGCTTTAACAAGTGAAAGTGAAAGCGTTGAATCTTTTAAACCTTCAGGCATAGTCCAAGCAACAGCATGCTTTGTATTGTTTTCTATTTGAGTATCTAATAATAATGATTATAATAATCATAAAAGGAATAATAATACAATATTTAATATAATGAATATAATTAAGACAATGGTTTCATTTATATTTATATATTATTTTTATGTTGAGCGTGTTTTATTGTGGTTGTTGCTGTTATTGTGGTTGTTACCTTTACTTCCAGGTAAAGTAAATATTAAACCTAAATAGAGAAAAGAAGAGAAAGAAAAGAGTAAAGATAAAGAAAAAGATGAATTAATAAAAAAAGAATATTACTATTATTTATTAAATATAGAAATAAAAAATAAATAATTATATACCTTGACATTGATCAGAAATAGTTGCATCGTCAGTATGAGCATTTACAGCTCCAGTAAAAAAAGGACTGGCTTCAACAAAAGTACCAATTTGTAATAACAAAGTGGCAGCAGTTGATAAACTCGCCAAATGAGAAATGAGCTTCATAATGGCAAATTTATTAAAAGGAAAGGAAAGGGAAAAAAAGTTTTATAGAAAAAAAAAAAGGTGAAAGAGAGAAAAAGAAAAAAAGAAAATTAAAAAAAAAATGAGTTGAATCTATTTTTGTGGCTAATAGTTACACAAAATAATTAAATTTTTAAACCCATCTTTACCAAATAAGGTTTGATATAAATGGTGAGTTATAATAATAGAATTTTATCATGGTACAAAATAGATATTATATTAAACGAATTCTATTATTTTTTATAAGCTTTTTATGTTTTATTTCACTTATAATACTAATAAAAAGAATTATTATAATTATAATAATATAAGAAAAGTAAAATAAGTAATCTTAATAATCTATTTTTTTTATACATCATTAATAAAAAACCAACTCATTAACAGGTTGATTAATAAGTGTCAGTTACACGAAGTCTCAATTTCTTTTCTAATAATGATATAACAATTTATTATACTATGCATAAAAAAATAGATCATTAAATCAATAATAATATATAATAATATAGTAGCAATAATGATAATATAAATATAACAATGATGGTAAAATAAAATTACACATTTTTTTATAACAATTTATTTATTATGGATAATAAAAACAACAACCTCATCTGGCCAATTGATTATTTTTACTTTTTGGGAAGAAGACTATCGGGTTTTAAATTCAATTGCCATTATTTAATTTTTTTTTTTTTTGCCTTGAAAAAAAAAAATTCCTCCTTTGTTTCTTTATTTTTATTATTATTTTTTTTTACATGATGTCAAAGAAACTGTCTTCAGAGATAGATGAAAAACATGTAGTAAAAAAACAACCAAATATTACTAGTCCTCCTCGTTGGAATACTTTGGGTATAAATTATAATTAATAACAATTCATATTTAACAAAGTAAATATTCTTTTTTTTTTTTTTCTTTTATAAACTAATCACACCATTTTATTCTCCTATTTAGAATTTTATTTTTATTATGTATGCTTTATTATCATTGTTCCATATATGTTTTATGTAGCTCACAGTTTAAGCAAAGGTACCTTATAGATAAATTTATAAATTTATAAATTATAAATAAATAGATATTTAAAATGACTAAAAAAACTAATATATGTATATACTATTTAGAAACTCATCCACATTATTCTGACTACGCGTACAAGTTATCAGAAGGTTGGATATTTGATAGAAAAGTTGTAAGTTTATATATAAAAAATAATTTATAATTCATTTTAGTATATAAATGGATATACAATGGACATATTTGCTTATATTAATATATATATATATATAATTATATTTTATTTGATAGGATAATAGTGATGCCCAATATGCTACATTTAGAGATAATTTACCAAAATTAATACTTCTTTCGACAGTCTATGTCATTTTCAACAAAATAATGTCCACTTTTATAAATCAACCTAGACAGCGATTAACATTATCAGCACTTATTTCTTTAATTATTCTTACAGGTCTTCATGGCGCTAGTGCTTTAAAAATATTATTTATTGTTACAATAAGTTATACAATTGGTTTGACAATGGGTGGATCAAAATTGAATCCCCTTTTAACTTGGTCGTTTAATTTAGGTATTTTGTTTTTAAATGAATGGAAAAATGGCTATGCTTTTGCAGATATATCTCCTTCTATTGCTTGGTGGGTAAGTTAATTACTATGCTTTGCTAAAAAATAAAAATAAAAAAGAAAAGACGGAAGTATCGTCTCATTTTTTTTTTAAATGTTTTTTTATTTATTATATATTCATACTTTATATTTATATAGGATGATTATTCGGGCGTTTTACAACGTTGGCATATTTTATTTAATTTTGTAATGTTAAGATTAATTTCATTTAATATGGATTATTATTGGCAAATCAATAAACCACGTTCTGAATATAAAGTAAGTCGTAAATAAATAAATAATAATAATAAAGATGATCAATTCTTTTATATATATTCTTATTCTTTTATTTTGTATTTTTTATATTTAGAAAAATGATAATGATACAACAACATTAACTGACAGAGAAAGAATTGATACACCATGTCTCGCAGCTGATTATAATTATATCAATTTTTTGGCTTATATTTTATATACCCCATTATACCTTTGTGGTCCAATTATCACTTTTAACGATTTTATTTCCCAGGTAAATGCAATATATATATATATATATCATTTATTCATCTTTCTATTTTCCTATTTATTTATAAGAATACTAATTTTACATATATATATACTAATTTGTTATTATTATCACTATTATTTAGATATATGCACCTTCACCTCATATCACTAAAAAATTTGTCATCACTTATGGATTAAGACTTGTCGGCGTGATTCTTGTCATGGAATGGACTTTACATTATATCTATGTTGTAGCAATCAGTAAAACGAAAGCTTGGGAGGGAGATTCACCACTTGAATTCAGTATGATTGGGTACTTCAATTTGGTGATTATTTGGATGAAATTATTAATCCCATGGCGATTCTTTAGATTATGGGCTTTGGCAGATGGTATCTGGACAGAAGAAAATATGGTACGATGTATGAGCAACAATTTCTCAGCACAACGGTTTTGGAAAAGTTGGCATAGAACATTTAACCGATGGCTCATTCGTTATGTTTATATTCCTTTGGGTGGGGCAAAATATTTCATGTATAATATGTGGATTGTATTTACTTTTGTTGCACTATGGCATGATATTGAATTAAAGCTCTTGGCTTGGGGTTGGTTGATTTGTCTTTTCTTATTACCAGAGATCATTGGGTCTCAATTATTTAGTTATAAAAAGGTAAAATAATAATAAATAATAAAATAGTAAAGATCATGGTTATAGTCATAAAATAAAAAATAAGCATATTGATAAAATCAGATTACTAAAATAATTTAATATTTTTTATTTTATATATTTATTTACTATTAGTTTGGACAAAAACCATATTATCGATTCGTTTGTGGAATAGGAGCTATTGGAAACATTTTGATGATGATGATTGCCAATTTAGTTGGATTTTGTTTAGGTTTAGAAGGAATGAAAGAAATGTTAAAAGAAATTTTTGGAACAGTAGAAGGTAAAAATAAAAATAAAATCAATAATGTTAATAAGGTTAATTGTACATAAATAATTAAATATATTTATTTATTTATTTTATTTTATGTCAAAGGTCTTATTTATTTAATATCCGTGGTTGCTTCCCTATTTATTGCCGTTCAAGTGATGTTTGAAATACGAGAATCAGAAAAACGTCGTGGCGACAAACGATACCTTATGTAGTTATAATATATTCAATTCTCTTTCCATTCTTTATCTTTGTTTTTATTTTTTATTTTTAATTTATTCACAATACTATTTATTTCACCATTCAATAAAAATAAAATATATATAATAATGTTTTAAATAAATAAAAACAATAATCAATTTTTTTTTATTTTTATTTTGTACATATAAAATAGTAAAAAGTCTATGATTACATATATGGAGATGGGAGAAGGAAAAAAAAAAGATAAAAAGGTTAACATATAGTGATAAAAATAAATAAATACTGATAATGGTATAAAAAATTATAAATGAAAGGAGAAAAAATGATAAGATATATGAATGAATGAAATGGGAAAAGAAGGGTATAAATAAGTTATATATAAGTTATAAAAAATAGTGGTAATAAATAATGAGGATATTTTTTTAAAATAAAACAATAAATTATAAATGATAAATATAATAGAAGGTAAATATAAAAATAGATATAAAAATAGATATAGATATAGATATAGATAGTTGTGATAATAATATATAAATAAATAAGTAAAGATCATAAAAAAAAGTGTTATTATTGTTGAGTAGCTAAATAAGTTTGAGCATCTTTTGAACCTAAAAAAAAAAAGAGTATTATTTAGCATAATCAATATAATATATAAATTTTAAACCGCTATTTATTATTATTATTATTATTATTATTATTATTATTTGTTAATATCCCTATTTTTTTTTTTTTTTCTAATACCTTTTTGAGCAGCAAGATAATATAATTGGTTAGCCTTTTCATGATCAATAGAACCAATATAACCATTTCGATGAAATTCAGCTAAACGGAACATAGCTTCAGCTAAATCTTCTTGATCTTCTTCATCCATTAAATCTGATTGAATAGAGTTACCATGATGGAGAACGACTTTTTCATACCATTCAAAAGCTTTAGAATAATTTTGTGGGACTCCGATACCAAATTCATAACATTGAGCGACTTCTAAATAGACTTTTACATGGCTATCCTCTTCGGCTAATGTAATCAATTGATTTGCGGCTTCTTGCAATCTTAATTTTGTATTACCCCATCCATTTAAATGATAGCTATTTAAATATATATAAATCAATAAGATGTTGAACTAAGCATTTTTTTTAAATAAATAAATAAATATCTTACCGTGCTAACATCACTGCAGCTTGTTGTCGTTGATTTACTGGTGCATGTTCATAAGCTAATGAAAAGTATCGATAAGCATCTTCACGGCTGTCCATATCTTGATGTAATAATTGAGCCAAAGCTAATTCACCAAGCCACCATCCACTATGAGCTGCCATTTCATACCACTCTCTTGCAAGAGTCAAATTCATACTGACGTGAATTCCGTGTTCATAATAAATACCAATAAATAACATGGATGTTTTATCACCTTGCTGTGCGGCTCTAGTAAAGTAATCATAAGCTAAAGCTGAGTCTTGATCAATGAATGGTGTATGTTGGAAGGATTTGCCAGAATGATATAATTTACCAAGTTCACGTTGAGCATCTTTTTGTCCCATTTGAGCAGAATTGAATAACCAATTGAATCCATCTTGACGATCTTCTACTTTTAAAAGCGAGTTAGAATCATCGTCGTCAGCAAGTAATAATTGTCCAAGTTCATACATAGAATTCATATCTCCTTGCTCACTAGCTTGTAAGAAATGGAATCGAGCTACATCTCGATCAATAGGAATGATCATTACTTGTGTTTTATAACCATCATCGTCTTCATTAGTAATGGAAACACCACGTAAAAAATAAAGTCCAATACAATAATGTGCTAAAGGATGATTACGTGTTTCACTTGCAAAACGATACCATTTCAAAGCTTCAATATCCTTATGATGTCCATTAGGTGGTTCGACACGTTTTTGGGCATACATTTTTCCAATACGAAACATGGCTTCTGCATCTTGCGTTTGTTCAGCGGATTTTAAGTACCAATCTAAAGCTGCTTTATCATTTTGATCAGTTCCAATACCAAGTTCATTACATTGGCCTAAAGAGTTGTATGCATCTACACAATTTTTTTCAATAGCACAGTCCAAAAGTTCCTATTTATAATATATATATATATATATTGAAAAAAAGAAAAATGAATTGATATGTAGATATACATACATACATGTATATATATATATATAAATTATATACCTTATAACCTAAAGAAGTATTGATTTCCATGCCTCCGAGGCCATTGAGCTTGTATCTTTAAAAAAAAATAGAAATAAAAATATCTTTTAGATGCTGAAATATACTTTTTTTTAATAAAAATTAAATTCATAAATGTCTTACCTTGCGCACATAACACGAGCAAGTAAGTGATCATGCTGGGCGGCCTTTTCATAATATTCTAAAGCAGCAGCATATTGTTGTTGGGAATGCCAAGACTCAGCAGCTAAAAACATTGATTCTACATGACCCATTTCAGCAGCTTGTTCAAAACATCTTGTTGCAAGTCCTTGTCTTTGTTGCTGTCTTTGTAAAATTAATTCTGCAGCATCGTCATCATCTGTATCATTCATATTCGTAGAATGAGCGTCATCGTCATTTTCATTCCTTTCTTTATCTGTATTACAATGGTCATCATTATAATTACTATTATTATTATTGTAAGTTGATAGAGTATTGTTTATAGTACTTGAACTAGCAGAATTTCTGTTGCTTAAAATACCACTGTTATTATTACGAGACGAAACATGAGAAGATGAAGAAGAGGAGGAAATTTCAGATTGAGTAGCTTTCACTTGATGCAATTGGCCCAAATAAGCTAGAGATTCAGCATCATTATTTTCTACAGCTTCAGCCAAAAGTTCCATGGCACGATCTAAATCGCTATCATTTGTATTATAATCTCCATTGACTTGATTGTTTTGTAAAAGCAATCTTGCCAAAGCGCGCATAGCTGGGGCATACTTGAGTTCTATTGCTTTTCTCCACCACACAATAGCTACATCTTGGTCACCATTTTCTAAAGCCATTTGTCCAAGTGCCCAATGACTAGCAGCATATTTTTGTGCAGCAGATCGTGTAAACCAAATGACAGATTCGCCAAGGTTTATTGTTGTACCAAGACTACCTTTCCAGTAAGTCATACCTGATAATATATAAAAAAAATGAAGAGAAATATTAATAAATATACTTTTTTTAATTTTTAACCTTTTTTTTATTTTGTATGAAATCTTTTATTTTATATTATGTTTTTTTTACCTAGCTGATGTTGTGCTTCAGCATGTCCCATATCTGCTGCAAGTTGATAGTAATGAAGACCAATTGTATAAGTATTAGGATCATCTTGTTGTTCATAGATAAAGCCAAGTTTAACCATAGCTTGTACATCTTTTAATTCATTAGCGGCCTTTAAATACCAAGCTGTAGCATTTGGAATATTTTTTTCAGTACCATTCCCATTAAAATAACAATCAGCTAAATTGAGGTACAAAATGAATAAATAAAAAATAAATTATTAATAAATAAAAATAAATAAATACAGATACAACTATATTAATATATATTATATCCTTACCTAACCAATAGTAAGAGGGTTCAAATAGAGTAGTATTAGCTAAGGTGAGAAGTATTTGGAAGGCGTCCATTTTAGTCATATTATCTAAACTTTCAATAACGGTACAGTTATTATCAGATTGATCTTGATCACTAGATGGAACGTAGCTTAAAATAATACGAGCAACCATTAATTTTGATGTATTGATATGATTTTGAGAAAGACGAGAATCACTTGATGCTTTTTTATATTTAAAAAATGCTTCTTCATATTTATTCATAATATGGTAGGCTTGAGCAACAGCTAATGTGGCGCTAATAAATATAATAACAATAAAAAGTAAATATATAAATATTAAAGTCTATAGAGTAATAATTATAATATTATATACATATGTATGTAATACTTACATAGGTGAACCTAATTTTTCAGCTTCCAGATATAATTCAACAGACTTTTTCAAATCTTTTTCAACATAATGACCATCTTCATAAAAATTACCAAGTAATAAAGTAGCTTGAGCATCACGGCCTGTAGCAGCTTGTTGTAAATAATTGAATGCTGTTTCGTAATTACGGGTAACACAAAAACCAGCATAAAACATTAACCCTAATTCACGTTGAGCTTCAATATCACCATGTAAGGCGGCCTTTTGATACCAATGAACAGCTTGTTGACAAAGATCTTGTTGTTGATGTTGTTGAGAACCAGATTGAGACCAAGCATCACGACAAAATTTAGCATAGATAGTCATTGCAGGGACATAGCCTAAACGAGCAGATTTTCCAAATAATAATCTAGCTTGTAACAAATCTCTTGGTATATCTTCAAGTCCTTTAGCATGATATAATCCTAAACTATATAATGCTGTTTTATGATTCTTTTCTGCAGCTTTTTTGTACCACCCATAAGCTGATTTACGATCTTTAGAAACGCCGTTACCATTAGAAAGCATTAATGCAATCTGAAAAAATTAAATTAAAAAAGTGTGATCAGCATTTTTTTCTTAAAAAAGATAATAATAAAAATAAAAAAAAATTTAAAAAAAAAATAAATAAATAAATAAAATATTTACCTGAAATTCAGCATCCGTATTACCAACTTTGGCAGCAATTAAATAATGATCATATGCAATTTTCAAATTACAAGCACAGATACCTTCAATTCCTTCTTCATAACAAGCAGCCAACCAAAAGTGAGCATTACCATCTTCCATTGATTCATTTGCAAGCATTGTAAGCATGGAAAACCCTTTAGCAGCATCTTTTGTAACACCTTGCCATCCATGTAAGTAATAACGAGCCAGCATTAAACGAGCAATACGAGAGGGAGATTTACGTGAAGAAGATAGATTATTATTGTTGTGCGTTGAAGAAGAAATGATGGACGAATCTGGTAGAGTAATATCATCAGAATGTTGAATAGGTTGATTTTCTGCCGCACGAGTAAACCATTCTACAGCATCATGATATCTTTTCATATGGTGTAATAATTGAGCCAAAGATAACTGAGCATAAACTTGGGTAGGACCTTCAATTCTAGAGGCTTTACGATAATACTCAAGAGCAATTTCGTAATTTGTTGTCGTACCGCGTCCATATTGATAACAGGAAGCTACAAATCCAAGTGATCTAACGTCACCTTGCGAAGCAGCACGACGGAACCATAAGAGGGCCATTTTTTCAGATTTTCTACGATTGATTTCAGCTTCTTGTTCATTATTACTGTTGCTGTTATTCGAGTTTAATAGTAATCCATTTAAGTACATAGTTCCTAAAACCCGTTGGGCATTAGGATAACCTGATTTTGCTGATTTTATAAGATGCTTTCCTGCTTCTGTAAAATTTTGTGGTAAACCAAGTGTGCCGGATCGATAATGTAATCCCAAAAAATAATGTGCTACTGGATTATTCAATTCACATGCTGCTTTATAATATTCCAGTGCCTTGACTTCATTCTTTTCAATTCCTTTTCCATATTCAGATAAAACGCCAAGTGTTAATAACGCTCGGCTATTATTCTATTATTATATATCATTTTTTTTAAAAAAATAAATAAATAAAATGAAATAGTGTTAGCAAGTAAGTATATATTATCAGAGGTACATATATATATAAATATCTAATATTATATAGTATTACCATATTTGCTGCTTTTGTTAACCATGTTAAACCTTCTTCATACTGATGTTCAGCAATTAAAATGTTACCTATGGCAGCTTGAGCATCAAGATAATTTTGCTGAGCACTTGATAAATAAAAATGTTTTGCCATTTGTATATCTTTATTCACTTTAATGCCTTGTTCATAATGAAATCCAATAATAAATTGCGCATACCTATGATCATACATAAACAGAAAATAAAAATAGAAAAAAAATGTCGTACAAGATAATTAATATTTTAAGTTAGAAATAGATGTACTTCATAACTTTTTTTTGGGGGGTGGATGAAAAAATAAAAATAATGATAATAAAAAAAAAAAGATGAGACTTACGCATATCCATTTTTAGCACTTTGCAGTAACCAATGTAAGGCCTTATCGTGATCAGCAGTAATATGAGCATCACCATGTAAATAAATAATGCCAATTTTAAATTGAGCACGAGCCTTTCTATTTACCATCCATTCACAAGATTCATTTAATCCTGCATCAGTAGCAGCCAATTGAAGCCATTTCCATTCTTCCCGTTTATTAATAGGTTGAATAATTTCTTGATACTGATCTAAAGTGGAAGATATATTATTACTAGTTCTATTTGTATTTGAAGTTGTAATGGTGGTTTGTTTTTGAATAGGTACACCTTCAGCATAACATAAAGCTAAATGATAATAAGCTTCCCAATGACCAGAGGTTGCCAGGTTAAATAATAAATCAAACCCAAGACGTGGTTGCAAATCAGTTCCAAACCCATCCAACATACATCTTGCTTTCCATACACGTGCTGTAATAGATTGATCAGCTAAAGAAGATGTTAATTGATATAAACGCTTTTTATCAGTATCGTTTTGAATGATATATGCTAAAGAAAATACGTCTTCTAATAGAGTTGAGATTTTATTTTGTATAGAGGATGAGGAGGAGGAAGTGGATGGAGAGATGGAGACTGTATTTAAAGAATATTGATGTAAATGCTCTAATAATTGTTGAACTTTTTCTGTGTAAATTTGATTCATGTTATTATTGTTTAAATAAGAATGATTAGTTTGAGAAGGGTAATTTAAGGAAAGTGAATGAACTGCGGATGGTGACGAAGAAGAGGATGAGGTTGACGCCGTAGTAGAATAGGGTGGTGGTTCATGAATACTATTATTAGACATGGATATTGATTCAGAATGAGGTATAGTTTTATCATTATTATTTGTTGACCATTCGGGATGATGTAGCATAGACTGTTTTGAAAAGGTGGAATAATTTGTTATAGAAGATATGGTGGAAGAAGTTGTATGGTCTATTTGGGAAAAGAGGCCACCAGATAGCGTCCAATTACTATCTGTAATATGACTCGAGATGGTTGAATTAGCGCGTTGTGAATGCCGTTTATGAGATGTCATAGTAGATGAACTTGAAGTAGCCGTCGAACGTGTTGGTTGTTTTGATTTTTTTTTTATCATAGGTGCTGCTTGTTGTTGTGATATTATAGATTGCTGTTGTTGTTGCTGTTGTTGTTGGTTTTGTGGCTGTTGTCGCTCATTAGAAGATTGGTCATTATTAATTTTATCATTGTCATTATTACTATTATCAACTTTATTACTGTTATCTTGAGTAGCGTTAAGCTGTATAGGTGGAGGAGTTGAAAAGCTTAGCTCTAAAGTGGGATCACCAGACTCGTGTTCTGTTTCACAGGAAGACGGAACTGATCCGAACGTAGTGGTCAAGGGTGTCGAAGTAGAAGTTGAAGTGTTGAATGGTAATATAGTTGGATCTAAAGCTGAAGATTTTTTTCTCAGTTTACGATTAGAATTTTTATGCTTTATCTGAGTATGATAAGTTGAATTATGCTGAAGAGAATCTAGTGTTGTAGGTCGACTTGCTTCGTTTCCCATTATTAATTGTTATTACTAATTAATAAGAGTAAAGTATAAAAATACAGCGTTGTATTTTCTTTTTGTAAGAAAAAATAGAAGTAGAAGAGAATATAAAAAAAAGGAAAGAATATAATATTTTTTAATAAAATAAAAAAAGGAAAGAGAGAGAGAAAAAAGATGAAACAAGAAAAAGGGCGAAATTTATTTTTTAAATTTGGAAAGTCAGCTGCTTTAAATTTATATTTTTTTAAAATAATAATCGAGCAGCGGTTCAAAATGAGGGGAGAGGGGAAAAAATATATATAAAAAAAAAAAAGTTGGAAAAAAAGTATTATAAAGAAGAAGAAGAAGCAAAAGAGGGAAAAAAAATTTTTTTTTTCTTTAAAAAAAATAAATAGCAAGACATAGTCTGTAAAAAGACAACCTTTGTTATACAAAATAGAATAAACCCATAGACATTCAATTTTACATAAGAGCAATCAAAAAAGTGTTCATCCAAAAATGACAGACCATTTTCTAAATATGGATTTCTGAAAACAACCTACAAAAAGTTCACAGACTCAAAAAATTTGTGTAATGGCATTCTTTGTCCCACTTTAAAAAATAGTTGGCGTAAAATAAAAAAAATATATAAAAAAAAAAGAAAACAATAGAAAATAAAGATGAAGTATAATAATAATAATTCTCAAAACATGATCATTGTTATATCTCGAGAAAAAGAAAATAAAATAAATAAAAAAACAAATGATCATCGTTAAAATAATAATATTAAGATATATTAAAAAAAATAAACATAAAATAAAAAGCCTTCTCAATTTATTTTAAAACAAAAAAACATAAACAAATTAATTACATAGAGGTGTGTGTACATATAATTTTCAAATTCATTTATAAAAAACCAATACTTGTCAAGTACCACAGAGAAACCAAAATACAAAGTCAATCGTAGCATTTACCATATATATTATAGATTTTGATGATTAATTTTAACAACGGAGGCTCAGATGCCGAGGTAAAAAAATCAGTCAACTATATCACCCTCGAATATATCACATGATATAAACAGTTGAATTAGATACGCACACACATAATAATACATAAACACGCTATTGCATAGTAAAAATGATGTTATCTAAAAAAAAATATGATCTTTTTTTTTCTATTTCTCTTTTACCTCAAGAATTGAAACTATAATTATCTTTTTTTCCCTATTATTAACCTTAATTAAATAAATAAATAAAAACATCACCCTAATGATAACCATTTTCCCACAGATATATACATACTTTTTTTTTTTCTTAAATTGTCATTGCATGACACAAATAAATCATTATCATCCTCCACCATCTTTTTTTTTCTTAATAAACTTATACATAAATCTAAATATTGAATGATATTATTATTATTATTTGTACAATTTTTTATTCACCCTTTTTTTTAACTTTAGATTTTAGATTATTTTTTTAAAAAAAGAACTAAACATTTCCATATTCCCATTTTAATAAAAAAAGTAAAAAAAGAAAGAGAGAATAATTTTTTTCAAAAAAAGCAGAAAAAAAATATGATGCTATTTTTTTATACAACTTTTATTATTTATTCTTGGGATCTAAGACGACCACCAGCATTGATGACCTTAACATTAAGTTGAGCAGCACGTTCGACGATTTCAATACGCTTCTTGGAGGAAACATTGTGAGCGATTTCAGCAGCATAAGAACGGTTGTGCATCAATAATAATTCAAGTTCTTTAACGTTGGATACAGAGAACTTGCGGAAACCATTAGGTAACATGTGGCGAGTCTTCTTGGCAGATCCATAACCAATCTTGGGCATAGGGGCTTGACCCTTGAATCTACGACGGACACGACTGTCAATACCCTTGGGCTTTCTCCAGGATTCCTATATTTTATAAAATAGGTGCAATATATATATATATGGTTAAATAAATATTAGATATATCTTTGATTTTTAACATTTTATCTATTTTTACATAAAAAAAACTTTACTCCCGCCCACTCTAATCCAAATTATCCTTTTTTAAAAAAAATATAAAAAAAAATTATAATTTTTAATAGTATCAACTTACACCGACACGCATGAAACGGTTGGATTGATGACGCTTGAAGGTAGCAGTACGTTTCTTAACGATGGTGTGCTTTACGGCAGGAGTAACCATTTTAAACTATGAATGATAAATAATATGAAAGATCAATATTAGGTATAATAGAGGCTATCCATAGTAATATGTATATATGTATATATATATATAAGCTGGTGATATGATGTGAACTGAACAATCTATTTTATCGCAGTCAAGGTGTCATCCCATAATATTGAATCGATCTTTAAACTTTATATATTGTTGAGCTTTATATATGTTATATATATATATATATATATATATATATATATTTATCTACCGAGTTCTTTTTTTTTTTTTAACAATCCATCCGTCTGGCTCATCCATCCATCCATCCATCTAATTATGTATTTCATCATCATTCTATCCATCTATCACACAGCTTCATATATCAAACTATCATATTAAAAGTGTTGTAAGGTTGTGATGTCACTTACTTTAGGTAAAACGAGGAAAAAAAGAGAAGGTTCCTAAATTCTAACTTGTTTTTTTAAAAAATGTAAAATCAAAGATAATTTTAAACTCAGTATAATGCCATTTTTTCTTCAATTGATCTGTTTTTTCTTACTTTTAATACAGATACATTTCTATACAATTTATTGTGTATAGTTAACTACTTAGTATCACTTTTACTATTTCTGCTGTCATCATTAAAAACAGTTTGAAATATTTATTCAATATATATATATATATATATTTACGCAGACTTTGTATTCACAAGTTAATCAATACATGAGGATCAAGTATTCATAACTCAGGCATCAGTTTTGTTTTATACAAGACAATCGGATATGAAGAGGCTATTTATTTATTTTTTATATCCCTTAATTTTATTATATTATCTATTATCTATTGAAGTAATTAATTTACTTTGATTTCTGACATTTAGATTATTCTTTAAACTTTTCATTTCATTTTTTTTTATTTTATTTTTAAAAGTTGATCATTACAATAAAAAAAAATGATGCATTCAATAACATTTTAAAAAATTGTTGAGTTTTTTATTCATATTTTTATTGATTATTTAATAGTAATTATTATGGGATAAATATATTATATATTGCGTTGACATATAAATATATAAACGAGAAAATTTAAGAGGAAAAAAAAAGGCGTAAAAATATTAATTTCCATTTTTAAATTTATACAGTTTAAATTCCGCTTCTTTTTTGACTCATTACTTCAAATTTTTCTCTTCAGTCCTTTTTTCTCTTTCTTTTTGCAATTAAATCTAAACTTTTAAATCATATTAATAAAATGGTATCGGAAGATATTACTCCTAAAATTAAAGTTGGTGTTCTTGGTAAATAATTTTAATTTATTTAATAAATACATGTAAAAATATTTTTTTCAGTAAAACAAATTATTGTTATTTACTATTATTATTATTAATTATTATTATTATTACTGTATTAATTGATTACAAACTTTTCAAACTTTATTATATAACTTTATTTATTATAGCATTACAAGGTGCCTTTCTTGAACACATCCATATGCTTCAAACCATACCAACCGTAAAAGAGATCATTCCCGTAAGAACTAAAGAACAGCTTGATAGTGTAGATTGTTTAATTATACCTGGAGGGGAATCAACTGCTATGGCCTTAATCGCGGAACGATGTCAAATGTTGGAACCATTGAAATCATTCGTAAGGGAAAAACCAACCTGGGGTACTTGTGCAGGTATGATTATGTTAGCAGATGAAGCTACTGGGGCTAAGAAAGGTGGACAACAACTTTTAGGTGGATTAGCTATCTGTGTCAACCGTAATCAATTTGGTACTCAAAAGGATTCCTTTGAAACAAAATTACATTTCCCTACTATTTTAGGTGAAAATCAGCCATTCCGAGCTGTATTTATCCGTGCTCCTGTGATCAGTGCTATTAAATCCGATAAGGTGGAAATTTTATCTCGCCTTGAATCTAAAGTGGGGTCAACCGACGCTGAAACTATTGTTGCTGTTCGTCAAGGACATTTATTAGCTACAGCTTTCCATCCCGAATTAACTCATGATAACCGTCTTCATCAATACTTTGTCCATATTGCTCTTCAACATAAACAATAATTTAGTTAGTTTGGATTATGTTTTTTAAAAAAAATTTATTATAAATATTATTATTATTATAAATATAATACACATAGAATATTATATATATATATTTATATATAAATTGGAAATAGTTGTAAAATTATTAAATAGATAAATACTAAACATAAAATAAAATAAAAAGTTTTATATTTTTATAATAAGGATAATACGCTATTAATACATTTTTTCGAAGAGAGTGGTAACGATGGTGATAAGCACGTTTGAAAAAAAGTCACTTTATGAAAATTGATATATATTTTATCATTCTTAATCGCTTGGAAATTACACGTATTTTACTGGATATACCAATGTAATTGCACGAAACAAATCTCGATTTTTACTATATTTAATTTAAAACCTTATATTTATTGGTTAAAATATTTTAACCTCAAGGATAAAAAAATACCCGTGAGACTAAGGGTTTAAAAAATGCTTGATGTACAATAGTTTTTATTTTTTTTATCATTCGTCAGGTACATTATATTTTTATAATTTTAACTCTTATAACTTCTAAATACAATTTTATGCATATATTTATATTTATATTTATATTTATATGACATGGAAAAACATATAAATATATTTAATTATAATGTAATACCTGTTATTTAAATAACCCCACGTTTTCTATAAATGGAATTCTAAAAGAAATTATTAGAAATATACTGTAGCTAAATAGTTTTTATTATTACAACTGTTGCTTTCAAAGATTACATAATTTTTTTTTCTTTTTATTCAAGTACATAAGTACCTCATAAATTATAGATAGCAACTTATTTATTAAATAATTGATTCCAATATTTTTTTTTTTAAATCTATCATGAACGAAATTATCTATCAAAATACACATAAAACTTTTTATCTTACGTAAATTAAATAGAAAATGAAAAAAAAAAATAAAAAATAACAAAACTCAGTATTAATTCGTAACCATCTTGTGTGATGTTTTTGATATAAACTAAAAAAAAAAAATGAACATAAAATAAAAAAAAACTATGTAAGCTATTTCTCACACTTTGTCGGATTTTAAACATCTTGAAGCTTAAATACCCCATATTTTTTTTTCGTTCCTTAATTTTCTAATTTTCTCTTTCCTCTTTATTTTTTTTATATATAATTATATAGCTTTTAATAGAGTAAAACAATGGTTTATAAATCTACTTTCCCTCAAGTCCCAATCCCTGATCTTGATATTTTTTCATTTTTATCACAAAAAAATAAATATACAAATAAATCTGGTATTAATGATGTTATCGTTGCTGCTGATGGTCATAGCGATCGAACCCTTACTTATGGTCAAGTATTAGATACATCTACTCAATTAGCTGCTGGTTGGAAAAATCAAGTTGGCCTTGGTAAAAATGATACAGTTGCTATATTTGCTCCTAATCAATATGATCATATTGTTCTTTATTTTTCTCTTTTACTCACAAACTGTGTAATCACTCCTGGGTTAGTATTTTAAAAAAAAATTGATTCGTTTTATTTTTTTAAGACACCGAATACTTTTTTCTAATTTTTTCAATCTTTTCCCTCTTTCTAATTATTTTTTAATATTTTTTCCCAATATGATATAAAATTAGTAATCCAAGTTATACAGAGAGCGAATTTCTTCATCAAATTACTGATTCTGGTGCCAACGCTTTAGTTACCGTCCCTGAATTACTACCTGTTCTTTTAAAAGTATGCCAACAAACTGGTATTCCACGTGAACGCATTTTCCTCTTTGGCGATAAAGAAATTGATGGATGTAAACCATTTTATAGCCTTATTCGCCCTGGCCAACGTATTACTGGTCCTTCCAACGATTTTGACGCTAAAAATGATACTGCTTTTATTTGTTATAGTAGTGGCACAACTGGGAAACCAAAGGGAACTTTACTTACTCATAATAACTTTGTTACTCAAACATTAGTTTATGATAACTTTGATCCTGATATTACTAAAGAAGGTGATGTTTATATTGCCTTCCTTCCTTTATATCATATTTATGGCTTAACTATGTTGTTTGGTTGTTTTTATCGTGCTTTTAAACTCGTTGTTATGAGCAGATTTGATTTAGCTCTCTTTTGTGAATTGATTCAAAAACATAGAGTAACTATTGCTAATATTGTTCCTCCTATTGCGGTTCTTTTGGCTAAACATCCTATCGTTAAAAACTATGATTTATCTTCGGTTCGAATGTTTGGTTCAGGTAAAAATAGATATATTACAACTGTAAAAAAAAAAAAAAAAAAAAAAAATAGAGATCGAGATTTCGCGGTAAAGAGAAATATTGGTATTTTTATGGGAAAAAAAAGTGAACCACGTATTGATATATATATATATATATATATTATAAATTAGGTGCTGCTCCTCTTGGTAAAGAGCATATTGATGCTTTGGTTGAACGTATTCCCTCCTCTGTTCGTCAAGGTTGGGGTATGACTGAAACTACCAGTGGTTTTATTATTCAACACTCTACTGCCAATGATCCAGGATCTATCGGCATCTTGTTACCCAATTGTGAAGCTAAAATTGTTGATGAAAATAATAATGGTAATTATAATAATAATACCTTATATTATATACATAATTAAAAATAGTAATAGGAAATTGTTCATTTGATATGATACTAATTGGGTCATTTATATATTTTTTTATTTATAGAATTGGGCGACGATAAGGCTGGCGAATTACTTGTTCGTGGTGGTTTAATAGTAAAAGGTTATTTAAATAATCCAGAATCCAATGCCAGCACATTTACTTCTGACGGATGGTTACGTACTGGCGATGTTGCTGTCTTTAACTCTAAAAATAAACAATTCTATATTGTTGACCGCATCAAGGAATTGATTAAATATAAAGGGTAAATATATAGTAATACTGGCTGAAAAAAATAATGTATATACAATAGTACTAACTTTTTTCTCTACTTTTTATTTTTATTTTTCTTTAAAACATCAGTTTACAAGTAGCACCTGCTGGTAAGAATTAAAAACAAATTGGAAAAAAGTTCATAACTATTCATTTATTACATTATATACACAATATATTTATATATGTTTAAACTTATACTGATTAAATTTTATATTATTTTATTCTTCAAAACTATAGAACTTGAAGCTCTTTTATTAGGTAACAAAAAAATTGCTGATTGTTGTGTCGTTGGTGTTTATGACTCAAAAGAAGCAACTGAATACCCTCGTGCTTATGTTACCCTTCAACCTGGAGTCCCTGCTAATGAAGCTACAGAAAAGGAAATCATTGAATTTGTTGCTAGTAAAGTTGCCAATCATAAGAGACTTAGAGGTGGTGTCAGATTTATAGATCAAATTCCCAAGAGTCCTGCTGGTAAAATATTAAGAAAAGAAGTCAGAGAATGGATTAAGAAAGAACAAGAACAAGAATCTTCTAGAGCAAGATTGTAGTGGTATGAATAAAGTCTAATAAATAACGTGTAAATATTATTATATTATTGAAAAATAAAAAAAATTAAAAATAAAAGAGTTTTTTATCGTTTTTGTACTACTTATTAAATTAATATGTTAATAAAAATAAAAATAAAATACACGATTCTGTTATCAGCAATTTATTAGAATAATGGTATAGAGATATATATTTATATATATGTATCAGTTTTAAATGTTGAAAGTTATTATATAATGCTATCTATATAATTTGGAAAATATAACGATTCTATAGCTGGGCTTGCTTTTTATTTTTTAGTTTTATTAGCACACCATCAAGTTTTTTAATGCCCATAAATGGAAATACATACACCATATATGTAGTTTTTTCGTAGTCTTTCTACATTTAACTAGTATCTTTAATAAAAAATATAATTACTAAAAGATAAATAATAATATAAAAGAAATTAGGTAAGTTAAAAAAATGAGCTGATATCATTTAATTTTTTTTTTCAAATCACTATATTTTCAATTGTGAAAGTTATTTTTTTATAATGAATATTATTTTTATTATCACGTATTTGCACGAGTATATTAAGGATAATAATCTAATTTGCACATATATATTTATTCATCTTCTCTTTCTCTGATGTGTTTTTTTATTGTTATAATTAAAATAAATAATTAAATGAATCACACATATATAATAAATTAAAAATATATATTTAATATTGAAAAAACATAATAAATCAATACTTTGTAAATTTAATTCAATTCTTTTTTTTTTTTTAATTCTACAATGCTACCTGTTATAATTTCTATTAATCTGCTAGTTTACTCAAAACTTACAAAATCCAAAAATTTTAAATAGTCTTTATATATCCAATGGCAATCATATTTAATTTATGCTTTTTTTTATATAATAACTTTCACATCTCTCCAAATACTATTGATCAGATTTAAGCCAGAAGACTTTGCTGGGCAAATTACTCTAAAAAACTGGTAGTGTTTCCATCATTTTTTTCGATGATTTAGCACGATAAATTACTATGAAGTAATTAATAAGGAGATGAATATTAGCTTCTTCGATATACCTGAGCGATAATTTTTTGTAACTTTGATCTACAAAATTCTTGAGGAATTTTTTTTATTAAATACTATGAACTCTGATTTTTTTCCCCCATATTATAGAACTTTATTTAATTGCTAATGGTCTAGATCGGTAAGAGTTTTTATGTTAAAAAAATATCTTTTATGTTCTTTTTTTTTTTAAAAAAAAAAACCATAGAATACCAAAGTCCCCACAAAGTGTTATAAATATAGCAAAGACACAGAGATATGCATTAAATTTAAAAAACTGCAAAAAAAAAACGGTACAATTTAATCTCCGTTTTTTTTTTTTTCGGTTGATCTCCAGAATTTTTTTTCTTTTTTTCCTTTTCTATTCTTTTTTTTTTGTGGTTTACCTTTTTTTTTTTAATGGCAAACCCAACAGAATCAGTAAAAAATGATACCGAAAATAAAAAAGAGGAAGATTTAAACCAACAAAATGATAAAAAAAAAAAAAAAATACATCTTCCTCCAGTGTCACATCTAAGGAAAGCTATAAAATCTTCTCTTGCGCTATTAATTGGTGCTATATTAAATTTGGTAAATGGTTCAAGATCTTTACTTGGTAATGCTTCTTTCCTTGTTATTCTTACTACTGTATTTTATTTTCCGGCTAGACCTATCGGTGCTGAAATTGAAGTATATGAAATGAATCTATTCATTGGAATAAGAAAAAAAAATATAAATGCTCTTTGACTAAATAATAATAATGTCATATTTTTTCCTTCTTTTTGAACATATGTATATGTATTTTATTTATTAGACTATGGTATATGGAACGATTGGTGTATTGTTAGGTGCAGCTGTTAGTGCCTTAGTAAGTTTATTCATGAATAAAATACTCTTATATATTAATATATAATATATAAGAAATTAAACCTGACAGCTTTTATTGTTTTTTTATTTTTGTTCTATGCATTTTTATATTTCCTATTTAGGCTATGTATCTTGCGAATTTGGCTAGAAATCCCTTAGATCCTATACCAGTCCAAGTCAATTCAAGTGTTGTTTTAGCTGTATTTTTATTTTTGGGTATTTTTGTTGTCAATTATATTCGGATGTATTTTCCTAAAGGTAAGCTAACTACAGATATCGACCATTTGTTTTTTTATTATTTTAGATTAATAAGATATCATATAAATTTTCTAATCTGTGCTTGTGCCCTTTATAGCCAATTTTGGATGCGTCTTTGGCTGCGTGATGTTAACTGTAAGTAATAAAGCATAGTATTATTATTATAGTAAAATGGAAGAGAAAATAATATTTTCGTCATCACCACTATTTTATTAATTAACTATGTGTATTTTTTCAATCAATATAGATATCTTTAACTACAGCTAGTTCAACACCTGGATTTCAACCAGCAATACTTGTAATCTATACATATAAAATAAAAAAATTTAAAATCTATATACAAGTATAAGATTTTCATTATATATTTATTTGTTTCGTTTTTATTATATTATTATTATTATTATTGTTGTTTGCGTGACAGTATGCAATATTCATTCCTGTCAGTTTTGGTACAGCAATATCCTTAGCAGTAAACGTTTTAGTTTGGCCCGAGGATTCAATGACATCCTATATCAACATGTTATGTAGTACGCTTGATGAATATAACAATTTTTTTAAGGAATTCTCGGACGCATTTTTAAACTCGCTATCACCATCTTTAAAATCATCTTTACCTGAATTACGTGCTCGTATGAATGGGAGTTTACTTTTATTAATTGATTCTAAAAGAAATGCTCAGCGTGAAATTCAATACAGTTATCTCTCTGGAAAAGATTGTTCAAAAATTACTAGGTATACACTATTATTATTATAATAATTAAATATTGAAATGCTTCATGTATAATTGTAGGTATATACTAATTATTTTTCTTTTCCTTTTATATATGATTAATCTATAGAATTGTAAAAGAATTACGAGCTCCTTTACATGGTATCGGTTTATCATTTATTAAAAAGCAAGATCTTACGGCCGCTCTGCACGAAGGAACAAATACGGGTGATTATTCCTATATTAGTACTTACCCAATAACAGAAAAAGAAATAGATGCATTTAATGATTCATTGAATAAAGTTAAACAGAGATATGGGGAAGTTGGAGTATTATGTCAAAACCTTTTAAAAAATGTGTGTAAGCGGGCATCAAGGTTTGGATGTCGACCTCGTTCTATCGTAGGTACTATCTGGTTTTTACCAAGATTTGATATCTTCAATCGCCACCATCTCGGAAAAGATTCAATACTTGAAGATGAAGAACGGAGTATTGGAAATGATCTTTTACAGTTAGAAAAATTATTAGCAGAAATGGATACTATCTCTCTACATGGATTCAAAATATTTTTAGAAGTAATGCATGATGGAAATGATAATCAGTACCGTTATTTCCTTTTATATATTTTATTTTGTTACCATTTAAATTTAAAACAATATGCAAAAGTTATCATCAAGTTAGTCAACAAATTTACAGATTTAGAACACAAACGTACCTCCAAACGGATTTGGTTACCAAAAATGTCACTTAAGAAATGGTTCCGCGCTTCTAAAGTAGATACTGAAGGTACAGATGATATTGGTGACGGACAACACGATTTTTCTAGTAATGGCTTAGTGCGTACATCTACAAAAGAAGTAAATGATTACAATATTGCCAAAAATAACAGCCAGGTGGAAAAAAAACATACTACAGATAATAAACATAAACAATTTCCAATGGATCCTGATGTTTACCCTCCAAATACTAGAATAGAACAATTCTTTTATTATTTGCATGAATTTAAAAAATGGTGCACTGACATCAATACTTTTTTTGCTTTTAAAACTGGAGGTAAACAAATACATGTAAATATAAATACAAATATACAATTATATTAATGTATCAAAATATTTAATTTAACTATATACGCACACCTATATATATGTATGTATGTGTCTTATTTATTATAGTTGCTGTTGTATTGCTTGCTATTCCCGCTTTTCAAAGAGAAAACGCTGCATGGTTTCTTGATTGGAAAGGCCAATGGGCGCAAATTAGTTTGGTTTTATGGCTGTAAGTATTTATTATTATTATTATTGTTATTATTTTCAAAAAAGTGATGACCATTGCTAATCTAATGTTTCAATAAAATAATGATTATATATAAATTATGTTTTCTTTTCTTTTCTTCTTTTCTTTTCTTTACAGGTTTCCAATGGCTGGATTATCTTACGCATCGTAATAACACTCTGAAAATGAAAATATATTGATCATTCACAAATTTATTTATTTATATTCATCAATTATATATTAATTCACATTACTATTTTTATTATACATTATTTATTTACTTAGTATGCTCCTTCGACTTGCAGGTACTGTCTTTGGTGGAATAATTGGGATTATTGTTTGGGAAATTACAAGAGGCAATCCATATGGTATTGCAGTTTTAACTTTTTCAATAGTTGTCTACTTTAAGTATAAGCTCTTCTTCGGTGCTCCTTACATGAAACCAATATCTTTATTAACTATTGTTACAATGATGCTGGTAATTTATATTTATAAATATTTAGATATATATGTATACACATTATTATTACAATTGATTTTATTATTATTATTTTACTGAATAATATATATATATATGTAGGTTGTTATTTATGAATATTCCTATGTTCAAGATAATACTAATAACCCTAATGCTAACTATGATAAAGTGTATGTGGTTGCAGGAAAGGTAATTTTACATATACATATGTGTACATATATATGATATGTTATAGAAAAATAAATATAGCCAATTGTGCAATTTAATTAATTTAAATAAATTATATTGTAGAGAGTTTTACTTGTATCTATAGGTTTATTTGCTGCTACTATTTTAAATATGATTCCGACTCAGGTAACTGGAAGAGTGGAACTAAGGAAACAGTTAGCTACTATTATTACAAAAATCAGCAAATTATATTCTATTTTATCATCGGATTATATAATTAACACTACTGAACACCATACAAAAAATCAAAAAAAAGCATTTAGAAAATTATTTTTGGACGTTCAAAGGCATATTGCTGATTCTCGTACTTTACTTGCCCATTCAAAATTTGAACCACCACTTAGAGGAAGATTCCCTTCAGAAGAATATACTGTTTTATTACAAAAAGTGGAAAACATGACTGATTTAGTGCAATCTATGGTAAAAATTAAAAATTAAAAAAAATTTAATGGAAATGAAAAATGAAAATACATATCTAAATTACCATTAAAAATTCTATTGTTATTATTTATTACTATTATCTATTATCGTTAAAATTATACAAAAGACTTATGCAACAGTAATGATTGATGTTCAATGGAGAAATACTTTATCTACTCTTTTGATCAATGATAGAAAAGATTATGTAAGTTAAATACGGCCATCTTATTTATATTTATCTAAATCTATATCGATTAATTGACTTTTTTTGCTTTTTTATTTTTATTTTTAATGCTAGCTGGCATCCATCATTATATCACTAAAATTCTCATCGACAGCATTTTCAGCAAAAACGCCTTTTCCTCCTTTTTTACTTGATCCAGCTGAAGCTAGGAATAAATTTTTACTTACATTGGAAAAAAAATTACGTATTAATCAGAGGGACTTAACATTAGAAAATATTAATAATTATTGTGCTTACGGCACCTATGTCTTGGCCAGCATTTCCTTTGTATCAGAAGTTCACAGACTACAATCTACTGTAAAGTCAATGGTTGGTGTTGATGATCCTTTTGCCTGGAGAGAAAATCATAAGTAGAAATTAAAAAAAAAAATAACTTATATATATCATTTATTGCTATCTTAATTAATTTCGAATATTTATTAAATTAATACTTAATTTCTTATAACTATTATATAAAAATCAAACCTATAATTAATTATTTTTACAAGAATAAAATGAACCTTCTTTCTCTTTTTTTCATTCACTTTTAGCCTCAATTCTTTTAAAAGATAAATTTTATTAAAATAAAAAGAGTTGATAGTCTTGAAATTGTTTTTATTTCTCTTAATTTCTTATAGAGTTATAAACTTATACAATTTTGAATTTTTTTAAAAATTTCATGAGTTTTTCAGGTTATTTTTATATTAATATTTTAAATTGATTATGAACTGTAGATATAAACAATATGCTAGAAATAAACAAAACGTATATAAATGTTTTTTTAATAAAAAATAAAAAATAAAAATCTATGTTATATATTATACATTGATAGGATATCTTTATTTTCAGTTACAAAAATAATAAGAAAAAAAAAACTAATTAATAACAGCCTCATTATCAATTGCATCAAAATTACAATGAACTTGATATAATTCTCCTGTACCAAAATCAGCTTCCACTCTTATTTCCGTCATACCAAAATACATTCTAACCGTATAGGAAATTCTTTCGCCATGAGTGACATTAGGTAAGTTTGGAATAGGTACAGATATAGCAGCGACTTGATGAACACCAGGTTCATTATAATATCTTGGCACTTCATCGTTTTCAGTGGCGTATAACATAATATCAGTCACTTGTAAGGTACCATAATAAATATACATTTCTTCACAAAGGCAATGGTCTATAGGTAATTGGTCATTTTTTTTAACAAAAACTAAAAACCGAGTTGGGCATCGAACACTACCATCAGGTCGAATTACGCGTGTAGAGGGAGGGTCTTTATCAGGTTCAAACGGTAAGCCAGCATTTATACCATATGTTCTTCTTGAGACACGAGATGTAATTAAGCGTGGATTTAATCCAAAATAAACGGCACCACGTACAATTGCTAAGGCTGCACGGGGTGGGCATAAGATTTGTTGAACACGGCTTTCAAACACTTGTTGTACACGTTGGTATAGATAGTGTGAAGATCCAAATCCGCCTACTAAAAATATACATGATAATCGTTTATCTGCTATTTGACTATATTGCATTTCTATTAATGATATCTACAACGTAAAATAAAATAAAATGAAAAATACGGCAACAATAATAATAATTAGATAAAATTTTTATATATACGGATAATATTTTTTATTAAAAAACATTCTTACCACTTTATCAATTACAGGGTCAAATACTCTTTCTCTAAGTTCATTTGCACGAAAGATTAAAGTCCCTTCATCCACACCATCCGAATCTAAATCATTAATCTGATCTAATTGTACAGAAGCAGGTAAATTAATATATTGATCATCCAAACCATCAAATTCAGGTTTTATATTATCGATAAATTGATCCATCATATTCCGTTTTGCAACCAATGGTAGCGTACTTGCTTGATCACCCAATTTTTCATTTAACAATTCCATAAAGTTCACATCTAAAAACATACTACCACAACTTTCACCCATACCTTTTGTAATTTCTTTTAATTTTGAAGGACCTTCCACTTCAAATACAATTAAATCCACAGTACCACCACCAGCATCACAGATCATTAACCGATCATTGGTTAATAAGTTTACCTGATCACACATTTTTTCACAATATAAGGCAGCAGCTTCAGGTTCAGAAATTAATAAAAGTCGATCAGGTGGATCGCTTGGTTTGACTAAACCGGCGTTGATGGCTGCTTGGCGCATATAATGCTTGGCTTGATCACTCTAATTGTAAATAAAAAAAGAAAAGATAAAACAAAGATAAATTAGTGTCACCGTTAAAAAAATAAATAAAATGTATATATTGATTATTATTATTATTATTTTGATAATAGCAATAATAGAGATGAATTAAAAGTAGGATTACATACCCAGTGAGCAGGAATACTTAGACAGTATTTAAAAGTATCGGGATCATAATTCTTGGCAAATCCTTTACGAACGTCTTCAAATACATGTTTATGAAGCTCTCTTAGATAATCTGATACCGCATCTACTACTGTTCTTTTTTAATAAATGAAATAATTAAATATATAAAATAAAATTTAATTAGATATATGACATACTTAAATAATGGTATAATCCATAATTCATAGTTATAATTTTATATCTTTATACTTATTAAAAAAAATGGGGAATCCATTTATAGTAATTATCAATAATTTATAATAGATTTGAAAAATAACAATACTTACAATCCATTTTCAAGAGGTGGTCTATTTAATTTTGTATCCAAATTTAATTTGAAGTTTGAAAGCAATATATTTGATTTATCTGATTGAGGTTTAACCATAGCTTTTCTTGCTGCGTGTCCCCATTCAACTAATTGACTAGGTTCTGCTCTTTTATACAGTGATAAGGTGGGTGTCTTGGGATAGTAATTGCCTCGGGAGTGTGGCCTATAAAATATATTTAAATATTTAAATAAATAAAAATAATAAGTTGATCGATTCTTCTTATTTGATAAATAATAATAATAATAATAATAATAATATAGACTGTATCTATTTGATATATTTGATATTATAAGTTGTTCGAGTTTACCATTTTTGAACATCAAATACTTCTGGTGCTACATTAGTAAAAGCGTAAGAGGCGCCACTAAAAGTCGTTCCAAAATCATAAGCGATGACAAGTTTATATTGATCTGTTGTTGAAGTCGTCATCAAAGCATATGACTTTTTTTAAATAAGTATATATATATATATATAATAGTTAAGTGGGGAAAAGAAAAGAAAAAGTAAAATAAAAAAAAATTGGCAATTCCAAGAAATTTAAAAAAAACGGACTTTGAAAATTTAAAAGTTACTTTTGTACCTTTTTTTTTGTAAGCTCAATTTTTGTAAGATCATGTATTTTTATGCATTTTTTTAGAAATATTATAATCAGTGGTATATAAAGTATCACATTATGGTAATGATCTATATATACATTTATATACTTAAGAAAAAAAGCATTGTATATTATTACTATCATTCTTCTTTAAGGAGACTTGTTTTTTTTAGTATATTCGTTATATATATCACAGAATACTTTCAATGAGAATATATCCAATAAAGGAAAATAGAAATTTTAAAATACTTTATAAGTAAAACTAACATGAATTAAAATATATATATGTATAAAAATAAAAAAGATGAATATTATGATGGAAAAAATATTATAAAAAAATAAAAAAAGAATTATAAAAAAATGAAAATGATACTAATAGATGATGCTAACAAATAATAAGGATTAAAAATATGTAAATGAAATAAAAGAAATTAATAAATAAAAAAAACATGTATATAAACAAACTATTCAGTAGTGGTTTGCATAACTTTTACATAATTAGCCGAATTACGTTTGAGAATATCTAATACAGGGCCTAATAATCGATTGAACCCTTTTTTTCCTAAAGTTGCACAACGAAGTTTACCATGAGCTACAACAGTTGCTGCACGAGGACTATCATTTAATAATGCTAATTCTAAAAATCAAATTAAAAAAAAAGGGAAAGGATGATCAGTTTATATATTTATATCTAACTCTATTTATAACCTTTTTTTTTTCTTAATTTTAATTTTAACTTCTTTTAACATATATGTATATTTGATCTACTTACCACCAAAATAAGCACCTTTAGTTAAACGATTCACTTCCTTTTGTATACCATTTTCATCTGTTTTATAAAAAATAGCTTCACCTGATTCAATTAAATAAAAATTATTTCCAATGGCATTTTGTTGAATAACGATTTGATCATCATCAAAACAAACAGATTCCAAAGCATCAGCAATTTTATATCTTTCATAGGCATCTAAGGAAGCTAAAAGAGGAACATCTGATAAAAAGGATTCATACATTTTACGTTTAGCACTAGTATGTTCCATAAGAATACTTCGAAACAAGACACGATCCAAAGCCCAAAGCACACATGGGGAAGTAGCAATGATGGTAGCGGCCCGAGGACTATTATACATCAAAGCTAATTCACCAAAGCTACCACCAGCTTGATATTCTGTAACCTTTTCATGATGAATGTAACAATCTAATTGGCCTGATTCCACAATATAAAAATAATCACCAACATCACCTTGTTGAATTACAGTTTCTTGGGGTAAAATATGTTTTTCAGTCATGGCATCAATTACATCCTTGTATTGTAATTCATCTAAATGACGGAATAAAAAATTGGTTTGAATGGCTGAACGAATACGATCTTGTTGTTCAAGAGTTTTTGGAATCACTGTTTTATTCAAACGATGTGCTTGTGTATCGGATGATGGCGTCATAGATTCAGCACTAACGGAGGTACGTCGTTGTAAACTTTTCATTTGTTGGTTATTATTGTGTCCAGAAAAATCAGGTAATTCACCTGTAAATACATCTTGTTGCTCATCTTCATAAATACTATCATCATCGTCATCATCGTCACCGCTATATGAATCTTGTAGTGTTGGAATAGGTGAAGATTGTTGTACCACGGAAGGGTGGGGGTGAGGTGAAAAATCAACACTCATAAACATAGGATCTAATTATTATTATTATTATTTAAAAAAAAAATGTAAAGAAAGAAAAGAATGGGAAAAGAAATGATTTTATTTTAGTAAATAGTTTTCATATTATGTTATATATTATATATATTTATTTTAGTAGGCGCTATTTTCTTTTTTCTTTTATTAAATAATATATCTTTTATTCTTTTTTCATTTTATTATTACTTACGTTGATGTTGTTGGATTTGATAAGATCTTTGTTCAGAAAGTTTAGTATAAAAAAAATCAGCACAAAATTGTAATACATCTTGAGGATTATTTTGTCGTACTGTATTGGTTAATTCTTGTACAAGTGCAGAGTATTCATCTTCAGTATAGTCCATCATTTCAAAAGTTTTTTTTTATATATATACTAATCTATTAAAATAAAAACAAAAGAAAAGAATAAAATTAGTAAAATAATAAAATAAAATGAAACCTTTTTAAATCTTTTTTTTTATGGTTTTAATTTTTTATTTTTTTAAATGCAGGAAGCGTAATGCCACGTTTTTTCTATTCACACCAAAAAAGGGTCCTGATATGTTACTTAATAAAGTTTAAAATGTCGTGCTTCTTACCTTAATTATAGCTATCCAACCTTTTAAATGCTCCTCAAAAAGGACAGACTACTCCTTTGCTTATTGTTTTTCCTTTAGGTAGTTGTACCTTATAGTACATCCATTGTTACCGTTTATATATCCAATGATGATGGTTACTTTTTTCACTTTTTTTCAAACTGCGCTTTTTCCTTCATTTTTTTTTTTTTTTTTGAATTCATTTATGCATTTAATTAAGTTATTTCCATTTTTTTATAAAAATCAATTATCATTTATCTTTCATTTTATTTTTATTTTTATTTAATTTAAATGTTTACAATTTAGCTTTAATTGGTTCTAATCTAAATTTGATTTCACGTAGTTTTGCACTTGTAGGATTCCATTGATCAAATAATAATCTTAATCTATCTAATTCATTACCAAAGACTTCATTGATTCGTTTATCATCAAATATACCTCTCATAGCCCAAGTTAAATAATAGGGATTTAATCGTAATTTAGCCTTAAATTCACCCATTTTAGCATCCAAAGTACCATTATCAATTTTTCCATTGTTATTATTGGAAGGCAATAATAGCTCTTGATGATTAATGACAAGATGACCCAAAGGATAAGTGTCAAACATATATCGAGGTGCTAAACCATAAACACTCGTTTCTTCATAAATAGTTGAATGTCCACCTTCCCAGGAATATAAATTACCTGCTAAAACACTACTAATATGAATCAATAACCCATGATCTGATAAGCCTGCATTTCTTAGTTGGATAGCAAAGACAATAAGATTGATAAGAAAATCATCTTCGGAATAAATATGGCCGTCAATATAAAGTGCACGAAGTATATTAGGATGCTCAGAACCAGCCATGATGGCAGAATATAATGGAACTACTTGATCTTCCATGGATCCCACCAAGATTGTTTTAATACCTTGTTTTAAAATAGAACTTAATGATTGTTGAAATTTTTTAGATATATCACTATTAGAATCCATAAATTCAAACAATTCACGTGCCGCATCAGCTTCAAAATACTATATATTAAAAAATAGTCGAAAAAAAAAAGTTAGGATGATCCTTTATACCATAATTGTCATTGCTATTTTTATATCAACTTTTTTTTTTCTAAATATATATACTTCTTTTACCTTAACAATTAAATTACCCTTTAAGGAAGCAAAAGGTCCATGAGCAATTCCAGCCATTGCCAAAAAACATACAGGCTGTTTATTAAGATTAATAAGATTATTTTGAAGCAGACGATTTAATAAAATGGATGATACAGGTGTCCCTTGAGAATGAGTTGTCCAAAAGATCATATCTGAAGAAGTAAGTGCATCCATGTTAGCTGGGTTATCAACTAAAAACGAATAAAGTTTATCGACTCTTTCTTCCACTTTGCCTTCCCATTGTAAAGGGATAGTAGTAATACAGTTCAATGGTAAAACTAATCCATGTTCTTTTTCGAAATAATCTCGAAGTGCCCTTGCCATTTCTTCACAAAATTTTGCTGATGTACCAGTTGGTTGGCCAACTACTGTACGAACAAGCTGAAAGAAAGAAAAAATGAAACAATAATAATAATAATAATAAACAATAATAATGTAAGTATAAATGAGATTTTTTTTTTTTGATTTATTATCTCCAGTATATATAAATGAATTATTATTTTTTTACCCTTGCTGGGAACCAGCCGTGAACACCTATTACTACGATTTTTTTATTAGCGGCTGTTTCAGGATGAGCTTTCATTTCTTTAATAAAGTTAGAGGTATAATCATTTTCAGAAGTGGGTGGATTAAAAAAAAAAGAATTGATGGCATTAATGGCTTTGGAAAAAAAAGTTTGAGGAGGAGGAGGAATTGAAAATTGGGAAGCTATAGTAGGTAAAACAATATTATTCTTCTTAGTTGGTTTTTTTTCTGGAGAAGAGGGCTTCTTTTGTGGTAACGGTGGTGAGATTAATTCATTTTGTGTAGAGGTAGTAGGTTCAATGATGACAGAATCAGAACTATTATTATTATTATTCTCTAAATTTTCCATTAATGTGTCACTTGATGCGTTATTTTGATTGTTATCATTGGATAAAGTTACCGATGATGATGTATTGGATGGGGAAGAAAAAAAATAAGACCGCCATGATTTATTTTCAGGTACAGATTGATCCTTTGTTTCAATAGCAGTATTAGATATTGCTTTTACTTTCTCTTCTTCTGTTGTTGTTGTTGTTGTTGTTATTGTTATTGTAGATGCAGATTGTTTTAAAGGTATAGGCGTATTAGTTGCTTGCTCTTTACTGTTGTGTTCAATATCAGTTGTTGTAGTAATTTCATTTTGTTTATTGTTTTTATTAATAGATATATCACTGTTTGTATCATTTTTCCCAAACCAAGACCATATACGATATGAGGAAGTATTATTATTATCATTTTGTGTCAATTCATTTGTATTGTTTCCATTGTTTTCCACCTTAGTACCTTTTTCTATATTACTATTATCATTACTATTATCAATATTATTATTATTATTATTATTTTCACTATTTTTTTCAGTATTGGTTTGTGTGGTGGTTTTTTCAGGAACTTGTGGATTATTTTGAGGCGAGGTTTTCCAGGCTCGAAACCATGAGTTATTTGTGGGGTTTTCAGTTGTTTCTGGGTTATTTATATTATTATTATTATTTTTATTATTATTATCGCTGGTAAGGCTATTATTGGTATGTTGAGGTTTATTATTTGTCATATTAATTTATTTTAAATAATATTAAAAATACAAGTTGAGATATAGTATAGAAGCAATTTTAAATACTTGATAAAAAATAAAAAATAAATTTATATATACATATTTTTTTAAGAAAAGAGAAAAAGAAAAAGGAGTAAAAAAAAATTCATATGATACTTTAAAAGTAAAAAAAAATAGGAGTTTTAATTTTAAATTCGATGATATAATTTTTTTTTCTTTAAAAAGGTAAACCATTATGAGTTTACTTCATTTTTTAACAAACATACATTTATTATAAATAATTATAATTCTATATATGTTCATAATCACAGCGTAAAAAAAAGCTCTTTATATATCAACGATTTTTAAACATGATGTAGCTCAAAATGGGTTCCACTATACATTCGCTATACGAATTTTGGAACCCATAAAAGGAAATCCAGATAATACTTTTATTCGAAATTTTCATTATATCTAATGAAATGTTTTCTTATAGAATCAGTAAAAGATTTATATATATATGATATTGTTAGTTTATAATATACGCAATGATTAATCTTTTTTAAAAAAAAGCTCTTTTATATATAGCCCATTGATTTTTTATTTATTTTAGTCCATTCAGTTATTTTTTTGTTTTGTTTTTAGTTATAATATTAAAAAAATATACGTTAGTAGTTAAACAATTAATTTTTATTTTAAAAATAAAAAAATAAGCTACCATCGAGACCCCATTATGTCTCGTTAAGTCACTAATAAAGTGGTACAGATAAAAAAAATATGACTATAAAAATTCGTCTGCATGACAGAATACAACACTAAAAGCCTGTCGCGCTTTGTTATAATCAGCTATCAAATCCAAATATACTCATTTTAATTTATAAGCTATTAAAATAAATAAACGTGTTTTATTTCATGTACAATATTATTAAAGAATTTACAAAGTAAATATACAGTATTTTCAGAATGAAAAAAAAAAAATATTAATTTAAAAAAAACTAAAGATAAAAAATAAAAGATATTTTATAATAAAATTACTACGAAGAGGGTAAATAGGATCGACATACTGGACATTCTAATTTAATGCGCATCCACTAAAATAAAAAAAAGTTGAGCATAAAAAATTAACTTCGCTTATTTTTTTCTTTTTTTATCTTTCTTATTTACCTTTTCCAAACAATCAGTATGAAATAGATGGTGACAAGGAGTCATCATGTATTGCGTTCTTCCAATGACGTGAAGTCCAGTAGCAGCAGTTCCGGATGTATCAACAGGCAACATGCATATAGCGCAATCCTTAGGTTGAGTTGTTTTTATAGAATTATCTGGAATGGTTTCTTCATCTTCTGGTGGTAATATAGGATGATAATTATATGTTTGTGGTAAGTACTAAAATAATTAAAATTAAAATTTAAAATATATAAATTAATACTTTAGACACAATTATTACTATTATTTTTAATCTTTTTCATATATATCAAACTTACTTTTTCAGGTACAAAGAAGCGTGGACCAAAGAGGTCTTGGAAAAATAGTATAAGAGTTTGTAAAATCATATAACCAACCAAAGCCCATACACCAAATGAAGGATCTTGACCGATAATATTTTGTGGACAAGCATAAAAATCTAATTGATGTAATATATATATATATATATATATGATAGTTAGACATGTTTATATTTAATGTAAACTGATCATTATTTATTTGGTTATTGTTATTATTATTAATTTCTTACATAATGGAATAGTAAGACGGCTTATAGTCATGCCCAAAATATATCTAGGACTAAGTGGTTTACGACACCCTCTGATTACATTACGTATGATTTGTGGAATCCAAAAAGAGTAAAGTCCAAACCCTAGAACACCTATAACAATATTTTGAATAAATGCAGATCTTGTAGTGCTTTGATAAAATAAGAATAAACCAAAGAGCAAAATAATATCTAACATTAATTAAAAAAGGAGGGATAGATTACATTAATATGACAATCTTATTTATATATAAATGTTGATTTATATTATAATAAGTAAAAAAAGAAAAATAGCGCTTACAGATTTTGCTAAAGTCCATATGTGATTGTGATGGTGTTGATTGGGT
Organism: Cunninghamella blakesleeana; assembly: GCA_017871115.1. Taxonomy (NCBI): domain Eukaryota; kingdom Fungi; phylum Mucoromycota; class Mucoromycetes; order Mucorales; family Cunninghamellaceae; genus Cunninghamella; species Cunninghamella blakesleeana. Next base: position 2,900,423 of record JAFCIZ010000001.1, on the reverse strand, counting down.
TGTAGAGTTATTATTATTATTGTTATTATTATTATTATTATTATTATTGTTATTATTATTGTTATTAAAATTATTGGTGGTATTATTGATGGTATTAGTACTGGTATTATCAACATTTCTTGTTGATGCTTGATTTCCTCTTGATACCTCTGGTCGTTGAATTTTCCAAATGACAAGCAAATATCTCATTCCAAAGATCGATACTGATATAAAACTAAAGAATGCTGCAGCTGCAAAGGGTAAAAATACGGATTCCATGACTACACCAGTTGTTAAGTGTAATAAACAGATATAACCATCCATCATAGATTGCATCGCAATGGTCCAGTAGGAAACGTTGGATACACTCTATTAATTTTATTTTATTTTAGTTTATATATGCTATATATATATTCTTTTTCTTTTTTCCTATTGATATGAATATTTTTATTTTTAAACTTACTGAAGGTGTAGGGGTAAATTCCATTTGATGAATTAATAAAAATATTTGAGAGATAGCGATAACAGTTGCCATGGTTGCATAGTTAGTAGCTTTGACAAAGTATTCTTCGATTTTCAGTCCTTCTGCATTCTTTATTGATACTTTTAAGGCACAATCAGGTGAATAAATTATACTAGATATCTCCATTGATGGTAACTGAATAGTAGTGATTCCTTGGGGGTTTTCCAACTCTATTGATTAAAATAAGCATACATATATATAATAAAATACTAGTCATCAATATAAAGCTTTTTTTTTAAAAATAAAACTTTTGTTATCAATATGTATATATATTACCTTTTTCATATTCAATTATTTGTGACATTTTAATATTTTTGGGAAGAGGAGTTAGCTGGGCAAAAATTTCCATTGTACATCCAAAATTAACAGAAATCGGATGATCTTTGTAATAAATAAATAGATAATTATAATAATAATAGTTAATAAAATATATTAGATTATTTTATATACTTATATATTTATATATTATTTATTCATTTTACCATCTATATCTTCCCAAAGCTGTGAATCATGTAAACCAAGTTGTTCAATTTCATTAATTTTCTTTTCAATATGTTCAGTAATCAAACCTTGAGTTTCTTCTAAAGATTCTTTTGTTGGTAGCATATGCAAAACATCTGTCATGTTACGTGAATGACTATATATAAAAACAACACATTTATATATTTAGTAAAAAGATAATAATAAAAGATATATTTTTTATTTTAATTTTACCCATCAGGTACACCAATTAAAAATATCGAACCATTATTTAAAAAATGAAACCCTTCTGCCAGCAGTAAGGCCCCTGAATCAGATTTTTCTTGATCTTTTAAGCGTAAATGACCCTAAAATGTAACCAAAAAGATAAAACAATATAAAGGAAATGATAAAATATTATTATGGTAATGATTATACTGTTGATTGTATTATTATTATTATTATTTGATGAATATTATAATATATATTTTAATTGTTTTATATACCTCGATATAATTTATATGATCACTTTTTGTTTTGATAGATTTGATATTAAGAGTAAACGACCCTTCTCCGATAAATTTAAATTCGCCACGATTATCCATTTGAAGTGTTTTATTTGAAGTGTCATTATCTGGAACTATGATATTTTCGCCCGACCATGAACCTATTTTAAAAAGTAAATAATTTAATATCGTTGAAAAATTAGTTGGTAATATCAAACATATACATATAATAATATATCTATATATGTAAATAAAATGATTACCTTTGAAGATACCAGTAAGATTGTGATAAAAGTGTAATGGAGAATCTTGATGGATATTGTAAAGTTGCTCAACTTGAAATTTTGTTTCGGGAGGCAAAGGCTGGTTAAAATTATTTTTGTTAAAAAAAAATAGAATAGAATAAATATTAAAATATGGACACAACACTTATACATTTATATGTACTTTCATATAACATACATGTGATACATTTTCACCAAAAGTAACATTGCTAATAAGTTCTTTTTCTTTTATTAATGAATCTTTAATTTCTTCGACTGTTGAAGGCCAGTTATGATCGAGGTCAGTGTCAGGATAGCTGAAAAATGGTATAGAAAATAAAAAGATGAATACAAAAAAACTCAAGCGGTACATACCACGTATGAGTTGCTGATGAGTATTAGGTTCTTCATCCATTGATTAATATGTATTAAATATTTAATGATAGTATAATAATAATAATAATATTGACAACAATAAATATTTTATAAGAAAAAAAAAGAAAGAGAAAGAAAAAAGATAGAAAAATGGAAAGAAGGAGCAAAAAAATGTAAAGCGAATATTTTAAACTCAAAACTTTTTTTGCGTCATATGTAAATAAATTAATCCATTTTTAATTTTTTTATCTCTCTCACTCTCTTTTTTATTATTTTTACTTTCACTTTTATTATTTTTTAATTGTATAAATATATTTATTAAATGGCTCAACCAACTGGCGAAATAAATGTAGTAGACGCTGAACCTGTCGTTAATACAACACCAACAACAACTGCCACATCTATCAATCCTAACGTGGTTCTCAATAATGCTTTGGATGGAATTGCTACTTTTAGTTCAAGAATAAATCCTTTTGCTCAAAAACTTGGTAAAGGTTTAGGTCAAGTGAGACAAGTAAGTATTATCTTTATTATTTATTTATTTAAATACCATTATCGATATAATACATTTACATATATATCTACAAATATTTATATGTTACATATTATATAGTATGCTCAAGAAAGACTTGGCACTGCGGAAGATATAACGGAACTTCCTCAAGAATATAAAGAGTTGGAAAAGGTATATATTTTTATGTTTATTAAAAAAAAAAAGATAAAGGGTGGGAATATATATATATATATATGTTATAAAATACTCAAAGTTTACATATACGTATATTTTTCTTTTTTATTTTTTTTATTTTTCTTTTTTATATATGCATATTCACAAATATTTATATTAGCGCGTTGATGCACTTCGTTTAGTACATATCAACCTTCTCAAAGTTGCTCGTACATATAGTCAACCAGCCTATGATTATCCTACACAAATCCAAGAATCTTTAGTTGGTCTTACCACTTCTGTTACAAGTCAATTACAAAACTTGGCATTATCACCTGCAGAAAGAGCTCAACTTCAATCCATCCCACAAGATGAATCCAAACAACATCCTAAAACCCTATCCCATGCTATTTCTCGTGTTGCAGCTCAAGGTGCTGATGCTGTTGGCGTAGATGATCCTTTAGGTAAAGCATTATTTAAAGTAGCTACTATTAATGATAAAGTTGGTGATGCACGTGTCAACATGGATAATGAAATTGTTACCAAATTCAATCAACCTTTACAAACTACTTTAAATGCATCCATTGAACAAGCCAATAAAGCTAGAAGAAATGTACAATCAGTTCGATTATCTCTTGATGCTTGTAAAGCTAGATATAGATCTGCTCGTCCTGAAAGATCTGACGCTGCTCGTTTAGAAGTAGAACAAGCTGAAGATCAATTTGTTGCTGCTGTAGAAGAAGCTACTGGTTTGATGAAATTGGCTTTGGAAAATGTAAGTGAATATATATATGTATTGATGAAAAATGGAAAAATAATAAAAATAAAAAATAATAGAAATTATTTATCAAACCTTTATCTCGTTTTTTTTTTTTTTTCTCAAAAAAAAAATATTAAATAAAAAAAAATAGCCTGAACCTCTCCGTAATTTATCTGACTTTGTTAATGCTCAACTTAATTATCATAAAGAAGCTCAAGCTCTTTTGGCTGAATTAGCGCCTGAGTTGGATGAAATTAAATTGAACCAAGAATCAATCTATCGTAGTAGCCGTGAATAAATTGTTTAGTATTCATATTTTCATTTTGATTATTTTCATTTTATTATTTTTACTATTTTTATTATATATATCTTTTTTTTTTAATGTTTTATATATTTATATTATTAATTTAAAGTTGTATTACCTATTTTATTATCAATATTTTTTTTTTTTTTTCATAATAAAAATAAGATAAAACGCATGAATAGCAATTTCTTTACACAATGTTACTGGTATTTTATATATTTATTTTTGGGGTTATGAGTTCAAAATTAATATCGGCATAAATTTAATCAAATGATCATTGAGTGATAAGGTTACAAATTATTATTTGATATATACAATATTAATATTAAAAATGAAATCTAACAATTATAATAACATGTTTTATAAATATAAATACGGACAAAAAGAGAGTTTTTTATTATATACAAGAAAAAAAAATATATGAAAAAGTAATTTCATATTTATTTTTTATCATTTTTTTTAAACCATTCAGTTGTCTTTTCTTCAAGATAAGGGATGGATTCAAGTGGCTCATTATCAGCTTTAACATCGGCTTCACTATCAGTAGCATTCTTATTATCCCAATCTGGGGCATTGCTCATTAAAGAGTCATCGTTTACTTTTTTTTTAAAAAGTCAATAAATAATAGTCATTAAAATAATAATATATAATATATGCAGTAATCCTATTGTCTAGCTTTTTTATTACCTTTAAAACCAGCAGATGTCGTATCACTGAAAGTGTTGAATAGTGCTCTATATATATATATATATATGTATATATGTGAATAAAGGTCACATTATTTTTATAAAATATGAATATGTTTGTATATATATAATATACCTTCCAAAAATATAAGAAGTACCACGCAACTTGTTTGTAGTTGTTCTTCGGATAACAGAGTACGATGTAGCTAACATTGTTTTCTTTTAAAAAAATGATATTTGATAGAAAAATAAAAAAAGAAAAAAAAGAAAAAGTATGTTGAAATATGATTTATTTAAAAACATTTTTTTTTTTTTTTGTGTCATTCGATCGAAAACTGAAACAATTATTACATTTTTTATAGATATTATATTTATATATATATTATGGATGAATTGATAATAATAATAATAAAATATATATATATAAACTAATAAACAGTCATTTTTTAAAAAGAAAAAAAAAAATACATGAACAGTATATAATTAGAAAGTTAAAAAAAAGTATATAATAATGTATCAACAGTAAATGAAATAGTAATAATATATAAACGATAAATACCAATTGGAGAATAAAAAAAATACGAAAGGACTATATTATAATCATCATTGATTCTTTTTTTTAAAGGAAATAGTCAGGAGTTTTACGAGTTACCTCAGGTTCTCCACGTCTTGGTGCTGGGTCAAATTGTAAGCTGTTTTTATAAAAATATAAAGTAAAATAAAATTAAATAAAAGAATATTTAGAAATATTATATTATATATTATAATAATAATAGATTATATACATAGTAACAATAATAAAAAATGAAAACTTACAAGGTATATTTCAAATGTTCATCAATTTCCATAATAGCAGCTTGGTTTCCACAACGATAACAGTAGTTTGGAGCACTGAAAATTGTAACAACATTACGATCATGACACCAGTTATAACCCTAGAAAATAAAAATTAAAAATTAAAAGAAAAAAAAAAACGTTTAGAAATCAAGTATACATTACTACATATATATATATATATATATATATATATATAATTCTTTATTTTTAAGGCTATTATTATTTTTTTATAAAATTTACCTCCATAACCAATTGATGAGCTCTAGCTACCAAGGTCAATCCATTATTATGATTAAAAGTTTCGGCGATATCTTGACCAAAAGTATAACCAGCACCACGAGGAGAAATACCCCAACCACAACGATCATCTGGATCAGACCATAAAAGATCACACATGGGTCCTTCATGAGGAACTTCTTGAGTACGATCAAGTGAGCGGATTTGATCAAGAGAATCAATAGAAGGAGATAAACCACCATGAAGACAGAAAATCTAAATGACCACAGCCACAACAACAAACATTAAATAAATAAATAAATAAATAAATAAAAATAAATGGTTTTTTACATATATATCTATTTTCTATAGGTCCATTATCTTTTTTCTTTGTATGTAAATATATATAACATCATTACTTGGTCTTCAATAAGAGCGGTCAAAGGCAAATAATCAAACAAGTCTGTAAACATTTTCCATACTGAAGCGTTGCCATACTTTCTAAGACATTCATCATAAAAACCATATACTTGTGTAATTTGACGAGATTCATGATTGCCACGTAAAATAGTAATACGATCTTTATAACGTAACTTTAAAGCAACCAATAAAGTAACTGTTTCTACCGAATAATATCCTCTATCTACATAATCACCCATAAATAAATAATTTGTATCAGGAGAGTTACCACCGATACGAAAGAGTTCTTGTAAATCATGAAATTGACCATGGATATCACCTAATATGAAAATAAAAAAATGAAAAGAAAGATTGCAGCAAAATAAATAAATATGGGAATAAAATGATTTATAAATAATATGCCTTTATCTATTAATCTACTTATTTATTTACCACAAACAGTAACAGGGCATCGAACGGGCTGAACATTAGCTTCTTTTATTAAAATTTCACGAGCCTATATTTGTTTAAGTTGCGTATAGAAAAAATAAAGAAAATAAATATCGTTTTTTATGTAAAGGGTAGTTTCTTATTAAAAATATCTACTTCTATTAACAATTATATATTGTTATTATCTTTTACCTTGTCGCAGAGCTTCTTAATATCAGCTTCTGATAATTGTTTACACTCTGAAAGTTGGCTAATCCATCCATCAACTTCAGCAAATGATGTAGACATCGAATATATTTCTACTTTTTATAATCCACAAAAATAATAGTAATAGTAATAGTAATAATAAAAATAAAGATTAAATAAATATTAAATTATTAAATGAAATATTAATATTCAAAAATATAAAAGAAATACAAAAAAAAATATAAAAAATATTTACAATAGATTATCTTATTTTTACCTTTTGTGAAAAAAAGGAAAAGAAAAAAAGGAAGATAAAAAAAATGAGAAGAAAAAAAAAATTAAACGGACTTTAAAAATCAGACGCTCTTTTTTAAGAAAAAGTATTTGGCCAACTCAATGAAAATTTATTACCATATATTATATTATTCTTAGCATTAATGTTTATAGTTGTTAATTATATCTATATGTTTATAATAATTTTTTTTTGTTTTATATTCAATTAATTACACTAATAGTGATAATATAGTCCATCATTATTAATATTTAGGAGCAGATAGGTTATTTTACCTAACGGAAGGGGACTCCACTTCGTATTTAGCCCAGAAGAAAAGAGCCATGTCTATCCTAGAGATAGCCTTTATGTTCCGTAGGGTCAAGTTAGGTGGATATGGATATACCACTACCTTCATCTGCCAATCCTTATATGCCATACGTTCCTTATCATTCCTCTTCCCTGGGAGATCCCAATCTAATGCCCTTTCGAGTATCCTCTCCCATGTTGTATCTACACATCCTATGTCCTCACAGTTATACGTGTAGTTTACCATATCTTGATGCCACTCGACTTCGTTATAGTATTTAAATGCTATATCATCACATATTCGCCTCTCTTCTGGACTGAGGCTACGATATAATTCATCGTCTTCAGGACTCATTGAGGCTTCGTATGCTCTAAGCTCCTTTTCGCTAAGGGTTCCTAGACATCTTAGACCATCTACGGATCTTAATTCATATAAATCGTCTATCAGTCGACTTTCGTTTCCCTTTGGGACAGTATCTATTGCCTGTTTCCACAATTTATGTTCCAAGCACGTAATATATAATCCGTATGTCCTTATGTTTATTTTTTCGCCTCTGTACAATGATAGCATTAGTTTTCCTTTTTCATCTAGATATTCTTCTGGAATATCCACCAAATATTTGGGATGACATTTGTAGATACCTATTGGTTTCTCCATATTCTTCCATTGCCTCGTAAATATATAATATTCTTCCATGTTTATACATTCCCTATCATGTTTTATATAGTCCACTCCCCAAACGAATTTGGTGATTATCGAAAGTTCATAACCTTGGTTGGAAAACATATTGGCATTCCATATTCTATCTATCTCAAGTATTTTTTTAGGATTTTTAGTTAATACCCCATGCATGAGGGCACATTCCCCAGGGATCCATTTCTTAAGATGTTCCAAATCGCCATTCCTTCTAAGGAATTCATCTAATACCTTCCCAGGTCCACCTTCATTAAGAAGCTTTCCTTTGTCTATAGGAAAACCCAAGGTGACTCTAGTTAAGGTATCCGAATATTGGATAATCTCTTGAAGAATTTCTGTTGGAAGTTTCTTCTGCATGCCGTTGAATGTTCCTTGACAGAAGGAAGAAAAAAAATCGTCGGAGAGAGAAATTAGTATTTTAAAAATGATATAATATATAGTTTGTGTAAGTTGTTCAACTGGTACCACAAGTGGATTTAAAGACTATTTGACTTTACATAAGAAGTCACTGAGATAAAAGTTAAAAAATTATCTTTTTTATCAGATTTATTTAAAAAATAAAGTGAACTATAAATATATCGCTTGTTTAAAGTAATATCAAAATAATGATCATTTGAATTCAAAAAAAAATATCTAAAAACATTAGCAGATAATGCAATTAATAATTTACTAAAATGAATACATATAATGCTTTATAATTTAATATATTTTGAGATAAACCTTTGATGATCTATTTTGCATAAATCAACATATACTAGACGATTAAATATTCAAAACATAAGAAAAAATAATCATAATTGCTAATTGTACTTTTAATAATTATACAAATAAAAATAATATATCTATATATATATAGATATATTATTTATAATATTAAAAAAAAAAAAAATGCAATAACGAGACTATCAGTAATGGTACTTTTAAAAAAAATGAAAGAAAGAGAAGGAAAGAGAAAAAAAAGTGGGAGCAAAGAAATAAATCATTGAATTTAAAATTCCGCGACTATAATTTTTTGTTTATAAATTTTAAACTAATTTTTTTTGTCTTTCTTTCTTTTTCTTCACCTTTTTTTTCTTACGGACTTTAATCAGCGCGTTCCTTACTTTTTGTTAGTTTTTATTATATTTTCTCTATTATCATTCAATCAAACCACCTATTTTTATTACTTCAACTAAATACATCATTTAATGAGTACACTTCCAATGAATGGCAGCGTAAACGAAGGACAAGATATTTTAAATAAGCATTCTTTAAATTCGATGATGCAGGTAAACAAAGAACGTTACCCCCTTTTTTATTATTATCTCTCCATATATTTACATATTCATATATTAATATCGACTTTTATTTGTTTTTTAATTTATTTTATTTTTTATTATTATTAATAAAATGAATAATAGCGAGCTAAACAATTACAAATGCAAGGTGCTCAAGAGGATACTAACCCAGAGCTTGCTCATATCATGCAAATTTTGCGAAGTATACAACAACCTAAAAAACCACCACAATCAACAGCAACAGATATTCCTTTACAAACTTTAAACAATAGCAAAGGTAAAAAAAATAAAAATGTAAAACTGTTTGAAGCTTTTTTAAATTCCAGGATGTGTAAATATATAACTAATATATTATAAAATATATCAATCATTTATATTTTTTAGAACCTTTATCTAGTTCATCTTTTACAAAAACACAACTTGCTACCTTACGACATCAAATCATGGCTTTTAAGCTTATTTCTAAAAATTTACCTATACCTTTACAATTACAACAAGCCATTTTAGCATCAGCCCAACAACAATCTATACCTTCCAATCGACGTAATGAATCGCTTTCTACCTCAACAAATAATAATAATAATCATATTGGTAATATGGTTAGCAATAATAACAATAGTCCTGGCATTACCAATCCTACTGAAGAACCATTTAATGCTTATGCTTCACCTTATCATCTTGTTAAACGATCTACTCAAGGATCTGGAAACAAATTACGACCTCATCATCAACGATTATTAGTCCCAAGTATAACACCTTTAGGTATTGATACATATTCCTTAATAAGCGAGCGGGAAAGAAGAATCCAAGCAAGAATTAGATATCGGCTTGAAGAATTAGAAAAATTACCAAGTAATATAACAGATCGCACATCAGTTCATCAACTTTGGATGCCTGGAGAAAAATCACCAAATTCTTCCAGTATAAAATTAAGAGCAGCTATTGAATTAAAATCTTTACGACTTTTATCTAAACAAAAAAAGGTAAATAAATAAAATAAAGTAAAATAATATAATATAAAAAAGAAGGTGATAATATAAACAAAATCGATGGAGAGATACATAAATAATAATGAAACTTACTTTCGTTTTTTATTGTTATTATTCTATATGCATTTATAGTTACGCGAAGAAATCTTTCAAGGTGTTAATAAATCAACTATGTTATCTACTTCAGCTGATCGATTAGCTTATCGACGTATGAAGAAACAATCCTTACGTGAAGCTCGTATGACTGAAAAAATTGAAAGACAACAACGTTTGAATCGTGAACATCGTGAAAAACAAAGACATATGGATTATTTACAATCAATTTGTGATCATGGACGTAACTTGGTACTCCAACATAATGAACACAATGCTAAACAGTCAAAATTAGGACGGGCTGTGTTACAATATCATATTCATGTTGAAAAAGAAGAACAAAAGAAATTGGAGCGTATATCTAAGGAACGTATTCAAGCCTTGAAGAATGATGACGAAGAAGCTTATATGAAATTAATTGATCAAGCTAAAGATACTCGTCTAACACAATTATTAAAACAAACTGGTGAATTCTTAAATTCTTTAACTCTTGCTGTAGTTGATCAACAAAATGATCCTGTTCATGGTAGACGTACACAGGATTATCCAGTTCCTGAAGATGAAGTAATAAATTATAAACATATGTATATATATATATATATATATATTAATTTATTAAATGAAAATAATTATTAATAATCATTCATTCTCTATTATTATATATTATTATATTATATTATATTATATTTTATCAATTTAGGAAGCGGATGGAAAAGTGGATTACTTTCAAATTACTCATCGTATCAAAGAAACAGTTCATCAACCATCTATTCTTGTTGGTGGCACTTTGAAAGATTATCAAGTAACTTATTTATATATATTACAAATACATTAATAATATGATGATGAAAATGAACTACTTTTAATTTAACACTATTATTATTTTATTTATATTTATTTATTTATTTATTTATTTTAAAAAAAAAAATGAACATATAGATTAAAGGGCTACAATGGATGGTTTCACTTTATAACAATCATTTAAATGGTATTCTTGCTGATGAAATGGGTCTTGGTAAAACAATTCAAACAATTAGTTTAATTACTTATCTCATTGAACAAAAACATCAAAATGGTCCTTTCTTGATTATTGTACCATTATCGTAAGTATTATAAATACATAATAATTAGTTTTATTTTTTTAGTTGTCAAATATACTCATTTACTTTTGTTTTATTTATGTATTTTTACAAAATAAAAATAGAACATTACCTAATTGGACTTTAGAATTTGAAAAATGGGCACCATCGATCACTAAAATTGTTTATAAAGGAAATCCTCAAGTTCGCCGTAATTTACAAGCCAATATTAGGTATGGTGATTTCCAAGTTTTATTAACAACGTTCGAATATATTATTAAAGATCGACCTATCTTGAGTAAAATCAAGTGGACTTATATGATTATGGATGAAGGTCACAGAATGAAAAATGCTAATTCAAAATTAACATCTGTACTCCGTCAATTCTATTCAACAAGATATCGCCTTATTTTAACCGGTACCCCGTTACAGGTAAATAATAATACTATTAAGCGTACCCATATTCTGTATACTATTTGAAAGATCCAAAATTATATCAAATTTAATAATATTCACTTTATATTTATTTTATTAAGAACAATCTTCCTGAACTTTGGGCTTTATTGAACTTCATCTTGCCAAAAATTTTCAAAAGTGTTAAAAGTTTTGAAGAATGGTTCAACACTCCATTCTCTAACCAAGGTGTACAAGATAAAGTGGCACTTAATGAAGAAGAACAGTTATTGATTATCAAACGTCTTCACAAAGTACTTCGTCCATTTTTACTTCGTCGTTTGAAAAGAGACGTCGAATCAGAACTTCCTGATAAAGTAGAACGTGTTATTAAATGTAAATTATCACCTTTACAATCAAAGATTTATGCACAAATGAAAAAGCATGGTGTCTTATTTACAAGTTCGACAGAAAAAGGGTAAGAAAAAAGGGAAAAATTCATATATATATAAATCATTAATGAATGTTTTAAAATTTACCTTTTTATTTTATTTTTTTTCGTTTGTTTAGAAATAAAGGCGGTATTAAAGGGCTCAATAATACAATTATGCAACTCAGAAAAATATGTAACCATCCATTCGTCTTTGAGGAAGTAGAAAACGAAATTAATCCACAACGTACATCAAATGAATTGCTTTTCCGAGTATCTGGAAAGTTTGAACTGTTGGATCGTATGCTTCCAAAATTAGAACGTACTGGTCATAGGGTAAATAAAAATAAATAAAAAAAGGAAACAGTCAAAAAAAAATGTAAATGTAAAATAAATCAATCAATTGCTCTATTTTTTCCTTATGTATACTAGGTACTTATCTTCTTCCAAATGACACAAATCATGAGTATTATGGAAGATTTTCTTGCTTATCGTGGTGTTAATTATCTTCGTTTGGATGGTTCAACTAAGGTAACATTACAAAATTGTAATATCATATATATATATATATATATATCATCGCCTCATCACACTTTTATTATTTTACTATTATTATTTAAATAGGCTGATGACCGATCACAATTATTAAAACTTTTTAATGCACCAAATTCACCTTACACTGTTTTCTTACTTAGTACACGTGCCGGTGGTCTGGGTCTTAATCTTCAAACTGCGGATACAGTCATTATCTTTGATTCAGATTGGAATCCTCATCAAGACCTTCAAGCTCAAGATCGTGCCCATCGTATTGGTCAAACAAAAGAAGTACGTATATTTAGATTGGTTTCAGCTAATTCAGTGGAAGAAAACATTTTGGCAAGAGCTAATTATAAATTAGATATTGATGGTAAAGTTATTCAAGCTGGTAAATTTGATAATCGAAGTACAGAAGAAGATCGTGAAGCATTCTTGGTAAGATATTTTTTATTTTAAAAACAAAAAAATAAAGGAAAATAATAAACAATGAAAAAAATAAAGGTAATTAATCAATATTAATTATATATGTATACTTATTATTATTATTATTATATATTTTAATATCACCTATCTAGCGTTCCTTGCTTGAAGATAAAAATGATGATCAAACAAATAATGATGATGAAGAAGGCATGGATGATGATGAATTAAATCAAATATTACACCGATCTGAAGAAGAACTTGATATATTTGCTAACATTGATATTGAAAGAGAAAAAGAAGATATGGAATGGTGGAGTCGGGTTGGTAAAGGTAGAAAAATTGAACGTCTTATTCAAGAAAGTGAATTGCCTTCCATTTATCATAGAGATGATTATGAACCTAATGCTGATGATGATGATGGTGAATATGGACGTGGTCAACGAGCTCGTGACTCCGTTCGATATGATGATGGATTAACAGAAGAACAATGGCTGAATGTAAGTTGACATAAATATACATAAATATACATATTATATATATATATAGTTAACCGTAAAAAAAATCAAATTTATATTAAAGTTTTATTTATTTATTTATTTGTATTTTATAGGCTTTAGAGGATGAAAATGTAGATTTAGATGAACTTATTGCTAAAAAGGAAGCTAGAAGACAAAAGCGTTTGGCAAAAATGCTTGGTGCTGAGGAAGAAAGTGATAGTAGTAATAGTCAACGAGGACGTAGAAAAAGAGAAGAATCCACTGACTCTGAAGCACCCAGAAAAGTAAACTAAAAAATAATCACATATATAAAAAGTAAAAAAAAAAAAAAAAAAAAAAAAAAAAAAAAAAATGCATGCATGCTGAGAATGAACATTCTTTTTTAAAAAAAAAAAATTAGGCGAAGCGCGGAAAAAGATCAGCCCATAATAATCTTGATGGGCCTGATACAGTTTCACCTCGTATTAGAAAACAAATGACGCAAGTATTTGAACAAGTTTACCAGGCTGTTTTAGATGCTCGTGAAGAAGATGAAGAGTAAGCTTTTAATTTCTTTATTTTTTATCTTTTTTAATATATATATTAAATATTTATTAATATAAGATTTTGACAATTTATATTCTAACTCCTCATCCTCTATTGCATATTTGGTATAGTACATATCGTGATTTGAGTGATTTATTTATGACGTTAGTGAGTAAAAAGGAGTACCCAACTTATTACACCATGATTAAAAACCCTATCTCTTTGGAAATCATCAACAAAAGAATTCATTCACCTTATTATCGTACTATTCAGCAATTTAAAAATGATTTTCATTTAATGTTTGATAATGCAAGAATTTTCAATGAAGAAGGCTCTATTGTTTACGAAGATGCTAATGCGTTACAGGTAACAATAATAAAAACAATATATAAATTTATATATATATTAAAAGATAATAACGGTTGATAAAAACAAAAAACGGAGCCTATTATGATTACTTATTGTCATTATTATTATTATTATTATCACTATCTTTATTATTTTTTATTTTTTTTATTTTTTTAGTCTATTGTAGATGCTAAATTACTAGAATTATGTCCTCAAGGTGTATTAACTCAGACTATCGTTGATAATTAAAAAAAAAACACCATTTACAACAACAACAATTAAATAATATTAAAAAAAATAAAGCATTTATTTTAATGTATATATATTATATATATATATTTATATATATATTTATAAATAATTAAGAAAAAAATAATAGTAATAATAAAATAAATGAAGAAAAAAAAATTTTATATATAAACAATTAAAAAATGTGGTGCGAAAATCAAAACCAATCAACGATCGGGTCTGTCGATCTTCTACGAAGATCCTAAGATCCTTATTTCCTTTTTATTACATTATACTGTTTTTATTTCGGCGCAGAAATATTTTAATTGGTTAAATTTTAAAATAGCGAATTTTATTTTGGGGGGGTTTATTATAAAATTTAACTTTTTTTTTTTGTTCTATTTTTTTCCTTCTCTTTTCTTTTTTTTCTAACTTTTTGTTATTATTATTTTCTCAATAACCATTTTCTTTTACTTTTTTTTACATTTATATATTATTTTATTATATTATATTATATTTTAATAAATATATATTTATAAATATATTTATATATATTCAGTTATATATTAATATATATAGTTTATACAATTTATAAAATGGCCTCATTACCAAGTCCACCATTATCACCAGTAACTCACCCATATAATACTTCTAAAACAGCATGTTCACCAAAAATAGGACATAGAAAATCACACAGGCACCCCGATCGACGACGAGATACATATGAAATATTACAAGTACTTATGACTGAACATCAACGGTTAGAACAGCTTGAGTATGAAAATATGTTACGTGAAGTACCTTTTATATCTTGTAGTTCAACTGATAATGTACCAAAAGGAATACTTGTTAATAAAAATCACCCAACATCTTCACAACTTTATCGAAATAATAATAATAATAATAATAATAATAATATACCCGCTACTACTACGACAACACTAACACCAACCACAGTATCATCCGTAACGTTACCTCCGCAGTTACCCCATGATAACCATCATCATGGTTCCACAACCAAATTAGTATCTAATATTTCTTTGTCTTCCTCACATCAATCAGTTTCATCTACTTCGACATCTTCTATTTCAACATCGTCTTCTCACAATAGTAACAATAGTAGTAGTACTCGACAATCGGTTCGATTTGCTCCTGGTCCTCCTAAAGTGTACAGCTATCCAAAGTTACAACTACAACACTAAAAATTATATATATATATATTTATATATATATATATTTATATATACGTATTTATATGTATTTATATTTTCGAAACTTATAAGGAAAAAACCATAGCATACCATATATATATACTCTCACTTTTGTATACATTTTTATTTTGCATTTCACATTGTGTTCATTTTACTTTTTTTCATTCATATTGCTTTTTTATTTTTTACTTTTTGTTGTTGTTCATATTATAATACCCTTCCGTTACAAATTTCCATATTTATATGGTCGTAATCCTTCTTTTTATTTGTCATGTTTTATTTTATTAATTCAATTTTTTTCTTCTAAAAAAAATATTTATATATTTTTTATTTATATCCATATATATTTATATATATATATATATATATATATCTTTATATTATTGCTAATTATTATTATTATTGTTACTACCATTATTTTTTTTTTCTGTAATATTATATATTTATTCATTCTAAAAGTATTAATAAACTCATTTTAATAATAATAAAAATACGGAACTTAAAAAAAAATTAAATAAAAAAAGCCTACATTTTTCAATAATTATGTTAATTTATTATGAAAGCATTCAAAATCACCTTTTTTTAGCAAAAAAAATTTTTTTTTGAATTATCGGATTTATTATATTATGACGTTAATATGGTTTTACTTCAATAATTTTTAAAAAAAAAAATTAAATTATTTTTTAAAAAAAACTATTGTAAAATCAAATATCGACACATTATTTATTTATTTATTTAAAAAAAATCGTTTTACTCTTTTTTAATCTATCTATCTAATTCATCCAAATAATCTCTAAATAACTCCTCCCTTAAATTTTTTGAATCAATATCATGATATCGATCATCATGCTCCAAAATTCGTTTTGCATCACGCCAACGCATACCAACATGTACTTTTTTTTCAATTAACAAATCTCGATATCTTTCTTCTGGTGTGCGTTTTGATGATGGGAGTGAAGTTGAGGCATTTTTTGTTTTATTAGATGTAGAAGATGGTTGTCGAGAAAGCTGTTTAACATGATCTTTAAATAATTTTTCTCGAACTCTGGATTCATGTATAGCTTTAAACCTTGGATCATTTTTCGCTTTTCTTTTGAAATCATCCCAATACATTTTAGTGGTGACCATATCGTTTAATAGTTCTTTATATTCTTCTTCGGGTGACTATATAAACACAATATATATAAAGATTAGATAATTGATTATATTTTATAATTATATTTCTTATTTTTTATATTTTAAAAATACCTTTTTGGCTTCCTTCTTGTTTTTTTTCTCTAACACTAATATTCTACAATAGTTATCAAATAAATTTTTTCGTTTACTATGAGGTTGCACCACTATTTATAAAAAATAATAATAATAATAATAATTAAGATTATAATACATGTATATATGTACATAAATTTATATATATATAAATATACATATTGTATTTACAATGATAACGTGGATCTGATATAAGTTTTGGTAACTCTTTTTCCCAAGTTGAGTAGGGTGATATATCTTTTTCCGTTAACATGAGCTATAATAACCAAATAATAATAGTATTAATAACGAAAATGGACAATAAATATGAACATATATATATATATATATATATATATATTTATAATTAATTGTATAATGTATATAATTTTATATCAGTTTACAGTGAATTGTTCAATTTTCTCTTCATTGGAATGCTGAGATTCATTATTGTTAGCTTCATTCTTATGATCATTTAAATTATCCACTACAGGAGCTTGGTCATCAGTCGTTGTTGGTTGGTTGTTTAAAGTTTGCTGCTGCTGCTCATCACTATCTTCATTTTTTTCTTCTACTTGCTCTGTCTCTTGATCTTCTTGATCAACTAATCCAAGAGCCTCTAATTCTTCAGGGTCCATATTTTCCATTTGCCACATTATATCCTCTTCTGTCATTCTAATAATAATAGTAATAATATATGTATATGTCTATTAATATGTGATGACCGAATATATATTGACTCATTTTTTTATTTTGCATGAATTCTTTTTATTTTTATATTTTTATATTATTGCTATTTACTCTGTTGATTCAGTTGGTTCAGTGGATACTGGTTGTGGTTCTGATGATTCTATTTTTTGTCTTTTTGGTTCATTATTATTATTATCTTGGATTGATTTTTTATTTTCATTTTCTTCTTCTATAGCCATTTTTCTTTTTTCAATACTACGTTGATGTTCATCATGTAATTCTTGTTTCATTTTTTTGATGGGTTCCTCTAACTCTGGTGGCATTTCCCATACCGAAGACTTTGTATCTTTATTATAATAAAATTCAATTCCATCGTCTGTTGTTACTAATAACCAATTTGTTCCAGGAATTTTTTGTCTACACACAATATTAATATATACATATATGAGTATGCAAAATTGACTTATTTTTGTTGCTGTTATTGTTTTCATATCTTTTATATATATTTATTTATTTTTTAAAACATACCTTGATTTTTTGGGTTTATTTGTGTGATCACTATTGATATTTGCTGTTGTATTTGACTGTACAGAAGATGGCGGAGGTGGAGCAGCAGCTGGCGTGTAAGGACGATTCCAAGTACTTTGTCTAGTAAATGTATTAAACCAATAAGGCTGTCCTCCCTGAGCTCGGTATTCTATCCATCCGGGAGGTAATGGTGGCATATTATTATTTAATGTTTTATGAGGTGGTGGCGGTGGTGGTCGTGGTCGTTGTTGTTGCTATAAAAATATATAAATAAATATATAAATACATATATATATATATATATATAATAATATAATATAAAGATTTTTATTAAATCATATCAGTTTTTAACTAACAAACAAACCAAAAAATTACCATTAGAAGTATTTATAAAGTATCAAAAATATAATCAAAAAAAAGTAAAAAAAATAAAAAAATAAAAAAGGCGGAGAACTTGTAAAAAAAAATTTGGTGAATAAAAAAACTTTCGGAAGTTTAATTTTTTATTTTTTGGCACAAAAGGTCACCTACCTTACGCGTTCAATTTTTTTTCAATACTTTTCTTTTTCTTTTCTTAACAATTTATTACTCTATATAAAATAATACTTTTCAAAAATGGTAAAATAATAATAATAAATGAATAGCTTTAATGAATAGAATATATATAACAATTTGTATTTACTCGTGTATACATTAATACAATTTATTTTAATATATATAAAAATTATAATAATTATAATAACAATAATAATAATAATAATAATAATAGCAAAAATATTTATATATCACTATTTATATAACTCACTTATTAACCTTTATTTTATTTTTTAAAAAATACGATATGATAGTCTATTATGGAATATAATGGTGGGTCCGTTGTGGCCATGGTTGGTAAAAACTGTGTAGCTATTGCCGCTGATAAACGATTGGGCCAACAATTCATGACAGTATCTACAGATTTTCAAAAAATATATCAAGCATCAGAAAAGAGTTTTATTGGTTTACCTGGTTTAGCTACTGATGTTTTAACATTGTAAAAAAAGAAAAAGAATAAAAATGGAACAATAAAAACAAAGAATACAATAATAATAATATTAATAAAAAGGTACTAATATATATTATTATTTGATATTTGATATTTTTTAAATATATACGTATATATAGAGCAGAACGATTTAGATTTAAAATAAATATGTATAAGATGCGTGAAGAAAGAGATATTGAGCCAAAAACACTTGCACATTTAGTATCCTCTACTTTATATGAAAGAAGGTACATATATATTATAATATTATCTATAAATTAAAAAAAAAAAAAAAAAAAAAAAAGGTTGATAATTATTTATTTATTTATTCATTTTATTCATTCATATATTTTATACCGTTTATTTATATAGATTTGGTCCTTATTTTGTTGAACCAGTTATTGCAGGTTTAGGAAAAGATAATTTACCATTTATTTGTTCTATGGATTTAATTGGATGTATCAATTTTGCAAAAGATTTTGTAGTAAGTGGAACTGCTGGACCTAATCTTTACGGTATGTGTGAATCATTATGGGAACCTGATCTTGAACCTGAAGATTTATTTGAAACTATATCCCAAGCTTTACTTAATGCACAAGATCGTGATGCTCTTTCTGGATGGGGGGCTGTTGTTCATATTATGTAAGTTTTACTATTATTATTCGATACAGATAGATATTTATTTGAAAGTGAACGCTCAACTAATATATATATATATATATATATATATTCCATTATAAACTATAGTACGCCCGAACAAATTATTACACGTACATTAAAAGCTCGTCAAGATTAAATAAAATTAAAATTGATTTTTTTTAATTTTTTTCATCAATTTTATTTTATTTTATTTATAAATATATACTATGACAAATAATAAAAAAGGAAAAGAAAGAAAAAAACAAATTTATTGAACGTACTAATCTTACGCATAAATCTAATCATTTACAATTATTGGGCAAATGGATAAAGCTTATTAACCTAATATATTATCAAAAACTTTACAAAAAAAGAAAAATAAGAGAGAAGGGAAAATAAAAAAAAGGCTTTATTGATTTTAATTATAAATATATATCCATATATATCGTGAAGCCTGTATTGCTTTTACCTTGGAACTTGTATTTATATATAAAATAAAATAAATACATAAATATATTACAAAGGCTAAAACATTATCCTTTAACATTGAGTATACAATTTCTTTTATTCAGTTATTTTTTATTTGATAAATAAATGTATGTATATATATACGTTTATATATATATAAGTTAATTAAACAATTATAATCATAATCATAATAACAATATAGTACTTGACAAAAGACAGTTATATATGTCAAGATTAATCTATATTACGTATTATTTTATGATGATCAATCAATATACTACCATCAATGCACACTGCCTATAAATGGCGTCATTTTATTATTTCCCCGCTTGCCAATTATTTTAATTTTTTTTTTGAAAATCATCTTTTTTTTTCCTCTTCTCTCTTTTTCTTTCCCTTTTTCTTTTTTTATTTTAATCATATTCTTTATAAAGTATAGAATGAATCACTTAAGAGTTGCTGCACGCCGCGCTTATTCTACTGCTCAACCAGCTGTTGTTCCTAGAGTAAGAAATATATAAAAAGATGCATACACATATATATATATATATATATATATATATATATATATATGTATGTATTAAGGAACGCATATTCATTTTTATGTCACAAAATAATAATAATAATAATAATAATAACATAGATCACTCGTGGTTTAATTGGGGCTATTGGTAACACACCTTTAGTAAGTAATATATATATTATTTAAATAAAAAGAAGAAGAAGAAAAAGAAGAAGAAGAAAGGTTATTATAAATGAGTTTTTTTTTAAAAAAAAAAAAAAAAAAAGGAACAGTAAAAAGGTGTGGGGAATATAAACCTCACTTTTTTTAATTTCATATGAAATAAATTTTAATCTTTTAAATTTTTTATTGTTATTATTATGAACATTTTTTTTTCTCTCTTTAATAGATTCGGTTAAACCGTATTAGTGATGAAGTTGGATCCGATATTTTATGCAAAGCTGAATGGATGAATCCTGGTAAATTTACAAATATATGTTATAAGGATGGCCTTTTTTATTTTGTGAAAATGACTCATTGATTACTTTTTATTTCTATTCTTTTTATCCTATTTATCTACAGGTGGTTCTGTTAAAGATCGTGCAGCTTTATATGTAGTAAAGGATGCTGAAGAAAAAGGACTTATTAAACCTGGGGGTACTATTGTAGAAGGTACAGCTGGTAATACAGGTATTGGGTTAGCTCATGTTTGCCGTGCTAAAGGATATAAATGTGTCATTTATATGCCAAACACTCAAGTAAGATGATAATGGCTATAATAATAATGATATAATGATTTAAGATCATAAAAATAAATATAAGAAATTGTTATTATTTTTTATTTATTTTATAATAT
Source organism: Cunninghamella blakesleeana (assembly GCA_017871115.1). Taxonomy (NCBI): domain Eukaryota; kingdom Fungi; phylum Mucoromycota; class Mucoromycetes; order Mucorales; family Cunninghamellaceae; genus Cunninghamella; species Cunninghamella blakesleeana. The sequence goes on along the minus strand of JAFCIZ010000001.1, from coordinate 2,878,551 downwards.
TTTAAATTACATGTATAGTCTCAAGAAAAAATTGATCTTTTACGTATGCTTGGAGCAGAAGTTTACCCCGTTCCTGCTGTAGCTTTTGATAATCCACAAAATTACAATCATCAAGCTAAAAGACATGCTGAATCTCTTGAAAATGCTGTATGGACTAATCAATTTGATAATACTGCTAATCGTCGGGCCCATATTGAAACCACTGGTCCTGAAATCTTTGCTCAAACTAATGGTGAAGTAGATGGATTTGTATGTGCTACTGGTACTGGTGGTACCTTAGCCGGTACAGCTCGTTACTTAAAAGAAAAAAAGGGAGATGATGTTAAAATCTTCCTTGCTGATCCTCCAGGCTCTGTCTTGTATAGTTACATCTCTAGTGGTAAAAAATTATTTGAACGTTCTGGTGGCTCTATTACTGAAGGTATTGGTCAAGGTCGTGTTACTGATAATTTAGCTCCTGATGTTGATCTTATTGATGGAGCTTTAAATATTCCTGATGAAAAATCTATTGAAATGCTTTATCGCCTTTTACATGAAGAAGGTATTTATGTTGGTGCTTCATCTGCATTAAATGTTGTAGCTGCTGTTGAAATGGCTAAGCAACTTGGAAAAGGTAGAAAATCACATATATATATATAAAGAAATACAGAAAAAAGATCTTATACATTAATAAATATCTCTATTTTTATTAACTTTATTATTACCGTTATAAATTTATTATCTCTAGGTAAAAAGATCGTTACTGTTTTATGTGATGGTGCCTATAGATATCAATCTCGTTTATTCAGTAAGTAGTTCATTTTAAAATGCACGGAATCTATCGGATATTAAAATGAATTATATTATTAACTTTTTTTTTTTCCCTCTCCCACTTTAAAATAATAGGTCGTCAATGGCTTGAATCCAAGAATCTTGCTACTGCTATTCCTGAACATTTACAAAAATACATTGTTCTTCCTTAAATTATAATTAGAAAATAATATTTTATAGAAAAAAAATAATAAACCTTTTTTTATATAAATATATATATATATTTTTGTATTACAAACTCAACTTTTTTTTTTTTTTTACATTTGAAATAATATGATATGAGAATAATTAATTAAGGTTTTAAAAAAAAGCTTTGGAGAGAAATTGTGTAATAACTTCATGTGATACAAAGTTTAGCCAATAATTTTGTTTCAAGACTTTTTTTTAAATCCATTCATAATTAATTTTTTTTATTTACCTTTCTTTTTCTTTATATCCTCACTCTATTTTTATTTTTATTTTATTTATTTTTTTCCTCTCTCTTTCTTTTTTTTTTTTATTAATATTATTTTTTTTTATTTTATTTATTTAAACTTATATTAATATGTCAGATACTCCAGTAATATCAAAAGAAAATGGAGTAAAACAAAGTGAAACAAATGAAATTTCTAATACCGAAACGGCAGTTACTCAAGATACAACTACTGTAACCGATACTGAAGATGAATTTGCAGATGCTATAGACGAAGAAGATGACGACGAGGATGATGACGATGAAGATAGTGGTTTACAAGCTGGTGATGCCGCTGGTTTATCTATGGTTATTTCTGCTTTACAAGGTACTGTTCAACAACAACAACAACAGCAACAACAAAGTGATAATACAAAGAAAATAAATACTTCAGAACAAGGAAAGGAAGAACAAGTAAAGGAACAAGTAAAAGTAGAAGAAGAAAATAATAATAAACAAGGTAATAGTGAAGGCGGCTTAAGTATTGATACTTCAGCAACAACGTCTACTAATGAAGAAAGTGAACCTGGCACGCCTGTTCCAAGTGAAATGGCTCAAGAAACTGATGATGATAATAATAATAATAATAATAGTAATAACAATAAAAAACCTGAACTTAGTGTACAAACGGATATTCGTAAAAGTATTGAGTTACCTGCTGATAAAAATATGGCTGATTATGTTACTCCTCCTACACCTGGCATTGCTCCTACCACTTCAACCGAACTACCAAAAGAATTAAAAGATCATGATTTTTCTCAATCAAATATGGTTGCTCCTGGTAAAGTGGATCTTAAAAATGTTTTACCAAATAATTTGGGACCTAGAGAACAAGAAAAATATGGTAATGTATTAAAAATATAGAAACAGACATATAATTATTCATTTACAAAAAAAAAAAAAAAAAAAAAAAAAATTGATTGTCATCATTTAACAACGTTATTTTTTTTTTTCTTTTCCATGTTTTTTTTTTACGTATATACTATTTTTAGATCAAAACATGCTTAAAGGGATGCAAGCTTTCTTTAATAATAAATTTGCTGAAGCTAACCATATATTTAATACTCGTGCCGAAAGGTAAATTATAATTTATCTTATTTTTTAAAAGAAAAACGAATTATACATATAACAAGAATAATAGTATTAATGATATCATTTACATTTTTTCTTTTTCCTTTTTTTTTTTATTTTAGCGATCCACTTTATGCATTGGGACTTGGTTGTATGGCATTTATTAAAGGTAAATAAAATAAATAAATAAAATAACGATCAATTTTTATTAAGAGAAATGGGTTTTAACTTTAAATTATTATTATTATTTTCTATTTATTTATTTTATATAATTATAGCTATAAGTGTAAGTACATGTGATAAATACAATACAATAAAAATATAAACATAAATATATACAAACACTTATAACCTAACAACTAAATTCATATATATATTATATTTTACCATTATTATATAGTCCTCCGATCCTAGAGATACTGAAAATGCTTTAATTACTTTAACTGAAACTTATCAATTTGCTAATGCACAAATTGAAGCTGCTTCTGCTAAAAAACCATTAAAAGATACCGTTTCACATTATTTTACTAATTTAATGGGCAATAATCCAACCAACTTACCAACCAATACACGACCATTTAATCAAAATGAATTGAATAGTTTACCAACCTTCATGTCAAATGGTTCTTTAAGAGCTCATGTTATTAAAGCTGAATGTGGATTATTAATGAGTATTATTCATTTAACTCAAGAAACTGTTGTTGGTTATTTGAAAACCGGTTTAAATCTTAGAAGAGGTAAATATAATAGGAATAGAAATAATTATATAGTGTATGCGTTATTCTATAACTGATTTATTGATAATATCTATTTATTAAATATATATTTATATATATATAGCCTATAGTAGTTATAGTTTAGTATGGCAAGAATATAAACGTATGGGACAAGATTTCAATAAATATATGGATCAAGATACTATTTCAGCTATTCAATTTGGGTAATATTCATAAAATAATTATATAATAGGCATAATAAGGGTAATACTTTTATATTAATGAGATTTATTTATTTATCTCTTTTATATATCTATAGTATTGGTTCAGTTCATCTTTTACTTTCATCATTACCACCTAAAATTTTAAGAATTGTGTCTGCATTTGGTTGGAAAGCTGATAAACATCTTGGTTTTGCACTTTTAAAATTATGTCTTGAAGGTAGAAGAATCAGATCACCTTTGGCTTCAATGATGTAAGTTTTCTGCTCCATTTATTTTTTTATTATTTTTTTAACAAAAAAAAAACTATAACTAGAAATATATTTATATTTAATTAAACGCTGTATAATTTTATATTATTATTATTATTATTACCATTGTATTAGGCTTTTATCCTATTATGTTATATTAACCTCCTTTGCACCTCAATTGCTTACTCAAGAATTAGTACAACCTGCCATTGAATGTTTATTGGACGCTCAACAAACCTATCCTAACTCTGCCTTTTTCCTTTACTTTGCAGGTCGTGTATCACGCCTTGCCAACAATTTACCATTATCCACACAATCATTTATGTATACCTATGAAGTTAGTAAAGGTGTATGGGCTGAAACCACAATCGGTGATTTAGCCATTTTTGAAATTGCCATTAATCATGCTATTGGGTTAGATTGGGTCAATGCTTCACAACGTTTAGATGAACTTCAATCAAGACACCATAGTCCCGCCTTTGTGAAATATTTCTATGGTGCTTGTATGGAAATGAGAGGAAACCGTACAGAAGCCATTTTAGCCTTCGCTGAAGCTCCCAAATTGATGGATAAAAAAAAGAAAACACAAATGGAAAAATATGTTTTACGTAAAGTAGAATTCTTTGAACAAAGTGGGTACCAGGATATGGATTTCAGTTTACCTGCTTTGGAAATCTTGGCCATGTGGAATTGTTTCCCTAATATGACAAATGAAGTCTTGGAACAATGTCTCGTCTTAGTTGATAATACTTTAGAATCTATCTATGAACGTGAAAAACAAGAATATGAAATTCGTGTAGTGGAATTAGCTCCTAATGCCCCCGTTCCTGATTATTATGATCAACGTGGTACCTTATTGGTAATGAAATCTTCTATATTAAATGCTTTGAAACGTCCTAAAGATGCTGTAGTTCATTTGAATTGGGTCATTGATCATAAAGAGCATATTCGATTCTCAAAATGGATTGTGCCTTTTGCTTATTGGTATGGATATTATACTATATATATATATATATATATTACTAAATTATTTCATTTTATTTATCTTATATTATTTCTTACTAAATAATGAATATTTTCTTATTATCATTATTTAATATAGGGAATCCGGTGTCACACTTTGGGCTCTTGAAGATTTCAAACGTGCAAGATCACTTTGGGAACAAGCATTAGCATTCTCTGGATATGACTTTGAATATAGATTAGCTATTGTAAATATATATTATATATACGAAAAAAAAAAAAAAAAGGATGATAAATTGATATGGATTATTTTTTATATACTCATTTGAAATACTTTTATTTTTTTGTAGCGACTTAACTTGGCAATCACTTATGCTATTGAATTAGGTGTTCCTGAATCACCTCTTCCTAAACCCGAAAAAGGATTAACTACCCATGGAAGAAAGAGAATGTCGATCATTAACAGACTTACTGGAAGTACCAGCACTCCTGCCGTAAATACTGCTTCAACTTAAAAAGACTCTACTATACCTTTTTGGATATATATATAAAAACAAAAGAAAAATATTATATATTTGTTATTATTTATTACAATCTTGTGGATCTTTTTTTTTAAAACTACTATTTTTTATACTTTATATTAATTCTTTTATTTTTATTTTTTTATATTTTTCTTCATTTTTTTATTCTGTATTGATTTTTTATATTTATTTATTATTACTATTATTATGTCAATTGAATTGTATGTATTCCAATATATTATTATTTGTTTCTTTTTCTTTATATATATATTATATATATTATATTTTATATTAAATAAGTTTTGTTTTTAAAATAAAGCAACCTTTTATATATGTATTTTTTTTATTATTGATGGATATAGTATAAGAATGCATTAAAACATGTTTTAAAATACCGCTTGCGTTCATTTTGCATGATTGGTCTGTGCTTCATTAATGCCATAAACTAGCTCATATTTTTTAATACATCACCTATTAATGAAAAAAAAATCATACCATTATTTAATATTTGCTTTATTGGGAAGGTTTTCGGATATATCTAAAAAGCATTTTCTTGGATTGTATGCCTATTTAAATTTTTAAAAAAAAAAGATACATATACAATGAATTTTTTATTAAAACTGATATATATTTGTAAATTTTTTATTTGAAATTAATAATTCAATTGACGTATTATTTGTCGTAAATCTGTTTTGCAAGGACTCTATTACCTAGAGTAAATATAGAAAATAAGTTCTGTTGATATTTCTTTAAAAGCTTTTTATTTATTTATTTTTATTCTCTAAAACTTACAGCCAGTTACTTTAAAATTTTAGACAAGTTATATTAGCTGGCTCTGCAGCATCCTTTCTATACCTTCATCTACACTTTTCTTATCAATCTTTTTGTACTCTGATAACTTGAAAATGCATATACACTTCCATCATCACGATAGCCATGTTTTTTTTTCATCACCACTATACAAATGTGCTATACTATTTACTTTTTTTTTCCTGGACCATTCCTGTATTTATAATTAGTACTAAATTCCCCATAGGCTATATTCATAATGATTATCAGTTTTATACCCATTAAAACAATGATCAAAAGAACAATCTTACGGTTCTCTAGTGTCGCTCTTGCTTAATGCTTGAAATAACTTGATATACTCACCAATAATATGTAATTGAATCTATTCTATTATAACACAGATCTAATTCAATAATAAAGTTTTTTTAGTATTAAAATTTAAATGATTTATATGAAAAAAATGCAGTAAACTATTAAAAAATAATCTAGTTAAAAAGCTTTGAGGAAAAAATTAAAACTGCGAAAAAAAATTAAAAATCTAGGTGCACTAGAGATTTTTTTATCTTCCTTTTCCGTTTTATATATTCATATTATTTTTTATATAATGGCTAATACAATATCAAATCCATATACACTTGTTATAGCTTATGATTTTGGAACAACATACAGCGGTGCAGCATACTCATTTACGGATGGAAAATCTGATGTGTATAATATACAAAATTGGTAAAATAACAGTAACATATAAAGGAAAAGTTGGAATAAAAACTATATATAAAGAACGAATTATACTTAATAAGTTAAAGAATTATTATTATTATTATTAATTAGGCAAAATAAAACTTTTAATTATTATCAAAAGGTACCAACTTTATTACTTTATGAAAGATCTAATCCAACAAAACTAGTAACCTGGGGATATGAAGCTGAAGCTGTTATGCGTGCACCAAGAGCCAATGAATCTTACATAGCACTATCAAAATTTAAATTACATTTAGATAGCAAGTTTAAACGCTCACCACTTGAAAATGGATTGTAAGTATTCGTATTTCAAAAGAAATAAAAAAAGAGGGGATATAGATTTATATAGGATCATGCATTATATACAAAATATCGTTTTATACTTTTCCTATTTCATAAAACTCATTATTATTATAACTATCCTTTATTTTTTATTGATATTATTATTATTATTATCGATTTCTAAAGAACAGCGGTAAAAGCAGTGGCAGATTATTTAAGAGAACTTCACAATTATGTATTAGAAGATATTAAAAGAAGATATACTAGTACGTTGGATCCTTTTTCCATTCGATATTGTGTAACAGTACCGGCCATTTATGATGATAAAGCCAAGCATTGTATGAGAGCAGCCGCATTGATGGCTGGGATAATTCAATCAAATGATCGACATGATAAATTATTATTAATATCTGAACCTGAAGCAGCTGCATTACATTGTGAAAAGATGTTTGATTATAAAATAATGAATCTTGGAACAACAACCGATCGATTGATGATATGTGATGCTGGAGGTGGCACTGTAGATATTACTGTATTTGAAGTGGATGGCCCTTCTCAACTTCGAGAAATTACAAAAGGAATTGGTTCTCATTGTGGAAGTATTTTCTTGGATTCTCGGTTTAATACGTTGTTAAATATAAAGTTAGGTGGCCAAATCTCTTGTTTAAATAGTGTGGCTAAAAGCTTTTTAATGGATCAATTTATTGAAAAAATAAAGCCTGCTTTTGATGGAAAAGATGTTATGAACGGTAAATATTACTATCTACACTTACCAGCGTCTATCAACTTGGATTTGATTATGAATCATGAGGATTTAGATGGAAGTACCTTAATATTACATGCAAGTGAATTGAAAGAAAAAGTATTTGACCCTGTGGTTAAAGATGTGGTAAGCAATGTTAATATATTAGCATAAATATATTAATGAAAAAAAAAAAGTATAAAAGGAAAAAATGAAGGTTTTATTTAACCACAATTACTTATTTTTCTTGTAGTTGAAATTATTAGAAAGACAAATGAATGAACTATCCGGTAAACAACTATCTTATTTATTACTAGTAGGAGGGTTCGGATCATCCCGTTATTTATACCAATGTGTACAACAAGCGTTTTCAAATCGAGTTCAACATATTCTATGTCCTAATTTAGCAGAAATGGCGATTGTACGTGGAGCTGTTTATTTTGGGTTAAATCCTCGATCTATTACTTCACGAATCTCAAGAAGAACTTACGGTATTAATGCTGGTTTACCTTTTGAACCTGGTAAAGATCCAATTTCAACAAGAGTAATTCGACCCGATGGTACTGAACGATGCCCAACACGATTTTTAGCATTTGTTAAAAAAAATGATCAATTACCGTTGGACTACTATGTGACAAAGAGCATGATTACTTATTATGGAAAATACAACGAAGTGTATATTTTTTTATATTCTACAGAAAACGACCAAGTGCCTCGTTATTATGATGAACCCGGGGTATCAAGATTAGCAACTTTATCCGTACCGATTCCAACGTTACCTAATCGAAAAATAGGTGAGCAAGTAACTTATCATGTTCGATTTTATTTTGGCATGACAGAAATAAAAGTAGAAGCCGATTTTGGAAATGGGAATTCCTTTCAAATTCAATATCATTTTGATAATGATGAATATATAAATGACCCTATGGCTGTTTAAATAATAGTAATTGCTTCTTTGTTTACTATTAAATAATAATACATTATACCACTCATTATCTATATTTATATAATATGTATATATAAATACATAATATGTATATATTTATATATTTATATAAATCAAAAAAAAATAATATTTTTTCAAATGTTATTGTGTTACTAATAAAAAGTCCGAACAAAAGAAATTGGTTAAGGAGTTGAATTATAAAAATAGTATGATAACTTGTGAAAAATAAAAAATTAAGTTTATGAGGGGAAATATAAAAAATAAAATATAAAGTAATTATTAGTGAAATAATGATTTATAGATTGTTTTATTAACTTTATTTTATATATGAAGTTTATATATCATTTTCAACTTTTAGTATCAATTTAATAATATAATATATTTATATATTTATAAAATCATAATTTTTTATTCAAAAAACTTTATTAAAGTATAATTGTTTCACAGCATAGGTTAAAAAGGCAATTTTTTAGGGTGTCCAATATCATAAATTACCATTGAAAGAAAAAAAAAAAAAGCATCGGACTTTTAAAAAACCGCACTTATAATTATTTTTTTTTAAATGACAATAGATTTATTTCTCTTTCCTCTCTCTCTCTCTTTTTTTTTTATATATATATATATAAACTCTCTCACTCTCTTTTTAAAAAATCTATATTTTTTAAAAGTATTCATTCATTAATTATTATATACTAATTTATATACCCTATTTTTTTATATTTTTTATATTTTTTTTCTTCCTTTAATTCACTCCTCATTTCTACCTTTGAACTCAAAAACCTCTTTTTATATAATATATATATATTATACAAATTCCCCTTTATAAATTATTTCCTTCTCTTTTCATCTTTAATTCTTTTCCCCCTTATTTTTTATATTAACATATATCTTTTTATTTAAAAAAAAAAAAAAAAAAAAAACTCTTTATTTCTCTTCTTAATACTTTATTATATATATATATATATACATTATATTTTATTATCATGTTGTATGAATATGACTGGGTAGAAATCGTTGATCCAAATTCAAATAATTCTTTCTTTGCCAATCCCGTAAATTAATAATATAAACATTACAAATATCAAAAATCTTGTATAAATAAATAAACATTCTTACTAATCTATCCATATATATGTATTATTTTAATTTTTTTTTTTTTTTATAGACAACTGGTGAATGTCTTTGGGAAAAACCTACAACTGGAATAATGTATGTTTAAAATAGATACATGTCAATATACATACATATATATATATATATATATATATATATATACAACATGGATATCATTATTTATTAATACTATGATATTTCTTAATATATTTTGATAAACTTAGGAAAGCAATGGATCCTGATGGTGATTGGTGGGAATTATGGGATGATCAAACTAATTTACCTTATTATTATCATACAAAAACTTGCGTTACTGAATGGAATAAACCAATGGATAAACATGTCATTTCTCTTGTTAAAATTCAGGTAAATTTTAGTACTGTTATCATTATTTATTTATTATTTATTTATTATTTATTTATTTATTTATATTTACCTACTAATTTAAAATGGATAAACATATATATATATTCTAGTCATCTCCTGCTTTTACAAATCGGATATCTTTAGTAAAACGAGATTTATCCACCACACCAACACCAATAGAAATGAAACGAAATAGTCGTTCCTTAGATTTACCAGTAACAAGCTCATTACGACGATCTCTTCACCAACGATCTAATTCTGATGGAAAAAATGATACAACTTTTGTAGAAACAACTAGCCCAACATCAACTACATCAACTGCATCCACTACTCCTCAACAAAATGGCTCATCACTTCTTTCTACAGTATTACCTAACTCAACCACAGGTGTTTTTAAGAAATTAAGTACACCATCAAGAAAACAAAGTGTACGATCACAGGTAGATAGATAGATGGCTTTATTTTATGGATATTTATATTAAAAAAAAAAATTGGCATATTTAATTATTAATATTATTTTGATTTTTATCATTATAATTTAGAAATCGGATCAAAATACCATTCCATCACCTAGTGATTCTCGTCCAAGAAGATTATCTCATTTTTCTGCTTTTTCAAACTTTAGTTCAAAACCATTATGGAATCTCGTTAATGGTGGTCGTCCTATTTCAGTTCAAAACCCTTTCTCTATTGGTCAGCCAATAAATAATCCAGGTATCTATAACTTTCATAAATAAAAATAAACCTAGTATACGAATATGGATATTAATAATTAATATTTTTTTTATTTTATTTTAACTTTTTAACTGATAATTATTATTATTAGATGCAGCAGATGCAATGAATCCTATCAAAAATCACAGTAATATTGAATTATCCTCTTCTACTACCCCAAACGATTATCCGCTGGCTCGGATTCCTGAACAACAATCACAACAATCACAACAGTAAGTGGGGGTTTTTTTTTTGCTTTTTTTATTTATTAATTAAAATAAAATAAACTTATTCATTTTTTTTTTTTATCTTTAAACTTTAGACCATCGCTTCCTGCTGGTTTACGACAAGATATTAAACAATTTGCTATTGATGGATTTGCTCAAAAATATTTTTCAACACATAAAAAAGGACTTTTTAGACGCCGAGTACCTATGACTGAAATGTTACAATGGACAAAAGTAAATATAAATATATATATATATATATATATATAATTGTCAAGAGAAAAAAAAAAAAAAAAAAAAGAGAGAGAGAGAGAAAGTAGAGCATAATTTTATTGAATTTATATATATATATATTAATTATTATTATTTTTTCTCTCTTTTATTCTTATCTATTTAAAATAGGATTCTATCAAAAAACCTTTGATTATGATGAATAACGACTTTTATAAAGATGTATTAAAATGTTTCAAAATGATTCAAATGATTATGGGTGACCGTTCAAGGCCAAGAAATACAAATGATATCGATGATTTTCAAAGTATTCTTAATTTTGGTATAACAAAAGGCCAAATGCGGGATGAAATTTATGTACAAGTATGCAAACAACTTCATAATAATCCAAATGGGTAAGAATAATAATAATAATAAAGTTTTATATTATGATATCATGATGTAATAATAATAATATATAAATAAATTAATAAAAATGAAATATATATTTACATATTAATTTTAACCTTCTTTTTTTAAAAAAAATTATTTTTTTATAGATCAAGCATTAAAAAAGGTTGGGAAATACTATGTGTTATTAGTGTTGCCTTTCCTCCATCCAAAAATCTTGAAAATTATCTTACGAATTTTGTACAAGAAAATATGAACGTTGTTGAAAATGATGTTGGCATTATGAGTAAACACGTCTTGAATAAATTGAAACGAATTTGTAAACGTGGTGCTAAAGGAAAAGTTTTAACATCAGCTGAAATTCAACGTGCAAAGGTAATTAAAATATAATTATTAAATTTTATTTATTTATTTATAATCCAATATGAAAAGAGAAAGAATATGAAAAAAAAGATATAAAAAAAATAACCTATTTATTAATACATCATTATTCATTTATTATTTATTATTAATACTATTTAACAGGAAGCTCCTTTTAAACCTTCTGTATTTGGAGAATCTTTACCATTTATTATGAACTTACAAAAAGAACAAGGTATAGATTTGAAAATCCCAAAAATTGTCACTTTCCTTGCTGAAACAGTACATCAATTAAATGGTCAACAATCCGAAGGTATATTCAGAGTTTCTGGCGATGCGGATGATGTAACTGATTTGGTAATAAATAAATAAAAATAAAAATTTATAAAAATAAATGATCGATCGATTTTTTTTTTTTAATATTTATTTTATTTTATTTTATTAGCGTGTTAGAATAGAAAATGGAAATTATGATGCTAGCGGTATCACTGATCCAAATGTACCAGCATCTTTACTTAAATATTGGCTTCGTGATCTTGCCGAACCACTGATTCCATCTGAATTATATGACACTTGTCTTGCACATTCTGAAAATGCACCCAAAGCAATCGATATTATCAATCAACTTCCAGAAGTCAATAGACGCATTGCCCTTTATATGATAAGCTTTTTACAAGAATTTACAAGCCCTTCTATTATTAAAGTCACTTTAATGAATGTGAATAATTTAGCCATGGTATTTGCTCCCAACTTTTTAAGATGTCCTTCAGAAAGTTTAACGACAGTTTTTGAAAATTCAAAATTTGAACAATATTTCCTTCGTACCTTAATTCAACAATTAGACGTATCAAAAAATAGCTGTGCTTTTGATGATAACGATGTTTTTGGTACTTTGAAATAATAATTTTTTTCCCTTCTCCACTTCCCCCACCCAGATCATTCATTTTTTTTATTATTATATTTTATTTTATTATCACACTCTATTCTACTTTATTATTTTTATTATTAAACACATGACAATCCTTTTAATTGATTTTATTATTCCTTTTAATTTTTACTTTGCTCTTTTTATTTTTTTTTTTATCTTCAATTTTGTATTTTTTTTTTTACTTATGATTTGTGTAGTCAAACAATTTTCCTTTTACTCTCCTTTAATATATAATTAAATCAACCACTCTTTTTTTTTTTTATTATAATGCTCTTTTTTTTTTGAACCAATAAAAAAAATTTCATACTGGTCCTGCAAAAACAAAATCAGACGGAATTTAAAATCGTTTTCCTATGTTCCTTTTTTGGATTCTTATTTTTTTACCATTTTCTTTTTCCTCACTTTTGTGTCCTTTATAGTTTTCATAATTATCATTCTTATTACTATTATTATCTAAATAAAAAAAATAATCATTTCTATATTATTTTTTATTTTATTTTATATTTTCTTTTCTTTTCAAAATTATAAAATTTAAATTATTATACTCAATTAAAAAAAAAAAGATGGATCATACACCTTCTTGGGCTCATCCACCTCAATCACCAACCCATAGTTCACCAGAAATACCTCCACAAACATTAACAAGTTTTGCTCAGTCTTATGTTACCACTACTACCACTAACACTAATACTACGGAACCTACACCTGCACAACTATTTGTTCAACAACAAAAACAAAAACAACAGCAACAACGACATGACTTTTCAATTGGGTCATCCACAGCCATAGAAACTAATAATAACATTACTAGTAACATTTATAATAATAGCAATATAAATAGCAACAGCAATAACAACAATGATAATAGCATATACCATTCAAAAGGCTCTTCTAGCTCTAGTATCTCGTTATTTGAATCAGCTGCTTCAATAGATGATCAAAGTATTCATAAACTTGAAAGATTACACCTTGAAGAAGAAGAAAAAGAAGAACATGAACAAGAAAACGAAAAAGAAATTGATAAAGGTAAAGAAAATCAAGATAAATTAGTGGATCATCAAAAAGAGCTTGTTGCTGGCCTTCATATGCTTGGAAATCAAATGGAATCATCCCCCTATACTAGTCACCACTATGATCAACATGAATATCATTTTAATCAACTTGTAAATACGGATATTGGGAATCAAATAAATAATAATAGTAGTAATAATAATAATAATGATCTTTATGAAAATAATAACAATAGTAATAATTATGATTATTATCAAGAAAGTGAAAAGAGTCATCATCAGCGCTATGAATACCAGCAACAACCGCATTATGAAGATAAACTTAGCAGTTTAAATCCATTTGCTACTTCAAATATATATAAAATGGATCGTTCAGCAAACAATAATAATGATAATGACAATGATAATATAACAACCGTAAATACAATCACCAATACAAATCTTGAACAACATAATAGCAATGAGAATAATAAAAGCAATCATATTCAACTTGGTTCACCATTATCAGCATCATCATCTTTATCTCCATCTCCATCAGCACCACCTTTAGCACCTATGCTATTATCACAAATAGAACAAGATGAAGAAGAATTAAGAGGCTATCGACGTACTCCAAGACATACTGGTTTCTTTTCAAATAATGGAACAATTACAACAAATGGTACAGATGAACTTGAAAGTCAAACGAAAAACAATGGTGATATTAATGATGAAGAAGACGGTTGCTATAATGGAATATGGCATGATTTTGAACCTGATTATGGTATGTTGAATGAATCATACCAAACCACCAAACAAAATATTTATAAAGATATTGAATTGACTTTGGGAAATTTACAACAATTGGAATCTCGGTTTGAAGCAAGTAAATCACAATTTCATACGAAAATTGAAAAGGAATATGAACATCGATCTTATCAATTGGATTTACAACATCAACAATTGGCTTATCGTAAGCGTACCTTAAATGAAAAAGAACCACAAAGTAAGAAAATGGGATAAATATACATATATATATATATATATATAAATAATCAACATTGTCATTACTTTATTCACTTTATATGCGTTTTATTTTTATTTTATTTTTCTTACTAATATATAGAAATTACAACATTTCAAAATAAAATTAAACTTAATATCGGAGGCAAAATTTTTGAAGTAAGTAATAAAATAAATATAATAAGGAAGAGAAGGAGAAAAGAAAAAGTCTGGTCATTTCTTATGCTAATTTAATTATTTATTAATTTTATGATTATTATCAAAAGACAACTCTGGCTACTTTACAAAGAGATCAGTCAAGCTTATTAGCCACCATGTTTTCAGGAAAACATCCTTTGGAACCAAGTTCCGACGGATCTTACTTTATTGATCGTGACCCTACTCATTTTCGATTGGTATTAAATTATTTGCGTGATCTTCGGGTAAAATAAATAAATAAATAAATAAAAACAATAAAATAAAAAAATAAAAAAAGACTAAAGATATTATATTTGATATATCAATTTACATTCCTTTTTTTTATTATTATTATTAAAATACTAGCTTCCCCCAACTGTAATACAACATCATTCAACGTAAGTAAAAAGATACTAAATAATAAAAATAAATAAATATAAAATACACACATATACAAATACACATAACTATTTACTTATTTTTCAAATAATATATAATTAGTTGTCAGGAACTATTGCAAGAAGTAAGTAAAACTATAAAAATAAAAGTAAATCGTGATGAATTTTCTTGTGATACAGTCGACTCATCTGACTTTTTACTGTATTTATATATTTGATTATTTTCACATATAGGCTTACTTTTATCAAATAGATGGATTGATCAAAATTCTACAATAATTTTTAAAACCAGCTTAAATTTTTTTTAAAGTTTAGATTTAAAAATTAATCATTTCTTTCTCTTTCTTTCCTTCCCTTTTAAATATATATATATATATATATATTTATATATATATATATCTCTGTGTGTATCTTTTTATTATTATCAATATTAATTTTTCTTTCTGTATATTATGAATAAAATAAATCTATTATTACAGATTTTTTTATTATTTACTTATATTTATTTAATTCAATGTCAAGATCCTGGCTTTGATACTGCTATAGATCGATATGCTGATATTAATAGAATCAGTAATGGTAAGTATTTATGAGATATTATTAATATAATACTAATATTAAAAACGACA
This sequence comes from Cunninghamella blakesleeana, assembly GCA_017871115.1. Taxonomy (NCBI): domain Eukaryota; kingdom Fungi; phylum Mucoromycota; class Mucoromycetes; order Mucorales; family Cunninghamellaceae; genus Cunninghamella; species Cunninghamella blakesleeana. The sequence goes on along the minus strand of JAFCIZ010000001.1, from coordinate 2,862,502 downwards.
GAATAATAATAATGGGTATATTAATGGGTACATATATATATATTTCTAGATGCTGGGAATGGATTTAGTGTGCTTTATAATAATTGGTATAAAATAATCCACAATCAAAAAACTAATCAAAGCTATGTAGTAACTTATCAAGGCCAAAAACCTCCTACTCTAACTGATCCATTTACAAATGCCATCTATGTCAATACGACTAATATACAAAGTATTGGAATAATGAATGCCAACATTGCTATTCCTTATTTGGAGGTAAAAATAAGAAGAGAAAGAAAAAGCTAATATATAAATATACTTATATATTTTATTATTTCTGATCCATAGTTACTTGAATTAAATAATAAAGTTACTTATACTAACGATAAAGAATCCATCACATCAAACTGTATGGGAAATTTAGCGCCCACTAACACGGCGTCTCTTGTGATCAGTAATAGTACATCTGTTGAAAATAATACTACCACTATTAGTTTTTCACCCGATGATTCAATGACACCTATTCAGGTACCAAAGTTAAAATATATTGATTATGTTAAATGAAACAATAATAGTAATAAAATATATAAAGAATGAATGGCAAAGAATAATTTTTATTAATTCATATATATATATATATTATTTTACGTCTATTTTCATTTTATTTTTTTAGAAATCATCATGGTTAGTTTATCTCAGTTATTTTTTTGATAAAGAACAAGATGCAATAAGACTTTTGCAAAACATCCAAACAATTTACTACTGTCATAAAGATAATTTAGCCAAAGCGGGAGCACAATCCATTGCCTTTGTACGCTATGAAAATAACGCATGGTCTGTTGAAACAAGTTATTATTATCAAACCTTGGTTACCGAAGCTGGTATGACTCTTTATAATGGCTCACATCATACACTTCATGAAGCTCAATTTATTGTAGATCTTTCTTCACCCAAAACTGGTATATCTTATAGTGCATGGCAAGCTGCTTTAATCAATGTGGATCCTAATGCTACTAATTTTATTCAAAGTAAAAATATTTATAGAATTGATCGGTTGGTGAATACTGCTGGGTTCCCAGGTATATATTACGAAAAAAAAAATTAAAATAGCACCTTCATCATATAAATAAATAAATAATTAAAAAAAGAATATATATAGTAATAATCTTTTTGCCTGTTATTAATTTATTTATATATTTAATAATAAATAGATTGGACGGAACGAGCTTCAGTTAGATCTGACCTCATGATTCAAGGTAAATAGCGAGAGAAAGGAAAAGAATGCATATATATATGAAAGCATACTAACATTAACAAATCAAACATATACATATATATATATATATATATAATAGACATTATTCATATGGTATATTCAACTTATCAACCCTCATATCCATCCACTTGGTTACGTAATTATATAAAAGGTGATCCTACTCAATTGACCAATGTAGTCAATAATTATCCAGTTTGTACCGATATAAGCTCCCATTTCCAAGAAAGTAAGTGTGAATTTAACCGATTTGATCCAAAAGACCCTTCTACAGGTTCTTCTGGCCAAGGTTCATCCTCTTCTAATAATGGCAATGGATTATCTATTGGTGGTAAAATTGGTGTCGCACTAGGTGTTATTGTGATAGTAGTTATACTTACCATTGGTGGATTTTTCTATTATCAAAGGAAAAAGAGTGCTCCTACTCATACATTTTATAAAATGAATGATATATAAATTATTGTTTAATAATAAAACTTGAAAAGAGAAAAAAAAAATGTATTTTTATTTTGTATCATATAACTATCACTTATAATAAAATATAATTTTTTTTATTGTTATCATAGTAAAATAAAAATATGTTCTATACGTAGAATAATGTTAAATAAATTGATATATAAATACAAATATATATATATATATAGTAAAAAGAATCTGATTATTGCTTTAATAGTTTATATTTAGTAGTAATAAATAAGTAGAGAATATATATGTATATATATACTTTTTTTTTTCACTCCTATTATTCATTTTATTTTTTAATAAAATAATAATACTATTAAAATAAAAAATGTTGATAAATAATGATAATGATCATCACTACCCGTTATCATCATCATAATAATAATAAAATGAACAATAACTTTTTAAAGAAAAAGTAATGATCTACCAAACTTAATGTAGTTTATACTTAAAATAATTATAGTAAAAAAAAAAAGTGAGATAGGTATATAAAAGTCATTCCATATTTGGACAACCCAATTTAAATAAATGGCGGTGTTTAAAATGGCCTAAAATAATATAATCATCAGTTGGTTCTTTGGATTTCTCCTTTTTTCTTTTTCTCTTTTATAATCTATTTATTTATTTTCCTCTCTTTTTCTTTTTCTTTTCTTCCTTTTTTTTTTTTCTTCTTCTTTTTTTATATGCTATAATCCCTTCCCTCTCATTTTATATTTTACTCTTTTTTTTTTCTTTCATTTCATTTTAAAAACTTTATTTATAATAATATAATAATATATACTTATATAAATATTATTATTAATATTTCATTCTACTAAGCATATTTTATATATTATACATAATATATAATATTACTATTTATATATATACTATATATATATATATATATATTTATCTATTTATTTATTTATTAAAATAAAGAAAATACCCCATTTCAATATATTTATATATACACACGCAAACACATATACATAAAAATCTTTTTCCATGTGGATCATCTCACGTATTGTAAGTAGCACTTGTGTTTTAATTTTAATTTATTTTAAATATAGTCATATATTATTTGGATAGTAAAAATTGGGAAAAAACGGATACAACTTTTACTAAAATATACGAACAAATAGAATTCATATTTATATTCAATCAAAACTATTCATATATACATACCCTAATTTAAACATAAACATATAAATATATTTATAAATATACTAATAGACTAATAACATGCCTTTATTTATTTATTTATTTACCTATTTGTTTTATGTATAGTTTGGAGAATCAAAATGGACCAGAGCAATATTTTGTCATATCATAGGTCAGGCAGTATTAGCTATTATATTTGAGGCCATTATCTTTTCATATCACTCGGATCAAATCGATATACTTCATAGACAAAATTTAACAAATAATGGGGATGATGACCTTACTTCAGCTTTTGCCAACGCACGGTCACTTTTGGTATATTTTGTATTATTTATAATTGCACAATTATTTACTGTTATTTTGGTCATTGATGCGGTAAATAAATACCATCATCATCATCATTTTTATCTACATTCCTATAAAATATGATGATTATAATATATATATATATATATGTATATATACATATATAATATGTGATCGTCATTATTAATTTATATAAATATCTTTTACCTCTTTTTTTAAAAAAAAATTAAAATAGATTTATCAAAAAAATACAATTCAATTGATCGCACTAGTAGCTTTTGAATGGGGTTTAGCAGCATATTCAATCATTCAATATCATCAATCAGCTACTTTATTTAATACAGATGGTTCTGTCGTTAAGCTTGCTACTGCCTTTTTAGGTGATGCCCTACATGCTTCCAAATGGGCAGAAATCACTCAAATTTGTGTTATGGTCATTTGCAGTGTAGTGTTTTGTGTATTAGCTTATAAACTTTATTTAGAATTTGGTTGGCATATCTATAAAAAAATCGGTGCTGATTTACAAATGAGAGGTAATTAATTGTTTATTTATTTATATATGGTAGAATAAGATGATAAAAATAAGGATGATAATTGTTTTATATTTATTTATTTTATTTTTCTTTTTAAAACCATTAGATCGTTATAAAATGTACCAAATCTTCATGATGTTGTTGAAATTCGATTTCTTCTTCTTTTTGGGTTTTTCTATTCAATATCTCGCATTAATGATTGTAGCTTGGTGGCCTGAAGCTAATAATGAAATCAAAAGATCGGATTTAGTAAAAGAATTAATTGAACATATTGTTCTTAGTTGTGTTGTTTCCGTACTTATGTTAATATTGGCTTATTTGGGTGTAAGTTTATATTTTTCTATTTCATTCAATATAAAATAATATTATTATTTTTATCATTCATATATTAATATATATATATATATATATATATATTATCATTATCATTATCATTATACTATGTAGTTAAGTCGAGAAAGAAAAACAAATATGTATATTTTTATTTTATTATCCATGGCAAGTATGGCTTACTTTATTTATACATTGGTTCAGATATCCGCATATCCCTCCAAATTCTTAGGTTCTAGAGCTTTCTTAACATTCTTTTGTAAGTGAATGTCATCATTATTATTTTATCATCATTAAAATATATAGTATTAAAATAATTAATTACTATTATTTTTTTATTTATTTTTGATACTATATTTAAATGAATAGTGTGTGTGGATATGGTATTAATTTTAGTATCTGTGCCAGTGTCCATAATTTGTTTAAGAAACTTTAATCTTGGATTGATGAATCACAGTAAGATTATATTTTAAAAAAGGAAATAGGAAAAAAAATTATATAAATATATAAATACTAATTCTATATATTATATATAATTCGTATTTGCTTTTAAAACTATATAGTATCTCATTCAACTGCATCAGCAACTTCGGCTCATTCTATGACACCTATTGGTCAAGAAAAATCTAACTCTCAACGTTGGTCCATTGAATAGAAATTTGTATAATCATTTTATAATATATATATCTATACTTGTTTTTATTATTATTATTATTTTGATCTATTAAAGTCCATTCCCTTTCTTTTATATTCTCCTATTCAAACTCTCCCCTTTTTTATATATACGTATATATTAATCATTATTATTATTACATCCACTTCTTTTGATTCATTAATATAGGATAATTCTATTTTTTGATGTTACTTTTTTTTTTCATACCACTTTTTAAATATTCTTTTTTTTTATTATTTATCTATTGTTTTCATCCTTATTATTCTTTACGTATTTATTTATTTATTTTGTAAGTTACATATATAAAATTTATTTATTTATTTATTTCATCCATATTAAGTAATCATACACAATTGATGGAAAATGTCTAAAAAAAAAAAAAGAAACATTAATGTAACACCATATAAAAAAACTGTAGCATTTTATTGGATAGAATGTTCTTTACAGCCACACATAATGAGTTCTTACATACGAAATAAAAAAACGCTAATATAAATAATTAATTGGGATTATGGGAATACTTCTATATAAATCGAATGAATATGAATCAATGGTTACTATAGTAGCTCTTTATTTATTTTTTTGCAATGATTTTTCATTAATGAATGAATACAAAAGAAAATAAAGATTATATAGAGCGATTCTGTCGTTTATCACCTATAGTTTTAATCATTAAATTCCAAGAAACCCTTTTGTCATGACCTATTTTTAATTATTTTAGCCAAGATATTATATAGATATATATATCATTGCTTTGAAAAAGTCATGCTTCTTTTTTTATTATTATTCATTTTTTTTTATCCATTACTTAGTATAAAATATTATATCATTCGATTCTTTTTTATTAATATATTTTATAAATCCTCTCCACAAGTCTTTAATGCTACCTTTCTGTGATTAGAAAATTTCTAGAATCCTGTAAGTTAAAATGCCAAAAAAAAAAAAAAAAAAAAAAAAATTAAACATGCAAATACAATACTATCTAAGAAAAATAATTGAATATGAAAAAGCCATAAAATGGTCAATATAAATATATTTTTTTCGTATGATTTTTTATAAGGGTATTTTATGGCCCGTTCATTTTTTTATAAAATAAAAAAAGACCATTTTCTTTTTTACTTTAGGTTCATTTTTATTTATTTTTTCATGTTTTTAAAAACAACTATAATAATATAGTCGTAATAGTAGTAATAGTACTTGTTTCTTCTTTATATAAATTTATTTATTTATATTCAACAAATTTTATTGATCTTTTATTTTTTCTTTATATTAATTAATACAACTATAATAATTGTTTAACACTAAAGAAAAACTTGAATAAAAATCTTTTTGAAGCTACAACGCGTACTTACGTCAAAAAACTTTAATACTGATATAAATTTATAATAACCTACATGTAACAACTCACCGTATCAAAAAATAATATTAATAATAAAAAAATAAAAATAATAAAAATAATAAAAATAATAAAAATAATAAAAATAATAAAAATAATAAAAATAATAATAATAATAATAATAATAATAATGCGTCCTTAGTATTGAACTATGTTTACTGGAAATAGGTTATCTGAAATATATTTTATAAATAAGAATAAAAAAACCAAGGTACAGAATATTGCCAAAGCTAAATCAAGATTTACACTAAACAAATAAAAAAGGATGACATATAATATATATATATATATAGAGAGAGAGAGAGTGATAGTATATAATAATAATAGTAATAATAAAAATATAAGGAAAAATAACCTTATTTATAACTTTTAAGACTCTGTCATTAACACCATTGCATTTATTCATTTTCATTTTTTAGATACAAGCGTGGTGCTTCAAACGAATGACAGTAGTAAATTAAATTTATGTCAATTTTTTATTGGAAGAAAGTGTGGCAATTTATATTGAACTTAATTAGCAATAAATAAAGAAAATAATGAAATAAAAAAAACCATATGAATGCTAAGTCCACCAAATAAAACAAACTAACCCGTGAGCAACACAATAATATAACAATTAACAAACAATTTGAAAAAAAAGGATAAATCAGTAATGTTTATGAAAAGGGATTATAATGATAGATTAAATAATTTGATATTATTCATCAATATATCTTTTTTTTTATGTAGTCATGTATTTTTTCGTGTGCATAAAAAAAGGAGGCAAATCATTGGCATTATATTTTAAATTAAATGATAAACGAAATGGATATCCTCTTACTGATCACTCTTGAACGTAATACAATGATCCTAATATCTTTATCTTGGTTTATTATTAATGGATAAATAGAAATATTACACTAATGATATAGATATCAAAATTGGAAACAAAAGAAAAATGAGGGGATTAATTGCAATGATTTAACGACAGCTATTCCAACAGCAAAAACATCAGATAATTGAATTAATAAAGTATACAAGCTGAATAAAAATTGAATGAACAAAATAGTGGATTATTTTATATTAATTCTAATATGATTGATAAAAGGTATATCAGCAACATCAAATTCAATTATATAACTCATCTATGAAATAAACAAACCACTATTTTAGTTTATCAATTAAAATACAAAGAGTGTACATCACCTTTCAAGCTAGTGTATTGAATTTATTAATAAAGGTACTTTAGTTGATATAATATAGAATATTATCATTGAAAATATGTAAGGTAATGTATAACAAAACTTTGAAATGAAATACAAAAGAGCTGATAACTCGTATATGGAAATGACTCAGGCATGAATTATAAACTTATGATTAGTTATAAAAAATAATAAAGGGTGTAATTCATAAATCATGTTTGTCTTTATTAGATTTTTTTTACGCTCCCTCTCATTTTTATTAAACTACCAATTCTTTTACTTTTCTATTATGCATTAATATACATTTATATATATATACATTTATATGCATAGTCTTTTATTTTTTCACCATAGTATATATGCTTATTTTAATGAATCAATTTTAAGGCCAATATATAAATGGTAATATATTTTTATATAGTATATATTATATTTTTATCCTTTTTTTTTCTTTCTTTTTTTTTAATCAATGAAATCAATAATCTATATATATATATATAATTATGATGTGAAGATACAAAAATGTTAAAAAAAAAAATCTAAAACGAAAAAGATATACATTTCAAAAATAAAAAAAAACTAAAAAGAGAGAAATAGAAATAGAAATTTTTAAATTATTGTAAAATAACAATAATCAAAAGGAAGAAAAAAAAAGTATATAGTGATAAATAAAGAATATAAAAAAAAAAGAAGTAGAAAAAAAAAGATAAAGGTGTGAAGAAAAAATGATTAAAAAGGAAAAAAAATGGGATTAATTTGATTTGACAACTTCAGATTTATCTTCAACAACAACGGTAGTAGCACCTTGTAAAGAGCCTCCGGCAATTAATTTAGCATTACCAATGACAGTTAATATTTCGCTCAAACTATCCTTCCAAGCATTCAATCTTACACTTAATTGTTGCCATTGTTCTTTTCCAAAGACACGATAAATACTACGATGGACGATGACGGTTTTATTCAATTGATCCAATTTAGCTTCAACTAATCCAGCACGAATTACATCAATGACCCACATTTCAACATCATTTTCAGAAATAGATAATGCTTTTGAGATTTCACCATAACTTAATTCGCGAGCTAAATTTTCGGATCCTAAGGAGGCTAATGATAATAAACGAATTTTACGTAATCCGGCTTCTTGATCAGCAATCAATCCACTATGGCTTTTGATGAAGGTTTCATAAGTATCAAGGTGCCCATTTAAGAATAAATCTAACAATTTATATTCATCACTGTCTTTGATTTGTTGAATGGCTGTAAATTGAATTAAATCTTCAAAAGCAAAATAATTTTCCATGGCAACCGCACGTAAAATAGCTTCTTTGGCACATTTGTCAGCTTCTTCATTCTTTTCTTGATAAGTGGCTAATTTCTTTAATAAAAAGTCAAGAGATGATTTTCTTCAAAAAAAAAAAAAATAAGCAAATGTCAATATAAAACCTTATTTTTAAAAAATCTTAATTTCTATCACTATGACATTATTTATTCCCTCTCTATTTCTTCTCTCTTTTTTTTTTTTATTTATTCATATTACTTTTCACCAGCTTGATCTAACTTTTCAGATAAATATTGATATAATTGACGTTCGGTGGCAATATCAATTCCCCATTGTTTAGCCCAAGCATCTACATTAGTTGATTGTGATGTAAGGGATTCTAATTCATCGGCTTGAGCTGTAACATCTACTAAACCAATAAAAGCATCATATCGAAGAGGAGAATTGGATGGTAATGTATTGTATAAATTAAGTAAGCTAAAAATATAAAAAGTTTTTTAAAAAAGAAAAAAGAAAAAATGAACAGATAAATATAATCAATATAAATTTTCTCGTTAAGCAAATTATAAATATGTATTAATGTTTATCGAACTTACATTTTTTGTTTTAAACTGACTTTGGAACTATCAGTTTTAGTTAAAGATTCTACCAAAGTCTTTACAGCAGTAGGTAACACTTGTTCAGGAGCACCCAATATGATAATAATAGCAAGATTAAAAGCATGCTCTAATTCTATATAGAAAAAGGAAAAAAATAAAATATATATTTATATATATGTTAAATCATTATTCTATATTTAGGCGCTATTTTGTCACAGTGTATCCAAATTATTGCAATATTATTTTATTATATATTATTATTTACCACGATCGTTTTTAGTTAATAAAACAGAAATATCTTTGGCAAGTTGAGTATATACTTTGTTTTTATCAGATTCTAAAAGAGATTGAATTTCTTTAACATAGGGTGCATCATCTTCGCTTTCACCACGTAAACGAGAAATATAGAAGGCTAAATCGTCAATCTATATACAGCATTTAAAATAATATAAATAATAAAAAAAAAATTTCAGTTAACAAATATACAAATAAAGTATTTTACATGTCCTGCTGTTGTCATATTCAAATTGCTCTATTGATTCTGTCTTTTTTTTGTTTCTTTTCTTTAATCCTCTTTTTCTATATTATCCTTTTTGTTATAGTTCAAACAAGCCACGTAGATTTATACGTATATATACATATATAATATAATATAATTATCCCAGGACAACTTCATGTATTTTTTCTTTTGTTATTGCTATTTTTATTTCTTCTATAATTCCAATTATTCTTTTATTATTATTGAAAAATTTATTTACTTGAGCTTCAACTGTAGCTTGTACAGAGATATTGCCAGACATAATTAATATGTATATACTTTCTTAAAAAAAAAAAAAGAGAGAAAAAAAAATTGAGGAGTTATAAAAAAAAAAGGCTTTTTTTCAAAAAACAAAAAAACTGCGGGATTTAAAAAAAAACTTTGGTGACTACGTAGTCTGTTCAGTGTATTCAATTTAAAGATACATTGATTTCCAATAGATATTCGTCCAGACCATAATTTTCGGTATCTTTTATTGTATTAAAAGTGCATATTTTTTTAGAAATAATAGTCTAATTATAAATTATATTAAATACATTGATTTTTTATTTTATAACACTTTTCAGACTTTCGAACCAAACCATTCTAAAATTAAATAAAGGTTTTATTAGGCAAACTATATGAATTTCTTGGATCCCGTAAAAGGAAATTCTAACTGGTAGAAAAAATAGGTAAAAGAAAGGGAAAAAGGAGGAAATATTAGACAGTGTAAGCACATTAAAACCATAAAAAAAAGCAAGAGTTTATTCTTATCATATATATTAATAATAAAATTTTAATTAGAAAAAAAATGTATACATATTATATATTTCATTATCATTATCCAAATGAAACAGCTTTTTGTATATTTTGTATGAAAAAATTACTGATCAGTTAAAGATTTTTTCAAATGTTTTAAATCATTAATAGGTAAACCGCAAGTGAAGTCTTGACAAATAAAGGCGGTTATATTTTTCTTATCTTTTTGACTTGCTGAAATTTGAGATACAATATCATTAGTTTTTTGAATAAACCCATCCTCTTTGGCTAAAATAACGAGCTTATTAGGAATAAAATGATGATTGATTTCATTTCTATAAATATCAACATTTGATTTTGAAGTATTTCCAGCAAGAACAACCTATTTTTTTAATATATATATCGCGATTCAAAATGTAGCTTAATACATGTATATATATCTGATTTATTTATACTACATTCTTTAATTATTATTTTTTTCTTTTTAAATTTTACCTGTTTAACACCATGATACATTAATAGAAAAGAACTAACTAAAGCAGGCATAGCATAAGGGAAACGAGATACGGCATAGTTAAAGCAATCCAAAGTATCTTGAGCTTTTGTTACATATGATTTATTTTCTAAAATAGTTCCTAATCTGACTAAGTTTTTTAATGAGATAGCATTTCTACATATATACAAGATACAAAAACATTAAATAGAATAAATTAGTAATTTTTATATGATTAAGAATCATTAACAGAATTAATAATTATCATTCATATTTTATAAAACTTACGGAGAAGGTTCAGCACCATCTTGTTCTACAATTTTGATTTAAAAGAGAAAGGGAAAGGGAAAAATTAAAAATAAAAATAAAAAAAAAAGCGTTTTTTATAAAATACATTTTATATATATATATATCAACATACCTTCTTTCATTCTAACAAGTATACTTTTATCGCTTTCTTGTACTGTGAAATATCCTCCAGCATCCTTGTCATAGAATAAATCATTTTGTTTTTCTTGAAGATCGAAGGCCCATTGTACCCATTTTTCATCAAAGTTAGCTTCGTAAAGATCTAATAATCCTTGAATTAAATAACTATATAAAAATGAAAATGAAATGAAACATTTATTTAGAAACCATTATTTTTCTTCCTTTTATTAATATTATGATTTGATACTATGTTAGTTTACCTATAATCATCTACAAACCCATGAATATCTGATGGTCCATTACGATAACTGCGAATTAAGGTTTTTGAATCAGGATGGTACATTTCTTTTTTAATAAAAGTTGCTGCATTAATTGCCAAATCTAATATAGAAGGATCTTGAAGCACTTGATACGCTTTAGCTAAACCAGAAATCATTAACCCTGCATATGTTCAAATATATATATCAAAATATGTATATTAGCGAATCTATTATTATTGTTTCAATCTTAGTTTATTTTATATAACTTCATAAATTATATCTATTGATATTGTTGTTGTTATTATTACCGTTCCATGCGGTAATAATCTTATCATCGCGATGAGGTCTTGGTCTATGTTCCATTCGATACTTCCATAAAATTTCTTTAGCTTCTTCAAGAAGATTATTTGTTTCTTGTAATGATATATTTAAGGCATTTGCAGTTTCTTCAATAGTTTCTTGTTGAGTTAAAACATTCTAAAAAAAGAAAAAAGAAAGAAAATGTATTTTATAAAATAATTACACAAGTTGTCATTTAAAATATTTATTTGTTTTGCTTTGCTTTCATTTTTATTTTTAACTTTAAAACATAGAAACACAAACAGATATAATATATATATACATACCTTATTAGTTAACTCAGAGTGAGGATCTTGTTCTGGATCAACATTTCCGTTCTCTTTTATGCCAAAATAACGAATCATAACATCAGCTTGTTTTGGATTTAGGATAGATTCTAATTCAGACTTTGTCCATACACAAAAAGCGCCCTCTAAAGAGCATAAAATAATAAAAATAACGATTATTAGTTAACTAGTATACAAAATTATATATATATAAAAACTAATCATTTACATTTTATTTTATTTTATTTATATGTGTTTTACCTAATTTTTTCTTAGAATCAATAGTTGGTAAAGAATCAGCGTCTTCAGCTGAATAAAAACCACCTTGAGCATGGCCTAAATCCCTTTTAACATAATTAATGATGTCTTTGGCAACTGTTGCAAAATAAGAGTCCTTTGTAATTTGATATAAAGATGAATAACTATAGAGTAGCTGTGCTTGGTCATATAGCATTTTTTCAAAATGAGGAACATGCCAAAGTTTATCTGTTGAATAACGATGGAAACCTTGACCAACATGATCTATATTTTTTTTATTAACATTGTTATACATGCATATATATCGTATTAATTCACTTTCTATTAGTCCGCTATATAATTATTATATATACTATAAACCGACTATTTATTAATATTACCATGAATGCCACCAGCTGCAACTTTCTATAATAGGTATTAAGAAGAAAAAAAGGTAGGTTAGAAAAATGACGTATAAATGATTAAACTTTATTATTGTTCTTTGTTTCACTTTCTCTTTTTTTTTCTTCCCTTCCTTCCCCTTAATAAGTAACTAAGATCATTTTACTAAATAAACAATTTCTTTATTACCTTTAAAGTAAATTGAACCATATCAAGAGCTTGTTTAGCATATTCATCATTACTGTGGTGTTTAGCATAGCCAAAATATTCCAATAAAAAGTTTAACTGTACAGGTTGTGGAAATTTGGGTGCACCATTAAACCCTCCGTGTGTTGTGTCATAAACTGATTTATAATGATCGAAGGCTTCTTTTGCAATATCATTAGCATTCATATTAACCAATGGATCTGAAGTTCTTGACTATTGATAATTTTAAAAAATTAAAATAAAAAATAATTAAAATGAGATTATCTTTATTCCGTATTTTATTTTTTATTTTTATTTTTATTATAAGTGTTAATTTATATATTTAATGGGCTTACTTGTACATAAGATTTAAGTTGTTGGATAGTATCTTGAGCATTTTCACGCAAAGTTTGAGGAGCTTCTTGCCAAATTTCTGCAATTTTAATCAATGCGGTTTTAAATCCATTAGGGTGAAAATAAGTACCACCAAAAAAGGGTTCTAAATCAGGTGTTAAAAAGACAGACATGGGCCAACCTCCACGACCAGCAGTTAACTGAACATAAGTCATATATAATTTATCAACACCGGGATTTTCTTCACTAAAATGATTAATAGAGTTCGATTAGATAAGATGGTTTAAGTTTGAATAGGGTAATAATTTTTAAATATGATATAATATCGCAATAATTACCGATCAACTATTTAAGCATAAAAATAAAAAATAATACTCATCAATAACCTAAGTAAACCCTTTTTTATTTACTTGGGGTTTTATTCTTTTTCCATTTTTTATTTTACCTTTGATATTAACAAAATAATCATTCATTATCTTTGCCACCTCTTCATTTTCGAATGATTCGTTTTCCATTACATGACACCAACTAGTTATTAAATAATAATAATAATAATAATAATATAAAACAAAATTGAACAGTAAGATATTTATTGTATGTATATTATATGCATACATACACACATACATACAAACATATATATATATATATATATACCATTCCTTTGATTATTATCATTATTAATATAACTTACTGACAAGTAGAATAACCAATACTTAAAAAAATGGGTTTATTTTCAAGTTTTGCTTTTTGAAATGCTTGTTCTCCCCATGGATACCAATCCACCTTAATATATAAAATATGTAAAATGAAAAAGAAAAATGAATTAATATGTTAGCGTATTATCTTTTATCCATTTTGATATTTTCATATTGTTATCATATTATAATTTTACCGGGTTATGAGCTGTCAAATGAAAATACAGTCAAAAGTACAAATATAATAAAAAAATAATTAATAACATGGCCATAAAAAAATCGAACTAGGAACTATGAATAATATTACCGTGTTGCTGATATTATTAAAAAAAATAAGTAAATAAATAAATTGTAATAATGACAATAATACCCAGTTAGTTAATATATATAAATAGGATTCATAAATAAGAATAAAAATAAATAAAAGAATATCCATTACCAATAAATAAGGGCTTTTTTCATCAATCAATCTATTAGCTTTCTTTATATTATTAAATAAAAGAGTGGTTGAATGGATGGAACGATATTGTTTAAGAGATAAGAGAGAAGGTGTAGTCAAACGCGTTAAAATGTTGTATGGTTTCAAACTTGGTACTATCGTTGGTGATATGACTCGCTGTTTAATCGACACAGACGATTTTGAAGATGACAACAAGTTTCTTCTAATATGACTAAAATAAATTTGACGCATATTCAATTAGTAATAATAATAATAAACTACTGTAAAAAATAAAACGAGAAAGAGAAAAAAAAATATGGAGTTTTAAAACAAAAAATATTTTTTATTTTTTTAATGCTTTTAAAAAAATGATCAATCTAATCCAAAAAAGGAAACCCCGCGTTTTTTTTTTGAATATTATAAAATAAATAAATAAATAAATCAATTAAATAAAATAATAAAGTAGAATTATTTCATAGGATGAACCTTATTACTTTTTCTCTTGCATAAAAACAATGAGGTAAAGGGTAGTTTTTCGGCCCATGATGGAACCCAGACTCTTTCTTTTCCTTTCAAAGATGATGACAATTTTTTCTTTTTTTTAAAAATACCAAATTGATTTCCTTGATAAAAATAAAAAGAAATGGATTGTTTTAAGTTTAATAAATAAGATTGTTGTTGCTCATATAATGGTTTATTGCGATTACTATTTTCTTTTTCTTTTAATGAAGGGAAGGAGGATGCTTGTATTTCAATAGGTGGCAATGAAAAATCATCAATGGAATCGATAGATAAAGATGGTAATGAAGCAAGTGAAGATAAAAATTGTTCGTGTTGTTGTTGATAAGAAATACCTTGATGATGATTTTCATTTTTATCTTCTATGATAAAAGAAGATGTGATAGAAGAAAAACTATGAATCGACGACATAAACGGATGATATTTCCCATTGGCGGTAGTAGAAGAATAAAATGGTATATTATTTTCAAGTGGCATAGCTGTTTGACAGAAAAAGCAATCTTGACACTGAGCTGAAGTTGTATTAGTAGCGATTGGATTATCATTATTTAATAAAAAGGAATAAGAAGGGTAGGAATAGGGAGAAGAATCATACAATGTTTTATTGTTATTATTTTTGTTTTTTACTATAGTACTTGTTGAATCGTTTAAAAGTAATGCATTCTTTTTTTTCGTCATGAGAGAAGGGAAAGGTTCATTTTCATTAAAATAAGAAAGTCTATTTGGTAGTTGAAGGGGCACATAGTTGTTTTTGTCCAAATCGAAAGAAGAAAGGGTTGATAACGAAGACGAAGATAAAGATGAAGATAAAGAAGAGAAAGATAGAGAAAGAGGATCCATTGCTTTTTCTTTTTTTTCTCGAAAAATTAAAAAATTGCTTTCGGCGGCGTTTAAATGATTTGTACCCTTTTCTTTTTTTTTCAAAAGAACCACAGTTTCTGATAAATCTTGACATAATTCGATCGATTTTTGCATAATTCTTATACCAGCCTTACTCATCTGATGGATGATTTCCCCCGGTGTAAATTGGGAAGAATGAGGATGGGGGAGAGGATCTTTCCATTTTTTAGCATAATACAATAAATAATTTGCATCTTTCCATTGTTCTTCTAAACATTTGTTAACGGAATTCATCCATTTTTGTATTAATTCAGATTGATCATGGATTTCTATTAGTTTGGTTTCTTGCATTTTTTATAATTATTAAATAAAATAGAACTTGAATCTTCACTTAATAGAATTCTTATGCTTATTATTTTATTGTTGCTATTATTATTATTTATCTATTTCTAAAATATAAAAAGAAAAAAAAAGAAAAAGAAAAAGAAAAGAAAAATAGAAAGGCCTTTTTTTAAAAATAAATATATATATATATATTTATACGTAAATATAAAAAAAAAAAAAATATTATAAATTCTTTAATCATTCCAACTTTTTTCTTTTGTATGATAAAAGGTAGAAAATGAAACAACACTTTAGATTTTTGTTTCATTAGGAATGTTATACATGTATAAGTTTTTTTAATTATTTTCGGGTTGATGCCCCAACTATATTTTAATCACAAGCTTATAATAAAGTTTTAGATTCCTATTTTTATTTTATTTTTTAATTTTAGATAATAATAATAAATTTACACACATACAAAGATGAAGAAGAGAAAAAGAAAAACCATAAAAATTCGTATACAGCATAAAAAGATAAAAGATCGCCATACTTCATAATAAATATTTTTTTTAAATATATTATATATATATATATATATATATATGTATATGTATAAAACAATTATACACCACCACCACTACGACTAACGTCCTTTAAACCAATACCATTATTCTTTTGATACCATTCATCCCGAATACTTTTTAATTTTTCGATATCTTGCCTTGTTTCTCCACTTGATACAAACTGAATAGGATTTAATTGTCGGTGAGTTCTTGCTTTATTAACATTATATACCGAAGCCGCTACTAAAGTTAAAGGAATACCCCTAAAAGACAATAAAAATAAGATATGATAATAAATATTAACAAGAAAATATACAGAATATTTTATTTTATTCTTATCCTTCTTGTTCTTATTCTTATTTTATAACTTACCAGTATAAAGATGTTCTTAATGTAAGTTGTTTCATTATAATATTTAGCCTTCTTTTCTTGATAAATAAAGTAAAATAGAATAAAAGAGAGGTATATTTTTTTTAAAAAAAAAGGAGAAAAATAACGAAAGAAAAGAAAAAGAAAAGAAAAAAGTGGTGTGAGAAAATATAGATAAAAAAAGAAAATCACCCAAGTCACAATAAATTTTTATGCAACACGAATATTGGGGAATACAAAAATATGGGGATAGAAAGATGTAGTGCAAATAAAAAAAATAGGCGAGGATTTAAAAAAAATGTGTAACAATAAACATAGGAAGGGAAAGAGAAGTGAGAGAGAGAGGGGGAAATAAAAGGAATATCACACGATGACATGCGAGTGAGGAAGAAAGATTTATCGTTTTTAATTAGCTAAAACAAGTCTATCTTTCCCAGCTAAATCTTTCCATACTTGAATATTTTTAAAATCATACTTTTTTAATTCTTCAGTTAATGTCAATACTTGATGTTCACCACCAATTTCCATAACAAGACTTGGTAAGTTTTCTTCGTCTTTATCATGAACTTTAAATCGTTTTTTATGCTGTGATACCAACTCAATGATTTTTTTATGTATAAAGGTCCCTTGATGATCAGCTACTAACGCACGTTTATCTTCCCAATGTTTCACCTCCGGGTCCAATTTGTTATACTCTTCATGAGTAACATAAGGCGGATTCGAAACAAATAAATCAATTTTTTCTGTTATTTCATTATTCAGTAATAATAAGGAAGCAGTCGGATCGCATATGTCCTGGACTTGAAAATTAATTTCGTTACCATTTAACATAGACTGATGCCTTTTTAAATTTTCTTTAGCTAATTGAATGGCGTCTTGAGCGATATCAATTCCTTTAATAATTGTACTTTGCGGTGGTAAATGAGTAGCCAAACCTAAAGCAATACATCCTGTTCCTGTACATATATCCATTATACGTCGTCGTCGTTGTTGTTGGTTATTTTTATTTTTTATTTTCCATGTTGGATATAATACATTCACCAATTTATGTGTCCACTCTTCAGTTTCCCAGCGTGGTATTAAGGTTGGTGGTCGTGTTAATATATCTAAATCATAAAATGGCTGTGTACCTATAATAATAATAATAATAATAATAATAAAATCATATTCCAACTTTTATTTTTCATTTAATCCACCTGTATATATATGAATATATATGTATATGTATATATATATATATATTATTGTTTTTACCGACCTAAAATATATTGTAAAGGTTTATGCTGTTCTACACGTTGTTGAATATAATTTTCTAAAAGTAAAAACTCTTTTTGATCAAGTGGCTGATGATTTTTAGGATCGTTTCTATCTTGTATTATTTTTTCTTTCATCCAAATCAATTGTCTTTTCGCTACAGAAGCATCCCCATCACAGGCTGGTAATAAACGTTTAATTAAATTTGAATATTGACTTGGTGAATATCGTACCATTAATATTGAATAATAATAATAAAGAAAAGAGTAAGTAAAAAAAAGAGAAAAATAAAATAAAATACCCTTGGGTGTAATAAAATTAAAACCCCGTGCGACTTTTTGAATAATGGAATAAAAAAATTATCAGTAGTATAAATATTAATAGTATTATCATTATTAATATTACTATTAAATAAATATCTTTTAATACTAGTACTTTGCTTATTTACAAATATATAAAAGCATAAATCATAAATGAAACAAAATTACTAATCAATCAATCTTGGCAGATAAAAAAATAAAATTATTTCGGATAAAATTATTTTTCCAAAAAAGTTAAAAGTGGTCAATCGCTTTTTTTCTTTTTTTTAAAAAAAAATACCTTGTAACTTTATTTCCCCTCTTTCTTTTTCTTTTCTTTTCACTCTCTTTATATTATGCTAAAATGGTATGGTTTTTCGATAAGAAAAAAGAAACTGAAGAACAAACTAAATTAAATACTGGAGAAGAAGAAGGAGATAATAATGACAATCCATATGCGAGAAAAGAACAAAATGAAGATTTACCTATGGATTTAGGGACAGTTCAAGATATATTTAGTTTTAATTTTATTCGTGGCCGTCCTATAGTCAACTTTTTTTTGGCCCTTCTTTGGTGTATTGGTTTACCAATTTTACTTTATCATATCCTTCGTCCTTATATTGGTCAAGTATTTGCTATGATAGTTGCTTCTTCACCCCCGTTGATTATAGTACTTTTGTAATACAAAAAGGGTTTAATAAAAAATATATGAATAGCTATAGTAATAATATTTTTTATTTATTTTTAATTTAAAATTCAGTCGTATGTTTAAAGATAAAGATATAGATATGATCGGAATCGTTGCTGGGATTAGTTTTCTTATAACTGGTATTTTGGTAAGAGGATGATTATAGTAAATAATAACAATAACAATAATAATAATAGCGATAACAGTAATAATAATAACATGTATTAAAAAAGTAAAAAAAAGAATAATAAAAAAAGGTTATTGTAAATATTAAATTTAATTATTATAAAATAGTCAATTGCTGAGCCAGATGAAAAAACAAGCGCCATTTGTGAATCCATTGTACCTCTTTTAGTTGGTGTTTTTTGTTTATTATCTCTACTTCCATTTCGTATTGGCTCCTTTGAAATGAAACCTTTAATATTTCAATTTGTGAATCAAGTCATGCCTCGGCAGGAAGGTGATGAAACATTAGAGGGATACGACCATAAGAGATTAAACAATAATAACGAACAGCAACAACCTATAACAAAGCGGCAAAAATTAGATTATGTATATCACCATTTAAGCCGATTTCGTCAAGATATGAGAATCATAACAGCTTCTTGGGGAATTACTTTAATCATTGCTTTTATTGTTAAAGTCATTATAGTTATGACAAGCACTGATACAGGTCATGCAGAAATGGTAGGATATATTATCTTTAGTTTAGCAATTATCTTGATGTCGGTTTTTACTTGGTTATATACTAATGTAATTAAACGCCATGTTTCAGAAAATACAAAAGAAGGACTTTATAATGCTAATTGGGGTGTTCAATCCATGAATAATACGTTTGGTCAAGTAATGGGTGGTGGTTAGTTGATAAAATAAAATAAAAAGCTTAGTTCATTTATGGATTAAAAAAGTTGAACTCCGAAAAAAAATAAACGCACCAGTTGAATTTTTTTACGTGAATTTTTTTTGTCCCTCTTCTTTTTTCTTTTTCTTTTTTTTCGTTGTCGCTGCTATAGCTTATTCCATTATATATTTAATAAACTATTTATTATGTCAACACCAGTTGTTAAACAATATAAAGCTCTTGGAGAAGATGTTTGGAAGAATAAAGTTGAAAAAATTGTAATATAAATAATAGTAAAATAATAATGAATAGAGATGAAAAAAAGGAAAAAATTAAAAAGATAAATAAATAGGCATGGCTAACCTTTATATATATATATGTATGTATGTATATATAGAATGCAGAACTTTTTACTTTAACTTATGGCTCTATGGTAGTCCAATTAGTTAAAGATTATGAAGACTATACCGAAGTAAATAATCAATTAGAAAAGATGTAAGAAAAGAGAAGAGAGAGATATAATATTCGTAAATATATGTGATAATAAATAGAAGAATTTATATGTACTTATCTGTATGTTTATTTTATTGTGTTTATTCTTTATTATTATTATTATTATATTTTTAAATAACATATTCTAATTAAATCAAAAAAAAGGGGATATAATATTGGACAACGATTAATTGAAGATTTTTTAGCTCGATCAGGTATATCAAGATGTTCTGATTTTCGGGAAACAGCTGAAGCTGTTGCCAAAGTAGGATTCAAAGCATTTTTAAACATTACACCCAATGTCACCAACTGGTCAGCTGAATCGAAAGAATTTTCTTTAGTCTTTGACGATAATCCATTAACAGAATATGTAGAATTGCCAACAGAAGCATTAGAAGGTGGATTATGGTATTCCAATATTTATTGTGGAGTATTAAGAGGAGCTTTAGAAATGGTACAAATGCAAGTGGAAACACAGTTTATTAGTGATACCTTACGTGGGGATGATACAACGGAATTAAGAGTGAAATTGGTTAGATATCTTGAAGAAGAAGTACCTATTGGTGAAGATTAACATATAGTCATTCTATTTTTTTTTTTTCCTTCTTTTCTTCTCATCGTTAAGCTTTAATCCATTTGATATTTATATTTTTTAAATTACTTTTTACCATTTTAAAGAACTATATTGTTTCATTTTGAATATATATTTGTATATCTAGTATTGGTAGCATTACTATTATTAGTCTGATAGCTTTTGGAAGTGAACAAAAAATAGGCCTTCATTGCATTTTTTTAAAAAAAATAAAAATAAAAATAAAATACTTTAAATTATTACTTTCCTATGATTTTAAAAAATAAAAAGTATTATTTTATATGATTACTTTTTTTTTGTATATATTGCATCTAACCTAATTTTATACCAAATATTTTTCCTTGATAATCACTTTTACCAGTCTATAGATGAAACGAAACATATATATAAACATTGGTTTATTGTTATGAAAATAAATTGATATTTAGATTGAATATTATTTTTTAAATAAATCTTTAAATAACAGCAATTGTGTTCTGAAAAGCAGTATATATATATAAAGGATGATAGTACTATCGATCTATTAAAATTTCAAGTCAATACACTTTTTGTTTATAAAAATAAATTGATATTTAGCTTGAACTTTATTCTTTAATTCAATTATTCGCTATTCAAGATAACCGACATACATATAGTAATATGATAAAACCGTTGAACAATTAAAATAGTAAGTTAAATGATTAGTTATTTATGGAAATATTTGAATTTTTTATTTGAATATGAATCCTTCATTGCATCAATTTTATTATTTCAAATACAATATACCTTAATAGTTATAATAAAGGGAAAGAACCCCCCCCCCATTATAAATTCATTAAACAAAATGAATACTTTTCCAAACTAAGAATGAGTTATCAAATTAATGAAAAAAATATTTTTTTTATCAAGTTTATTGTATAGAGAAAAATAATAATAATAATAAGCTTTTTGTTAAGATAAAGTCGCTAGAACTTTTTGATTTAAAAAAATTCGCGCTTAGGAATTTTAATCCTCAGATCTCCCTAGATTACTTTGCAGAGCTCTTTTTTATCTTATTTTTTATTTTTGCACTCCATTTCAAGTTATCCCACTTTTTTACTAGTCAACTTATTCTCTTTTAATGGAGATAACTTTGACTTTATAAAATAAATATAATATTATTATAAGGAATAACAACAGATAGGAAATAAACAAGACAAAGCAATCAATTGAAGTACAAAAAAGAATATACTCCTGCAACAAACCTGGATTTAGTAAAATGAACTATTCATTAGGTAAACCAATTTATAAAAAAGATTCATAAAGGTTAAATAAATAATCCACTTTGTTACTAATAGTCTTCTTTCTTCTCACTACTAATATTATTGTTATTTATAATTATCATTCTTAGTTCCATAAGTACATATATGAAAGGACGTATTCAACCTCAATAACTAATATAATTTAAAATGATAAACACTTTTTCATATCAACATACTTTCTATACATCATGGTAAATTCAAACAAATATAATTATACTGTTCAAGAAGTACAGCAATACACTTCCACTATAATAATAAAGTATGAAAGTTTTAAAAAAAGAAAAACACGTATATTTCTGCCATACTAATAATAAAAAAATGCGGAATTCGAATTCATTCTTGTTTTAAATTATTAAAACTATTTTGTAGGTCTTTTAATCTTCCTCTACTTTTTTTTTTGGGAAATGAAAGTAAGTAAGTGGATGAACAATCACTACAATATATAAAAACAAAAATGGAATAAGATGAAATGAAAATTGGATGAAAAAAAAAAATGAAAGAATAAAATGAACAGATGCAATGGATATAAATAAATGGATGGATGGATGAACGAAGGAATGAATGGATTTTGAAAAAATGCGAACGATATATAAATGTGAACACCTGAAATGCACCCTACATCAAAAATTGTTTATTCATACCTCTCTCTCTCTCTTTTTATCACTCTATTACTATTATTAGTTGAATATTGCTAACCCAGCTACTGGCTGTCAAAAATTAGTTGAAATCGATGATGAACGTCGTCTGTAAGTGGATATATTAGAGATAGAATACACATTAACACACATACACATACACATACACATACATAGAAATTAAAATATATAATGGACAGAAATATTAATGTCAATATTATTTGTATTTTTTTTTAAAAAAAAATACAGTCGTGGATTTTATGATAAGCGTATGTCTCAAGAAGTTCCTGGTGATGCTCTTGGTGATGAATTCAAAGGTTATGTCTTCCGTATCTCCGGTGGTAATGACAAACAAGGTTTCCCCATGAAGCAAGGTGTTTTATTACCTCACCGTGTCCGCTTATTGTTATCTAAAGGTCACTCTTGTTATCGCCCTCGTCGTACTGGTGAACGTAAGAGAAAGTCTGTTCGTGGTTGTATTGTCTCTTCCGATTTATCTGTTCTTTCTCTTGTCGTTGTTAAACAAGGTGAACAAGATATTCCTGGCTTAACTGATACCGCTGTTCCTAAACGTCTTGGTCCTAAACGTGCCTCCAAGATTCGTAAATTCTTCAACTTGACTCATGCTGATGATGTTCGTAAGTATGTGATTCGTCGTGAAGTTCAACCCAAGAATCCCGAAAAGAAACCTTATACCAAGGCTCCTAAGATTCAACGTTTAGTTACACCTGCTACTTTACAACGTAAACGCCATAGAAAGGCTCTTAAACGTAGACGTGGTGAAGCTTCCAAGGAAGCCGAAGCTGAATACAAACAATTACTTGCTAAACGTGTCAAGGAAACTAAAGAAAAGAAAGCTGAACGTCGCCGCACTTCTTCTATGCAAAAATCTTCTTCTGCTTAAATAAATAATATTAATTAAGTAAAATCATTCTTCCCTTTCATTCCATTTTTTTTTTAAATATATGAATATGATTCTTTTTTAAAAAAGCTTGTTTTTTATTATTTTGATTTATAAAATATAACAATAATAATAATAACAGTAATAATAATAATAACAGTAATAATAATAATAATAATAATAATAATAAAATGTCAATTATAATAAAAAAAATTGAAACTGTATTCTATTAATTTGATCATTGACAAAATAGTGTAACCTTAAATAAAAATGCATTATGAAAAAACAGGCTGAGTTTTTTTAATAAAAATTCGAGACCTTTTTTTTTTTAAGTTCTTCTTTTTCCATTTTATATCACTTGTTCAAACTATTTTATATTTTTATATACCATTTTATTATTTTATTATTATACTTATTTATTTTTTCTTTCTCTATTTATTTATTTATCTTTATAAATTATATTGCTCTTTTTCATCATGTCAAGAAACAATTCACTTTATTCTCAATCTGAAACTTTAATATTTCAGGCACAAGAAATACATCAACAAAACGAACAAATGAATCTTTTACCACAACAATTTGAATTAGAGTTACGTAAAGAACGTTTTATAGTAGATAAAGATCTTTTGGTAAATAAAAAATAAAAAGAATAGATAAATATAGAGAAAGAAAGAAATAGAAACTGAAACAGATATAGTACCATTATTGTTAATATTGTTATTTATTCTATTTTTATTCTATTTTATTTATTTTTTCTAGTATTCTTTACCTGAAAGTATGTTTCATTTTATATTCCCATATGGATTACAACAAAGGGACGATATTGATCTTATTGACGATACAATCAAGAATATAGATTTAGCAGATAATGATGATAATAATAATAATACAAACAACTTAGATAAGTTCATACATATAGACTTCGATCCAACATGTTTTCAATATATTATAAACTTTTATCAACAAACACAAATATTAGCTTTAAAACAAAAAAACGGAATAAAAGAAGGACAAGAGGAAGAAGAACAAATCACTACTTCTATGATAAAAAAAAAACTAAAAAAAATGAAATATAATAATAATAACAATCACCCAACCTCGCTTTTACATTCTTTTATGACAAAACAAGTGATTATTATTTTGCGTGAAGAATTAGAATATTATGTAGTACCTTTAAATTATCAACACCAACATGAACAGGAGCAACAACAACCGAAAAAAAAGCCTATCCAATCTTTAAAATACAATGCCGGAATACAGTTAGTTAATGAAAATAATATTTTTCAGCCATTAATCAAAAATATTAAAAAAGAAAATAACACAGCTGAACAACATTTAGTGGATATGTTATGCGATGCTGGATTTAGTACTTCTTCTTCATGGGCCTATCGAAATTTAGAACCTAAAAAAACATGCATTTTAAGTATATCTTTATTACAAGTGAATTTGTCTAACTTTGATCAAAAAATGTCTATCGCTCAAAAGCTATTGCTCTTTTGGAAAAAGCCTGCTGTAAGATTACGTATTATATATAATAAATATAATAAATATATAATTGCATAACGAACGTGAAAAAATACTCATATTATTATTATTATTTCATTATACATTTAATAGAGAAAATGCTGGTGGGATATGGATGAAACATCGCTAGACAATATACAAATCAAATTATGGAAAAGAAGAACATGGACACTAGAATTATCTATGATCTAAAAAAGAAAAATAATATCATACTGATCGATTTGCCTAATAATAAAAAATAAAAAATAGCTGTAATTAATCTACATTATACTTACACTAATAATATAAACGAAAATATATATACAAATGAATTATGTATATAATCGAACGAAATTTTGATATTCTCGAAATTATAATATAAATTATAAAAAAAGTACTGTAAACTTACCTTTTTATCCTGATCACATTCTTCGATTATAATCTAAATAAAATCTCTCTATACATGCTCAACTATTTCATTTTTAATATCCTTAAAATCAAAATAAATCTCATTTAACAAACTATAAAAAAAGATAATTATTATTTTCATTATCTTTATTTTATTTTTGATTTGCAACCCATTTTTTTATATAATTTTTATTTAATTAAAAAAAAAAACAAAAGCTATAACTACATTTATTGGGCAGTTAAGATATCAGAGTCACCAGCATCAGTGATGGAGAGAACACTGGTACGGAAAAGCTTACCACAAGCAGTACCGAGGTCAATGTTGTCTATTTATTTTTTTGAAAAAAAAAAAAAGAAATATTGATGAATATATTGATAATAAATTTCAATTATAATTTTATTAATATTATTATAATTAATGAAATAGTATATGATACTTACTGCCATTGTAGTGATGGACACCAGTCTTGGACAACATAGCGTAGTATTCAATTTCAGACTTGCGAAGAGGAGGACAGTTACCAGCAATGATAACCAACTTAGCTATATATTATTTAATAAAAAATAAAAAAAAATTAGTTATCAAAGGTTGGGGGAACGATCTCTGCCCAAGAGATTCTTTTTATTATATTTTATATATTCATATATTTATAAATATAAAGGGCTCCTGTCCCCCCCATATAAAATGAGGTTTGTTTGATAATAATGATTTAATATAAAAGTATAGATGATTCTACTTACATTTTCCTTGACGAAGAGATTTTAAGGTAGTCTTGTAACCTAAAGTGTATTTACCAGACTTGGTAACAAGTTGGAGACGAGAGTTGATGGATTCAGCGTTCTTCTTGGTCTTCTTAGCAATAGGAGCCATTTGGTCTAAATTGAATAGTGAAAGAAAAGGGAAGAAAGAAGAAAGGAAAAAAACAAGCGACAAAATTTTTTTATTCTCAAAAAATTTGGTGGCAAAATTATTTTTTTATGAAAAGCAGTCTTTGCGGTGTTTTATTATTATTAAAAATAAGGGATCGCTATTCATACGGTCATTTAATATTAGAAAAAGTATTATAATAATATTGGGACAACCATACATATATCTTTTTTTAAAAAAATATATACACCTTTATTTAAAATACAACTATTCTGATCAGCATATCATATGTATAAAAATTTATATATTTATTTTTTATATTATTTTTAGTTAATATGTTCATTTTTCTATATATTAGCTTTATCATATTAAAACAATATACATAATGTATATATAATTGTAAACATAAACAACATTAATTTTTATAAATATAATTAAATAATATGATTTAGCTTTTGATTTTATATACATATTTATATTTTCCAACATAATGATATGTTCAACTTATTCATTATTTATGCTTGATTTTCGGTGCTTTAATTTGTATTAATTTCCATATTGAACCAAATAGCCATTTTTAATTAATTACGTATAAATAAAATAATAAATATAATTCAATAGAAAAAATATTTATTTTTTTTACAGTGCTATTTTTGAATAATAGAAATAGAAAGAAAAAAAGAAAAAAGAATAACTGGGATAGAAAAAGAAATATATATATACTGATGATTACTTATAGCAAAATATAATAAAAAAAGAGAGGGAAAGGGATATGATAAAAAAATAAATAAATAAATAAACTAAAGCATGGTAGAAGAATATATAAAAAAAAATGACTTATTTAAAAAAAAATATACAAACCTATTCCCAGGAAACTTCAACAATTTCACGCACCCTTCTAACATATTCCTTTCGATTTTCACGATATAAATTAGCAGCTTCAGCATTAGCAGGTGAATTTGGATTTGGATCATGTAATAAAGATTGAATACTAGTGAGAATAGCAGCTACATCATAAGTTGGACTCCATCGATTTTGTAAAATATCGAGACAGAGTTCGCCATTAGCATAAACATTAGGATGAAACATTTTTGATACGAATTTAACGGATGGTGGTTTGTTTGGCTGCCATATTTATTTGCATATATTTAAAATATTCATATATATAAATATGTAAGTTCCCTTTGTATTGATATAATTCATCTCACAACTAACCATCCTTCTATTTTATCATTATTGTTATTATTCCCTTTTCTTTTTCCTTTAAACTTACATAAGTTTCGTCAAATTGTAATACTAATTTAAAAGTACCATCCTCAAAAGGCGTATCGGCTATATAAATATAATATATATAATACAAGAATATATTAGAATATATTAATCATCTACCAATCTATCAATCTATATATATTATTAAATGTTATTGTAATATACATACCAGGTCCAAAAATTACTGCATTCCACATCATAATATTGTCAGAGCAAGGAGCACCTATTATTAATATATATAAATATAAATATATATATAAATATAAATATAAACATTGATATCTGCTTTGTTTTAGTTTTTTCTTTCTAAAATCTCTACTCATATATCAATAACATACCAGATACACCTCCTATAAAATTTCAATACAAATATAATACAATAATAATAAAAAAAGAATATTTAAATATATTAGTTTGCAAAGATTATATTAGTCATAATACTATTATTATATTTCTGATGTAAATCTATATCGGCTACGCCATTTTAAGAATTAAAAAAGAAAGGATAGGTATTTACCGGGAGGATCGCTTTGGAGTCTCTTGAAATCTCGCATAAGGCGTCTTCTAGTAGGTGTAGACATGATTATTATTATTGTATATTAAATAAATTAAATAGATGATTTATAATTTATAGAAAAGTAAAAAAAAAAAAGGAAAGCAAAAGAAAAGTAGAGAAAAAAAAAAGTGGAAGATTAAAAAAAGCCGAAATTTAAAGATTTTATGTGACCAGGTAAATTTTTTTACTAATCATAATCTCCGCTTACACCTTTAATGATAAAATTACCATATGTAGTCTTAATTGAACCAAACTTCGAAACACTTTACATAGTTAATACTTTACCTTTCTCGTTTTTATTACCTTTTTTCTGATAATTGCTTCATTTACTACTAAAATTAACAAAAAATAAACTTATTATTTAATCTTTTTTATATGTAAAAATACTAAAATAAAATAAAAACAAAAAATCATTTACATTTAAAGAAAAAAATATACAAATTTAGAAATCTATAAATAATATGTAGTACCAATCGATTTTGAAGACATGAACAGCCTTGCTAGCTCAATCGGCAGAGCGTGAGACTCTTAATCTCAAGGTTGGGGGTTCGACCCCCCCGTAGGGCTTTCTTTTTTACAAACCCCGTTCGGATAAAAATTTAGGCTTTTTATTGATCCATTTAAATTTACTTTGATGTGTTGTGTGTTTTTGGTAAGAGTTTGTATTTATATTAATTATAAATAAGATAATTTCAGTGACCACCAGTTCTTGTTTTATAAGTAGAACGACTTAAGTTAAAGTAAAAGTAAAAATAAAATAATGTTATGTGGGTTTTGGTTAAGATTTATTTTTTTGAAATGAGGAATAGTATTATAAGTTATATTTGGAGTACATAATAAGTTTCCAGTGAGTACCAGTATCTTGTTTTATAAGTAGATTCAACTTAGTTTGGGTTAATAAAATAAAATGAAATAAAGTAAAATGAAATAAAATAAAATAAACTATATAATTGAATAAAGATCAACAATTATATAAATAAATTAAAAATATAATATAATATAATATAATATAATATCTGAGAAAGATCAATTATTATAATATAGGTGTTTTTTAAAAAATTAACTTGTTAATTGTTTTTTATTAACTGAAGTTTTTGAAAAAAATAAAAATACGGTTAAAATATTTAATGTCAAATAAGGCATTATAAGTGAAAAAAAGTAACAAAAAGAATATAAAATTTGTTAATAAAAATGATTTAAAAATTGTGAAAAAATATCACAGGAGGCGTAGTAATTGTGAACAATTATTTTAACCAATATTTAAAATCGATGTTTAAATTGATACAAGCAGATCCACTGCATAACAGCAAGATTAAAGCAAAAGTTTAATGATCGCCAAGTAAAATAGTAGTAAAAATTCAAAAAGACTCCGATTAGCATTATTTGAAAATATTTAAATAAGTATAATAAAATAAAATAAAATAACTTTGTATAATTGAATTATCATAAAATGAAATTAACATTAGATAAAGATTAGTATCAATATTATAAAAAACTGCTAATATTAATATTATAAATGATTACCATTCAAACTATTATAACCTAATGAATTAAAATAATATCGCTAAAAATAAATAAACAAATTAAAATTAATGTTGATATGAGAGGGAATAAAGATCAAGAAAGAAGCTTGATTTTATGCTTATTTTTTTTCACCATAAATTTTATATTTATATTTATTTAATTAAAATAATTTTACAATTGTTTAAAAGGTGTTAAAGTAATATTATTACTATCCGTAAAAAAATATAACAAAACTCTACGATATAACTTTAATAACACCATCTCTATCACCACTGATTATCATGGGATAAGGTATTTCTGTCAATATAATATCAGTAATCGCATCGTTATGATTCCGTAATAAAAATTGTTGTTGAGAAACTGTACCATGATGGGTTTGCTGTTGACTATTATGATATAACCTTGAACTTTTATTCGCTGAAGAATTTTGTAATGGTCGTTGATGAGGAAATTCAAAATGGAATTTAATACCATCATATGTATTTGAACTACCAGATTAAAATAATAAAGCATAGAATAATAATAAAAACGACCAATTGATAAAAAAAAAAGTTAAAACACAATTAATTACATCAAGTGTGTTATTAATATTGTTTCAAAATTATTCCATACCTATATCTTGGTTTGGATTCATCAATATCTAAACCTAGTATGACAGCAGAGTTTTCAATCCTAGACATATCCCAAAATCTTAATTTGCGATCCGCACCACCAGTTAATAAAAAGCGACAATCCGAGGGTGACGAAATAGCACGAATAGTGTTTTCTGCAAAGTTATTTTCCTTATCCGTAAATACATCCATCATAATATCAGATTCTGATGAAACCTCTAATGGCTACCATATATAAAAATAAAAAAAATAAGAAAAAATTGGTTTTGTATTGATTTTTTTTTTTTATTCATTTTTTAATGACTAACGATTTTACTATTATTTTTATTATTTTACCTTATACATTTCCAAAATGATACCAGTTGTTTTTTCATCACTAGATTTGATAGCATAAACTTCTAAACATTTCAAATTGACAATATCCCATACAGATAATTCATTTTTTCCAGATGCAATAATAACTTGTCGACTTTCAGCATGAGGATCATGATTTAGCATCATAGCACTAATTCTACTTTTTGTTGGATGAAGCCATGAACGTAAAGGTATTTGAAATCGAAGATCATAAAGCGTAAGTATTCCACGAGTAGTTCCAACTAATAACCATGTATGAAGTCGATCGGTCACCATTGAAGTAATTACCCCTAATAAATTAATTTATTCCATATGAGTGAATTTTATGAAAATAAAATATTATAATTGTTATTATTATTATTATTTTTTAAAAAAAAAAGTAAATAAATAAATAAATTATTACCATAGCTTTTTGGATTATGCAAAGTAGTAAATATATTCATTGTAAATAGATCTATCAAGTAAATATTCCCCTTATTTGTTGCAACAAGCAATATAGATTTGGATCCAATCATTGTATTAAAAGAATCTATAGTTTTTATAACTATCATTAGTTACTTACTCTTTCCTCAAATCATATATTATGTTTACATTTATTTTAGAACTTACTACTAGTAAAATGTTGAATAGAAACAGCAAATTCATCCACTAATTGGTATTCCCGTATGGTTATACACTTTCCAAATTTCAAAGATGAACCAGAGTTCCTTATGTCCACTCTAAAGAAATGTAAAATTAAAAAAAAATCATATAAGAACATATGTTCATCAATCAAAAAATAGTGTACATATATATATGCACATGTGTACTTATGTATGTATGTATGTATAATTTGGATTTACCTAAATATATGAATACTTCCGTTACTTGATGCAGCTGCAATACTATACGTGTGTTGTATAAATGTCAAACACTTTATACTTCCACCTAATATATATATATATATATATAATATTATACATAAAAGAAATAAGATAATATATAAGCTAATACCTTATTTTAAAAAAATCCATATTATGCTTTAATAAAATTTAATAAAATAGAGGACCAGTTTACCTTGTTTATTATATGTAGCCCTTGCTCGATTTGTTACATTTCTTTCTAATCTTGAGCAGTCCCATATTTTAACAGATCCATCATCAGAACAAGAGGCAAAAATAAGACTATCCCATGATATAGCAAGTTGATTAATAGCAGCGGTATGTTCTGTAAAATGTGCAACAAGAGCTCCTATATATATATATATATAATTTAAAATAATAATATTATAATAATAATATAATAATAATATAATAATAACATTAATTAATAAATAACTTAATACATAGTTGTATATACACACGCACACATACGCACACACATATATATATATATATATCATTTTACCTTCTGGTTTCCAGTTACTAATGGTTCTAAATGATGACGCACCTTGAGGAAGTCTACGAATACGTTTCAATATTGTAGGGTCTCCGGTAAATTCTAAAATAATAATAATAGCAGGAGAGAGAAAATAAGCACAATTCGATTTAGTTTATTTTATAATTATTTTTAATATTATTATTTACCAGGCATATATGGTGGAAAAGCCTCTATTGCTGTTTTGTATAATAAATTTTGTAAATGGTTGTATCCAACTGTTAAATAAAAATTTAAAAAATAATGTTAATATATGATGGTTAAAATAGTTACAATTATGATAGTTATGATGATAAGAGTCATACCTGTTGTGTTTCCAATACTATTTATAAACCTCATTTTTTGATTATTTTTATTATCATCTAAAGTCGTATTAATATTCAAGTTTCCTAATTGCTTCCTTGTATTTAGTAAAGTAACTATAAAAAATACGTATACATGATAAATAAATATTAATTATAGATTTGCTCAAAAACTGTTGCTATTTTTTAAAGAACAAAAAAAGCATTATATTGTTAATACTCACAATCTTCTGTAACTGTATGATCTTCCATTCCATAAGCGGCTCGGTCCATATTTGAGATGTTTGATATTCCAGAGTTTCCTTTAGAAGTACTTGGAAGTGAGTTTTGTGTATGTGCATTAGACATGCTTTGTTTTGAAGATAATACCCTTTGCAAAGATTTCGATTTATTATCATTCTATAATAAATGTAAAATGATAATAATTATAAAGTAAATGATAAATCAGTAACTTATAACAATGCAATTTTTTTTTCCTCTTGTTTTCACTTTAAATTATAACTGTTTTTTTTTTTTTTAAAAAAAAAAAAAGAATTACAATATGAGTATCTGATTGCTGGTGTTTATTGGTTTGTATATGAGAATGTTGGGATAAATCAGGAAGAAATACCGTCAAAGGTGTAACACCAAGGTTTTTTAGGAATATTTCACCATTCTATATAAGATCATATATATATATATACTTAATCACAAAACTCTACTACCGTAATTATTATTTATATAAATAATAATTTTTACCTTTACTCCATTTTCATCAGAGCTTGTTAACCTGCAAAATAACAAAATAAGAATAATAATAATAATAATATTCAGCGCTAAAATTCCTACCAAAATATACATATAAATATACATTATTTATAATTTGATTTATTTACCTAGGTTTTGTTTTTGACACTTTATATATATAATCTCGCATATGCATTAGGATTAATTGATCATCATGTTTCATTCCAACATTTCTAAGGCGCTCCAAATAAGGTTCATCCCTATATAAAACATTTTATATGAATTATTTTAAAAAAAATTATAAAAAATTAAAAAAAGTTACATAATTATATTTTACTATACGTTAATCATTTTATTAGTCATTACTCTTGTGATATGCCTGACTGTTCATCAACTGTATAACCATTAAATAGAGATCCTATATATAAATTTATAAATATATAAATATATTATACGTATTTTTTTAATAAGTATTATATACCTTGTCGTATTAATCTACCAGGCCCAGAATGTGATGATCGCGTATTTGTTGAATTAGAACGGTTTTGCATGTCGTGTTGTGGCTTCCAAAAAAAAGATTGATTTGATGCACGACTTGCCCACGAAATAGCTTGTTCATATACTTGACGAGGTATCTATTTATTTATTTTAAAAAAAAGGGAGCATATGTCTATTTGATTAATACAAACTCTTTATATTGTTGTTTCCATTATTTTTTTTAAAAAAGATATACATATAATAAATTTTACCGGTGGTTTAGTATTTTCTAATAGACATTTTTCACTGGTGTCATCAATTTCTGATCTAAGGAATGGCATCAGTAAAGGATATATAATACACCAACGGTCAGTTTGAGATAAATGTTTATTTGCAGAAGTAATAAAACCAATAGCACCTAATTCATAAAATAAATTTAGCATTTTTTAATAGTTAAGTTTGGTCGCTCTATATAGTGGTATATAGCAACAATAATAATAAAATACATTACCATATCGAATCCACATATTTGGATGACATAGCAATGGTGATATGATACCGATTAATTCCCATAATTTCATTTTTTGAAATAATCCAAGGTCAGCAAGGCTAGTTAGAGAGTTTAATACTTTTTCAACAACAAATTCTTGAGGATCTATGTAGCATATATATATATATATATATATATTAATATATTTTATAATCTTATTGTCGCTGTTACTTTATATATATATATATATATATATATCTTGTCCTCTTATCTTTTAAAATACCTGTCAATGCTTGGATCATCAAAGGTAATATATACTCTTCTAAACTTCTTGCCCCTACAAACGTTCCAACACCCTTAACACTTTCAAAAAAGGCGCTATAAATGTAAATGTAATAATATAAAAATTAAAATTAATATCATAGATATAGATAATATTATACCATCAGAATATATGATTTTATTAATATTACCATCTTAGCATCCAATCCTTATCATTAAGGTATGTAATCATATGACTGAGTAACACATCGTTAGCTTTTTGTCGCCCAAAAAATACACAAAGGCAGGTAATATTGGTTAATAATGCTCTTTTAACAACACTTTCACTATCTATAAGTAAAATAGTAACTTGTTCTTGAATAGTAGTTTGTAAATCTTGTAATGATGAATCGTAGGCGGTCTATATTTATAAAATAAATAAAATAAAAAGAATTATTATATTATATATACCCTTTAGTTTACTTCTTTATATTTTGATTTTAAATTACCTCGAAATCCACTTCTTCAGCATCAGTATCGGTTAAAGGAAATGCATCTTCAGTCATTAAAATCTGGCCATTAAAAAAAACGTAGTAACAATTAATTAAAATATAATAGTTATTTATATATACTATAATCATATATCATAACCATATAAAATACATATCAAAATAAAATATTACCTGCGTCATTTCTAAAAACCTCAACGCTGTTTCGGCTAATAAAGCAATACAGCTGGCATAGGTTGTTCTAACCAATACATTTGGATCAGTAGAAAATTCACGAATAGCTGGTAGTATATATTCTGGAAATATTCTTGCATTGATGGGAGATATAGATTCAACAATACATAACTATTTTAATATATACATATATAATATTAATATATATATATATATATATATATATATATATATGTTTCATTTATTTATTTAATTTTATAAGAAAAATTGAAACCATCTTACAACTTCAGTCAAAACCTTTAATGCATTGGAACGTACAAGGGCGGATTCATCAGTTAATAATACTATAATAAAAGGTATCAGTCTATCAAGCTTCACATCATCAGGAACGTGTTCAGCAAGAGCAAGAAGTATATCTAAGGCCTTAAGTTTGGAGCTAGCATATGACGTATTTCTTATCAGGGAGCAAACATATGATAAAATAATCAGTGAGCCTTCGCCTGTACATACATACATACATATATATATATATATATATATAAAGTTAATTTAAAATACTAATAGTTTATTTTTTTATGTATTTTTTTATTTACCTCCAGAGTATGAATTATCAGTGTGTTGACTAGTAGTAATATTTTTATTATCATAGTTGGGTATGTTTAGAGTAGGTGGTAATACATTCTAATATAAAATAAACAAAAATAATTTTGTTAGGCTCTAATGCATCCTTTTTATTATTTCCCTTTTTTTTTTTAAAAAAAAAAAAAAAAAAAAAAAAAACATACAGAAGACGTGGTCGTATTATGTAAATCTGACAAAATAAATTAATACATTATAATAAGAATGATATTAATAAGCAAGACATTGTATGAGGATTCGATTATATTTATATTTATGTATTCATATTAAGATATTAAACGTACCTGAAAGTGTCCTTCGTCTATCTGGAGATGGTACTGTAGAGCTGTCGTATTTATCTAAAACTGAATCTTGATTATATAATAAATTTGCTATTCTATTAAAATCGTAATATATATATTCGATTTTTTCATCTGCATTGATATATTTTTTAGGCTGTTGATTAACTGTTGGAAACATTGATGAGATAGAAGGCATAGAGTTATTTTCCATATATTGAATTTTTGAAGTTAAAAGCTCATCTTTATCTGTCAAAAGTCCAATATATTCATGTAAAAAATCGTAAAAATACGAAGGGAACGCTTTACCGCGCCTATATAATAATAATAGTAATAGGAAAAATAATAACAATAAAGATAAAATATAATAAATGATTCTATTCTTTTGGCATACATGTGTTTGTATTTAAATATATAAGAATTTTAATTACCATTGTTGAAGATATTCTTTAGCTGATAACCTTGCTTTTGGGTCAAGTTGGATCATGTGAAGTACCATATCCTAAAAATAGTGATTTGTTATAATTAAATACTTAATCGACTATCATGTGTGTATATGTATGCATGTATGTATGTATAGATGTGTACCTTGATATCAGAATCGCCCATTTTATCTAATTTTGCTGTAGGATCATATTCATTATTTTTATATTTAAATAGTTGAGAAAGTGAAAAGATTGAAGTTCCTTCTAAAAACAATTCAGCTATAACACACCTTTAAAAAAGAAAAAAAAAGAATAATAGTTTGTATTAGTTATAGATACAATTCATTTATTTTAATATTCACCTATATATATTCATCATACCCAACAGAAAATATGTCCATTTCATGTGTTAATTCACTTTTCATGTCATTGATATCCCCAAATCTTAAATCTTTCTAATATTTTTAAAAAAAATAAAAATAAAATCAAAACAAGCAATATCAGAAAAACAAATAAATATAACTGATACGTTAAAATAGCATTTTATATAGATAAATATAATTATTTTTACCATGCGTTGATCTATATCTGTACCAGCTTTATAAAATCGTTCAGGTGCAATATAGCAAGTTCGACGAGAGGATGTATCAAAGAAAAATGAAAAATCAGCAGGATCATCCTATTATTAAAATGTATATATATATAATGAATTACATATATAGGTAATAAATATATATATTATAATTTTTATTAATACATATTTTATTTTAAAACTTACTTCAGGTAAAAAGGTTGGTTTATATGATGAAAAATCGACGAGGTAAGCCCAGTTCCACGAAGTTATCAGAACATTTTCGGTTTTTATATCCCCATGATATACTTTTTGTTCATGACAATCCGATAAACATTTTAAAAGTTGATAGGCAATCCATTTTTTCTCTATCATTGTTAAAAAAGGTCGAATACTATAATTATATATATTAATAAAAGTTTTTTTTTTTTTTTGATAGTATAAGTATGTGTGCATACTATATATTTACCTAATACGATCGTATAGACTGCTATAAAAATACTGTCTAACAAGATATGCTGCTCGTTCTGTTTCAAGAATTTTTTGTATAGTAAAAACATTTGGAACTTTATGTATAGCGTCGTATTCATCTATTTAAACAAACGTAAGTAGAAAATATATATATGGTATTGTTAAAATCTCATTTTACTCTTTTATCCTTTTTGTATTAATACGAATTATCCTTATTTTTATTTTTACTTTGCAATTGTTTAATTTGTTGCCTTAAAGATATATCTAACTTTGGCTTCATAAATATTTTGACTACTACTAAACCATCTTTATGCCTTCCTCGAATAGTTTTCATAAAACGAGCATTTCCTAAGCTTTTTTAAAAAAAAATAAAAAAATATATAAAAAGATGGATTAATATAAAATGTATTACTGTATTATTAATATTTTTTAAAAAAAAAAAGTAAAAAGAAAATACTTATTTACCTCTTTTCATATTGAACATCACCTAATTCACTAACATAACTATCTACACCAACAATTGTTGTAACATTAGATATATTATTTCCCATATTATGCGTAGTGTTTAAAAAAAAAAGAATGGAAGGAAAAAGAGAGGGAAAAAAAAAAGCAGATGTGTCCGTCTGAAATTTAAAATCCGAATTTTTTTTTCAAATTTGGTAACCTTTTTAATATTACAAAATTGCATTGATATATATTATCAATTGGTGCTTTTGTACTTTATTATTTTTTAAAAAAAATAGATAAACATATTACTAGAGTACATATATGTGCATCGCTCATAGTAAATCATTGATGAACTCTAAATTATAATACTACATTTGACCATCGAGAATTTGATTATTTTATGTATCATCAGTATTAGCAAATAGAAATAAGGCAATTAAATAATATTAGTATTAATAATAATATCGTATATTTGTAATTTTTATTTTTTTATGGTTAAATAGAATAGATAGAGTTGATCATATATAGATTTAAAAAGAATAAGTTAGATATGTCAAAGTATATATTAAAAAAATCGATTTAAAATTCCGTCGTCGGCACCGTGGGAATGGTTTTTTACCCATTTCCACGAATTTTTATAACCGCCATTTTTTTTTTCTTTTCCTTTCTTTCCTTCTCTCTTTCTCTTTCTTTTTTTTTTATTTTTTATATTTCTTATTCTTTGATATATATATATATATATTAATAAAAATCATGTTATCTTCACGATGGTTAAAGGCTAGTCAGTCTATTTCAAGACATTCTTTGAACTTAAAAAAGGCAACCGTGGTTCGCGCTTACCATGTTTTTCATGAGGAGCAAGCTAATATTTTACCAAACAAAGTTGAAACTGCCAGTGCTTCTTTCAAGGTATAATAAAAATAAGTAGATAGGTAGATATAATATGTTAAATGTGAAATAAAAAACGTGTTATATTTACTTTCAATAATATTTTATTCTTTATTAATAGGAAAATGCACAAAAAATGGATGAATTAGTTAGAGATCTTGAACAAAAAATAGAAAAGATCAAATTAGGTAACAAAATAATATATATAATAGTAACAGTAACAATATCTCTGTATATATGTTTATATATATATATATATATAAATTATTTTTTATTTTAGTTGAATTTAATGCTTTTATTTATATTTTTTTTATTAGGTGGTGGTGAAGCAGCACGTAAACGTCATTTATCCAGAAATAAAATGCTTCCAAGAGATAGGTAGGTGGTATATAATATGTCATAATATAATTTAAATCACTATAATAATAATAATGCAATAACCACTAACTATTTCATTTCAATTTCTATTTATAAATCATATAGAATTAATCGATTATTGGATCCAAAGTAAGTAGTTTATGATAATATTTATAGAAATAAAACGACTAGATTAATAAAAAAATGTATTTTTTTATAGCTCTCCTTTCCTTGAATTATCACAATTGGCTGGTTATGAACTATATGATGATGAAGTAGCTGCTGGTGGTATTATTACTGGTGTAGGACGCGTTAGTGGGTAAGTAAATTATAATAAAAAAATGAAAGAGATAATACATTATAATGATAATAGAAAGTGTTTGACATGTGACATTTGACTTATTATTTATTATCATTTATGTATTTATAGTGTTGAATGTATGATTGTAGCAAATGATCCAACAGTCAAAGGTGGATCTTATTACCCTATTACTGGTAAGCAAATATTATTTAAAAATCAAATAAATTATTATGCTAAACATTATTTATTTATATATCGTTATTAACTTTTTTTTTCTTTGTTTATATTTAAATTCAATACTAGTTAAGAAGCATCTTCGTGCACAAGAAGTCGCAAAAGAAAATAATCTTCCATGTGTTTATTTAGGTATGAATATAACAATATTATTACTGTTATCATTTCTAAAAAAAAAAAAAAAAAAAAGAGGAAAAGAGGAAAAGATAGAGAAAGAAGAGTGATAAATGTATATTAATTATAATATAATTACCTTAGTTGATTCTGGAGGTGCCAATCTTCCCCGCCAAGCTGATGTATTCCCTGATCGTGAACACTTTGGTCGTATTTTCTTTAACCAGGTAATACTTTATAAAAAAAATAAGCAAATAAATATATAACTTTTCATTAATTATAATATTACTTAAATTGTCTACTTATGTAATAGGCTAATATGTCTGCTCAGGGTATTCCCCAAATTGCTGCCGTTATGGGTTCTTGTACAGCTGGTGGTGCTTATGTTCCTGCTATGTCTGATGAAAGTATTATTGTCAAGAAACAAGGAACTATTTTCTTAGCTGGCCCTCCCTTAGTTAAAGCTGCTATTGGTGAAAATATTAGCGCTGAAGACCTTGGTGGTGCTGATTTACATTGTATGCTTATTTTCCTTTTCTTTTTTTATAACCACTTATAATTTATATCATTGTTATCGTCATTATCATTAATATATATCTATTTTATTTTATTATATATATATAAATAGGCCGTACCTCTGGTGTTACTGATCACTATGCTTTAGATGATGAACATGCTCTTGTACTCGCCCGTCGTGTAGTTTCTAACTTGAACCGTACTAAAAAACCTCAAGTATGCTATATAATTATTAAAATATAGATAGATAGTCAATTTTTAATGAGAGTATATTAATGATATATGATTTTTTATATTTTATATTTTTAATTCAATAGTTGGCAATGCGTGATGTTGAAGAACCTTTATACTCAGCTAATGAAATTGGAGGTATTGTTGGGGATAACTTAAGAAAACCATTCGATAGTAAAAATATCATTGCCCGTATTGTTGATGGTAGTCGATTCTCTGAATTCAAAGAACATTATGGTACTACTTTAGTCACTGGTTTCGCCCATATTCATGGCCATCCAGTTGGTATTGTCGCCAACAATGGTATTCTCTTTTCAGAATCTGCATTAAAAGGCGCTCACTTTATAGAATTATGTTCCCAGCGTGGCATTCCATTAGTCTTTTTACAAAATATTACTGGTTTTATGGTTGGTTCATCTGCTGAAGCTGGCGGTATTGCA
The DNA here is from genome assembly GCA_017871115.1 of Cunninghamella blakesleeana. Lineage (NCBI taxonomy): Eukaryota > Fungi > Mucoromycota > Mucoromycetes > Mucorales > Cunninghamellaceae > Cunninghamella > Cunninghamella blakesleeana. Next base: position 2,820,991 of record JAFCIZ010000001.1, on the reverse strand, counting down.
AAGAATGGCGCTAAGTTGGTTACCGCCGTTTCTTGTGCTAAAGTTCCCAAGTTTACAATCATTACAGGTGGTAGTTTTGGTGCAGGTAATTATGGTATGTGTGGTCGCGCTTATTCACCTCGTTTCTTATGGATGTACCCTGTAAGTATACTATATAATTAGATGATATATAAAAAGGGACTATATTGATACAGCGATATTGATCCATCTTTTTTAAAAAATAATAATAATTATACCTATAATAATAGAATGCTCGTATCTCTGTAATGGGTGGTGAACAAAGTGCTAATGTACTTGCTCAAATTACTCGTGAAAGTAAAGCCAAGAAAGGAATCGAATGGCCAAAAGAAGAAGAAGAAGCATTCATGGCACCTATTCGTGAAAAATATGAACACGAAGGTCATCCTTACTTCTCTAGTGCACGATTATGGGATGATGGTGTTATTAATCCTAAAGACACTCGTAATATACTTGGTTTGGCGTTGAGCGCTAGTATGAATGCACCTATCGAAAAAACTAAATTCGGTGTTTTCAGAATGTAGATTTTATTTTTTTATTATTATTAGTATTTTTAATATTTATATATATATATAGATGAATTATTATTATTTTTTTTTTATTTTTATTTTTATTTTTTAAATTCAATAAAAGCTTTTTATATATTTATTTAATTAGGTATTTATATTAGACACCATATAATCAGATGTATAGATACTACAGTAATATTTTTTTTAACACCATAGATAATGGTTATATTAAATTAAAACAATTGAATAAAGAGATTTTATTAAGGAACTACTTTGACAAACTCAAAATAAAGAAATATGATAAACATACTAGAATATAAAATATAACAAAATAAAATTCAATATTAAAAAGCTATAACTAACTATTTTTCTAATGTAAAAATATTCAATTTTAACTATTGTTAGTTTAACGAGTGATCAAAAATACTTTTTTCTCCCCTTACTAACAGTGCTATCTTATTTTCCCATTGTAATTGATTTTCTCTTAGTCGGACCAATATTTTACTTATTTATATATTTAATAAATATATTCTTTTTTTTATAGCATATGTAAACTTTTTTTATTTGTTTATTACCCTTTTTATATAATCTGTTATCTGACTTTAAAATACATTTGCATATAAGCTTTATACTTTTGAATTTTTACATATTTTATTTAAAATTTTTTATTTTATTTTAGTTTTACTTTTGTCTTACATTAAATCGTTCTACTTATAAAACAATAACTAATGCATATTGGAGCTTTATTACTCACTCCAAATATAACTACAAATATTCATACCTCATTTCAAAAATATAAATCTACCAAATCCTGTTATGGTCTGGTTCAACTTTCCGTATTGAATCACAAAACTAATTTTTAAATATATTTATTAGCCTTATATTGTTATTTAATGTTGTTTTTTATACTTTATATTTTATTTAATTATATGTCTTATATTTTACTAAACTTGTATTCTCTCCTTTTTATATTATAACCTTTATAATTATTTACCAATTTGTATTTGAATTCACGTCGTTTCAGTATAAAAAGGAATGAATTTTATTTAATTTTTGAAAAAAAAAAAAAAAAAAAAAAAACGTTTTTCTTTTAATATAAGTTATTCTTATTAAAAACTCGATAATTGTTTATTATAATCAAATTTTTATTTAATTTTTTTATAAATATTGTTAACTTTGATTAGATATTGTAACATAATTTATTTTATTTCATTTGATTATTACCATTTTTATATAATAATCTATCCTCTGACTTTAAAATCCATTTGCATATACTTTTGAACTATTTTATTTTCTTTTATCTTTTTATACTTTGTTATGGTATGGTTGAACTTACCATACCTAAATAATCCTAAAAATAATTTTTAAATATATTTTTAAACAAGTGTTTTTGCATATATAAATATATGTATATATATATATTAACCTTATATTTTATCCAATAGTATTTCATAATTATATATATATTTATTTATTTTATCTTTTATAACTTTATCAATTTATACTCCTCCTTGTTATAATGGTCTTTATAACTTACCTACCAATCTGGGTTTGAATTCAGATCATTTTTATATATAAAGGAGCGAGATTTTATTTTATTTTTGAAAAATCAGTTAATTTTGAATAAAAGAAAGATTTCTATATATTAAATTCTCTTAACTCATCTTTTTAGCTAAAGATTATTTTTATTTTATATTAATATTGTTGATTACTATCCAATATTACTTTATATTATTTTATTATAATAATCGTTGATCTTTATCCGATATTATATTTATTTTATTTTAATTTTATTACTTTGTCTATATAATTGTTGATCTTTATCCAATTATATAATTTATTTTATTTTATTTTATTATTTTATTTTTATTTTAAACTATCAATCTAAACTAAGTTGTATCTACTTATAAAACAAGATACTGGTGCTCACTGACAACTAAACTAAACTATATAACTATCTACTTTCCAAAACTAAAAAAGGAAATTCTATTTTTCAAACAACCAAAAATTTACACAACAACTTTTTTCACTTTTACAATATTGTTAGCAATAATGCTCTTTAATATTTTTTTTTTCCTTATTTGGGCCTGATTTTGTGTTACTGGTGCCATGACTCCAGAGCCATAACTCCAGTGTCATGACTCCGGTGCTATGACTCTAGCGTCATGACTCCGGTGCTATGACTCCAGCGTCATGACTCCAGCGTTATGACTCCAAACTTTATTTTATCTCTCCTCACTCTCATAAATTTTTAATTTTTATCTTTTTTTTTTTGTATAAATAGAATCATTTTTTTTCTCTTTCTTTCTCTTAAATTGTCAAATTTTTATAATAAATTATTATCTATTAAATAATTATTGAACTTGTCCACTTTATAAATCATATTTTATAATTTTAACTTATTTTACTTATAACTTATTCAAATTACTGAATTTATCTATTTTTTTATAACAAACTATATCATTTTATTTTTTTATTTTATATTTATTTACTTAAATATATTTTTCAACAATTCAAATTTAAATTACTTTATAAATTTTCTTATTATATTTATTTTACATTGCGGTTACTGAAATCTCTCTTTAATCCTGCAATTATATTACACCTTTTAAAATTTTTATATTTTTTATTTCTTTATTTTTTACTTTATTTTATTTTATTTTTTTATTCCTTTATATTAAGTCGTTCTACTTATAAAACAGGAACTGGTGCTCACTGGAATTATATTATACATATCAAATATTACTTATAATACTCATTCCTCATTTCAAAAAAAATAAATCTTAAACAAAAACCCACACAACATATTTGGTGCTCACTGGCGGGGATCTTTTCTACAAGCTTATACTTTCAATAACTACTGGGAAAGATATTCATTCTATATAAACTACTAAAAAACAATCAAGCAAACTGAAAATAATTAATTATAGGATGTCTTACGATTATACCGTGTTGGCTCAAAAACAACCATTCATGGACTTCAAACCTCAACTTATTCCTTTTTCTGGTGGTGAACGTGAAGACTTCCGTCACTTCAGACAAATTTTAGAAACATTCTTGGAACTCTCTAATAATACTACAGATAGTAGAAAACTTGCTATATTGAAAATACAAGTTAGAAAATCGGCTAAAACTTATTTAGATTCGCTCAAAGATCAACTTCAAGATAATTTAACTTTTGATGTAGCGATGGATGCTTTAGAAGAAAAGTTTGTAACTCCAGAACTACTTGAATCTTATAAGTTAATTCTTAATGATATGCGTCAAGGTACTGATGAACATCCACGTGATTTTTATTCAAGGTTACAAGAAGTTGCGCGATTAGCAAAAAAAGATGACAAAGACATTGTATTGATGCGTTTTCGTTATGGATTATTACCTGCCATCAGTAAACATTGTATTGAACATGGATCCATTACCGAACAACAATGGTTGAAGTATGCAGAATCATGGTGGAATGCTAATAAAACTTATGGTATTACTCATAATTATTCTAGTACTGATGTACAATTGAACAATTATCCACTTGGAAATGTAGATTCTTTTACAATGATGGATTCTAGTCAACGTGTCATGGATTCTAAATCGTCTATTCATTCTGATCCAGTTGTAACATTATTAGAACGTTTAGTTACTAATATGGAAACCATGGAAAAGAAAATGAATGATAGAATGGAACAATTGAATCAATCGACAAAGAAACCTCTTAAAAATGATAACCTTACCAGTGATGATATTGTTAAAATAGTACGAAATGAACTATCGAAATCTAATAGAAGTAATAACTATAATAATTACCATGGACCTCATAATTATGGACCATATAAAAATAACTATGGATCAAGACGTTACAACAATCAACAATATAATCAAGATAATAATTATGACAATAATAATCATAATTATTTATCTAACCAACAACAACATCAACAACAATATTCACAGCAGCAAAATACTCAACAATTAAACAATCAACAACAATATAATCAACAAAATCAATCAAAAAACTAGACAGGGCAATTGCATCTAATGGTCAATTGGAAGTCCCTGATAACAAATCCATTAACAACAATAATAATAATATTAGCAATAATAATCAAAATAATAACAATAACTTTTATAAAAATAATAAAAACAATATAAAAGATAATAATACAAAAAATAATCAACAAAATATGAATGCAATATTTGATCAACATGAATTATGGGATGAAAATGAATATACACATTATGATGATGAAGATCTTTATGCAGCTAGATTAGACAAACCACCTGCAGTTATACCTTCGTCTTCTAAGACTCCAAAAACAATCAGCAAAGGAAAACAAAAATTAAATATAAATAATACATCTAAATTAATTGAAGATATTACTGAACAACAATTATCCCAACAAGATATGATTAATGATTATATTATAGATAATATTATTGAACCAGAAAATAAAACAAAACGAAAACGACAACCACCATCTCCAGTGCAAATAAACTATAACATAGTAGATGATGTTTTTAAACAAAAAGCTAATATTGATGTTGGAGATTTAATTAAATCATCACATACTTTACGACGTCAATTATTAACTGCATGTAGACCTAAAAGAAAAGCAACAAAAATAAAAGATCAAACTGATACAACTGCAACAGACATACCATTAAATACATTAACTAACACAGAACTTACTACAACAGCAGCTTATACAAGTTTAATTATTAATGATAAAAGAATAAGAGGATTGATTGATAGCGGTGCCTCGAAATCTTGCATGTCAAAATCAATGATGAAATTATTAGGTTTACAAATTGATGCTCCTTCTACTAATATCTTTATTTTAGGAAATGGTACAAAACAAGCAACTCTTGGAACAATACATGATGTACAAATACAAGTAACACCTGACATTATAATACCTGTTAATATGGAAGTATTACCTAAATGTCCTGCTCACTTGGTTTTAGGCAACAATTGGTTAAGTCATGCTCAAGCTCTTCTAAATTTTAGAACAAGTACTCTTAAAGTTTTGTATAAACATAAATCAGCTGAATTACCGATTACATTTTTAAAAGAAACAGATAAACCTTTAGTTACAATTAAATCAATTAATATTAATTATCAATCTGCAAACTCAACACAAGATAATACAACAAAGGATACTAACGAAATAGATAATAATTTTGATACAACAAATAGTGATCTTGAAACAACAACAGACACTGAAACTGATGATGATTGGGAACATGATGAATACTCTGATGAAGAAAATTATTATATGGAAGATGACGTTAGAATTAATATTGATCGTAATCAAAATGAAAATAGTTTAATTATATCTACTGGTATTCAAGGGATGACCATACCTCCTCATACAAATTGTCAATTCTATGTAAATCCTTCTATGCATACATCTGAACCTATACTTCTTACTCAAGATGATCAAAATGCTATTGCTAATCCAAACGAATTTACATTAAATTTAATTAATAGATCTGATAATGATATTGATTTACCACCTCATCATATAATTAGTGAATATTATAATTTAATGAATAATGATTGTGCATTAGAAGCTGATGATCTGAAAGGTTATGATATAGTTGAATCACTTGACATGAATGGACTAACAGAAGAATTATTCAATATTGATAATATGGATGATGATGAAACACTGGATGAATCTCTTAAAGAAAAACTACAACTTGGAAATATACCTGAAGATTATAAAATTAAATTTTGGAAACTAATAAATCATTATCAAGATGTTTTTGACTGGAACAATGATAGGATGGGATGTACTACTATGATTGAACATGATATAATTTTACAAGATAACACAGTACCCATTAGACATCGACCTTATCGTATGAGTCCAATGGAACAAGAATATTTAAAAAAGGAATTGGATCGACTATGTGAATTGGGAATAATTAAGCCTGCTAATACACCTTATACTGCTCCTATTATATTAGTTAAGAAGAAAAATGGCGATTACAGAATGGTAGTAGACTATAGAAAATTAAATGCACAGACTAAAGTAGATGCTTATCCATTACCTAGAATTGATGATCTTATTGATGAACTTGGTACTTCAAGTATATTTTCAGCTTTGGATCTTAGGTCAGGATTTCACCAAGTACCTCTAAAAAATAATAGTAAAGAACTAACTGGATTCGTCACAAAATTTGGCACTTATCAATATGAAATGCTACCAATGGGTTTAGTTAATAGTCCTGCAACATTCCAACGGTTAATAGATATATGTTTTAGATCAATGATTAATAGATGTCTAGTAGCCTATATAGATGATTTGAATGTACACTCAAAAAGTATAGAACAACATTTAATAGATTTAGAAGAATTATTCAAATGTGCTCGTAAAGGTGGACTACTTTTTAATATAGAAAAATGTGTCTTCTTTAAAAATGAATTAAAATTCCTGGGATATATAATAACACAAGATGGAATAAAGACAGATCCAGCAAAAATAGAAAAAGTAAAAGATTTTCCTCAACCGATAACAGTTAAACAAATCAGAGGATTTATTGGACTAGCTTCTTATTACAGGCGATTCATACAAAATTTTGCAGCAATAGCAAGACCTTTACACGATGTTACAAAAACAAAAAATAAATCACCTTGGACTGAAACAACAACAAAATCGTTTGAACTTTTAAAACAAAAATTAACAGAAGCACCAATTCTTAAAAGGGCTGATTTTAATAAACCATTTATAATTGTATGTGATGCATCTATGGAAGGATTAGGCTGTGTACTCTCACAATTGGATGATGACAATCAAGAACATCCAGTAGTATATGCAAGCCGAGGTTTAAAGCAAAGTGAACAAAATTATAGTGCAACTAAATTAGAATGTCTGGCTCTCATATGGAGTTTACAAACTTTTAGACCATATCTTCTAGGAAAAAAGTTTACAGTCCTTTCTGATCATTCTCCTTTACGATGGCTAATAAAAGCACCTAAACCTACTGGTATGGTGGCAAGATGGATTACTTACTTGGCTGATTATGATTTTGAAATACAGTATCGTAGTGGAAAAAAACAACAGTCTGCAGATTTTCTTTCAAGACTTGGGTATTAAAAATAATAATAATAATAATATTTAAAAAAAAAAAAAAAAAAAAAAAAAAAAAAAAAAAAAAAAAGAAGAATTATTATAAATTATATTTTTAATATACGTCCAAGGGAAATTGAAGACGATAAAAGCTAGACAAATATTAACATAACAATTTATTATATTACAATTATTTTACAAAAGACAACATTCTACAACAATTATTATTATTTCAACAACACATACAACAAAAAGTTATATTTTACAATAGTTATATTATTTATTTACAACAGACATTTTATTTATTTACAACAATTATTTTTACTTTATACAACAATTATTTATATTACAACAAATCTTTTATAACAGTTATTTAACAAACAATTATTTCAACAACATCAAAATTAAAAAAAAAAAAAAAACAAACACACACACAAAATATATATATATATATATATATATATCATTATTATTTGTCCAAAGGTGATTGAAGACATTAAAAGCTATATCCAAACTAACAAAATACATAATTATTACAACATAAATAACACTTACTAAATTATATTATTAAAGTAACTTACAACAAAGCCTAAACAACAAATCTAACAACAATAATAAAAACAACAAATTTATATAATTATACTTAAAAAAAAAAAAAAATGGACCAACAAACTATAGATAAATTAAAAGAATATCTTACTACATTAAAAATACCTGAAAACACAACAGCAAAAATGAAAAGATACTTACAACGTAATTCACACAACTTTATCATTCGCAATAATAAATTATATAAGTTTAATATTTATCACCAAACCTTAAGACAAGTATTAAATAAACAAGAAGCCATAGAAGCACTTTATATGTATCATCAACATCCTTTAGGTGGTCATATAGGTTATCACAATACTTTATATAAACTATCTATAAGATATTATTGGGATGGCATGGCAAAAGATATACAAATATATATAAAAAAATGTCCAAGATGTCAATCAACTGGTTCAAGAAAGTTAAATGAATTCTTATATCCAATACCTGTCAAGTCAAAACCTTTTGAACAATGGGGATTAGACGTTAAACATGTTCCCACATCTAAAGGCGGTTATAGATATATTATTGCAGGAATAGATTATTTAACAAAATGGGTAGAAGCGCGTGCGCTACGTTATCAAACTACATCCGAAGTTGCTTTGTTTATTTATGAAGAAATAATATGTCGGCATGGTACTCCTCATTTAATTATAACCGACAATGGTAAACCATTTATCAGTGACCTTATAAAGAAAGTTTGCTATCAATACAATATTCATCACAACACAATCTCAGTTGGAAATTCTCAAGCCAATGGATTAATTGAAAAATTTAATTCTACACTTGGGACTATTATAAAAAAGGTAACTTCCACGGAAAAATCAATATGGGACCAATATCTACCATCAGTTCTATTTTCTTATCGTTCAATCAGACAGGCATCTACTCAACAATCACCATTCTTTTTAACATACGGATATAATGTTAAAACCCCGTTCGATCAACATGACAAACCTATAGATTTTAATTCTTATAATTTTGATACACAATTAAAATTACGTACAAATAAGGAAATTATATCACTCAATCAGATAAGATCGACAGCTGCAAAAATGATAGAAAAATCTCAAGAAAACCAAAAACGGGCTATTGATAAAAAAGTTTTAAACAGTAATAGAGAATGGAAACCTGCATTTAGAATTGGGGATATAGTAACATTATATACTGGTATAAAATCAAACTCTTGGTCTGGTAAGATTTCCGATATGTGGCAAGGAAAATATATAATACACCAATCACTTGGAAAGGGTACGTATATAATAAAATCCTTGGATACAACAAGAACAAAATTAAGAAGAATACACGGAAACAGACTAAAAATATTGCAATTACCAGATGTATATTGGAATAATCACGTAAATAAAACCTATGGATTGGACATATAAAAAAAAAAAAAGAAAAGGATGATAATGAAATATATAAATATAATTAATAATGAAATTTAAAACATTAATTCACGTGTTTACCCGAAAAACAATTTATATAATAACTACATCAAAATAATATACATAAAAGATAGACATAAAACAAAAAAAAAAAAAAGAAGTATATTTTTCAAACTACGAAAAAAAAAAAAATATATATATATATATATAAGAAAAAAAAAAAAAATATTTTTTTATATATACATATTTCTTTTTGAAATAATTTACTTAATAATATCAAACTTTTTTAAAAAAAAAAAAAAATGGATATGCCATTCAATACCGAACGAGTCCTACTGGATGAAGATCCACTTTATGACGAAACACTACAAGTATTGGCTGACTTTGACACTCTATCACAAGAAGAAACCTACAGGGCATTTATTAAATTTACATATCCTATGTATGTAAATGATCATGAAAAAATAAAAAAGTTGAAAATTAAGATGCAAACTACCTTCGCCAATCAACTCTGTCCAAGTATTATTTCACTCATTCATACTAAGTTACAAATTCCAAAGACACAAGAAGAACTCATCTTATATAAGATAGAAAGATCAAAATTACTTGGAGGATTGCTCACTGGTATTGGAAATAAAAAGTTTAACAAGATTTTCTGCAGAAGGGTAAATCGTCATGATCATTGGACTGAAGAAGAATTCGATAAAGCTGGAGGTCCATCTTTTGTTGACGTCGGAGGTGTTAGCAATAATGCTCTTTAATATTTTTTTTTCCTTATTTGGGCCTGATTTTGTGTTACTGGTGCCATGACTCCAGAGCCATAACTCCAGTGTCATGACTCCGGTGCTATGACTCTAGCGTCATGACTCCGGTGCTATGACTCCAGCGTCATGACTCCAGCGTTATGACTCCAAACTTTATTTTATCTCTCCTCACTCTCATAAATTTTTAATTTTTATCTTTTTTTTTTGTATAAATAGAATCATTTTTTTTCTCTTTCTTTCTCTTAAATTGTCAAATTTTTATAATAAATTATTATCTATTAAATAATTATTGAACTTGTCCACTTTATAAATCATATTTTATAATTTTAACTTATTTTACTTATAACTTATTCAAATTACTGAATTTATCTATTTTTTTATAACAAACTATATCATTTTATTTTTTTATTTTATATTTATTTACTTAAATATATTTTTCAACAATTCAAATTTAAATTACTTTATAAATTTTCTTATTATATTTATTTTACATTGCGGTTACTGAAATCTCTCTTTAATCCTGCAATTATATTACACCTTTTAAAATTTTTATATTTTTTATTTCTTTATTTTTTACTTTATTTTATTTTATTTTTTTATTCCTTTATATTAAGTCGTTCTACTTATAAAACAGGAACTGGTGCTCACTGGAATTATATTATACATATCAAATATTACTTATAATACTCATTCCTCATTTCAAAAAAAATAAATCTTAAACAAAAACCCACACAACAATATATTAAGTCGTTTTAGTTATAAAACAAGAACTGGTGCTCACTGCAATTGTTTTATTTTAACAAAAACAACTCTTACCAAAAGCACACCAAAATAATTTTAAATGGATCAATAAAAGCCTAAACTTTTATCCGAACGGGGTTTGTAAAAAAGAAAGCCCTACGGGGGGGTCGAACCCCCAACCTTGAGATTAAGAGTCTCACGCTCTGCCGATTGAGCTAGCAAGGCTGTTCATGTCTTCAAAATCGATTGGTACTATACATTTCTAGTAAAAAATAGAAAAGTGAAACTTTTATTTGTGTTGCAAATTTTGTGGAGTTTGAAAATTATTTTAATGGTAAAATTTTGCCTATTTTTCTTTTTCTTTTTCTTTTTTTTATTTACTAAAAATTATTTTCTAAAAATTTTGTGAATTAGTAACTTGCTAATTTTTTATATTTATTAGCTATGCCTTCATCTTGTCAAGAAATCAGACAAGAACTCATAGAATGTATGCTCAAATCTGATTGTGTCTTAATTAAAAGAAATACCGTAAAAGAATGTTTTAAAAAGGAACATGAAGCTGATGTCCCAACTGAATGTCAAAGTATCAAAAAGAGTTTTGCTGATTGTCGAAGAGGAATGGTAAATAGTAATTTATTTTAAACAACATTATATAACAATAATAATAATAATAATAAATAAATAAATAAATAAATAAAATATTAATAAACTTATTTTTTTTTTATTTTTATTTTTTTACTATTATTATTGAACTCATTATTTATTTAGCTTGACCCACGAAAGAGATTTAGAGGAAATACTGCACAATAGATTTACTTTTCAACAATATATCATTATTTAAAACATCAATTTTTTAATGGGTCCTTGATATTTTTAAAAACAAGTTTAATCTTTATTGTACATAATTTATAATAGATATCAAAGAAAAATAAAAGATTGTCAAGGTATTGAACTATTTAACTGATGTTATAGAATATATGTATTATGATTGTTTTGGTAGTGACTATCATTATTTTGATTTTAAAGTGGATGCTACATGTGGATTAATAAAACAAATGATAAAAATATATATAATAATAATAATTAAAAATAGAATATAAAAATACTATGGTATAAAGAAAGGTTGTATAGCAATGTAGAAAGATAACATAATAGAAAGTAGCGATCAGTAATAAAAGGAAATTATATATACAATAAAGGTCAATAATAAAATAAAAGTAAAATATTGATTAAATATACTAGTCCAAAAAAGAGGAAAAAATCGATTTTTTTTAGTTCAAGGTTTTCTAAATAATGAAAAACTGGCCATCAATGGGCAAAAGCTTTATTATTGTATATACATATCTAATTTAATAAAGTATATTTTGTGGATTATAATAGGATAATGCCGAATTTTCATACGTTGTCTTTTTTAAAAAATATTAAAACTCGATCGTTCTACCCATAATTCCTTTTCGAAAATATATTTTATACAGCTGTATTTAAAAAGTGTGTGAATCGATAAATATATCAGAGAAAGGTTACATAGCAAAAGTAATTAAAATCGAAAATTTTTTAAAAAAAAAAAAAAAAAAAATAGTTAAAGAAAGAAGTTTTTTTTCTGAATTGAATAATTCGTATATATTGTGAAGCAATATTTCCTTATGAACTGATAAATATGAAAATTTATTTCAGAAAAATAAAATAAAATAAAAAAACATAAATTTAGAAATTTACAAAAAACATATAGTACCAGTCGATTTTGAAGACATGAAGAGCCTTGCTAGCTCAATCGGCAGAGCGTGAGACTCTTAATCTCAAGGTTGGGGGTTCGACCCCCCCGTAGGGCTTTCTTTTTTTTACAAACCCCGTTCGGATAAAAATTTAATCGATTGGGCATGTTATGGTATGGTTGAACTTACCATACCTAAATAATCCTAAAAATAATTTTTAAATATATTTTTAAACAAGTGTTTTTGCATATATAAATATATGTATATATATATATTAACCTTATATTTTATCCAATAGTATTTCATAATTATATATATATTTATTTATTTTATCTTTTATAACTTTATCAATTTATACTCCTCCTTGTTATAATGGTCTTTATAACTTACCTACCAATCTGGGTTTGAATTCAGATCATTTTTATATATAAAGGAGCGAGATTTTATTTTATTTTTGAAAAACTTCAGTTAATTTTGAATAAAAGAAAGATTTCTATATATTAAATTCTCTTAACTCATCTTTTTAGCTAAAGATTATTTTTATTTTATATTAATATTGTTGATTACTATCCAATATTACTTTATATTATTTTATTATAATAATCGTTGATCTTTATCCGATATTATATTTATTTTATTTTAATTTTATTACTTTGTCTATATAATTGTTGATCTTTATCCAATTATATAATTTTATTTTATTTTATTTTTATTTTATTTTTTATCTTAAACTATTAATCTAAACTAAGTTGTATCTACTTATAAAACAAGATACTGGTGCTCACTGACAATTAAACTAAACTATATAACTATCTACTTTCCAAAACTAAAAAAGGAAATTCTACTTTTCAAACAACCAAAAATTTACACAACATATTTTGGTGCTCACTGGCGGGGGTAATACTAAAAATCTAGGGAAACACTAATTATCAAGGAATAACTAAATCTATAAAAGAATATAATCAAGAATACTTAAATTCAAGTAAACAACTACTTTAAAAATATACAAACTTTATCATCCTATTTCAAAAACTTATCTTTATATTCCAATGGAAAATCCACAAAAATCAAGTATCGAGCAAACCGCGTTGGAAAATCATGATCATCACCATGATCCTAACCTTGCTGCTAAGCTGAAGCTTAATCTTTTAACTTTTTCAGGTTCTGATGACGAAGACTTTCGTTATTTTGAAAAGTCCTTGGAAAATTATTTTAAATTATCTAGAGTTGGTATGGATAGAAGGGCAATTATCTTGAAGGTGCAATTGTCTGGTCCTGCTGAATTCTATTTTGAACAATTAGAACAAGATCCAAATATGGCTAACGACTATCAAAAATTGATGAATGCTTTAAGGGAAAAGTATGTCACCAAAGAATTGATATTATCATACGAAATTGCACTTGGTACTATTAAACAAGGCAATGACGAAAGACCAAAGAACTTCTTGGCACGTATCCAAGAAATGGCAAGATTGGCACAATTAAAGGATGATCATATTATTTTGATGAGATTCCGTGCTGGTTTAAAAGAAGAAATTAGAATGCATTGTATGGATCAAGGTGCTGAAACATTGAATCAATGGTATAACTATGCCGAAAATTGGTGGAAGACAAGACACATACAATCATTACCATCTGTATGTAATCTTACTAATGCTAATAGATTTGCTGGAGGCCATAAAAAGAAGTCAAATAATAATTATGGTGATTATAATGGCAATACATCTTTAAATACTGCTGAACATGTTGATGGAGAATCTGCTTTGATGCAAAGACTTTTAGGTCACATGGAAAAATTAATAAACACCAAATTAGAAGACAAAAGAGGTTCATACAATAACCAAAGAAACAACAACAATAATAATCGTAACAACCAATCATATAATGGACCTAATAATTATAACAGAAATAATAATCAAAAATACAGAAATAATCAGTATAACAATTATCGTCAATATAATAATAATAACAACAACAATAATCATAATTATAACAATCAATATTTACCTGAAGATAATTATAATAACAGAGATTATTATTATCAAGGAAATCAAATGCAAAATAACAATAATTATAATCCACAATATAATTATCCACAACAAAATCCTTATAATAATCCATCAAATAATAATCCACCAAATAATAATCAAAATAACACACCAGTTAATGGTTCAAAAAACTAAATAGGGCAATTGTTACAGATGGTCAATTGGGAATCCCTATTACAAAATCCATCCATCCAAATAATAATCAACTATATCAAGAAAATAATATTAATAAATATCACAACTATAATACACCAAATAATGACAACTTAAATACACGAAATTATAATCCCAATACTTACGTTCCACATAACATAATGGACAACCATAATGATTATTTATCAGCACAAAATCATTATTATCTTCAAAATATATTAGATAGTGATCAAGAAATCAATGATTGTGATTTTAATGTTGCTGCAAATCCAAAACCACCAGTTGTTGAAAAAGCAATAAGAAAACCACGTACAAGGAAGACTATAGAAAAACCAAGTACATCAGCAGCTGCTACAAAATCTATTCCACAACAAGTACAACAAGATATTCGTGATCATACACATGTTCCACCACAAAATAATCCATTTTTCCAAAACGTATTTTCACAGCATCCAAATCAAGATGTAACTGAACCTTCTAAATCAAATAATAATGATATGATGGAAGAAGTACAAGTAATAAATGATAAAAGGAAAAAAGTATCCATTCAAGTACCACCTGTTGATAAAAAGAAGAAGACACCAAAAAGGAAATCACAACCATTACCAATAAATTATAATATTTCTGAAGATATATTACATCAAAAAGCTAATATTAATGTTGGTGATCTTATAACTATATCTGCTCCATTAAGAAGAGAATTGATTACAGCTTGTAGACAATCAAGAATAAAAAGACCAGTTGATAAAGGTAAGGAAAAAGATGTACAACTAAATTCTATTGATAATAGTGATGTTGTAACTACCGCTGCATATGCTGATATAATGGTGAATGATGTAAAAGTTACTGGATTAATTGATTGTGGAGCTGCAAGAGCTTGTATGTCCAGGGCAATGATGAAATCATTAGATCTAGAAATTGATGCACCATCTACAAGTATTTTTGTAATGGGAAATGGTACTAAACAACCTGCACTAGGTGTAATTCATGATGTTCCTATTACTGTTGGTGAAGGATTAACTATACCAATTGATGTTGAAGTATTACCAAAGTGTCCACAACATATAGTGTTAGGTACTAGTTGGTTGGATCATGCACAAGCAGTAATTAACTTTAAAACAGGTACTTTAAAGGTGACTTATAAACGTCGTACACAAGAAATTCCAATTACATATATAAAAACAAATGAACGTCCATATACATATCAACGTGTTACAAATGTTAAATACGAATTGGAACAGCCACAAGGTGAAGAAGTAGCTGATAATCTATCAAATACTAGTGAATCTGAAGATGATACTGATTCTAATGATGAAGATTCGATTGATGACGAAGAATCTACTGATAGTAATGAAGAAGATGCTGTACAAGATGATGAAGACTTTTATCTAATGGATGATCATGAAAAAAGTCCAGTAATCCAAACACGTCCAAATAAAGATGAAGGTACTATGATGATATTAAGTGGAAGTACTGGTTTATCAATACCACCTTATCATATTTGTCAAATCAATTATGCTATTGATGAAAATATAATTGTTCCATATTTTAAACGTCTTGACGAATTTTTGGACAAGCACGAAGACTTTGATGTAATCTTGGAAATTATAAATAAAACTGAAGACATGATGGAAATACCGCCAAACAACATACTAGGTGAATTCATAAATAGGAAACAATTTCCAATACAAAAGGATCCATATGTCGAATATACTGGTTATGATTTTGAAGACCACTATAGAGATTTACCACCTTCGCTGCTGGAAGATGATACTGAAGAAATTATACTTGATCCTAATATAAAAGGAAAAATCCAAATGGGTGATATACCTGAAGAATATAAAAAGAAATTTTATAAATTAATACACCATTATCAAGATATCTTTGATTGGAATAATGATAAAATGGGAAAAACTACATTAATAGAACACGAAATAATATTAAAAGAAAATACATTACCTATCAGACACAGACCATATAGATTGGGACCAAGTGAACAAGAATATTTGAAGAATGAATTAGACCGTCTTTGTGAATTGGGAATTATAAAACCTTCAAATTCTCCTTTTACTGCACCAATTATCTTAGTCAAAAAGAAGAATGGTGAATATCGTATGGTAGTTGACTATCGTAAACTGAATACACATACAAAAGTTGATTCATATCCGCTACCACGTATTGATGATTTAATTGACGAACTTGGAAAATCAAAAATATTTTCTGCTTTGGATTTAAGATCTGGTTTCCATCAAGTTCCATTAAAAGAATCAAGTAAAGAATTAACTGGCTTTACAACTAAATTTGGTACTTATCAATATGAAATGCTGCCAATGGGATTGGTGAATAGTCCTGCCACTTTCCAAAGATTAATTGATATCTGTTATAAAGATTTGCTGCATAGTAATCTAGTTGCATTTATTGATGATCTTAATGTACATTCTAAAAACTTGGATCAACACCTAATTGACTTGGAAAGATTATTCGAATACACTAGAAGAGGTGGATTGGTGTTTAATATTGAAAAGTGTATATTCTTTAAAGATGAATTAAAATTTTTAGGATACATAATAACTGCTGAAGGAATCAAGACTGATCCAGATAAAATTGCAAAGGTTAAAGATTATCCAATACCAAAAACAATTAAACAAGTTAGAGGCTTCTTAGGTTTAGCTTCATATTACAGAAGATTTGTAAAAGGATTTGCTGCTACTGCTAGGCCATTACATGAGCAAACAAAAACCAAAAAGAGAATACCATGGACAGAAGATACAACAAAAGCTTTTGAAAAATTAAAGGAAAATCTAATCAATGCTCCAATATTAAGAAGACCTGATTTTGATAAACCATTCATTGTTGTATGCGATGCTTCACAACTAGGACTAGGTTCTATATTAACACAACTAGATGATGATGGTCGTGAACATCCTATAATATTTGCCAGTAGAGGATTGAAGAATAGTGAATTAAACTATGGTGCTACTAAATTAGAATGTCTTGCTTTGGTATGGAGTTTACAAATATTCAGACCGTATTTATTGGGAAAGAAGTTTACTGTTATATCTGATCATTCGCCGTTAAGATGGTTAATTGAATCACCAAAAGTTACTGGAATTGTTGCAAGATGGATCACATATTTAGCCGATTATGAATTTGAAATCAAATATAGAGCTGGAAGAAAACAAGAAGCTGCTGATTTTCTTTCAAGGCTAGGCTACTAAAATAACAAAATGCATAAATATAAATACATATATATAAAAAAAAAAAAAACAAAAAACAAAAACAAACAAAAACAAAAAAAAAAAATTCAATTACTTACTACTCGACCAAGTTTTGCTGAAGTCGTAAAAAGCTGCATACTTACACTTATAATCGATCAACACTATTTATCAGTATTACTAAAATATTATTCAACAATATATTCAAGAATCTAAATACAAGAAATTTACAACTAATATCAGTAAAAATGGAACAAAACAAAATTGATTTAATAAAAAATTATTTATCAACATTAAAATTACCTGATAACATCACCGATAAAGAAAAGAATTATTTACAAAAACATTCCCACAAATTTATCATACACAACAACGAATTGTACCGATATAATATTAACTTGCAGACGATAAGAAAAGTTTTAAATAAAGATCAAGTGTCAGAAGCATTATATATGCATCATCAACATCCATTAGGAGGACATATGGGTTACCACAACACATTATTCAAACTTGCAAATCATTATTATTGGGAAAATATGACAAAAGATGTACAGAATTACGTCAAGAAATGCAGTAGATGTCAAACTACAGGTCCTGCTAAACATAACGAATTATTACACCCTATTCCAACAACATCCAAACCTTTCTTCCAATGGGCATTAGATGTCAAACATATTTCTACATCTAAAAATGGATATAGATATATAGTTGCAGGTATTGATTATCTAACGAAATGGGTTGAAGCTCGTGCATTAAAATTCCAAACTGCAGCCGAAATAGCATTGTTTATTTATGAAGATATTATTTGTCGACACGGTGCGCCACACATAATAATTACAGATAATGGAAAACCATTTATAGGTGAATTAATTAAAAAAGTCTGCTTCCAATATAATATCCACCATAAAACTATAAGTGTTGGAAATTCGCAAGCAAACGGGTTGATAGAAAAGTTTAATTCCACTTTAGGCGCTATTCTAAAAAAGTTAAACAATAAAGAAAAACAAGTATGGGATCAATATTTACCTTCCGTTCTATTTGCCTATCGTACTATCAAACAAAAATCAACAAATTATTCTCCTTTTTATTTAACTTACGGGCATGAAGCAAAAACACCTTATGATTTATTTATGGATATACCAATAGAAGTAAATTCTGCAAGATTCCAATATCAGTTACACGTACGTGCTGCAAAAGAATTATTGTCACTAAAACAGATAAGAGAAGACGCTGCAGAATTTATAAAGAAATCCCAAAAGAATCAAAAGAAGGCCATTGACAAGAAGATTAATAATGAAAAGAAGGAATGGAAACCGCCTTTTAGGATTGGTGATATTGTTATGATGTATATTGGAAGAAAATCAAACTCTTGGGGTGGCAAAATATCAGATAACTGGAAAGGCAAATATATTGTTCATCAAAGTTTAGGTAAAGGTACTTATCTGATAAAAGAATTCAACGTGACCAATACCAAACTAAGAAGAATACACGGCAATAAATTGAAGTTGTTGCAGATGCCTGACGTATTTTGGATTGACTTTGCTAAAAAGACAATCGTATAAAAAAAAAAAAAAAATTTATGGGAAAAAGAAAATTAAAAAAAAAAAAAAAAGAAAAACTTTATATATATATTTAAAATTCCGAAAAAAAAAAAAAACTATAAATAAGGAAAAATTATATTATAATTTTTCTTTATTCAAAAAAAAAAAAAAAATATAATAATAAAAAAAAAAAAAAAAAATAATATTAACGATATTAAAGATGACTCCACAAGATAACCAAACAAACAAACTACTCTCTCAAGAAGATCTTGTTGATTCCCATGAACTCGACCAGGTTATGATCAAAAGGATAATAAATTTAGATACCTGGACGCATGAAAAAGATGCGGCGTCATCTAAATCGTGGTGGAGGGATGTTATGGTATGGTTGAACTTACCATACCTAAATAATCCTAAAAATAATTTTTAAATATATTTTTAAACAAGTGTTTTTGCATATATAAATATATGTATATATATATATTAACCTTATATTTTATCCAATAGTATTTCATAATTATATATATATTTATTTATTTTATCTTTTATAACTTTATCAATTTATACTCCTCCTTGTTATAATGGTCTTTATAACTTACCTACCAATCTGGGTTTGAATTCAGATCATTTTTATATATAAAGGAGCGAGATTTTATTTTATTTTTGAAAAACTTCAGTTAATTTTGAATAAAAGAAAGATTTCTATATATTAAATTCTCTTAACTCATCTTTTTAGCTAAAGATTATTTTTATTTTATATTAATATTGTTGATTACTATCCAATATTACTTTATATTATTTTATTATAATAATCGTTGATCTTTATCCGATATTATATTTATTTTATTTTAATTTTATTACTTTGTCTATATAATTGTTGATCTTTATCCAATTATATAATTTTATTTTATTTTATTTTTATTTTATTTTTTATCTTAAACTATTAATCTAAACTAAGTTGTATCTACTTATAAAACAAGATACTGGTGCTCACTGACAATTAAACTAAACTATATAACTATCTACTTTCCAAAACTAAAAAAGGAAATTCTACTTTTCAAACAACCAAAAATTTACACAACAGGCATAATTTTTTTAATCCAGCCAATAAAATTCAAATGCTTAAATTTTTATCCGAACGGGGTTTGTAAAAAAAAGAAAGCCCTACGGGGGGGTCGAACCCCCAACCTTGAGATTAAGAGTCTCACGCTCTGCCGATTGAGCTAGCAAGGCTCTTCATGTCTCCAAAATCGACTGATACTATATGTTTTTTGTAACATATATTTACAACAAATTTTACTATTTTTAAACTCAATCATGATGAAAACTTTCTAAAATGCGGAGCTTGAAACGATTGGATTAAACAGCTATTTTTTTTGCAAAGTATTTTTTTTTCCTCCCCTAAACTATTTTTTTTAATTTTATTATTTTTTTTTATTATTAAATGTATTTGATTTTAATGATATAATTTATCTATATAGTTATATGTATTTATTATTTTTATTTTATTTTTTAAATACATGTTTTTAACAGTATGGCAACTAATAGACTTGAATATCGTGATCCACGCTTTCCACGATCGGTGAAAGTGTATACTATAGCTCAAGAATCACAGCATATAGTTATTAAAAACATACCAGCACTCAGTGGAGAAGAGGCTATTATACAAGATTTATTAAAACAATGTGGTTTATATGGAGATATAATAGAATGGAAATTGTTAGAAAAACAAAAAGATCAAGATCCTTTTACGAACATATTATATGTACACTATTCAAGTATTGATCAGGGACGTTTAGCAAAAAATAAACTATCTGGCCATATATTTTATGCAACTAGACTTCAAGTAAACTATGCACCAGAACATGATTCTATTAATGATATACGTTTAAAGATTCAAAACAGACAAATGTCAGTTTATAAAAGATTACAACAACTGGCTAAAGAGACCAATAGAAATGCTCATAATCATAAAAAAAGAAAAAGATTACAGCAACAGCAGCCATTCATAACAACAGCTGAATTATCACCACCGTTAGCAATAAAAAATCATGATTCACCACCACCTTTAACAAATATTAATTTTCATCATAAAGTAATACCGCCACCGCCAAAAATAGAGCAGCAAGCATTGATAAATAAAAAACAAAGGCGTAGAATATAATAAACGTGTAAAAAACCTATAATTGTACGATATACAATACATTCCTCCTCTTATTGTTGTTGTTGTACAATAGTGATAAATAAAATACAAGCCTAAATAAAGTTATCATCAATAAAAGCCATTCTTATGGCTGGTGATATAAAATTTAATTGGCTAAGCCGAAGATATATATAAATTTTTGTGCTTCATTTTTTTAAATTTCTCTCTCTTTCTCTTAATATTTTTTTATATTAATATTAATATTATTATTATTATTAGTATTGTATCGTATACACATTTTTTTTCCCTATAAATCTAATTTTTATTCATTTTATTATTAAAATTATTTTTTTATCAAATAAGAATGACTAATTCATTACAGGACCTAGACGACTATGTAAGTGATCTATCTATATTTTTATATATTAAGTCAAAGGTGTATAGTTTTACATAATAATTTTTGTTCAACTTTTTTTTTTTTTTTTAATATACTTATAATTATTTTATGTTTAATTATTTTATATCCATTTATTCTAGTCATATGTGATAGGTATCGACTTTGGAACAACGTTTAGTGTAATATATATATATATATATTTTAGTATATTTATATTTATAAATATAGAAATATATTAGAGTATTAAAATCATTTACTTATAAACTATTATTCTACCTTTTTATTATTATTATTTATATTACCTTTAGGGTTGTTGTTATGCTTTTACAAAAGATACTTTTGATGATTTTCAAGATGTTACTTCATGGTAAAAAACAATATTATATATATAAAAGTAGTTAGGACAAATATAAACCTTATATATATATATATATATTAAAAAATAGGCCAAAGCAACGCAATTCAGCTTATCCAAAAACACCTACTGTTTTATTATATAAGGAAAATTCACAAGAAGTTTTAGCTTGGGGGGATGCGGCTAAATGTTTGGTAGAACGGCCCAATGTCAAAGATCATTTATTAGAACGATTTAAATTATATTTGGATGAAGCATCTGCTTCAACTTTACCAGAATTACCTAATGGATTACTATCTATTCAAGTCATTGCTGATTACTTAAATCTATTACATGGTTATATATGTGAACATATGAAAAAAGGATTTGCACAAAATTATGATCAGTATCAATTTAGATATTGTTTAACTATCCCAGCACAATGGTTAGTAATATTTTGATACAAAGATATATAATATATATATATATATATATATATGTACAGTGATGATAGCTCTTATTTTAACTTTATTATTTATTTATAAAATAGGACTGACCGTGCCAAAACTATCATGAGAGAAGCAGCCATTTTGGCAGGAATTATTAAACGACAGGATCCAACTGATAGATTAATGTTAATTAGTGAACCTGAAGCAGCAGCTCTTTATTGTCAAAAAACATGTGATCAATTCCGATTAGGACATGGCCAGCGGTTTATGATTTGTGATGCTGGTGGAGGAACAGTGGATTTAATTGTATTTGAAATTGATGATGGAGGACAAAGACGTAGTTTAAAAGAAGTTACCAAAGGAAGTGGAGATACTTGTGGTTCTACATTTTTAGATCGAAACATGGAAAATTTAATTCGACAACGATTTGAACATTTTGGAGAAGTAAAGCCTAAATCTTTAGATCAAATGATGACCGTTTTTATTGAACGAGTGAAACCTCAATTTGATGATGATGATGAAGACCATTTTATCCCTATTCCTTTCTCTTTGGGTTATCCTCATCAAGATAATGAAGAAGCTGGAATTGTAGATGGTATGTTGATGTTTAGTGCTCAAGAATTAAAAGAAAAAGTATTTAACCCTGTGGTAGAAAAAGTCATTCGATTGATTGATGAGCAATTAAATGGATCAACTCTAAAACCTGTCGATGCAATTTTTATGGTAGGTGGATTTGGGAAATCAACTTATCTTCATAAATGTGTGGAAAGAGCCTTTGTACCTCGTGTTCAATTTGTTGGTATCCCTCCTCGTGCTGAAATGGCTGTTGTACGTGGTGCTGTTTATTTTGGTTTGAATCCTAAAATTGTTTCCCAACGTGTTTTACGTAAGTATATATAATAGCATAGTAGATTTAATTATTTAATTTATTTTTATTTTCATTTTAAAAAATAAATAGGTCGAACTTATGGCCTATGTAGTCAAATGAATTATGAACCTAGTCTTGATCCACCAGAAAACAGAGTCATGGTTGATAATAGATGGTACTGTAAACAACGATTTAGTATTTATGCTCAAAAAGGACAAGCAGTTGGTGTAGATGAATGTGTTACAAAAAAATACCAAGTCATGTATCCTCATAGCACAGAAACAGGTATTATTTATATTTATTTATTTATTTATTTATTTATTTATTTATTTATTATTATAGTATATGAGAAAATCATGACAAACTTTTTATTTTTCATGTTTATATACATATAGATTTATATGCTTATGATGATGATGGATCAGTACCAAGATTAATAACAGATCCAAAAGTTAAAGTAGTAGCTCGTTTCCCAGTTGTTATGCCAACCTTTAGAGATTTAAAAATTGGTGATCCCGTTATTATGTTGGTGAATATGTACTTTGGGCAAACCGAAATTAAAATAGAAGTTATTATTCGAAATCATCGACAAGTATTTACATCAAGATTAGATTTTGTATCTGATACCTCTTCAATAAATATTAATGACTCTTCTGTTGGATCAGCATCACCTACTTTAACTACAGCTCCACCACCTTATTCACCTGGTACTTCATCACCACCTTCTTCTTCTTCTACATCTTCTTCTACATGGCCATCACCAGCTACAGCTTCTTCATCTGGTTTAGCATCAGCTACAAATACTACTACTTATAATAATATACCCACACCACCACCATTACTTTCAAACTCATCAGATTCTCAACAATTATATGGAAAGCCTGATGAAATAACACAATCAAT
Source organism: Cunninghamella blakesleeana (assembly GCA_017871115.1). Classification (NCBI taxonomy): domain Eukaryota; kingdom Fungi; phylum Mucoromycota; class Mucoromycetes; order Mucorales; family Cunninghamellaceae; genus Cunninghamella; species Cunninghamella blakesleeana. The sequence continues at coordinate 2,796,150 of JAFCIZ010000001.1, read as the reverse complement.
AACATATAGTAAGCCTCATTTTTCTGGGGTCATGTCACCTGCACTACCTTCTTCTTCAACATTACCTTTACAAAACCAATATGAAAATCTACATTATTATTCGTCATCCCAAAATTTAACTATAAATAATAATAGTCAAATTCAAAATAATAATAGTATGACAAAAACATTACCTAATGCACCTCATACTATGACTATTACTGGATCACATATCAAGGATGAAAAATTATTAGATGAATCGGATGGGAAAGTCTTAGCGGTAGGAGATTCAAAAACAATTGTTACTAAAAAACAAAAGGGCTTTAACAAATTTTTTGGAAAACTTAAGAAAACTTAAATGCATTTTTTTTTTATTATATTAATAAAGTTTACTTTTTTTCTTTTTTTAAATAAAAAAAGTCTTGTGAACATTAAATTTATTTTTAGTGGTGATATCATTATTGAATTAAAAAAGTTTTTTTTCCCTTCTCCGATAACTTACTTATTTGGGAAACACTATTTAGAATAGAATAATAAAATAAATAAATAATAAGAAAATATATCATAAAGAATGAATGTTTATTATTTATCATTCATCCACGTGGTATAAAAGGTAATATATCCAAATACACAGACTTTTACACAATCAAAAAATGAAATGACGATATTTATATATGTATATATATTATATAAATAAACAATATGATAAATATATATTTAATAGAAAAATATCGAATACCAAGAAGAAAAAAAAAGTTTAATAGGGTAATTATCTTTTTTAAAACCCAGACACACCTATAAAAGATAGATAAAAAGAATTGTATCTTGGAAAAAAAAAGTTTTTCTTTCTTTTTTCCCAACTTGTTCCTTTTTTTTTTTTTTTTTTTTTTTTTAAAAACCTATCATTTTTTTTTTCTTTTCTTTCTTTCTCTTTTATATTTTCCTTATTCCCCTCTTTTGTATTTTTAATTCCTTTATTCATTAATATTTTTTTATATCCTTTTTATTTTTTTATTTTTTTTATACAACTTTATATAATATTATAATGCCTACTTGGTTAATGGTAGATGAAGAGATCCCTAGATCAGCTTCACCTGATTGTTTAGAAAACTTTGAATGTCCAGGTTTATCCTCTTCTATTTCCACTGAAGGTTCACAAGATAGCACCATTCTTCAACCTACTACACCCAATGGTACTTTATTAAGTCCTATGGATATTCCTTTAAAAAAACAACATCATCAGCAAAGGAAATTAAGTGTTCATATTAGTGGATTAAAAATGACACCTACATCCGAACAACAGCACCAACCTTCATCACCATTTCCTTCTTCCCCTTCTCTTTCTTCATCATCAAGTATTCATTCACCAAGACATAATAGAAGTAACAGTTTTGGTCATTCCATTAGTCGATCATTATCTTCCTTATTTAAAAAATCCTCTTTATCATCATCGTCATCCATGACATCCATTTCTTCTTTAGACGATCAAAACCAATGCAGTACTCCATCTTCAACATCTTATAATAATACAATGCCCCATCTTCATGAAAAATATGGTGATTATGTTAAAACTTCCTCTTTTTCAGCATCATCAACATCATCATTATCGTCTTCTTTAAAAAAGAAACCATTTGTTGGTAGTGGTGCTACAGCTGTGATTCGTCTCGTTAAACATAAACATCAACCAATTATTTATGCTGTAAAAGAATTCAAGAAACGTGAAAAAAAAGAATCAGAACGTGATTATCATAAGCGAATGGGAAATGAATTCTGTATTAGTAAAACCGTTTCAAAAAACCCTCACCCTAACATCGTTACAACTTTTGATTTGGTTATTGATGAACGTGGTAGATATTGTACTGTGATGGAATATGTAAAGTCATATAGTCAAAAAAAAAAAAAGAAAAAACCCCTCTCTTTTCTACAATTGTATATTCATTTTTTTCTCATTTCTTTAAATAGTGTGATGGTGGTGATCTTTATGATTTAATTCAACAAAAACCAAATATGACATCGGATGAATGTGCTTGCTTATTTAAACAACTTTTACTTGGACTTCAACAATTACATGATCTTGGAATTGCTCATCGTGACATTAAACCTGAAAATTTAGTTTTAACCCGTGGCGGTACCTTGAAAATTACAGATTTTGGTGTAGCAGATGTGGTCCAATCTTGTTTTGAATCCAAACCAAGATCATGTTATAAATGGTGTGGCTCTGAACCTTTTTGGTAAATATATATATATGTATATATATAATATAGCATATAAAAAGTAAAATATATCATCTAATAATAATAACAAAATTTCTTTTCTCTTTTTCTATTAATCAATTCTAGGTCACCTGAAATGTGGTTATTAAAAGATGAACACAGCCCTTATGATGGAAGAAGTTTAGATGTATGGAGCGCTGCCATTACTTTTTGTTGTATTAAAAATAAACAATTACCATTTGGAGCTAGTTTTTATCATGGCCAACGTGGCGGTAAAAAAGTTCTTTCTCATCCAAATAATAATGTCACACCGGGATGCCCTTATCTTGTTTCTTCACAAGCCGTAGATGGAGGTGATCAAGATTATGGAAAATATATTCAGCAACGTTGCCAATTATCACTTTCCAATGATCAATGGGATTGTTTCAACGGTTTCTCATCTCTGGAAAGGGAATGTTTAGCTGGTATGTTGGATCCTAACCCTACTACAAGATGGTCAATTGACCAAGCTCTAGATTCCTTATGGATGAAAAATACTACTGTTTGTGATGATGGCGTTTTACCAAATGGCTGGTCTCATACTCATTGTGCTCCAACTTATAAAAATCATCATAAACGTTAGAAAATTATTTATATTATTATATTATTACTTTATTTTTTTGTGTATCTATTTATTTTATTTTTATTTTTTTGTATCATATGCTTTTTTTTCTTATTTGTATTTTTCTCATTTTATTTTGTATACTCTAGACCTTTTTAAATCATTTTTTTTTTTAAAAAAATCATCTATTTATCTCATAGAATTCCCCCTTTTTTTCCTTTTTTTTTTTTTATTATTAATGATATATATTATATATATAATCCCATCAATGAATAAAAATAATAATAATAATAATAATAATAATAGATTAATATATTTATATATAAACTTATTGTGTCATCGTCAATTGGTTTTAAAAATAAAATAGTAACTTTAGAAGAAAAAAAAAAGATATCGGGGAGATAAAAACATAATTGTTTGTCCGACTTGCCCTCTATTCTTTTTTTTTTTTTTTCCACGACGACAAAAGGAATGGTGAGAATGTATTAACTAATCTTTTTTTTTCTTTCTTTCTTTCTCTCTTTCTTTCTGTTTTTAATAAATAGTTAAATAGATGTATATATAAATAACAAATAAAATGAAAATCATTTAAAAATAATAATGATGGGAACAAGTTGGTAATTTTTTTTCCGCACATTTCTTTTTTTTATTCCTTCTTATCATATATTGGTACCTGACATATCTTGTACGTCTACCTTTTTTAGATATATTTTACTGTTTTTAGTTGTCTGAATTTTTTTTTTTTTTTTTTTGCCACCTTTTTTATATATATATATATATTGTATTTGATTATTTATTTATTTATTTATTTATTTTATCATTTGATATCAAAAGAATGTTTATATATATATAATATGATGTTAAAACGTATATATATATATATATTACCAGTACCATTTTCTTTTGTTTTTGTTGTGGTATTATTCTATGGATTTTTCTTTTAGAAAAAATAAAATGGAACGTGCATTTTTAATTTGGTATCTAGATCACCTTAAAAAAAAAACTTTTTTTTTTTTTTTAGTGTGATCATGAATTTTAAAACATTACAAAAAAGGTGTCTTGAGTGATCTTTTTTTTTTTTTTCTTCCATTTTTTTTTTTTTTTTAAAAAAAAACACCATTTTTTATTTCATTATATTTTATTAACAAATGAAATATAAAAGTTTGTTTGCCCGGACTTTTGATTCTTTTTCTCGATTTAAAAGCGAGAAAATTTTTTTTTTTTTTAGTGCTTCAAATGAATACTCCAAGGGATTGGTACGTTACAGCCAAGAGAAAAAAAACAAAATGGAACTAAAAATAAAAAATGAAACTTAATCTTAAAAAAAAAAAAGATGGATAATATAATTTAATGCGGGGCTAATTCAAAGATTGATTGATAGTTTCTTTCCTTTTTATTTTTGCCATCTAATCAACGTTATTGATTTTTTATAAATAATAATTATATCAATATATACACTCACATATCACATACCTTACTCGTGACTGGTGACACAGACGCTTGAATAATTGGAATATTTTTAGTATTCAGAAAAAAAAAGATAGAGGGGAGTTTTTTTAAAAAAAAAATCTTTAAAAAGATATATTAAATAAACTATATGTTTTATATACATATAACTAACTAAAATAAAATAACGTCATTATAATAAATAGCAGAATCTGTATTAGCATAAATATTACCAAATAAAATAAAAATAATAAATAGTGAGTATATATTTTTTATTTATCTATTTAATTATTAGAAAACAATACATAATAAAAAGTGAGTGTTTAACGTCAACGCTTTCTTAAAAAAAAAAAAGCTATGACTGACGTGAATTATACGATTCATTAGCCGAGTTTTATTTTAACTAGGTTCACAAAACCCACTGCACTTCTATGGTGGGCTACAATTCTCTAGCCAAGTTTTACCTCAACTAGATTCATGAAACCCACTGCACGACTATGGTACTGGTCGCACTCTTTGTAGAGTACATAGATTTATTAATAAAAAAAGTTAATAAAAAAATTATAAATAAAATTATAACAAAACCATAAATAAAATAATAGTAAATAAAAAGTATGACTATAATAAATATATCACTATAAAAAAAAGAATAAAAGGAATGGAAGTAAGAAAAACAGTAGAAAGGCAAAGACAGAGGTAAATGCATAAAAGAGAGTGTAAGAAGAAAAAGAAAAAAAACATTAGTACTTTGGTCATGGTTTATATGTAGAAATACTTGTTTATATAAATATAAAATTATTCGTATTACTTTTTATATAGTTTTATGATTCAGAAAAACCGGTAGCAGTGAAGAATTTAAATGACAATACAAGGAGAGAGAACAAAGCTGATTCAGAGATAACAAAGGGGCACGCTTGATTTTTTTTTTCTTTTTTTTTCTTTACCATAGTAGTTAAACTGAAGAAAGAAAGAAAAAAATGGTACTTTTAAACTGATATTTATATTTTTTTTAAGAAAAATAAAAAATGATATTAATTGGCATGAAAAAAAAACTTATAGTTTAAAAAACATTCTATATTATTTTTTATGTAAAAAAGTAAAAAATTCGGTGAATTTCCATTTTAAGTCAAAAGCATTAGTGGTTAATTATAATCAGAAGCTCTGGAAAACTTTATGTCTACGCTCGTTTTGACATAACATTATTTTACTGCCTTCAAAACTTATTACGAGGAAACTTCCATGTTTATTTATTTATATTCTACTTCCATATTGAGTAAAGTAACGGACATAAAGAAAGAAGTGTTAAACATAGGTTTATTCATTATTCTATTTAACAGGAGCATAATGAAAAATAAAAAAACTAAAAAAAATGACGGGCTTTTATATTTACAATCTAATATTTTATTCTAATGTCTTTGAATATCAGCAAAATAATACATCATTTAAAATAAATTTATATATTTTTTAAACATATTAAAAGTAATATTATTATTTATTTATAAGGTTTGAATGCTAAAAAAATATTCTTATTTGAATGATCGGCCAGCCAATTATTAAACAATCAAAATATCAAGCATGGCTTTTATATGTGTCAACGTGTTCAATTTGTTACAATTTCTTAAAAAATTCGTCCCACCATTGCTTCTTATTTCTTTTTTTTGTTCTCAACTCCCACCCCTCTCTCTGGGACACAGGGTTCTTAAATAAATTTTTCCTTTTTTTTCAAAGCCAAAAAAATAAAAAAAACATTATATAATATTTTGTAAATTTTTTTTTATTTATTAAAATATTAAAAGTACTAGATACTACTGTTATAAATAATATTTCTTTACAACACACTAAACCTATATTACTAAATACAATAAAAATAAAAAATGATGAGTACCTATTTTTAATCATTTGTATAAAAGATATAAATTTAAAGAAAACAATTCAGCATTAATAGCGAGTGTTTGTTGTCATTTGCGCTAGGCTCCAATGGACGTGCAAATCAATATATCGTATTCATCATTTTGTTTTCTTTATAAATATAAAAATGATTTTTATATGCTTACCAATAATAAATAATGATAATGAATAATAAAGAAAGAGGGAAAAGAGAACTACAAAAAGAAAAAACTGTGTATAAAATATAATAGAGAAAAAAATTTTTACGATTTAAACCCAGAATTTAGCTTAAGCAGTCCTACGGTTATAGGTCTAATGCCCAATTATGTAAAAAATAAAAAGTGTAAAAAAAAGGGGAAATTGAAGAGCCTAAATTTTTTTTTTACCTCCCCTTTAAAAAATTTCCATTTTTATCACACTTTTTTTTTTTATTCTTATTTTTAATTCTCTTTCTTTCTTTTTTTCTTTCCCACTCACTGTTAATTTGTTTATTAAATACATATACATATATAAAATATGACTTTTCAAAAAAAGAAGCAAGAAGAAGTTTATTCAGTGTAATAAAATAGTTGTGTATAATTATATATGCAAATGTGTATATATATATATATATATAAATGTATTAATACTTTTATATATATAATATATTTAAATGTATGAATAATAGTAATAAAATAAACGAGTTGCTTCGTTTACCTGATAATAAAAGATGTTTTGATTGTTCAAAAATGGTAAATATCTATATATAAAATAAAATGACGAATAGTATATTTTAAAAATAAACTGTATTCCTTTTTTTTATTTTAATAGAGCCCTTCTTTTGTGAATATGACTATACAAACGTTTATATGTTTAAGATGTTCGGGATTAGTGTAATAAAAAGATAGTAGATAAATGGATAAATAGATTGATTATTAATGCTATTATTATTATACTTATTAATAGACGAGAAGTTGGTCATAGAGTGAAATCAGTATCTAGTATTTTTTCGATACCTGAGATTACTGGGTTAGAATTAGGTGGGAATTCGATTGGAAAACGTATATGGTTACATCATTATTCTCAGCATTATGAATTACCTGTTTTGGAAGAAGATACGGATGTTCGTATCATTATGCGACAAAAATATTATGAAAATAAATGGGTAAATAAATCTTTATTAATGGATCAGAATGAAAAAATAAAAAAAGCGATTGAAGAGACTTTATCAAAGGTGAGTAAAATAAAATAAATATGATGATTGATTGGAAAAAAAAAAAAAAAAAAAAAAAAGAGGACAAGATGATTAACATACATACGCATACGTATATACTTTTATGCTAATAATAGGAATATAATGATTCATTATTACCAAAGATAAGTACCAAGAAATTAAATTCATCATCATCACCATCTACTTTTATTTTACCACCACCACCATCCTCACCAACTAAAATACTTCCTATTAAACAACAACAGCATCGATCACTAGATGTTTTGGTAACACCGAATGATGATGATATACCTCTTGGTTTAATGATGGGTATGCCTCAAAAAGTAAACTCTATTCTGGTAAGTTTTCCAGATAAAATAAAAAAAGGAGAATATATATTAATAATAAATATTACGAGAAAAATATTATTATAATAAAAAGAGCGGATTATAAAGTGTGGTTCATTAATAAATATAATTTTATTATACTATATTATATGATTAGCCGAATCAAATTCCTCCTTCTCCGATATCACCAACAAACCCTACGTTAACATATGATCAAAAAATAGAACCTTTAACACCAACAAATCCTACTTTAATATTTGATCAAAAAATAGAACCTCTATTACCATCACCAACTCAACAATCGACTACTTCTATTCAATCTTTGGATCCATTTACTGCACTTCGTGATTTAAACTTTTAAATTATTTATTCCCCTTCTTTATATATATATATATATATATGATCAGTTTTTTATACATATTCTTTTTTATGTATGGTGTGTTTATAGTTGTTTTTTTTTTATTGAATTATTTTTATAAAATAAAGCAAATAGATTTTATAAATATATAAAACAAAAATGAAAATTAAAAAAAAAAAAAAAAAGAAAAAAAAATGCATATATTCATTCGATTTTTAATTTTTTTTTTAAATATATATGTATATAAACAAAGCTAACTACGTTTAATATAAGTATTTATATTTTGTATATATATATATGATGATAGTAATAATAATAAGAATGTATTTACCATTCAAAATCTCCATTAGCACGATGAAAGAGGTAATCACGACCATTGACAAGCATGATACCATCCTTTAAAACACACTTCCATTTATTCTTTGTACGTGTTACTTTATCATAAAGGCATAATATAATGTGTTCGATTTCTTCACCACCTTCGGCATCGGCATCAGCATCATCTGAATCATCCAAATCAGAGTTAATATCATCCTAAATAAAGAAATGAGAAGGAATAGAAATGAATATAGTGAACTTTTTTAACAAATAGAATAAGATAATTTTTTTATTTACGTCATTATTTATGGTTTGTTCATTATTGTTAGCAGGAGTGGCGGGAGTAACAGAATTATCATTATCACCATCTAATTGACCAATACGAGATTTAGATTGAATAGCTCCAGCTTTGATAGCTCTTTCTCTTGCATCTTTCATTAATAATTTAATATGATCAGGTAATTGTTCCAAAGATAATCGTTCACCAGAGAAATTGGTTGCTGAAAAGGTAATTTCATTTTGATTATGTTGTAATGTTTGTTGTTCATGAACATTTAAGATTGTTTTTTCAAGTTGAGCATCAATTTCCTAATATAGATAATTATAGTAATAATAATCATAAATAATAAATATATATATACATGTATATATAAAATAATCATTAATATAAGCGTGTATATATATATGTATAAAGTTCCTATATTTATTTATTTATTTAGTTTAATGGTTAATTTACCTCAGTTGTCATATTATCATTTAAACCATCATTTTGAGGAAGATTTGGACGATTACCACCACCAGGTAAATGAAGATCAGGTAATGAAGGTTGTTGTTGTTGTTGAAGGTGATGATGATTGGGGGAAGAGGATGATAAAGTAGTAGGATGTAACATTTGATGATATTGGTTACCTCCATTAACTGGCGGTAAATGAGGTAAAGTTGTAGAAGGTAAATGATAAGGAGATTGTTGTTGAGAAGATGATGTTAAGGATGGAAGAGTTGGAGGACTTTGTTGCTGTTGTTGTTGTTGTTGTGGTGTTTGAGGAGGTCTTAACACATTACTATTATTATTAACATTGGTGGATGTAGCGGTAGGTAAATTATTACCATTATTATTTTTATTAATGTTAGGTTGAGTTTGAGTACGTACAGTTGCATTTCCAATTGTAGCAAGGTTAGCTGCAGCAGGTGGATTTTGAGAATATGACTATTTTTTTTTTTAATAAATGATAGATGTATGTATGCATAAGAGTGTTTATATATTAGTATTTTTTCTTTCTTTTTTTTCAGTATAGTATATGTATTTATTCTTTTATATCTATATACCTCCATTTTAACCTCTGGATAAGAACCATCGTTTTGTGTATTTGTATTAGACTGTTCACCTTCTTCTTCATAGTATTCATCTCCATTAAATCCAAAATTTGCTACACGAGATCTAGCTACTTTTGTTTCCCAAGACTATATAAGAATAAATAAGTAAAATTGATAAATAGCAAAAGTTATATAATTTTCTTTATAACTTACTCTTTGTAATTCTCTTAAAACTGCTTCATCTATCCCCATATCTTCAAATTCTCCACGTACTTGATTGATAACATCATCGATAACATATCGATAAACATTAGACTATATTTAATAATTAAATAAATAAATGAATAATAAATGAACAAGTGTTCAACTATATACATGGTTTTTTTTTATTTGTTTTATTTCTGTGTTATTATTTAGCTTACAACTATAGCGTTAGACATGGTTTTGTAAAAGAGTTTTTATATATTTTTTTCAAATAATATTATATGGTGTGTTGGTAATAAAATTTATCGACAGAATATAAATTACAAGAGTTGTTGCTTTATTTTAGTTTCTTTCTTTCTTTTTTTTGGTGTGAGTTTATGGTATACTGTTTTTTTTATTTTTATTTTACTAATATATTTAAATGTATATAATCATTTTTTTAAATAAAAAAGATTATAAAAATAATTATCGATTTAAAGATAAGTAAATGTAAATATTTTTATTTTTTATTTAAAAAACCAGTTTAAATATACTATATCTATTATGTTTACCTGATAAAAAGAAAAAGAAGAAAAAAAAAAAAGAAAAAGGAAAAAAAAAGTTGAGAAACGGGAAGGAAAGCAAGTTTTTATAAGAAAAAAAAATCTTTTTATATCAAAACATGGATTTAAACTCAGTCACAGTCATAAAAATTCGCTCAAGTTGCAAAGTAATTTTTATCTTTTTTTATTCTTTAATTTTTCATTAACACAACATTTACCAGAAAATAAATAAACATAAATGTAATAAAAAGTATAATAATAAAAGTGTTTTTTAAAAAAAAAGAATCAGCAAAAAGCTTGTTTTTATATTTTATATTTTTTAAACGGTGATAATATACAACAAAAATAAAAGTGAATATATTAGTAGAATAGTTTAATCAGCTTATTCTTTCTTAAATCTCGATGCTTTTTAAAAAAGATTATAAATTTTATTAATATATTAAAAATAGTACATGCATATTTTTATTAAAGATCAAACAGAATAATATATTTTACAGTAAAAAAGATGATTTAATCATTATAAGTATCAACCCAACTCTTTGAAACTATATCAGTGTAATGTTTGATTTTCTTTTCACATTCTTCAATGTTGGATTGAAGTGATTTTACTTTGGATAATAAATAGCGAATACGATGATCAATTTCACGAGGTGGTTTACCATTGTATACTTGTGATAAAGAAATGATTTCATCTTGTATTTTAGCCAACTTTTCAGTTGCTTCCTTTTTCAAAAATGTAAATGTTTCTATTTCCATGGAAGCTGCAAAAACTGTATCTTCTGTTAATCGTTTAAATACTGTGTAATAGATTGGTTTAGCTGGTCGAATGGAATTAGGACGTCCTATAAAAAATATATATATATATGCCATAGTATTAGTATTTATACATATATATACATATATATATATATATATTAAAATAAACTTACCATCATAATGTAAAATGTTGATCAAATCAGCATGTTCCATAGCTCGAATAGGTTTATCTTTACCATCAAAGAAATCACCCCATTTCATTTCATCATAATTAAGCTATTAAAAAAGCAAATAAATAAAGAATTTATAAATATTAAAAAAAAAATCCTTTCAATTTATATTCTATTATACTTACAGTTTTTGTTTTTGCTAATAATTTGACAATTTCCCAAAATTGAATGACAGACCAATCTAAATCATAATCTTCATCATCTACTAATTCACCAAAACCATATTTTCTAACTTCAATAACGTTTCTTTGTACAATTTCATTAAATGCATCTAAAAAATAAATAAGATTTAATTTAATTTGGAAACATATATATATCTATATTTATTTATATATAATTTACCTTTTGGAGTAATATCTAATTTTATTTTTTGTACTAATTGTTCAAGTTCATTAAGACGACCACCAAAGGCATCCACAATTTCTTCTAAATCATCATTGATCTTTTCCGCACCTATATATATGTATAAGATTAATTATTTCCATCAACATTATCTATATATCTATATATATATATTACCTATATGTCTAGACAAAAAGTTATAAGCGACTTCTTTTGGAGCATCCATCAAATTAACAGTTGAGAAACTTTTACCAGGTAATGCTAAATAAATCAATTGAAAAGAAAAAAAAATCAATTATTTAAATAACATACACGCATATATATAAATTCATATGTTTTTAATAGTTACCTTTTGCTAATACTTTTCCAGATTCAACATTTGAACTTACAAATACGACGTGAGCGATTTCATTTTTAACCAATAAAGCAGCCCATTCAGCCATATCATTCCAATTCAATTGATTATTAGGTGTATCTTTCATAAAGCCATCAATAAAGACAACAGGGATAACCGATCGAGGATCAAAGTTATCGATTTCATCATCAGCTTCCAATTCTTCAATTGCTTCTTTTTGTTCAGGTGTACCAAAATTTTTACCAACCCATCGTTGAAGACGAACTGTTAATGTCTTTTTAGCAAGTATTCGACGAGCAGACTCCCTCTTTTCCAATGGAACAAGATCAGCAATAGCCACACCAACCATTTCCAAAATATCCTTATTCATTGATTCAGGAGTAGTTGATAACCCAGTAGGTTGACCTGTTGTAGCTGCTACAACTGTTTCTAATAAAGTACTAAGTGATGCAATCCAAGTAAATACTGGGAAATAACCGACTTGTTTTGCAAGTATTTTGGTAACTTCTGATCTATTACGAGCATTTACTAATTCTTCACAATCTAAAACAAGTTTATTTCTAGTACAAATTTGCATATATAAAAGTTAAAAGATTATATATATATATTTAATTTATGATTGTATTACTACTTACTTTCTATTTTCTAAAGCAGCTTTTACTAATTCACTTTTACCAGATCCACTAGGACCACTAACAATAATAAATGTTTCTATTTTTTATTTTTATTTTTTTTTTTTAAAAAAAAAGATTGATAAATTAATATATGAAATATTTTAATTATTTATTTTTTAAAACTTACCAGGTTTTTCACGGAACCAAGATTGTAATTTTTGTAAATGAACAGGATCATCAGCCCATGCATTTCTATCAAGTTCAGCAACAGGAACAAGTTTAGCCCAAGTTTCACGTCTTAACCAACGATAGAGACGGTATTCTTCAGGATTAAATCGTTGGGTGATTTTAGATATAATACAGAATTCACGAAGAGGATCAAAAATAGCATACGTGATACCAGCTACAATGGCAGCAAAAAATGGAATGGCAATTTTAGGATGATCTTGAATCCATTCTTTAACAACATTTGTACGCTATAATAATAATAATGGTAATGATGATGATGATCAAAAAAAAAATGTCACTATTATTATTATTATTATTACCTTTGAAGGTATATTCTATATATTCTATATCACTACTTTACCAATTGACTTTCGTAAAGAATATTTAATCTTGTATTTCCAATGACACAGCCATGTAAACAAGTCCTAGCACTTGTAGCTGAACGAATTCTTGTAAATTGAACAATAGCGTATCTTGAAGGGTCTTTACCAGTAGTTGGATTAGGATAAGCTGCAATATCATAAATTCTACCATACGTTCTTAAATGACCATAAAGTTTTTCAATACTGATAGGTTCACCTTGAAATTCAATTCGTATACGTAGAGAAGGAAATCGACTGACCATATCTTCTAAAAATGGTTGCCCTTTCACTAAAAAGGATCTGACAGGTTGAAAATTATAAGGTGCAAGTGTTCTCTTGGAAGATAAATAATTGTTGATATCCTTTACAATCTCTAATGATGTTTCGATTTTTTCCTTATCAGCACTTTTAAACCCAAATCTGACAATAGCTCCGCCATCTTTGTATCTATGTATAGTAAAAAAAATAAATATTTATACCATATAAATCAATTAGATCCTTTAATTATTATTATTGTTAATACTATTATTATTCCTATTGTTATTATTCCTATTATTATTTTTATTCATATTACTATTATATATATATATATATATATATATATTATTATTATTATTATTATTATTATTATTATTCTTATTATTATTACTTTTATTCCTATTGTTATTATATATATTATTATTATTACTATTATTATTATTAAATGTACCTTCCAATGATATCTTGAAGTTGGAATTGATGAGGCAAACCTTCTTTTGGTATACAGTGATGAACTATATTTTCCAAAGAACGTTTACTATTTGTAAAAAAGAATTGTCGTAGATCCAAGTTATTCATCTTAAGTGGGTATACATTATCTAAATATAGTAAAGCTGTTTGATCTTTAATAACTTCTTCAGCATTAGTCAACTATAATATATCAATCAAGTGTATATATAAATAAATAAATTCTAATCAATAATAATAATAATAATAATAATAATAATAGTAGCAAAGTTTAAAACTTACAGCAGTTTTATCTATTTTATTGTTTTCTAGTGAATTTTCAAGTCGTTTAAACTGAGTGGATTTAAAACCGCGTCTTGTTGACAACTGAAAAGAAGATCTAGTGTACAATTGAGCACTAGTCTTTGCAGTATGGCAATAAGATGACTGAAGGTAAAGTCGTGTCAGCATATGCCAATAAAATAAAGTGATAAAAAAAAAAAAAAAAATAAACAAAAAAAAAAGAAAAGCGAGCGAGGGATAAGAGAGATAAAAAAAATTCTAAACCTTAAAAAAAATTTACCGGAATCTTAAATTCGGATGATCATCAACCATATATATCCATTTTATTTAAAAAAGGGAGATATCAAAATATTTATATAGATTGTACGTAGAGTTTTTCTACATGGAACTATTAGTAATATCTTTATTAATTATTTTATAATAAACAATATGTTATATATTATCATATTATATATGGATTTTATTATTATGATTATTATACTATAACATATTATATATATATATATGTATGTATGTATATACGTATATATGTATGCTTGTATGTACATGTATACTATTATAATAGATCATATTATATACTATTATAGTATTCATGTACGTACTTATGATTTTAATAATATTCTGATTTAATATTAAACATATTGTTAAAGCTTAAGGTTTTAATTAACGCCAAGAAGGAAGTAAAAATAAAATAGGGGAAGCAAAACAAAAAAGCACTGGTCTATTAAATCATTATATACATACCCCTTTTTATTTAACCAATCATTTATACTTTCTTTTTGCATATATAAACCTTTTTTTTTCTCGTTTTCTTTCTTTTCTTCTCTTCTTTTCCTTTTCTTACTCTTTTTCTTTCTATTTTTTCTTTTCTTTTTAAATAAATCATCATAAATATAAATATATAATGAGTAGAGATAATAAAAAACCAACTTCTTTAGTTACTCATCTTGTTGCTGGTGGAGCTGCTGGGTTTATGGAGGCTTGTACTTGTCATCCTTTAGATACTATTAAAGTTCGTATGCAATTATCAAAGAATGGTGTAAGAAATGCTGCTGTAAGTTTTGAAAATATATGTGATTTTTGCTATTTTATATAAAATAAAATATTGAATTTTTTTTTTATTTATAGGGTCAACGAGTTGGATTTCTTGGTGTAGGTTTAAAAATTGTTCAAAATGAATCTTTTTGGGCTTTGTATAAAGGTTTAGGTGCTGTTGTTTCTGGTATTGTTCCAAAGATGGCTATTCGTTTTAGTTCTTTTGAATTTTACAAGTCTCAATTAGCTGATAGTAATGGTATTGTTAGTACCAAGGCTGTATTTTTAGGTAAAAGAAAAATATGAAAAGGAAAAAAAAAAAAATAGTGATCAAGAGTAAATGAAAAAAGAAAGGTATTTATGTAAATATATTAATCTTTCTCTCTCTCTCTCTTTTTTTTTTTTTAATATTATTATTTATGTTATCATCATTATTAGCTGGTTTGGTAAATAATAATAATAATAGTAGTAATAGTCATATAAATTAAATAGATAATAATAATAATAATAATAATAATGATTCTTATTTTTACTACTATCATTAATTATGAATAGCTTGCTGGTACCACTGAAGCTGTAATGGTTGTTTCACCAATGGATTTGATCAAGATTCGTTTGCAAGCTCAGCGTCATTCTATGGCTGATCCTTTAGATATCCCTAAATATCGTAATGCTCCTCATGCTGCTTATACTATTGTTAAAGAAGAAGGTATTAGTGCTTTATATAAAGGTGTTACTTTAACTGCTTTAAGACAAGGTAAGTTTTATTATTGTTTATTATTTATTATTAACAAGGGGAGGGACGAAAAGTATGGATTCTTTCAAAAAAATATTCTCGATTAAAAAAAAAAGGGGGGGAGGAGGAGGAGGAGAGGGATAAAGAATATATATATATATATATATAAAGGGGAATAATAATAATATAATATACCTAAAATCATATATATAAATTTTATTTTTTAGCCACAAATCAAGCTGCCAATTTTACCGCTTATCAAGAATTCAAAAAGGTAGCAAGAAAATGGCAAAATTTAGAAGAATTGCCATCATATCAACATTTAATTCTTGGTGGTGTTTCTGGTGCCATGGGTCCATTATCCAATGCACCTATTGATACTATTAAAACCCGTATACAAAAATCAAGTGCCAAAGGTTCTGGTTGGGAACGTTTCAAAATTGTTACATCTGAAATTTACTATAAGGAAGGTTTTAGAGCTTTTTATAAAGGTTTAACACCTCGTGTATTACGTGTTGCTCCCGGTCAAGCTGTTACATTCATGGTATATGAAAAAGTCAAGTCATGGATTGATGTTTTTACTGAAAAAGTACAAGATTCTGAACCTGCTACTCAAATTTTACCAGCTAGAAAATAATGATTCTATTTTTTTTTTTTTTTTTTTTCATATATAATTGTTATTTTTACAAGTAATTTTTTTTAGTGATTGATATATATAAAATTTAAAATTATATATAAAATAACTATATAGTAATCTTTATCCATTTTAATTCATAGTCATATTATTTATCTATATCCCTAATAATAAATAAATATAAATAAAAAGATTTAAAAATATATATTGATTGCATGTTTAGATTGGCGAAATAAATAAATAAATAGTACTTTATCAGTTGCAATCATCATAAACAATAATAAAATTGGGCGTATCGAGAATATCCCTTCATTTTTATTTTCCACTTACATGTAAATAAATAAACCTTGCATATGTTTAAAAATTTTCAAATATAAATAAAATATAATGATGTTTTTGTTTATTGACAGTAAGCAAATAAATAATCAAGTAGCTAAAGATAAAATGGTTTATAATTCAGTATGCGGAGAAGGGTCTATTTCCAAATATTCACATACAAATGCCCTAAATAAGATATCAAAGTTTTTTATAGTAGGTGGATCAAGGCAATCAGCATTATCCTATATATATATATATATATATATATATATTAGTACTCAAGTAAATTTATTGTAGCTTGTTTTCCTTCCCTTTCCCTTATTTTTTTTTTTATTTTAGTTTCATTTTTTATATTACCGATTCTTTATGCCAAACTTCAGGGAAAGGGAAAGGAATTAAATGTAAAATATTAACTCCACGTTGCATAAAAGGAATGTGATCATCACCAATAGCTCCACTTTGAAACTTCATTTCAGTTAAACCAGAAGGTAAAGAAGGTATTAACGCAAGCCCATCCTTAGATTTAGTTTCAAGTAATTGATAAGAAAAGAGACGAGCTTCCAATTTGGATAAATGATTATAAAGCCAACTAGTGGATCTGAAATAATCATGAAACTTTGGATTAGGAGTCCCGATCAAATCTAATAATACTAAAACATCTAATAATTGCAAACGATTAGCTTGCTTCACAGTTTGAGGATGGTATTTCATTAAACTTTCTTGTTCCCATCTAGCTGCCAAATGTCTTGCTCCATAAATAGAATCTGTGTCTGACCATTTTTTAAAGGCTTCTTCACCATCGAAAAATATCATTTCAAGAGTTGTTGTATCTTCAGGTTTTTTATTATTTGCTGTCATACGCCAATCTGAATCACTGGATAAATAATCGTTTAGAGTTTCTGCTACAGAAAGTAATATGCCGCAAGGAACAGCCGAATCTGTTGCACCTATGAACTTGAAATCAGGACTATACATGGAATCAAAGTGAGCTGCCAATACAAAACGTCGTTGAGCTGAGGGCTCTTTAGTCACAATCACATTGGTAAAGTTTTTTTCCCCTAAAGGTGTAGATGCGGTAAAAGTATCCAACTCAATGTTCCATTTTAATTGTTGAAAGTGTTGTATAATCATTTCACGTACTTGTTCATTAGATTCGGTGCCTGAGATTCTTTCAACAAGAAAAGGTTTTAAAAGTCGTCCAGTTTGAATATCTAACGTTTCAGGCTTTGATAACTTTGCTATTTTTTCTAATGAATCTTTAGATAATACTTTATATCCATATATAACATTATTAAAAATGCAAAGTAAACAAAATAATAAAGCTATTTTCATTTTTTATTTTTTTAATTAAAATAAAATAAAAAATTATTTAGTGGAAAAGAAGCATCAGAAATTAAAAAAAAAAAAAAATTATAAACCATTAGATTTTTTTCTGGAGGAGATTTAAAATTAGTCGCACTCTTTTCATCGTTTTATTTCATGTTTTAGAGTGGTTTTTTCATTTTGAAGGTAAAAAAAATTAACGCGTTATAAAATTATAATTTATGAATGATTTTTTATTTACATTATATATCTAATAATTTCATAGTGTATATATAATAAAACCCAAAAGAATTAAAATTTTTTATGAGAGTTCTATTTTCCTTTTTTTTTTTTTTTCATGCATAAATATAATCATCAAAAAAATAAAATAAAATAATATTATAAACATATCCCATGAATAAAACAATTTATATAGCTATGGTATGTCTTGATTGTAATTTGTTTTTATTAAATAAATTGAATTTGATATTATATACCTATTTTTTTTTTTTTTTTTTTTTATATATAAAAAAAGAGTATTTAAAACTAGACAATTTTAATTGTAAAATAAAAGTAAAATAATAAAAAAACAATGACAGTAATAATAATAATAGTTCATTTATGATATAATTCCATAGTCCTTTGTTTCAATTAAACAATGACATCCACAACCAGTGGGACATACATCGTATTCATTAAACCATTCCTTTATATGTTTACTATGGCCTCCATGCTTACAATTGATACAAAAGTTGACCAATCCTTTAACCAATTGGTGACAAATACTACAATTGACTTGAGTACGAATTTTTCTACATTGATAACACATTCTTTCCGTACCAATGACTTGAGCATCGCACATATGACAATTGACCTGGACTTCCATTGTTCTTTCTTTTGATTTTATATGATGTTGTGAGGAGAAAGAGGAGGATGAGGGTGAGGATATATTGTTTTTAGGATTAACACATTTTAATACTTCTGCACGCCTTTCCCATAAATCCAATCGGTATAATAGATCTGCATAATTCATTCGTGTCACATCATATTGGCCAGATTTTTTCGGTGATAATAATGGTATATGATTGTATACAAATTCTTTTTCACTATCAAACCATTCCATATTATTAAATTGAATAGATAAATCATCACATTGTAATACGGTACCTTCTTTGTTAGCAACAATGAATGGTTGATAAGGAACAACACCTGGTGATGGCAAAGGTACAGATGTGCTAGATGTAGGAAGTAAAGTAAAGTTAGGAAAATTGGCTATATAAGGACTAACTAGCCCAGATGGTGCTGACATGTATGAATGACTAGATCCCTGACTACCTGCTACAGTACGTACACCAGGCGCCGTATTGCTAGGTATTTTTACTCCAGAATAAGATGTCATCCACGATTGCGGTCGATTCGTAATTCTATTGGCTAAATTATTACTATTACTATTTGCTAAAGGTTCTGTAATTTCAGAAGGTGTATCCATAAGTGCTTGTTTCTCTGAAGAAGGTGACGTACGTCGATCATTATTATCCCAAAAATAAGATAAAAAGTTGGTACCTTTTGTCCCATAAGATTGGCTGAGCTGAAGCTGATTATTATTACGATTTGGTACGTTTGAATTACTATTCAAGTTAGGTCCAGAGTTTGTTCTATGTATGTTTTGTCTTGTTTTCTTGATTGAAAAATAATCTACATTTGTTGGTTTATATAATAAATCACCACTAGTACTAGATAATATATAGTCTTTTGAATTCCATGATTTTAATTTTCTAATTTCATGACGTGATGGTTTATGTATTGGAATTTGAATATCTTGAAATAAACAGGAAAGCAATGCAGCCATTTGAATATCGCCAATGCGAATAAAATGTTGTAAACTTTGTATACGTAGATGAATAGAAAAAAAAAAAAAGAAAAATGTTGTTTAATGAACTTTTCATTTAAAATGTTACCATTGTCATATATATATTAATAAAATAATAACTTACATATTATCAACCAATTTTTGTCCAAGAGGATGTGAGCCCCAACGTACTTGCTGTTTTGGTAATTCATAAAGTAATTTAATAGTAGCATCTCTATAATTATAATCCACCTTTTCTTCTTTATAATCATTTGACTCAGCCGTAGTTTTATTGGTCGTTTGTTTTCCTAAAGGTGACTCAGTATCTGATTGTGTTCTATTATTTTTTGAGGATGTAGTATGTGTTGGTCGTGGAAGTAAATCATGTTGTTTATTTAATAATTCATCAATCAAGTTTAAATCAGTGATTTCTAAAGGTACACATTCGCGTAAAATTTCCATACAAATTTTCCAAATTTGAGCTAAATCTTCACGATCATGAACACTTGCTACTTTTGCATTATGTTTACAAGCATCGGTTGGGCTACATGTAGATAATCTATTTTTTTTTTTAAAAAAAAAATAAATGTACATATATATCAAGTATATGATTAAGTATTATATTAGAAAAAATATCATAAATAAACATTATATTAGAAAATAGAATCATAAATAGATTACTCACATGAATTCTTTAGCCAACCAAGGATCAAATGGCATTATGTCTGAGCAATCAAATATCGTAATATTATGTGTAATTTGATCAGATTTGGAACCATGGTATAATAGACTATCGTCAGGCTTTATTGAAGAATCCAATGCCATTCCCTAGTAGATATAAGGAGAAAAAAATAATAATAAAAAAGTAAATAAATGAAAATTAATACTTGTAATAAAGTCATATTAATGATATTTATATTACTAATATACTTACATCAGGTTTGAAATAAATAGATGCCATATTTGCCAATCCGTCATCAATATCATCAGGATCATCATCATATGTATATTCACCAAATGTACCAGAACCATTGACTACAACAGTAGCATTTCTTCCTTGACGTGACATAGCAGCAATTTCTTTATATTCTTCAAATTGTTCATATGACTTTGGATGTTTATAAAAATCTTGATAAGTGTTTTCAAAGTATTCACCACTATTTGTATTACTTGAAGAACTAACATCTTGTTTAGATTTGTTATCGTTTCTATTTGCACCTTTTTTCGGATCACGAAGAGTAGAAAAGAAACACACAAGCTGACCTAGAGTATGAATAAATTTAAATAAATTTATAAATATATAAAACTTCATCAGCATCATCATATCTAATTAAATAGAAAAAATAAAATAAAATAAAAATAAATAATCTATTACCGCTTCCCGAGAATACGCCACCACATAAACGAGGAAATGGAACCTTTTCATCAACAGATTGCTTGGAAGATAAATCAAGTACAATCCCTTTTTCACTTTGTAAACTACCACGTTTTCCATTAGTCATACCATATCCGCCCTATGTTTAAAAAGTATTATTATTATTATTACTATTAATATTATATACATTTTTATTTTATTATTTTATATATTTTAGTTATTATTACTATTTTATATACTCTAGTTATTTTTATTGTTTTTATTTACCATAAATGAGGGACCAACAAATATTTCATCATCAGAGTCAGCTTCGCCCACGGCAGCACTATTCCAATTACCAACATAATTTGTATTTGATTGATTAGGTGAGTCTTTATTCATTCCAGTATCATTAAAAGTAGCAAGCCCAGCTGACTCATCATCATACTGACCATGTCCATTTAAATTAGTTGCATCCATCTTTGTATTATTTGGCATTACTGCATTGGAAGAAACACCGCTTCTAAAATGTGATTCTTCTTCTTGCATAGTTTCACCTAATAAGTAGCGAATACAAGGCTCTAAACACCATCGGTTTTGTGAAGTATAACTTGATGCTAAGGCATTCAAATCTTGAGCAATATGGGTTCTATAATAAATGGATATCATACTATTTTTTTGAATGTCAAACTCAGGTGGGCTGTTGTCGGGGTATTGCTGGCTAAAGCGAATTGTAATTCTTAAAAATGTTGTTCCAGATTCAAACCATTGTCCGTGTAAAGATATAGTGCATGTTCGAGCAGCAGCATCCACCTAAAATAATATACATATAAAGACATAAAAAAAAATTCATTTTAATTTCTTATTTTACCTAGTTTATGTTTATAGATGTATGCATGTGCGAGTGTATTAAATTACCTTTTCCGTTTTGACACCCACACTAGCATATTTATTTAACACAATTGATAATTCTTCTGCTAAGGATTGATATGTATTTTCTGTTGACGTATTTTTTTTCAAATCATTATTGGGTGTAATTGTTTTCACATTTTGCATCCATAACAAAGGATTGATGGTATATTTTTGTTCACGATATGCATTGGATGTAAAATTGTAACCTGTTGAGTAATTCCCAATAGATCCATTGAAAGCTGATGTATTAGAAGGTATCAATTTGATAGGTGCTATAGCTGCTGCTACTGAGAGCGAGCGTTCATCAGTTTTTTCATCCTCTACTGGTGTTTCTTGAAAAGAATGCGAGTGGTAGATACCATTTGAACCAAGTGCTTTTGAAGGAACCCTATAGCATGTTTTTTTTGAACTTGGACAGTGGCCAACAGACTATAATGAATATTATATACTTACAATTAATATAATTAATCATACCAAGTTTTTTTTTATTTTTTTATTTTTATTTTTTTACCTTCATTATATCTTCAGATACTGGCCAGAGCCTTAAATTTTGATCTTTAGACCATGTTACTAATTGGAACTCACGATCATCTATAATTAAATAGTATATATAAATTAATCTATTTATTGATTTCTATATTTAATGTTTGTTTTATTTTTTATTCTTTATTATTGTCGTCATTATAAAATATTATTACCCGCATCATTAGCTTGGCCGCCTTTCCATCTCCAAACAAATTCTTTTACTGTATCAGTATGACCTTCAAATAAATGAACTGGTTTTTCTGGTGTTGCACGATTATATAAATAAAGAGTTGATTCTGAACGTTGAGGCATTGTAAGTACTCCGTTGCCAAAAGGAGTATTTCTTGCACGCCAAACAGGGGAATTAGTTGTAATGGTTTCTTCTTCTTTTTCTGGTGAATGTATATTCCAATACTGCCATTTTAAAGAATAAAAATAAAAATTAGGCCAATAAATATCATTTTATTTTTTTATATTTTTATATTTTTTCTCCTTTAATAATTAGATATAATTCAATTACCTTAACTAATTTATCTAAACTACACGTAACAATATCATGATCGTTTTGTCTACTCCAATCGATACCGTATATTTTTTTTGAATGGGCAGTAATACTTGTCATAGGGACGGCTCCTTTCTATTTTAAAATTTAGTAATAAAAATAGCAATGGAAAAAATATTTTTATTAAACATACTACCATGGGACCATGTTCATATATATAAATATACTATTATTATTTACACGCATATCCCATATTTTCACATCTTTATCATGGGCGGAAGCAACTAAATACTCATTTTTAAAGTTAAATTTGACCTGGGTAGCAGCAGCTAAGATGAAAAAAAGAAAAGGAATATATATATTATATTAAAATAGAATATTCTTTGTAATTTTTATATTTTCTATATATATATATATATGCAGCTATCTTATTACCATTCCATGGTGTAAAAGAATTTGCGGGTCTATAATAAAGATCATCTTCTCGTCTTTGGTGACTATTTCCAGCACAACGAAGATCCCATACGCAAACATAAGTATCAACAGAACAGGTAGCTACAATATCAGGATGATGTGGAGACCAGTTTATATCGGATATAGCTCGTGCATGAGCATGAATAGTATGCTCAATCACTTGCGAGCTTGAATTTAAATTCCATATCAATAATTTTTGATTTGACTATTTTAAATCCAATGTATATATATAATAAATATAAATATATTTTTTATTTTATAATTATGGTGAATATAGCTTTTTTTTTTTTAATAAACTCTATTACTTATGGTTTTATTTACTTACAGTCGATGCTACCCAAGCTTCACGGCTTACATAAGGACTCCATTGTACATCAGCTACTTCCCATTTTGACATATGTGGTAAGATACGTGGTATTAACCAAGGATTTTCTAAATCGATGATAACAAGACCTTGTCGGCTTTTAATATATAAAAACAGATAGTTATAATAATAGCAGTAATATTCATTAGTTTTTATTATTATTAACAAATAACCAATACTGAAAAAAATATTTTTATATGTATTTACCCAGCTAAGACGACATCGCGAGAGGCAGGACTTATACTTAAACTACCAACTGAATGATGAAGACGTATTTGTAACGACTGATAAAAAGTATCTTCTTTACGCTGTTCGGTAATAGCTTTGACCGGCTGTTGTTGTTGTTGTTGTGGATCTTTATTAGCATTTATATTGGTTGAATTAAAAGTAGGAATTCGATTATTATTATATAAATCTTTTTGTTGTTGAATAGTACTTGAAATATTTTGAATATTATATTGTTGTTGATCTAAATTATTTACAGTTGTTTCATTATTATTATTTTTATTATTATTATTATTGTTATTATTTGATAAGTTTGATATATAAGAACTTATATCATTATTTTCAGTCCCTGTTGCTCCATTATTAGGTGATAATTCCATTGAATATCATTTATAAAATAAAAAAGATATATAAAAGAATAGAGTAAAAGGTGAAAACAATAAAATAAAATGAAAAAGAAGGAAAAGAAAAAAAAATGCGGCATTTTAAATAAATATCAATCCAAAAAAAATTATGCCTAGTGAAAAGGAAAAACTAATAAATGTCAGTTACAGTTTCTTAAATTCATGTAATTGAAAGCCAGTCAGATCAAAAATTTTGAAAAAATATATTAAAAAAAGGAAAAAAGAGTATTAATTATAATGTGATAGGTAAAAATCAAACTATAAACATAGAATGGTTCAATGATTAATATTCTTTTTTAGTTGTTCCTTTTTTCTTTCTTTTTCGTTTTTTCTAATTTAATATAAATATACCTCATACATTATTATTAATGTTGATGTTTCTTCTCGTTTTATATAAAGTTTATAATCTTCTGGTAAATAAATTTGTTTTTGTTTACATGTAACAGATTTAAACTATCATCATATTCTTTTATTTATATATTTAAAAATAAAAAGAGAAGGAGAAACTAACCATGGAAAGTTTGTTTTCGGGAAGAGAGTGTTTTGGGTTATGAACATTATTATGTTATACTGCTATATTGATATAAGTTGAACAAAAAAGGATATTCATATTTTTTTATAAACCATGACAACCTATATTGAATTAAGAATGAAGTTTTTTAATATAAAGGTAATTTTTACATATTAAAAATAATTCTGAATTAATATAGTACTTTATATATTTTAATAACCTTCTACATTTTTTATTAGTTTTTTATTATTGATATAGGACATAACATTCTCTCATTTAACTCGTCAAAGATAACAGTAAAAAAAAAATTAAAAAACGAATCATGCATTCTGTACTTAAATAGAATCCCCGATCACATGCCCACATAAGATTTTTTTCACCTTTTTAAATTCAAGTAATTTTTTTTCTCGTCCCCTTTTTTTCTTTTCCTTTTTCTTTTTATTTATTTATTTATAACCAAGTCATTATTTGTTTATTATTATTGTTATTAGATTGATATAATTACAATATCATATACTTACTCACTTTACTGTATTAAAAATAAACAAAAAGATGCAGGAGATACAAATCCAACCTAGAGATGCTTATGAACACTATGTATATGTAAAACACCCTGGAACAACACTAAAGTGGAATTTTAATACAAAAAAGAAAAATATACATTTTGGTCTTTTTTATAGACCTGGATCGCCTATAGCTTTTGTAGACCATACTTCAAATAATAATAATAATAATAATAATAATAGCAGTACAATAGACCAAAATGGAAGTGGTTTAAAATCTGTATCAGTTACTACCAGTTTAAATACTTTTACTGGGGAAAACAATAGCAGTAATAGTAGAAAAACCTCATTAACTCATGGTAACTCAATCAACCATTTACGTAGGAAATCTTTAGCTTCCTTACACTTGCTTGAACATGATTTTCAAGAAATTATTCCTATTAGTCACGTAAACTCATCAGAAGATCATATTCAAGGAACTTATACACTAACAGAACCAGGAAACTGTATATTGATATTTGGTAAAATTTTTTATTTTATTTTATGTATATATTAAGGATAAAATACAAGAGATAAAAAATGATAATAAAAAGAAATTCATTTCTAAATGGTTGTCGATTTATAATAATTATATATTCATACCTAGATAATACAACATCCATTAATACTTCGAAGGTATTAAGGTTTGAGGTAACAAGTGATGAACCAATTCAAGAAAATGCAACGCTAGAAGGTGATCGTGATATTTCTGGATATTTATTAAAAAAGCGAAGAAAAAGAATGCAAGGCACGTTACCCATCCAATATATCTATTTCACTATATACTAAAATAGTAATAATATTGCCAATAATTGAATCACCAACTCATGTACATGTACATGTTTATTTTATTTTTTATTTTTATTTTTATTAGGCTGGTGTCGAAGGTGGTTTGAATTATCAACTAATGGAGTATTGTCTTATTCGGTCAATCCTGGAGGTATAAAACGTGGCTCTATTCAAATATTAATGACAATGATCTCCATTTATCCAAAACAACGTACGATTCATCTTGATACAGGAACAACCGTCTATCATTTAAAAGCCTTAACAAAAGAACATTTTGATAACTGGGTGGATGTATTTAGAAGACAAAGGGCTTTGGGACAACGAAATAAGGATGCTGGTATTCTAGTTGATGGGGCGTGGTTGTTACCTGATAATAGATACAGATTAACACCCAACCCAACCATTCAGCCCTATCATTCTAAAAATATTGATAGCAATGGAAGTAAATTGGATATTTATGAGGAAAAAGAAGGTGCTGATGATGACGAAAATGAAGATTATTTTTCGCTTGAACATAATATCAATAAGGATTTTAAAAATTTAGCAGAAGAGTTGGATATGTTACAATCTGAAATGGATTTATTCTATAAAAAAGCAAATAAATCAATGGAAAATGTGAGCCATTCTTCATCACATTCTTCTTCCTCTTATACAACATCTTCTACAACACCCACCGTAAATAGTAAACGGAAATTCCCATTTCGACGTGGCTCTTCTCAACCCGATCAACAACATCCTCTTACACCTTTATCACTTAATTCAACACAATCCAATGAAAATAGCTCTGATGTACTTTCTATACAATCAAACACATTAGATCAATGGATGCAATCGATCCAACGTATGATTCACCTTCGTAATACCATTGAAAGGAAATATTGTCAACAAGAAAATATTTGGTCAAAATTTAAAAAACCTTATCCATATGGTTCTATCTATCAGCAAGGATCTGAATTTGGTACACCAAGGACAAGTAGTTTTTATTCTTACCATTCTTCTAATCATTCAGATATGTACTATGAAGCAGAAGAATTTGAATTATCAGATGATGAGGATGATGATACTGACTTGGTACAAGAAAATAATGAAGATGATGAAGATGACGGTGATAGCTCATTAGAAGGTAAAAAGAAAAGAAGGAGAGGAATGGGATGATAATATACAGTAAAAAAACGAAGGAAATTTATTAATAATAAAAAGTAAAAAAAAGAGAGATAGAATGATAATATTAATAATAGGAAATAGAATAAAAAAAATGAATAGATATTTTTTATTTATACCAATTTATATTATCATCATTATTTTTATATCATTATATAGTTCCAAATGATGATACGCTAAAAGCATCAATCAGCGATATTGTACAGTATTCAGCACCTTTTCTTAAACGTAGAACTATTTTACCGCATCCAGTAGCAGGGGAAAACGTCAATATATTAGGTCTCTTGCGAAAAAATATTGGAAAAGATTTATCAACCATTACCATGCCTGTTAGCCTTAACGAACCACTCAATTTATTACAACGATTATGCGAAGAATTGGAATATTCAGAATTGTTAGATCAAGCTAATGCCATGGAGAACTCTATTGACCGTTTAATGTATGTTACTGTGTTTGCTGTTACTGGGTATGCCTCCAGCCAATATAGAATTGGCCGTAAATTTTGGAATCCATTACTATTTGAAACTTACGAATGTATACGTCCTGATAAAGGTTTTAAATTTATATCTGAAAAAGTATCTCATCGACCTAATGTTATGGCTGTAAGTTTTTTTTATATGTGTTTATTATTATATATATATATGTATCTTTATTTATTTATCATTTTTTTTATCTATTTAATTTTTATATAATAGTGCTATGCTGAATCAAAAAATTTTAATTTCTGGCAATCAACTGAAGGAAGTACCAAGTTTTGGGGTAATTTTTTTTTACTTTTTTTTATTTTCTTTTCATAAAATTTATTAATTATACTTTTTAATTTGAATTATTAATTTTATTTTTATTGTTTTTATTTTATTTTTTATCATAGGAAAATCAATGGAATTTATTTCTGAAGGAACAATTCATGTTAAATTGCCTAATCATCAAGATCATTTTACTTATACAAAACCAAGCAGCCATATGCGGAACATGATCTTAGGACAGCGATATTTAGAACATGTTGGACAGATCAAAGTGATGAATCATACAACAGGAGATTATGCCATTGTTACATTTAAAGAGGCGCAAAAGAATGGTGGAGGTAGTTTTTATTTTGGAGGAGGAGACTGGGAAAGAAATGTAATTGAAGCTCTATTTTATTCGTCCAAAAAAGAAGAAAAACCAATTAGAAAAGTCGTTGGTAAATGGAGTCAATCTTTATCACAAGACCTTGGTGACAATCAATTTAAAATATTATGGCAAGTCAAACCGCCTACTGTCGATCGTCCTATGGATTATTATGGGTTTACTCAATTTTGTATGGAGCTGAATGAAATTACTGATATTGAAAAAGATAAATTACCTATTACTGATACACGCTATCGACCAGACCAACGCTTATTTGAACTTGGTAATATATATATAAAAGGAGTAATAGTTATAATAATAGTTATAATAATAGTTATAATAATAGCAATAACAAGAATAGATATGATTAATTAAATTATTATATGTATATTGAACAAATAATTAGGTAAAGTGGATGAAGCAGAAAAAGAGAAAGAAAGAGTAGAAATAAGTCAACGTGAACGTAGAGCACAGTATGAAACACATGGAGAAGCGCCTCAGCCACTTTGGTTCCAACGTAGTGCCAACGATCCATCGCAATGGGAATACAAAGGTGGTTATTTTGAAGCAAGACATACAGGAAATTGGCCAAAAGATATGACCGTATTATGGTAATTTCTCTTTTTTCTTCTTCTTTTTTCTTTTTTCCAACAACACTATATACTTTTGCAAATGATAACCAACGAGATAATATACACCATAATATAATACAATCATCATTATGATGGATAATTATATATTAATATATTCCCAACAAATAATACAATATAATCATTCAATAGAATTTTACTATTAGTATAGATCAATAACTAATTTTGCACTCATTAAATAATACTATATAATATTCCAATAATAATAAATATAAACTTTATTCTATTCTCTATCTTATAATAAATTACTTAATTTATTTATATAACATTATTACTTAAGTGATGAAAATTGAACTACAGATTGGTATATAAAGCAATACTCAACATACGAATGAAGAATGAATTACAGAAAAGTATGTACGTATATAGTTTGTGTTATAATTTTTTTATTAAGTTTATTTTTAAAATAAATAAAATAAAATATGATATTTATATTTTTAAACATTCAATGTTCAATAAAATAAATAGTAATAATAAAATAAATAAATAATATAATGTAAATATAAATTAAGTTGATAAAAAATTAATTATTATGTATGGTTACCGTCTAAATGTGGAAGATTAATATGATGGTCAAAATCGCTTAGAGAATTTGAACGAGATAAACCAGTAGTTGGTGTAGATGATCGAGTAGACATGGAGGATAAATATAATGAAGAAGTAGTATCATCATATTGAGATTCAACCATAGATAATCGTGAAGAAATATGAGAAAAAGCATCATCATAATCTGTACTAACAAAAGAAAGTCGTGAAGAGATATGAGAAGCTGCATCATCATATTGTGTAAAAGTAGATCCAGAATGCAAAGAAATACCATCATCATAATCATAGCCTTCTTGATCATCATTATTATTATTAGTATTGTTATTATCAAAATTTAAATTTTCTAGTTGATTTGATGTTGTTGGTAATAAGCTATAACGTTTTGTCACTGTAGAAATAGATTCACCACTACTTACACTGAAATTATCATCATCCTCTTCATCCATATCTATATTCTTGTATTCATTTCTCTTTTTCTTTTTATCGTCACCATCATCATTACTATTTTGATATTTAATATTCGTAGTACGATCCATATCAGATTGCTGTTGAATTGATTCTAAAGGTGATGATGTAGTAGTGGTAGTAGCAGTAACAATAGTAGAATCATTAATGTTGGATTTAAGAGTAGTAAACTTTTTTACCAAATTGCCAAGGGTATCTTCTTTAGAAATAATATCAATTGGTGATAAAGGCCGAATATCATTTTGTATATCCTTTTGAAGAGATATTTTTGAATGATCAGTGATTGCTGGTTTTTTTATTACTAAATTTTCAATTTCTTTTTCAGATTCTATTATATCTTTTTCCTCTATTAAAAATGGTTTTATACGTTGTAATGTAGAATGATCATGAATAGTTGTTGTTTTATCATTTTCTTTCGTAGATTCACTATTACAATTATTATCGCTGTTATTGACATCTACCATTTTAATCATTGTTTGACGTTGTATATTATCACTCTCTTCTTCTTCTTCTAAACTATCAAGACTAGCACTACCAATTGATTGCTTTGTTGATATTCCATTATTTGCTAAAAAAGATGAAGATGAAAATGAAGGTGAAACATCAACATGAGATTCGGCAATAGAAGAAGGAGGTGAAGAGATGGATGACGTAGTTGAGGATCGACTTTTATTTTCATTCAGTAATAAACTTTTCTTATCTATCATGTTAATAGAAGAGGAGCATGATGATGGAGCAGATGGTTGAATATCCTCATTAAATTGAAGTTGAAAAGATTGAGTAGTATTTGTAATATTTGTAGTAGTATTTGTCGATGAATTAGGTAAACGAGGTTGAATGATTGGTAGTTTACCAGTTGCCATTTCTGAAAGAATTTTACACCAAGATAACATTTCTTCATTATTTTTTGCCTTGATAATATATACCTTTTTATGATGTTGCTTATGTTGAGGAGAAGAAGGAACATCTGATCCTGCAGATGCTGGTGTTATCGTTGATAAATGCTGTTGATGCTTTGATTGACTGGAAGAGGGTGAAGAAGTAGATGGTGCTGATGGTGAGGTAAGGCGTTGAATTTCAAAAGTACAATCATCTATAGGTTGGATATGAGC
Organism: Cunninghamella blakesleeana; assembly: GCA_017871115.1. NCBI lineage: Eukaryota > Fungi > Mucoromycota > Mucoromycetes > Mucorales > Cunninghamellaceae > Cunninghamella > Cunninghamella blakesleeana. The sequence continues at coordinate 2,764,334 of JAFCIZ010000001.1, read as the reverse complement.
ACCTGGGATATAAATTGATCGTTCAGGTACTAATTTATCATCCAAGCTAAACTGATGTAGATATCCACTTTGTGCAAGCACATAAAGCCGTTCACTAAATCTAACCTTGATACCACCAATATATCGATCCATGTTTCCCTTTTTTAATGTCACTACCTTAGTATGCAATTTATTTGGATAGAGTATTTTTAAATAATCTTTCTTTGGGTTTTCCTCATCTACTAATTCTTTTTCTTCCTTTGCATAAAAATGCTCCCATTCGTGCTGTGGTACAATCCGCTCCATTAATAATTGAAAAGGTGCTGTTTCTTCATCTGCTGATCCATCCCATATACCTGGTGCCAAATATTCACAACAATATTGTACAATTGGTTTTAATGCTTCTAATAACTGTTTTTCAAATTCAGCTGTTTCTTTTTGAATTGGCACCATCAGTAATCTTAATCTATTTTCTTCATCCACTTCTCGTTTTAGTTGTCTTAACACGTCTACATACAATATATATATGCATATGTATATATAATAAAAATTTCGGTTAGTATCTTTCATCCATCTTTATTGTATATTTGTATTTTTGCTCACTATTAGCATTAAAGCATTTTTATTTTTTTAAATTGAAAAAACTTACATAAATTAGCCAACCAAGGATCATTTTTACCATGTTGTTGTGAAGATGAATCGGCTAATTGGCAAGCTTTATTTAATAAATCCATTGATTTTTTTGTTTGTTCAGCCCTTCTTAATAATTCATCCAATAATAACTTGGGATCATTTCTTAAAACTTTTATTTTTTCTTTACATTCCTTTTTAAAGCGAAGTAATGTAGGGATATAATTAAGTTGAATAGTAGATCCAAATTTATGATGACTATCAGCTACGCTTGTAGTAATGAGACGAAAGCCAGCATATAAAGTAGAAGCAGCAGGTGTTTGATCCGGTTGAAGTTCCATTTGAAATAAAGATCCATGACGATTGGCATATCCTCGACTTAATTGTAAATGAAGCTTTGAAGTTTCTTCTAACCATTGTATTAAACATTTAATCAATTGTAGCCATTGTTCTAGACGAATCACAATCACACTGGCACGGTTCAGCGATAAGACAAGCTTTCCAGTCCCTGTTGATCGAGCTACTGTGCTTGCTATAGTAGAAGAAGGTGGACGGCGATATACATTTTTATTATTTTTATTTGATATTGTATTAGTTGATAAAGAACGTCTAGGTTGCGGTGGGGTAGATAAAGTAGGTGTAATAGAACGACGTGAAGTAGTACTTAGATTTCTTGTAAGTGAAGAAGACGATTGTTTTAAAGTTGGAATTGGCGAAGGAGAAGGGAAATAGCTTTCATCCAATTTAGTCATAGTATTTTTATTTTTTTTAAAAGATAAAGATCTTTCTATATTAGGAGCACTAATTGTTCTTTGACGTTGTTGTTTTGTAGGTTTTGCATCGCTAATAAAGTCTAAAAGTTCTTGTGGTGGAAGTTGATCAAACTGTTCAATAAATCTACCTTGTTTTTTGATATTATTGGCTGGTTTTTTTATTGTTTTATTAGTACCGACACCTCTTAAATTACTTTTTTGAGGACGAGGAGGAGGTGGGTTTTTATTATTATATTCTGTTGAATTTATCATAGCATTAGAAAGAATAATAAAAAAAGAAAGAAAAAGAAAGTTCTTTAAAAAAAAATATATAAATAAATAATTGGTAATAAATAATAAAGGAGAAAGAGAGAAAAAAAAAAAACTTAAAAATCATTGTAAATTTAAAACATTCAAATACCGCTATTTTTTTTTATTACTTTGTACCTTTTATTATATTATATATTAATACAAAAAAAAATTATTATGTATTTTTTAAAAAAAAGCTTCGTAAAACACAATAGTTTATTTAATTAGCTTTTTATATATATATATACATATATATGAATCTGCAATATTATAAAAAAGAATGAATAAGCTAATCAAGCATTAATTCAGTAAAATACCTGTCAAGTTTAAAAAAAGCTATCAAGTAGATTAGTTGTGTAACAATATTAGCCATTACAAATGTAAAAAAGGCTTTGGGAAAAGAGAGTGAAAATTAACTAGTTAGCAAAATATTGAAAATATTTATTTTCAGAAAAAAAATTTTATATTGTAATTTATATAATAAAATCTACTGCTAATAGTTGCATTTATGTAAAAGTGTATATACATAATATTCGATCAAATGCATATGATATTTTTTATATATTGGTTATTTTTTACGTTAATAATTCAAAGAAAAAATAATCTCAATGCTTATGTATAATAAAAATAAGTTTTCATCAAAATAATGAATGGATGGTTGAGAAAAATATAATGAATAACAAAAATAGAAAAGGTTTTATTACATTATGAGGCGATTTATTATAAAATGGGGAGATAAGTAAAGAAGAAACACCCCAAACATTACCTCCCATTTTAAATGTCAGTTACTTAGCATTCTATTATATATTTATATAAAATTGGTTATTTTGTAAACGTTCTGTTTTTCTAAAGTAGCATAAAAAGTATTAGTCTTCTAAAAAAAAATTAAAAAATGTTGGGGTTTTTATTAATATACAAATGTTTAAAAATACTATCAATAATGAAGATCATTATATATATATATATGTGTGTGTGTATGTGTAAATATTTATATAGCAATGAGTATTATATACAATTTTTTTTTAATTATGACTATTAGTTATAAAAAAATAATGGTAATTATGATTTGATTTATATGAACGCATAACTGTTGTCAAATAACTCTATCATATGAATATAAAGAATGACAAAGTTAAAAAAAAATTCAATTTCCGTTATTAAAAAAATGCTTTATATAACCTTCATTTTTTACTTCTTTTTCTCGTTCATAAGTTTTTTATTTTCTTGATTTTTGTAAATACACATACATAGTATAATGGAATACCTACAATTAATAAAAAGTGGTGAGAGAATCACTTTAGATTTTCCAATCTATGCTGCTACTTTTGCTATACCTGCTGGCGCTTTAGCTTTACTTATTGCTATACCTAATATACCTGGAATTATAAAACAGTTTCTTGCCATTCCTTTACTTGCTGCAAACATTCTTTATCCTCTTATATTTTCAAGTTATGCTGGTAAATAAATAATTAATAATAATAGTAAAAATAGTAATAAAAGAGCAGTGTATCAAATTTATTGTAAATTTTTATTAATAATAATAATAACAAAATAGTATTGAACTTTCTTGCTGCTCCATTCTGTTTTACTGTTAACCTTCGATTCCTCGAGCTTTTTTATGTTGGTCCTTTACTGCAAGACCGTCCTGTTTATACCTCTTTATATAGCCTTTGGGTTGATTTTTGGTCTTGTCTTAAAACATTTCCAAAATCAGAAAATAATACAAAAAAGGATGATAAAAAAAGTGAAATCAAAATATATAAAAATGATAAAGTAAGTATTTATTTTAATATATTAAACATACATACACACACACACATATATATATATATATATATATATATATATATGTATGCATGTATAAAATAAAGTGATAAAAAGATAAATAGAAAAAGAAAATATATAGATAGAATGAAACGACCATTCTGATTCTCATTTCTTTTTTTATATTTTATATTTTTATTGTTATTACATTAGAAATTTTACCATATATTAGCATCTTTGTTAATAACAATAATATTATTTGATATTTTAACTGCTTGGCTTTCTTCTTTTACCCCTTACGATATGCTAGCCTTGGAAAAAGAACAACCAGTATTATACCTTGGTTTCTTCATATTCGTTATATTATTCCTCACTTGTGGTTTCAATGTTGCTGGTTATAGTTTACAATTACTTCACTGTGTTATCATCGATAAAGGATCCTATTCTTCGGGTAAATAAATAAAATAATTGGAAATCAAGAGAAATAACAATAGATAATATAAATAAGGACAATATTGATATAGGGCAAAAAAATAAATAAAAAGAATGGTAATTATATATTAATATTCATTCTATTTTTTGTTTTCATTTTATTTTTTAAAAATATAAATAGGACAATGGAGAAAATTGATGAAAGATCCCATCTTCTCTTCTTCCTTGGATCAATTATGGTCTGTTAAATGGCATGCATTATTTAAATCAACTTGGTTACCATTCCCTTTCCGTCCAGTTCGTGATCTCACCCAACGTCTTTTAGTTAAAAGCACAAAGCATTATGTAGATATTTCTATTTATATGGCTACAATTGCCGTATTTGCTATGTCTGGATTTATGCATGAATATATGATCTTTTGTAATACTGGATGGCCCGTATATCGTCAATTATTTATCGGTAAACAAACTGTTTTCTTTGTTCTTCATGGTTGTGGTGTAGTATTTGAAAAAATTGTAAAATCTCAAAGTCAACATTACTTGCCTTCTCATATTTATAATTCATTCCCAGTACGTATTTTGAAAGGTATTTGGCTTATGATGTTTGGTGCCATTTTCTTTTCTATCTTCTTTGAAGGGTTCTTATACTGGGGCGTTATTAACCACCACCCTTTCCAATTCTCTAAACCTTATATTCATACTTTTGTTAAGTCTCATCCTCAATTACTTTCCTACTTTGGTAGTAATATTTAATTTATTTAACTTTATTAACATATTTATCATTTTCACTTATTTATTTAATCATTATCAGTTAGACGGCTATATTTATTTAATAAATCACTCCATAAAAATAATGCTAATAATAGTATATTTATGTAATTTTTACCATTATTATATTTTTGATTTACTGGTGCGCTTTCACCAAAGTAGTGATGTTGACGATCTTATATCCTTATATGGTTATACGGTTGATTTGTGAAAGTAGTTTTATTTTTATTTCTATGTAAATATAAAAAAATCTTTTCTTTATCAAGTCAAAATAAATTTAAATATATGAATGATTGATTAAAAAAAATAGCATGATTTATTATTTTATTCGTGAGATAATAGTAATATTTGCATAAGGAGTTCCTCTTAATGCTAATAGTAACATATATATATGTGTGTGTAAATACTAAAAGTCAATTGAAGCTGATTTAATATTTTTTATTTGTTTTTTGGTAATAAAATAAAATAGGCTAAGTCGCACTTTTTTTTTTTTCTAAATGAGTATAAAAAAGAATTATTTTTTTTTTTTTAAAAAAAAATCGTATCTTGTTTTATATATTTGTCATTATCAAAACAACCTTCCTTGGTTTCACAAAATTAGAAAATCGTAAATAAAAAATAAAATTCATTTGCCCAGAGTTTCTTATTTTTTTAAAAAGTGTATAAAATTTACATATAAAATAATAAAAATAATTATCGTCACTATTAATCTTTATGTACATCTATTCTATTCTATTTTATATATGTTCTATTACACCTATTCTATTATAAATGTACATAACAGAGTATATTAGGCAAAGTTAATTATGTTATGTCTATTATTTATAAAAGGAAAATGATAGTCAAACTTTAGTTATTATTTACATAACGTTATTAACGCACGGTCGCATTATTATAACTTTCATATGATTTTATATGGTTTTATCGATAAAATGTATAAAAAACGTGATACAAATTTCAAAAAAATATTTTCGGTTTCCGCCTTTTTATAAAAAGCTCATGCTTTTTTTGTATAAATATATTTTTTTTATCTTTCATTTTTCTACTTCTTTTTCCTCTCTCTCTCCATATTTTTTAAGTTTTTTTTTTTTTTTTTTTTTTGTAAATACACATACATAGTATAATGGAATACCTACAATTAATAAAAAGTGGTGAGCGAATCACTTTAGATTTTCCAATCTATGCTGCTACTTTTGCTATACCTGCTGGCGCTTTAGCTTTACTTATTGCTATACCTAATATACCTGGAATTATAAAACAGTTTCTTGCCATTCCTTTACTTGCTGCAAACATTCTTTATCCTCTTATATTTTCAAGTGACCCCAGTAAGAAATATATTGAATGATAATAAAATATGCTCATTTATATAGTCAAAAATTATACTTTCCTTTTATTATATACTTATTTGTTTATTATTATTAATATGAAAATATAGTATTGGATCTTGTTGGTAGTCCATTCTGTTTTACTGCTAACCTTCGATTCCTTGAACTTTTTTATATTGGTCCTTTAGTACAAGACCGTCCTGTTTATACCTCTTTATATAGCCTTTGGGTTGATTTTTGGTCTTGTCTTAAAACATTCCCAAAACCAGCAAAAGAAACTACAAAGGATGTCAAAAAAGGTGAAATCAAAGTATATAAAAATGATAGAGTAAGTATTTTATTTAATATATATATATATATATTTAATAAAGAGGGGGAAGAAAATAAAGAGAAAGAAAATATAATAGAAATAGATGGGTACGATGTCGATCAAAAAAAAAAAAAAAACATTAAGCTCCTTTTTATTTACTTTTATTATTTTATTTTATTTAGAAATTTTATCATGTATTATCATATTGGTTATTAACAGTAATGATTATGGACGTTTTAAGTGCTTGGGTTTCTACTTTTACAACCTATGATATTATGACTATGGAAAAACAACAACCAGTCTTTTTATTCATTTATTTCATCATCACAGGATTATTCATCACATGTGGTTTTAATGCTCTTGGCTTTGGTTTACATTTATTCCATTGTATTGTTGTTGATAAAGGGTCTTATTCTTCAGGTAAATGCTTGAAAGTATACATGAGCTGAAGAATAAAAATCGAATAAAAAAGGGACATTTATATTTACATTCTTATTTTTATATTAATTATATTAACAGAACAATGGAGAAAATTAATGGAAGACCCTATTTTATCCTCATCCTTGGATCAAGTATGGTCTTATAGATGGCATCAATTATTCAAATCTTCATGGTTAGCACTTCCTTTCCGTCCTGTTTTCATTGTTAGTCAACGTCTCTTAGCAAAACGTACCAAATACTATGTAGGAATCTCTCTTTTCATGGCTAGTGTCGCTGTCTTTGCTGTTTCTGGATTAATGCATGAATATATGTTACTTTGTAATGTAGGATTACCAGTCTACCGCCGTTTATTCATAGGCCAACAAATGTTTTTCTTTACTATTCATGGTTGTGGTGTCATTTTTGAAAAGATTGTCAAAGCTTTAAGTCAACGTTATTTACCTTCTCATATTTACAATTCTATGGCTGTACGTGCCCTTCAACATCTTTGGGTCTTAGCCTTTGGCATCGCTTTCTTTACTAAATTCATGGAAGGATTCTCTTATTGGGGTGTTTATAATGATCATCCTTTCCAATTCTCTAGACCTTATATTTATGCATTTGCCAAATCTCATCCTCAATTGCTTCCTTATTTTGGTAGCAATATTTAATTTAGAATCAGTTTTTTTATTTATTTATTAATTTATTTATTATATTTTCATTCATTTTATTCATTCATAGCTTTTATTTATTTATTTATTACTATTTAATCATCATATTTTTATATATTTAATAAATAGCTCCTTCATAATAATAATAGTAATAATAGTATTCTTGTTGATTATTGTGTCGTGTTGTATATAAATATGAAAATCCGAATAAAACCAAAATTATTTTAAAGTTTTTTTATATAAATCTAATGATCAAATACTTTTTAATTTCTTGTTTTTCTATACCTTCGTCTATTCAGTTATATATATATTTATATTGTATTGTATAATATAATAAAATGCACCTTTTGAGTTTATCTTTTATCACTTATTCGTTATCCATCTACTCTTTAAATATATTAAAATATAATAGTAGTAAAATATCTCATTTTTATTTGCTATTTGTATATATAAAGTTTTTCATTAAAAATATTTATACGATGAGATTCATTATATAAAATTCCCAAATGTTTAATATATTATTACTCATTTATTTAAAATATGTATGCATTTCGTTTATTTTTATTTTTTTTTGTTTTTGTTCTATTTTTTTAATCTTATGGGTTTTTATTGTTAAGGTTAAAAAATAGTAATAAAATTAAAATAGAGAAAAAAAGAAAATCTTGGGCCAATTTTGAAAATACGGGGTTTTAAATTTTTCACTAATTTTTTTTTCTATAATATAAATTTTTCATTTTCATACTTTTATTTACTTGCGTTTTTTTTCCTTTCGTTATACTTTTAGTAATAATAAATAAATATGTCTAATAATTCTGGTGACGAAGCTGAATTTGATTTAAAGGAGCAAGATCGTTTCCTTCCTATTGCAAAGTAAGAAGAAAACTTTACATAGTATATAATATGCAGTATTAATAATAATTGAGACGATAAATAATAATAATAACACATGTTTTTATAATAGTGTTGCACGTATTATGAAGAAATCTTTACCTGACAATGCAAAGATAGCTAAGGAAGCTAAAGAATGTGTACAAGAATGTGTATCAGAATTTATTTCCTTTATCACTAGCGAATATCCTTTTTACTAGACATATATAATATAATATATTACTACTAACTCTTTTAGAATGCAACCAATAACAAAACTATTCTATTATCCTTAACTTTTATTATTATGATTATTTTGTTATTTTTTGTTTTTTTCTAATACAGCTAGTGATCGTTGTCAACAAGAAAAAAGAAAAACTATTAATGGGGAAGACATTTTATGGGCTATGCAATCTCTTGGATTTGAAAATTACGCAGAAGCTTTAAAAATTTATCTTGGAAAATATCGCGAAGTAAAGAAGAAAAGATAGAATAGTATAAAATGATAGCGATGGAAAATGATAGAAAATGGACAGAGGAATAAATGGTGGTGTTGTTGATGTATATGATTAAGATAGGTATAGTAGCAGTGTTAATCATATTCTTATATATATTTATATTTTAGACAACAAAAATCGATAGAAACGCTGTTGTTAAAGATAAAGAAGATGAAGTACAGCAATCACAACATCAAATATATGGTGTACAACAACCTAGTGAACATCCTGGCCAATCTGTATCATTACCTGGTTCAATACCACAAGCTAATTATTATAATGGTAAAAAACAATACATTTTTTTTTATTTTTTATTTTGTTTCAAGCAAATGTTTCAATTGGACAGTGGATTTTAATTTTTTTAATCCTTTTTTTTTTCTTTTGAAAAACTATAAACAAAAACAAATATAGCTATGGCTGGACACCCATATATGGATCAAAAAAATTAAAAAAAGAACCTTGATGCGTTCCCATTACATTAAATTTTTTCTTTTTTTTGTTTTAATATAAATATATACATATATACATATATATATATCGTTTTTTATCCTTTTTACATTTTACAATCATTTATTTGATGATTTTTTTTTTACTATTATAAAGTTGGTTTCATTTTATACTGACAATATCATTTTTTTTTATCACCAAAAGAAAATAAATATTTTGTATACATATATATTTAAAAAATAAATATATAATTCTTTCTTTTATTCTCTCTCATATATTTTTTTATTATTATAATTATTATCTTTATTAAATATTAATTTTTAATGCACTGAATAAAATAAAAATTCTAATTTTATTTATATATTTATTGTTTAATACCATATTGGGCTTTATATTCTTTCATAAGAGCAAGTTCCTTTTCATAGGTACCTTTTTCTTCCATGAATTCCATAATATGATCCATTGTAATAATAGCACGAACAGGAATATTATTTTTTTCTTGAACGGATTGAATAGCAGATTTACCAGAGCCATCAGGAGCAACTTCAGCACGATCCACAGCAACCAAGACACCACTTATTTGACATTGATTAGCACGAATAATTTCAATAGATTCGTTAATAGCTGTTCCAGCAGTAATCACATCATCCACTACCAAGATATCGCCCTTTAAAGGTGTTCCAACAATGTTTCCTCCTTCTCCGTGATCCTTTTTTTCTTTGCGATTAAATGCATAGGGTGCTTCAAGATTATGATCATTGGCTAATGATAAAGCAGTGGCACAAACTAAAGGAATTCCTTTGTAAGCAGGGCCAAATAAGACATCATACTTGAATCCAGCATCAACCAAAGCAGCGGCATAAAAGCGACCAATGGCTCCCAAGGTCTTGCCACTGTTGAATAATCCAGCATTGAAGAAATAAGGTGACGTTCTTCCAGATTTTAAGACGAAAGAGCCAAACTTGAGTACGTCATTGGCAAGAGCAAATTCAATAAATTCTTTTTGATAAGCCTTCATATTTAATTATTTAATAAAGTAAAAAAAAAAATAAATGAATATTTTTTTATTTGGTATAATAATAAAGAATAATAATAAAAAAAAAAAAGGAAGAAAGAAAGGGTAAAATAAAAATGGAAAATGAATTTTTTTTTAAAAGAGGTAATTCAAACTCAACCCAGTCACCTCTTTTTTTTGACATCTCTACTTTTATTTCACCAATATATATTATGATCGTTATGTAAAAAAATAAATATTGATATTTATAAAAAGATAAAGAAATTATTATATATTGTTTTTTTTTTAAAAATAATAATAATCAAAAATCAAAAATCAAAACTAAAATTAAAAACTAAAAAGGAAAAGAAGTATACAAAAAAATATAATTACACTTGAGAGCGATGGTTATTTTTGTTGGATTGAGCTTGAATAACAATAAGACTTGATTTTATACCAGATGAAATAAGATCATAAGCCAAATAACCTAAAGCCACTTTAAACTCTTTGCTATATAAAGTGCCAGGTGTTTCCACAGTAGAATGATGAGTGAGTTTATTATTATTATTATTTTCTTCTATACGTCTTCCTAAAACGATAAGATCATGTTTTCCTAAAGGTGAAGAAGTAGAAGCTGCTTGTTGAGATATGGTATAGGGGGTGATTTCATCTACAGGTTGATAAGAAACATTAAAAGTGGGATATGTATCATCAAATAAGGTTGCTAATAAATTTTGATCTTTATCGTCATCATTATCATCATCATGGTTATGTAAAGTAGAAGAAGCTAAGCAAGTTTTTACTGATTCTGAATTGGCATATAATCGATTCTTATTATCATTATTATCATTATTATCGTTGGTTGATGAAGATTTTTTTTTATGCAAGATCAATACATCGGCATGACGATACATTTGCAAACGAAGAGCAAATAATAATGCTGCCCGGTCATCTTTACCACCAAAGAAAGGAACAATGATTTGAAAAGTAGATACTTTTTGAAGTTGAACATGATCCCCATCATTAATATTTCCAAATCCACGATCCAAAAATAATCCAATAGTGCATTTATTTAAAGTAAATGCCTGTTTAGCAAATTCCGCATCCGATAATTGATACATTCCATTTATTCTCGTCATTGGTGTTGTAGGTGAGGAAGTAGTGGATGAAGTAGGTAAGAAGGAGTGATCAAAAGGATTGATTTCTTGTTCACGTGGTGTACTTATATTATTATTGATTGATTGTTTACTTTTCCAAGGTAATAAAATCATGTTTGCATCGACCATTGAGTAATGATTTCCAATTCGCTCGACAAAATCAAGAGGTGCAGCGAAATCCAAATGGGTGGATAATCGAATTCCAATCAAACTACCAAACGTGCGTATTACACTTAAAACAGGATCAATACGAAGCGTTTCTTGAATATCTTGAATTTTCATGACATCAGAAGGACGTTGTGTTAATTCTAATAATCGGATTGCATGAATATGAGGGGAGGATTTGATAATATCATCGTCACGTTTTAATAATCTAATCAATGCCATTACTGCTGGTACTGTTTCCAATTTATTCAGCACTGTAATCATTGTAAAAGCATCATTATCTACTACCATTGAAAGTGAAGGATCCTTTTTTGTACTAATATCTTGTATGACATCTTCTTTTTTATCTTCATCATCACCACCTTCATTATCTTCTTTTTCTTCTGATCCTACGGCTGCTTTTTCACCACCGATTTGATCTTGTACGACTTGTGTTAAAGGTTTATTGTCTCTTACTGAAGGTGGATATACTTTTAATACAAGTGGAGTTGTCATAATAGTGGTAATTAATGCCATTACAACTAATATTACAAACACTATATAATATAACATAAAATTATATATGTGAAAAAGTTTTGAATATTATTAAATGGTCGATTATAATTATTGTAAATTTTATATTATTACCTTGATCGTTTAATACGCCCGCGTCTAGACCAATATTTAAAACAATGAGTTCAACTAAACTAATTATGATATAAACAGGTATATAAATGAAAAAGAAGTTAATTAGATAAAGTATTTATATACATTTTATACACACACACACACATATATATATATATATATTACTTCCTTACCCTTTACAGTTCATTAAAAAACCAATAGCAAAAGATTCGCGTACTGATAAACCACTTAATTTAGCGGCAGCAGTACAGCCAGCTATTTTACCAAAGCAAGCTACAACAATAACAAGAACAACATAACCCCATACTAAACCAGAATTTAATAATCCTATTTGAGTTTTTAATCCAGAGAGTGTAAAATACTATACATTTTTTAAAAAAAATCAAATAAAAAAAAAGGTAAAAATCGGAATTTTAAACAATTAAATTTTTCATAATTATATAATTATTTATATAATATTTAAATAAACTTACTAAAGGTAGAAAAACAATATTCATGATATCTTCAATTTTTTCAGTGATACGGATAGGTAAATTATTTTCATGAGGAATAATCACACCAGCTAAAAAACCGCCAAAAATAGCATGTACACCGATAATGTTAGTAATAAAAGCAGATATTAAGACCATTAATAAAGTTACTGTCATTAATAAATGGGTGGGACCATTTTCAAAAGAATTTGTGTAAATGCATAATCGATAATATAATGGCCGGATAAGGAAAATTAAAAATAAGGCAAATGCTACTGTGGTTAAAAATACGTACAAAGCTTCTAATCCCCCACTTGCATTTAATAACGATACTACTAAAGCTAATAAAACCCAGGCAGTACAATCGTTGATTAAACCAGCGGCCATAGTGATGGCCCCAACTTTTGTTCCTAAAAGTTTCAACTCGGCAAGAATACGTGCTAATACTGGAAAGGCCTTTCATTGTAATACATATAATAAAGTGAATATGTTGTAAAAGAGTTAAAAATTAAAGTTTATATATAATTGTATATATACAAAAAATCAAAAATTCTATTTTTTTTTACCGTGATAGAAACGGCAACTCCTAAGAACAGTAAAAAACTACTAAAAGAAACGGAAGGATCGTTTTGCAATCTATACAAACCAAGGGAAACAGCTATACCTAATGCAAATGGAAGAGCCATTCCGGCTACAGCCACAGAAACACTTTTTTTCCAATCTGCACGAATAATTTTGACATCGACTTCTAAACCCACTTGAAATAAAAAGAAAACTAAACCAATAGTAGCTATTAAATTAATGAATGGTAAAGAACGTGCAGGAAATATATGATCCATATAACCTGGAATACGTCCCATTACTGAAGGTCCTAATATAATTCCGGCAATAACTATTTTTGTTTATTTAAAAAAAAATTCATTGGAATGTGTCAATTTTTTTTCTTATACTCTTAATTTTTTTTTTAATATTTTACCTTCAGAAATTACTTTAGGTTGTCGAAAATACCCTAATGGAATAGCTAGTATTCTACAAAAAACAAGGATAATAGTGCACTAGAATAATAATAATAATAATCAATCAATCACTCTGATCAAACTCAATTTTTTTTATATTCATTTTTTTAGCTACCTGAATGATAAAAAGTACAATAGGATCACTTGCATTAAAAGCTGCTGGATTTAATCCAGAAAATACACCAGCTTGAGGGGTCGCTACCATTATATATATGTATATATTTAAAATAGATTAAAATAAAATAAAGCAAATGTAAAGTAAAAAGATAAAAAATGAAAAAATAAAAAAAAAAAGGCTTTTTAAATCAAAAAATAGACAAGCTCTCATCGTGTCATTCAATCACCGAATAGTGAATCAAGTATTATAGTTACACATTAAGATTGATAACCTTAATTAACCTTATTTTATTCTTCACACAATGAAGAAAATAAATAATAATAAAAGCATAAACAAGCTTCAAATCGTATAAATAATAAAATGATCAACATTAGAAACAATATATTAAATGGTATGTGTTTATTCATTTATAATGCAAGAAAAATTTGAATCTAATTAACTAAAAAGAGTAGGAAATATATATATATATCACATGATGAATTAACCAATTGAATTTTTTATATAAAAAGTTTTTAGTAAAATCAAGAAACAGATAACCACATGATAAGTAATAGAAGACTAGTGTTATTCTTTTTACGTATAAATAAATAAATAAAAAAGGACCATTATTACAATAAGAATGTTATATATCGAATAGTTAATCATTACTGGCAACACATGGCAAATAATGAAGATAGGTAGACCTCTGGCATGATTAGTAAATTCAAGTCAAATGATTTTTTTAAAATTCCGATATTTTAGTGCACTCAATGTCGCAATTTATATGGTACAGCATTATTTCAATTTCTTTTCTCGCTCTCTTTTTCTTATCATTTTTTTTTTTTTGCTACATATATAAATATATATAAATCTTTACAACATAAATAGAATTGATACATAACATTATTATTAATAATAATAATGAATAAAATAATATTACTCTTTTTAAAAATAACATTTTTATTCACTTATATTAATGCACTTCCTCAACTACTACAACAATTACCTTTTAAACAACAACAGCCATCACTACATACACTTGAATCGCCTTTAGTAGAAGATTTAGTATTACATACAACTAATGAATGGTTAAATGCAAACTCTATTTATACTTCTTGTAGTAGTTGTATTTCCTTACTTCAAATGATAAAAAGTTTATCATATACAACCGAAGGTTTTCTTATAAGAACGTTAACTAAAGTGTGTATACGAACGGGAAGAGTTTCTCCGGAAGTTGTAAGTTTCTTTATCTTATAATAATAATAAAATAAATGTTATCAATGGATATATCTCATTATATATTATTATTATTAATTTTGTTTTATAGTGTGCCGGTGTCATGAAAGAACAAGTACCTATTTTTCGTAAAGTGATAAAGGTAAATGGAAACAAACACATAGATTGATAGATAGATATTGAATAGGATTATCGAAAACTAATTTCTAGTATATCCATTTTTTTTAATATATATGTATATACTGTAGACAATGACAGTATCTGGTAGAGATGGTCACCTTATGTGTGCTGCTATTGCCAATTCTTGTCCTTATCCTGATATTGAAAAATGGGAAATCAAGTTTCCAAAACCAAAACCAACTAATATACCCACTAATCAGCCATCAGGTGAAACATTTACAGTTCTTCAATTAAGTGATTGGCATATAGATCCTGAATATCAAGTAAAACAAAAAAAAATATAAAACATAAAAATTAGATAATATGTACATAACGGAAAATCATTTTATTTATTTATTTGTTTTTTTGTTTGTTTGATAAGGCTTTTTCTGATGCAGTTTGTGATAAACCAATTTGCTGTCGAGCTTCTTCTACTGATTATTCTAATATAACAAAGCCATCATCTCCTTGGGGTAATCATCACCATAATATAAATAAATAATAATGATAATAATAATAATAGAAAATAAGTGACTCAGTTATTCCTTATCATATTTTTATTTAATATGTATATATATAGGTGAGTATTCATGTGATACACCTTTACTATTAATTAAATCTATGTTAGATTTTATACCAACTATTGAAGATGATATTTCCTTTGGATTAATGACTGGCGACGTTCCACCTCATGAAGTATGGCACACATTACCCTTTTTAAAAACACAATTCATTCAAGATGCAAGCTATCGATTACTACATGCTCATTTCGATGCACCATCCAAAATCAATGCAGTGTTATATCCATCTGTTGGGAATCACGAATCAGCACCTACCAATAATTTTCCTTTGAAAACAAATCAATTGCCAGATGATATGGAACATGATTTTCTTTCTTTGGGTTGGTTATATAAAAGTTTAGCAAAAAGTTGGAATGGATGGCTTTCTCATAATAATAATGATACTGATGGTGATGATCCAACAAAGGATATCGAAGATAATACAGGAAGTTATATTGCAAGACCAGTACATGGATTAAAATTAATTAGTTTGAATACAAATTTTTGTTATACTTTAAATTGGTGGCTATATCAACAACCTAATGAAAGGGTAAGATTATAATTAATATATATATATATGTATATATATATATATATATATATATTTAAAAAAAAAAAGATGAATAAAGAAAGAATAGTGATATATATTTGTATATATTCACCTTTTTCAGGATCCAAATGGTATTTTGAAATGGCTTGTGGAACAATTACAAGAATCTGAAGATATAGGTGAACGTGTATGGATTATTGGGCACATTGCTCCCGGTGATTCTACCTGTTTTCATGATTATTCAAATTATTATTATCAAATTGTTGAAAGATATGCTCCCCATGTTATTACAGGTCAATTTTTTGGCCATACTCATAAGTAATGAATAAAAAGATAAAATATCACTTGAGATTTGCTTTTCAACAGCAGCAATAATGATAATATAACGAAATACAAATATTTATAGATTAATTTTATTAACTCTAATTCACGTTTCATTATTTATTTTATTTTATTTAGAGATGAATTGCAAATATTTTATAAAAATGGTCAACAAAACGCATCTGAAGCCATTTCTGTAGCCTATATAGCACCTTCCATTACTCCTTATTTAAATGTTAATCCCGGATTTAGGTAACTAATAAACAATAAAAAATAAAGAGAGTTTTGATCTGTTATTAATATTAATGTTTATTGTGATGACCATTTTCTAAATAGAACATATAAAGTGGATAAAAATACATTTGAAGTCGTAGATTCAATTACTTATATTGCAGATCTTGATAAAGCAAATACTTGGTTAGATGGTCCTGTAAGTAATTTTTTCTAAAAAAAATAAATAAATAAACAATTAAAAAAAAGCTATAAATAAATGGTGCTAAATAAATAAATAAATATATGTATCTATTTTAGAATTGGCACGTGGAATATTCAGCTAGAGAAGCCTATAGTTCAACCAATGCAACTTTATCTTCAGAAAAACAGCCATTAACAGCAGAATGGTGGCATAATGTGACAATAGATATGGAGAACAATTACAGTACGTTTGATAAGTATTGGTATTATCGTACAAAATTAGCACCTCAAACACCTGAATGTGATGAAGATTGTCGTAGAAATATCATCTGTGGTATACGTGCTGGTAAATCCGAACTTCGATGTGATTATGATCCTGATGTTTTATTCGGTGGTGGTTCTATTTCTCGTAGTAGTACATATGCTGAAACTCATTCATGTGGTTGGAATTTGGAAGGTATCCATTCTCCTTCCTCATAAAACAAAGAAAAAAAAATCGTACCTACGTAGAAATACTTGAATATTTTTTTTATTTTTTTATCATTTATTATCATTTATTATCATTTAATATGTGTTTATAATATATATTAATATTTTATTTAGTATATTTCTATTCTTTTTTTTTTCGTTTATTACAAAAAAATAAAATAAACCATTAATAAAAATTAAGGTTTTGTTATTATATAATTTAAATGAGGCTATGAAACAATTAAGAGAAGAAAAAAAAAAAAAAAAAAAAAAGAGTACAAAGATATATATATATGGTAAATATGCATTTTTTATTTTTTTTTTATTTTTATTTTTGTGTAGAATGTACATCCTTTAATGTGGAATCGTTTGGTGTTACATGAGGTTGTTGTTGTCCTTGATCAAGTGGTTGTAATACATGAGTGTCATAGTATGGTTGTTGAGGAGGTTGTTGATGATGTTGATCATATTGTTGATATTGTTGATCATACTGTAAATTAGGATCGTAATGATTGGGATCATAATGTTGTTGATTTTGATTGTATTGATTGTATTGATCGTATTGATTAGGATCATATTGTACATTAGGATCATAATAGGGTTGTTGCTGCTGGGGATCATAAGGATAATAAGCACCACCACCAGCAGCGTTACTATCATCATAATATTGTTGTTGTTGTAGTGGTTCAGCAGGATAATATTGACCTTGAGAAGGAATTTCATATTTATGAGGATCATTATTATATCCAACATTACTGACAGGAGCCATGCTTATATCTTGATAATTCATAACAGGCGAAGTAAGATCTTGGAAAGCGTCCCCGCTTAATTGGGGAGCATAATGTTGCATAGGAACCGATCTTTGGGCTGTGGAAGCAGTGTAAGCCATTTGTTGTTGTTGAAGGGGAGAAGAAAGTGCTGGTTGGAAAGGAGAAGTAGGTGAAGAAGCCATTTGTTGTTGGTCAATTTGTCTTGTACTATTGTTTGCACTTGTATGATAATCATCCATTGGAGCAAACCCATGTTTATCCGAATTAAATATATCATCCATATTACGTTTATTCCTATTGGCTCTTCTTTTTTGTCTTCTAATTAATCCAAACACAAGTCCAATAAGAGCGATAGCACCTATAATACCGCCAACAATACCTCCTATCATTGCTGAATTATCATTGCTATTTTTATCAGAACCGGTTGATGTAGCAGTAGGTGATATGGTGGTGGATAAGCTATTACTTGTAAGTGTAGTAGATGAGAATAAAGTTGTTTGTGTCGTCAATATATTATTTGTTGTGGTAGTTGCTACAGGTTGCTTTGGTGTTACAACAGGAGTAGTAGTAGTAGGGGCGGCTGTAGTAGGAGCAGGTGTATTAGTTTTAGGTGTATTGGTTGTTGGATTGGGTTTGTCAGGAGTGGGGTCTTTTGTTGGTGTTGGTTCAGGTTTTGGATCTTTTGATTCAGTAGGTCCCTTTGATGGAGTAGGTGTTACGGGATCTTTATCATCAGGTGGTGGTGCAGCTGCTGCTGAACTTTCATTAGGACCAGCCATTTTAAAAATAAATTATATCAAATAATTAAGGAAAGGAAAGGGTTATATATATATAAATACAATTTTTTTAAAGAAAAAAAAAAAAAAAAGAGAGAGAAAGAGAAAAAAAATAAAGAAAAAAATAAAAAACTAATATTTTTTTTTTGATATAAAGGAGTTAAAAATAATCTCTCTCCAATAATAAAAAAATAGACTTTTGTGTAACATTGATTTTTTCTTGTATATAAAAAGATATGAAATTCTAGATCGTCATCAATTATAATGAGCGTTGGATATTACATTATTCTTTCGCCTGTATAAAAAAGGTATACTTTATCAATATTAGTTTTAAACTTTATCATGTACTGTACAGGAAGATACCAACTATAGTTAAACTTTATTAATGCAAGCTGATGCGTCCTTCGTTTTCTTTCTTAAAATGAAAAACAATACAAATATGTTTAGTTCCTTTACCTTTTAGATATTTTTATTGTTCGTTTTTTTTTTTTTTTTTTGAATATATGTACTAACTAATTATCTACTATATAATAAAGCCATTATTTTATTTTATTTTTATAAATAGTTAAAAATATTCTATATATAAAAAATATAAATATATTAATACCTTTATTTTAAAAATAATAATAAAAAAGCGAGGAACTCTTTGTTGTACTACTGTTTCCTGGTAATTTGTATTTTCAAAAGGGTAGGTTTAATTTCAATTCCACACAAGTTTTTTTTTTTAGTTAGTTGAAAAAAAAGTTTAACTACCGCGATTAAAAATTTTCTTCTCTTTCTTTTTACGAAATGAGCATCAATGAATTTATTTATTTTCCATTCTTAGAGTGGTGTTCCTGAGATAATTATATATATTATGATATTTTTATGATATATGAGCATAAATATGCCTAAAAAAATATTTTTTTCTTTTTTTTGAAAAAAAAAAAAAAAAAAAAAAAAAAAAAACTTTGGTCAGATGAATGAATATAAATTATTTATTCCTTTTCTAGGTGGTAACTAAGCTAAGAATTTGGAATCAATATATATATACTTGTATATTTCATTATTATTATTATTATTATTATTATTATTCAAAAAATATAATTGTAGATCCAAGAGGTTCCTTTTCTTTTTTTTTTTTTTTAAATCATTATTTTCAGAATCAGATGATTTTTTCTTAAAAAATGATGTTTTTTATACTGATATTAAAATCATTAAATTAATCCATTAATATTTGGAATCATTATGAAAATTAACCAGTATTGAGAGAATGAGTGCGTTAATTATACGTTAAATTTTACTACAAATGACCTATTATCTGTGAAGATAAATCAATATTCAGTTTGTATACAAGTCTTTTATTGAAGCATCCTACAGTTGAGATTATTCTAGGAAAAGCTAACCAGTATATAAGCAACAATTGTACTATTGGTATATTAAAATTTCAAGTCATTGACTTATTATTTGCCAGTATAAAAACGTGCTTGATCTGATAAAAATTCAATTAATGAAAATCAGTCATCTTGTGTTTGTTCAAAACATTTTCATTTACAGGCTAGATTTTTTAATCTTTATTTTATTTTTTTAATTCGTTATGAATGTACATTTATATTTTTATTAATAGAAATCTGATTTTCAAAATATTTTTATCTATTTTTCTAAAATACTTGCGTAGCAAAAGTCAAAAAATAGGTAAATGGTATATACTTGTAAAATAATAATAATAATTGATATACAAATACAGCCAGAATATATAATTGTGACACCCAAAAGTGGCATAGTATAAAGTGCTTTTGTAAATTTGATCTATGGGAGTTCACTCATATTTATTAATAGTTTTTATATTAAAATAGTTGGAGTATAAACATATAATTAAAAAAAAAAACGCTTGTATATATAAAACTACTTTTCTTTACTTCATATTTATAAAGAAATAATAATATTTTACCTACTTTTAAAAGTTTAATTTTTTGTCATGATTTCCTATTTGGGTTTTACACTCCGCCCTTTTATTTATAAAAAATTCTGGCTGGTGAATTTTTTTTTCACGCTTTTTTTTCTTTTTCTTTTTTCTATATTTATATTGCTTAAATTATGGCTATTTGTAAATTCTTTCAAAATGGTTCATGTAATAATGGAAACAACTGTAGATTTCAACATATAAAAACCGGCGGACAACAAGCTGCTTCTACTGAAAAATACCAGTAAAGTAGTCATATTTATTTTATAGATATTTATTGTTATTACAATGTATACTTATTATTTGATATACTAACCGCAGGTTTACTATTATTATTATTATTTTTATTATTAACATAACAGCGAAACATCTATACGTAATGACATTAAAACTGATAGGCCTATGTGGCCATTTTCAGTTTATGCTCCTGCAAAATCAGAACCTAATATAATTGTTGGCACAGATCGTAGTCCTGAAGAAGATAGATTAGCTTATTATCTTAGTATGCAAACTACTGGAAATGATAGTCAATATGTAAGCCTTTTTTTTTTTTTTATCATTAATATAAGTAACATTAATATAAAGTATCAAGTAATAACAATACTAAATCATAAAATATAATTTAAGATGTCTAGTTATCAGCAAAAGAGTCAAGAAATGGAAAATCAAGTGGATGCAATTAATGGAAACACTGCAGCAGCAATAAAACATTATGAAAATGAAAAATCAAGTCATCAAACAGCAGGCGGTTTCGGAAACACTACAGCAATGAATACACCTTTTGCACCTTTTGTAGCCAATAAGGGATTTGGATCAGGAGGAGGTTTTGGAACGAATAATAATAACAATAATGTATTTGGCCAAACAGCTTTTAATTCTAGTAATAATAATACAACGTCAGCATTTGGAAAACCATCAGCATTTGGTAATAGTAGTAGTGGATCAGCTTTTGGTGGTGCTGGCGTTCAAACGTCTAGTTTTGGTTCATCAACAAGTGCTTTTGGTCAATCTTCTGGTTTTGGTCAAACATCAACATTAGGATCCACCGGCTCAGCATTTGGAAAGCCTTCAACATTAGGTTCTACTGGATCAGCTTTTGGTCAACCATCAGCATTAGGTTCTACTGGATCAGCATTTGGACAAACATCAACTTTTGGGACTGGAGGATCTGGATTTGGACAAACATCTTCATTAGGTTCAGGAGGATCAGCTTTTGGGCAAACATCTTCTTTAGGCAATACTGGATCAGCTTTTGGACAAACGTCGTCACTTGGTAATACTGGATCAGCCTTTGGCCAAACGTCATCACTAGGTTCAGGAGGGTCAGCTTTTGGTCAAACATCAACCTTAGGAGGGGGATCAGCCTTTGGGCAAACATCAACCTTAGGAGGAGGATCAGCTTTTGGACAAACGTCGTCACTTGGTAATACTGGTTCGGCATTCGGTCAAACATCATCTTTAGGAGGATCTGGATCAAGCTTTGGACAAACATCAGCGTTAGGTAATACAGGAAATGCATTCGGAGGTGGAGGTGGAGGTGGAGTAGGGGGATTGGCATCATCATCAAACCAAGGTTTTGGAATAACAAATACACCAACAGTATCGACTACTAATGGAACAACTCAACAAACAGATGATGATGATATGAAAGCATTTAATGCAAGCGCTTTTGAATTACAAAAGATTCCTGAAATAGAACCACCCATTGAAATTCGCTAACAAATTAATTTTTATTATATATATATATATTCATTTTTTATTTTATTTTATTTTATTTACAAATATTCACCAATGTTCGATTTATTATTTACAGCATTTTACATTGTTTATACTCTGTATAACATTTACATCCCTTTTTTTCTTAAAAAAAACACATATCCATTTTAACTATTTTCTTTTTTTTTTCCATGTTAAAATATATTTTATTAAAAAATTTGATTTGCCTATTAAAGTTTTTATCAATGATATAAAATCTAATAATGATGAAAGCGATTTTTTACAAGTTATGTTCACCTATAAAAAATTTAAGTGCTCAATAATATACAATTCTTTTTTATTTCATGTTGAAAAACCAAAAAAAAATAAAAATAAAAATAAAAACCAAAAAACAAATCAATGTCGTTGATATCATATAAATAATAATAATAGTAGTAGTAAAAAAAAAAAAAAAAAAAATTAAAATAATGATTATAATTAAAAAAGAAAATTATTTAAATGTGATTTTCTGTGGTTTGCTTTTTTTCATATGCTTGTAACATATGTTTACGACGTTCTTCAGGTGATAAGGCATTTAATTCATCTACTGATAAATCTTTCAAATTGTCAGTTTTGGAATTGGATGAAGTGGCAGCGTTATTATTATCTTCAGTATTATTCGCAATTATATCATTATTAATTGAATCAGTGTTAGTGATAATAGTAGGGTTGGTAGAGGTATTTTCATCACTAGGTGTTTTTGTTTCTTGTTGTTTTTCTAAAAGTTTCCTTTATAAAATAATCATAATAGTAATTATATCAATAAAATTATTAACCATCACTATTTAAAAACATCCTATGATTTTTTTCATCCTTCCCTTTTTTAATTTTTTTAAAAAATAGAAATTTATACTTACTTTCTAGCTTGAAGAACCATAAATTCCTTTCTCTTTTTTAACATTTCCTGACGTTTTTCAGCGCTTGATTCCCATACTCTTGGTGGTTCCTTCAAAGATTCTTCATTTAAACTTTGTGAATCTATCTTATAACGTTGAAGCAAACTTCCGTGGTTGGTTAGTTTTCTTGATGAAGAAGAGGAAGAGGATGAGGTATTATTGTTAAGAGAAGGTGATCCAGGTTGACTAGGAGGAGTTGGTATAGCAGGCTAAATACATACATACATACATATATAAATATATAACATATCGTATAAGTATAACATATATATATAAATATATGTTTATCATAGAAAAAATAATTGGTATAAAAATTATTTTACCATAGGTAAACCACCATCACGAAGTGCATTATCAACAGTTGTTTCTACAGAACCTGTTCTTTGTAAATCAGCTTGAATAGCAGCTATTGGAATATCGGGGAACATAGCACGAACCATTTCAATCTATATAAATAATAATAAAAGAGTAAATATTAAAAAGGTAAATACATTTAGGTTATAATATATATATATATATATTAATAATAATAATAATAAAAATAATTTTTTTTATAAAGAATTGATAAACATACCATTTGTGGTGTTACTCGATGAACTCTTCTTGTAGGGGCTCTTCTTTGTCGTTGTTGTTGGTTTTGTGGTTGTCTTCCTATTTAATATAAAAGAACAAAACGAAAAAAAGAAAAAAAAATATTTCAGTATTTTTATTATTTCTTTATTTATTTTATAAAATAAAATATTTTCTAAGCATACCGAGCATCCATCTTAATGCAATAAGTATTAAGAATACGGCCACTAAGATAGATATACCGTCATTCATGATTAAAAAAAGTGAGGAAGAAAAAGAAAGAGGTAGAGAAAAGAGATAAAGGCACATTTATTTTATACGTCACGGTCCAATTTTTTTAGATACCGACCTGATTTTTTTTAAAAAAATTCCCAAATGGTTCTTTTCTTTTTCTTCCTCCCCCACTTATTTTTCATTTCCCTCCCATCTCTTTATAATTAATTACCCTTTTTTTTTTTAAAAAAAAAAAACATTTTAATATATACTTATGGATTCAATAGATACAGAACTTACTCATTTAAATTTATGTGATCAATTACGATCCACTTCTTCATTTATGAAAGTTATGGCAACATTATATTATTATGGCAACCAAACTATGAATGCTGCACAATTAGTTGTAGCTGTCAGAGCTCTTGATTTACTTCCACTTAGGTAAATTGAACAACCTCATGTGAACCTTTTTTTATTATTATAATGCATATGTACTTCCTTTGGATGTATTGTATGAAGTCATTAAAGAAAAATATGTACGATTTCTTTTAAAAAGTAAAAATTCACTAATCTATTTATACTCTTTTTTTTTTTTTTTCCTTCTATAAATAAAATAGAGGTGAAACTCCAAAAAGTACTATCCAAGGAATTATATCAACTTCACGTAAAATAGCTAGAGAATTACATGAACCCGATCCTTTTAAAATTGAAAAAGACGGAGCTGGTAGACAGGCAAGATATTGTATTTCTGACGAAGTTCTTAATGGTGCCACTGTTCCTGAAATTCAGCAAATTCCTGAAGAACCAATTATTATAAAACCAGTAGAAAATGGCTCTTCTCAATATAATTTAACTAATCAATATGGCAAAAGACATCGAAGTTTGTTAAAGTACGTATGTTTTCTTCTTCTATTTCCATTCAAACAGTAACAGCTATTTTAAAAACGAAATTATCAAACTTTTTATTTTAATACTTTGGTATATTGGAAAAAATATAATATATAGGATTGCCAAAGCAAAACGTAGAAAAAATAACGGTGGAGACTCGGACGATAATGGCTCGGATATTGATATTGATTCAGAAGAAGACGGGTATGGGTGAGTTTTTTATTTTTTTTTATTATTTTTTTAGAAAAAAAAAAGAATATAGAAAATAGATTTTTGTTATTATTGTTGTTTTGTTTTTATTTATTTATTTACCTTTTATTTATTTATTTATTTACGCTTTTTTCCAATTAGATTTGGCGCCTCTGATGATGAAACAAAAATGGTACTTTTACCTGAAGAAGACACTATATTTGATTATTCACTATTATATTCACCACCACCAGTTGATCAACATTATATTGATGCTATTGATTTTTCATCCTATCCTATAGCTTCTCATTTTGCAATTGTACAACAAAAAGGATATTCTTACCCAAGGTTTAGATCGCAAGAAAAAATTAAAATTCCCAAAATCCGATGTGAAGATAAATTCAGAGTTGCAGATATATCTAGTAAAGATACTGAAAATGGAAAAAAACGTGTAGTAGGTCGTGTATTTATACTTGCTGATGGACATGGTGGATCAGGTTGTTCAGAATATTTTGTACGCAACACACCATTAGCCATTCAACAACTATGTGAAAATTATGATGTTCAACGTTTTGATGATGAAAAAATTCAACAGCAATTCAAAAAGGATATTATACAACTTGTGAATACATTAGATGAAAAATATTTAGATATCAAAAGGGTGCAGCTTGGACGACAATCACAAATTGAAGCCAACCATTCCAAAGAAAATAATACCAACAATAATAATAATAATGAAAAAGTACTGGACATTGATAATAAGGATGGTAATGAAAATGATAAGACCATTGATGAGGATAATGATGAAGATATAAGAACTAGAGATAAAGATAAAGTAGATAATGATGGATGTACACTTATTCTCAACATATTCTTTGGCAATTGGTTAATAAATGTTAATGTTGGAGATTCACGATCTGTTTTAATTTCAGCACCCACACCTGGCTCATCATCACCGCCAACCACTCATTCAAACTCACATGGAGGAAGTTCAGCATCCACTAGTCCTTATGTTATACCGCCTGGTGGCTTTGATAAAGATTATATCATGGAAGTTGCATTTGCCTCACAAGATCATAAGCCTTATTTGGAACATCTTGTTCGTGAAATTATAGAAAATGGAGGCGAATTTGTAGATTCTGTACAAAACCGTGTTATCAAGGTAGAATTAGACAAATTACGTGAAGATGGTAATCGACAGGCTAAACGTTATGCTTTAAAAAATGCTCGGATTCGACCAAAAGGATATCAGGCTGGCCAGGATTATTCAAATGGTGGTGACTCTTCATCTTCAAGTTTCACAGCTCAAAGTGCAGTTCGTACTACAGTATTAAATAATAATAATATTAATGAAAATAATAATAATGAAAGTAATAATCAGCCATCACAACCATCACAACCACCACCATTACAACAACATACTTCAACAGATACCCGAGCAACACAAAATGGACGTGGAAGATCTCGTAATGGATATGTACCTTCCCTTAATGTAGCGCGATCTTGTGGTGATTTAGATTTTAAAATGAACCCTAATAAAAAAATCATCTCCTGTGAACCTGACGTAACATTCATTCGCATTTCAGACACTTTACCTTCTTCGGATGATGACGACTCTGCCCTATCTTCCTTAGCACCACGTACATTCGTCACTACAGAGACTGATAAAAAACTACGAAGGAACTTTTTATTCATGAGTACGGATGGCACTTTCGACTATATGTATGAGGAAACACCTGAAAGACAAAATAGAGCCATTTCTAAAGTATTGGGGCCTATGATAGAGGATGGTGAAAAAATTGGAAAATATCTTTTAGAAGAAGCTGAAAGAAGTCAAACTATTGAACATGGACAACAACACTCAGTAATGGATGAAAAAAATCAACCTATACAATTGGATAAAAAAGAAAAAGAAGAAAAAGATCTTGAAAATAAAACGGACGACGATTCACATGAAATGGAAATTGATTCAAAATCAATAGCAAAAGACGACAGTGATCATAATATAAATGAATTAAAAACGAATACAGATAAAATAAAACTTACCAATGGTGATATTACAAAAAATGAGTCAAATACAAAAGATAGTAAGGATTGTGATGAAAATAATACAAGCAAAGTAGAACGTAAACCATTATTATACCGAGCACTTAACGATAAAGAAGCAAAAGTACGTAACACAAAAGAAAAAACATTAGTATTAGCAGCTCGTTTTTTTGCAAATCGTGAAGGTTCAAACGGATTTTTTTCATCAAAATTACAAGATTATGACGATTGCACAGTTATTCTTGTAGAAATATAAATATCACCATTTTTATTTTTTTTTATTTTTTATATATTACTAAATTGTACTGTATTTTATAGTGTGTTATTATCATTATCATTATCATTATTTTATTTTTATTATTATATAGTATTGCTTTTCTTTTTTTTTTTTTTCAGATAAAAAAAATAATTGATTTTTTTTTAAAACGCGAAAAATTTTCTTTTTTTTTTCTTGCTTCTTTTCTTTCTTAAAAATAAAATAATATTTTATTTAATATGACAATCTATACCCTTGACCTTAGTATTTTAGCATCATATTTTATACTTATTGGATATTTAGTATGGAAGATTTACCCACAAATAAAAACAAGCTTACAACAATCTAATTTTGGTTCAGTATTGTTTATGGGATTTGGGGTTGTCTCATTTATTTGTAATTATAAAAATAAGAGGAAAAATAAAAATAAAAATAAAAGATTAAATATATTGTATATATAAAATGAATATAACGAATGAATAAAAAATAAATAATATTAAGAATACAAGTTATTTTTTTATATTTATATTTATATTTATATTAATGATAATATTAAATAGGTACTTGGACTTATATGTTTGCTTTCTTTAAATACAACTATCTATCATGGAAAACATTTTATGGGGTAGAAGAAGACTTTTCTATTTATACGATGTCCCAATGGTTACACAATGTTAGTTTATTTGATGATGCTTGGAGAACAGTGTGTTCAGGTGATTGGCAATGGTTATGGAGTATTCAATTATGTACTTTTACTGTAAGTGTATGGACTCCTATTCTGGCTATTGAAGGTATGCGTAGTATATATATTCTTAATTAATATTATTCAATTCTAATACAAATATATAAATACTGACTATTTATTATTATTATAATAATTATTGTTATTTTATTTGTTTTAAATGATAATGATTACGATATACAGGTTCACGTCGAAAAATTCCTTTTGTATGGGCATATATGTTGGCTGGTCAAGTTGTAGCTATATCTGTATTTTTATCATTATTTTTTGGTGCCATGTTAATCTATTCACAAAAATCAAGTCGATTACCTTCCAACACTTTAATAGGTTTACTTGGTATTGCCAGTTTTGGTGGATTGGTTTCAACCGCATATATACCTTATGTTACTGATTCTGCTTCATTTTTACCTACACTTTTATCAGTTCATGTTTTTACTTTAATTCCATTATTTTATATGTGTTTTTTTACCTCTCAAGACGTATCATCACCAGTAAAAGAAGCCGCAGACAGTCGAGATAATAGCAGTAATGGATCACCACGTACCAGTATCATAGCTCTTTACGGTATTGGAAGTTTAGTAAATTTAATCCTTATCGGCCAACAATGGTACCAAGCGATATTTAATTTAATTGCCACAACTCCTTTAGTAACACCATATGTTATTTTTATTCAATTGATTCAAATATTTTTCAATCACCCTGCTCAATCAAGTATCAGTTTTGACGTTGTATGCGTATATATTATTTCAATAACATGGATGATGATTGACTCTAAAGCAAAGCAACACAATACATATAAGTTCTGGTCTGCTATCTTAATTACTCTTACACCTTTATTATCACCAGCAGTTACACTCCCTCTTTATTTTGCTATGGATGAATACATTCATCCTGTTATGGAGCATAAAAATAAGTAAATTAGTAAATAAATAAAGGAATCACTTATATTTGAATATAGTGTTTTTTTTTTTTTGAAAAATTAATAAAACACACACACACAAAAGGGAAAGGTATATTGATTTTTAAAAGCAATCATCTTGTAATATTTATATTTTTTTATACATAATTTATTGATTTTCTTAAAACAAATAAATGAAAATAGTAAGAAAAGGAATAAAAGGCAAATTATTTATTTATTTATCATGTAACATTAGTTTTAAATATATATTTTTTCATATATAGTCTTTTTTTTTACGTTAAACCATTAAAAACACTAGAAGGATAAAAGATAAATAATTATTTATTTATTATATATAATTTGCAATTGGGATTCCATTATGCCTCATTCAACCATCATGGATGTGGTACGTGTAGTGGTAAGATATCAAACCCACTAATCAACATAATTGATACACAATCAAATAATCTTTCACTCTCATTTATCAGTATATCAAATCATCACGGGGTTCACATTTGGCTTTTAATGCTGAAGCTTCTTTCAAAATTAATAAACATTCAAATCTACATGACATACTTTCTGATAAACCTAATCCGGAGGATATTTTCCCCATCCTAAACAAATCACATTGGTATATCCAATTAAAATTTGGTACTTTTATAATTTTACATTTCCTTTATCCGCCTCTTTTACTATTATTTATTATTTTATTCTTGTGGTTTTTAATAATGTATATTTTTTTCATATCTTATTTTTGTGTTATAGTCAACCACACGTTAAAAATCTAGTCAGTAAGTGCTACATATTTTTAATAAATAAATAAATTTTAACTACAGTAGAAATAATACTAATAATATTGAATATATAGAATATCACTTGCAATATATAATATGATATTTCCAAAATCCAGCAAGCCTTGCTGAAATGCTACAGTAATCTACTGTGATATACTTGACCATACACACTACAGTAGCTATTTTGTGTTACAACTTTTAATCCTACCAATATAAAAATATAATTATCTTAAAAAAAAATGAGGGCGCGAAAAAAAAATAGCGCCAGCTCAATTTTTTTTTCCCTTTCCACGGTCAACTGGCTATTTTTTTGTTCTTTCTCTACTTTAGAATTATTTTTATAGCTACAATCATATAATATGCCAATTGGTAATAAAATATATATACATATAATAATATTATAACATTTTTTAATAAGGAAAATGTAATATTTATTTCTTGATTTTTTTATTTTATAATTATTGTTTTATTAAGGTGTTATCAATTCAGTAAGTTCACTTTTACCAAATCAATATGGAATTCATTTACGAGTAAAAATAATAGAATGGTTGGTTACTGTAGAAACTACTTATAACGGTACATACATATATAATATCAAAGTAGAAGAAAAAAAACAAATAAATAAAAGCGAATAGCAAAGTAATAATAATAATAATAGTAACCAACAACTACTTAATTTACAAATAAATAGATAAAACTGTACAGGTTCAAGAATATTTAGTTGGGGATCACTCTGGCTGTGTTATGTTAAAAACTGTTGCCAAAGGTATATTAATATAAAAATTGATGTAATATAATAAGATATGATGTAGTTGAGATAAAAATATAGCTGACATTTAGTTTATTTTTATTTTTTCATTTTTTCTATACATAGATTTGGATATTGGGAAGTGGATATCATTAAATAATGCTTACACACAATTAATAGATGGCTCTTTACGGCTAGTGTTAAGTGATCAAAAGGATATATCTATATGTGATGACAGTGAAGATAAAGTGGACACATCAAATAATATATCTTTTAAGAACTATGTTATAAAATATTAGAATCTCGGTAAATGCATTATAGGACTCTATTTTTTTTTATTTTATGTTGGCCATAATTATTTTTATTATCATAATTATTATTCAATCGTTATACCCTTACTATTTTAAAAATAAATCAATTGATTAAAATAATAATAATAATAATGATAAAAATAAAAATAAAAAATAGGAATAATATAAGAGTAGATGTCATTATTATAATTCCAATTGAACAGGTTTATTGACTTGATCCATTTGCTCCGATTCCTTTTGTACTAAATCACGGGTATCTTTTAATACTTTATGTAATTGTAAAATTAAAATAATCCTTGTATGACTTTTTTCTTCACCAAGTAAAGTGTTTGGCATGGTAGGTAAACCTTGTTGAATATCATCTAATGCTTTTAATATTTGAGGACTGTAAAATGGGAATGCACGAGCCAAGTGAACTAACGCAGGAATAGCTTGAATGAGATATTCTGATGGTACACATTGAGCTTCTGACCCTGATGATGGCGGTTGTGTTGGGTATGCAATTTTTAATAATCTAGTCATAGCACACTTTTCAGCCAAAGCAAGACTATTTTTGTATTTTATTTTTTTTTTTAAAAAAAAGAGAAAAAAAAATGAGACAATATTTCTTATTCTTGCTATTGATAATTTGACCGTTCATATATACTATTAAAAATATCAAAAATCGTTTTAAACTTACTAACTTTCCATAGGATATTTTTCACAAAGATGACAAGCTAGTATTATCCCAAATACTTGTTTTTCAATTTGTGGCTGTCTTATTAATTCAGGTAAAAAATTAGAAACAATATCTATTCATTAAATATGTAAATAAATAAAGAAAAATAAAATAGAATAAGATGACATGAATAAACGAAATTAATAATTGTTCTATTTTCCCCCTTCCTTCTCTTGACCTATCTATTTATGCTACTTACACATTGAGGGTACTAACTCAACCATCATTGGAACTAAATCGGTAGAATATGTTTGAAAATGAAGTGTTTTTGCTAATAAACCGTCCCTATCATCAATAAATACACCATGAATAAAATTACATATTAAATGTTGTGCTTCTATTAGTGAATCTAAATAAAAATAATATAACAATTTATTAGAAAAAACAGATGTTACTGCATACTTGTTATACTATACCTTTTTTATTATTATTAATAATGTTATTTTTAATTTACCTTTATTTTCATCATCTCCTTTCTGTTGATGACACAATTCCAATAATAATTGCAACATGATTGATTCTTGAGCATTAATTAACGCCATTACATTTCGTCCATTGATGCGTGTCTATGAAATTTATTAATGGTTTAGTTAAAAAAATAAATAGTGAGTTTTATATAGTTTTATTTCAATATATTATAGTTTTTTTTTAAGAAAAAAAAAAATTACATCATTTCTATTAAATGTTAAATGAAATCTCTGCCAAATTCGATGTTTTGAACACGTTCTTAAACATGATAATATCTAGATAAATAATAAATAAGAAAAATAAAAAAGTAATACGAATTATTGAGTGTTATTTTCATTTTTTAGTTTAGTTATACTTAATCTTATTTACATGTAGCCAAAGCGGTAGTAGTTTTTTAGATCTAAAAATGCGTTTATCACACTTAAATAATATTGTTGGTGTTTTAATTAAATCATCAAATGTATAGTCGGTAGCTTTATTTGAGATGAGTGCATTGATAGTACATAACCATACTTGGTGAGGTATTGATTGATGAAAGTATTTACAAGCCGAAATAAACCCGTCAATGATACGAGAATCTATATTCCTAAAATAAGATAAAGTTAATACAAATAATTATTGCTATATTCTTTTTTGTTCATTTTTTTATTTATCTTAAAAAACAGAATGTACATATACTAATATTTATTTACTTTTCTAAACAGGGCAGTAAGAGAATATCAATTAATTTTTTAGAGCAATCTTTCATATCTTTTAACTCGACGGTGTGTAAACTTGATAAAGCTATATATATTAAAATTATCAAAAATAATTGATCAACAGCAAGAAAAAATAAAAAAATCACCAATTATCTATTTGTATATCTATATTACCTTTCAGTGTAATATGAGGTTGGTCTTTATAGGATAATAATAGTGTATCCAACATGTCCAAATTTATTTTTTTATGTTGTTGTGATAAATTGGTAGTATATTCTTTTTCATTAGTTAATAAAAAGCTAACGGTATCCAAAAGTTCAGGAAATAAATTGGCTGTCAATGATATCATATCAGGATAGATGGCTTTATAATAGGAAGATGTTGATTTATGATTTTGTGTATCAATGTGATTTAACATGGCTTGTAAAGGAATAGTTTGTACAATGTCCAATATGGCATAAGGAGCATGTTGCCCAGATACCGTTTCATTTGCTAATAAAGAGACGTATTTTGGATCGGTACGGAAAGCAATCATAGCATCATTGTATTGTAACATATAAAGTGTTAATAAGATATGAGTAGGAGTTAAAAGGTATACGTCTTGTAAATAAGGCTGAATCCAGCTTTCAGGGATCTTTTCCATTTTGTTTTCTAAAAATATACTAAATGAAGATAAAAGAAAATCAATCCATTATTCAAGTTAATAAAATAGTATTTTCCTCGTTTTCTTTATATATATAATTCAAGATTGAATTTACCAGTAAACATATTCTTTAATAAGTGTACTAAACTTTGGGTGAATAGGTACTGAAACGTTAACAATACATTCAAATAACCAAGTAGCATAATCCGTTTTATAAAATACGCGGCTTTTTAATAGTTGGTATAAATTATCTATATTTCTGGCTCTTTTATGTGTATTGGAAGGTACAAATTCAGATTCTATTTTATTTACAACATGCATAATTTTTTAAAATAATAATAATAAAAATAATAATAATGAATTAGGAGAAAGAAAAAAAATAAAAAATTCAGGCGATCAAAAATAAAAAAATTTAAACTTCGAGGTTTAAAATTTTATCCAATAAAAAATTAATTCGTCTTTTTTTTTAACTTGGTTTTTTCCCTCTCTCTCTATTTTTTTTTTTTATTATTTATGTGTATATAGTTTATTTCTTATTTCTTTATTACTACTGTTGTTTTTACTATTATAACTCTTTATTATTTTTGTAATGGAAGTAAATAAAGATGAAGCACTTCGTTGCATAACTATTGCTAAAAAACATTTATCTAATGGTAATAAAGCTGGTGCACTCAAGTTTGCAAAAAAATCTATAGAATTATACCCAACTACACAAGGAAAAACGTTATTAGAGGAAATACAAGCTACTGAATCGTCTTCAACAGGCAAAACAACAGGAGCTCAACATCATCATAGTCAAGCCCAATCTAAAACTAGTCATTCGTCTACTTCTTCTTCTTCTAGTACTACTCCCTCAGCAGAAAAAAAATATACACCTGAACAAGTCAAGGCTTGTAAAACTATATTATCATGTGGAACAGATTATTATAAAGTATTATCCCTTGATAAAAATTGTACTGAAGTGGAAATAAAAAAATCATATAGAAAGGTAAAAATAATAGGATAAAGAGTATCATATATTTATCAATAAGATTAAAATGATTAAAGCGATATATTTAAATTTCATTTCATATGGATATAGCTGGCTTTACAGTTTCATCCTGATAAAAACAGCGCCCCTGGAGCAGATGAAGCATTCAAGTGTAAGTGATGTATATATATATATATATAGGATATGAGATATAAAATATAGGATGATTTTTTTTTTTTTTAAAAAAAATAAAATAAAAATAATTAAAGGTATAAAATAATGACAATTAAAAATATTCATATCATTATTTTTCAAATTATTTTATAGTAATATCCAAAGCATTTACAGTATTATCAGATCCACAAAAACGGGCCATACATGATTCTAGTGGAGGAGATCCTGAAATGAGATCCACATCGAATTCCTATCAACAACAACAACAATTTTACAGAGGTAATGAAATGTCACCTGATGAACTATTTGATATGTTTTTTGGAGGAGGGGGGTTACGACAACCAACTTACCGACGACATAATGCACAGTTCCGACATCCGTTTTTTAATGTTCGACAACAACAAAACCAACGATTTTATCAACAGCAAGAACGTCAAGCAGCAGCTAATACACCATTATGGTGGTTACAAGTATTACCAGTTTTAGTTTTATTTTTATATGCTATATTATCCAATCTCTTTACAACCGAAACACCACCACTTTATAAATTCCAACCATCTAACGATTTTTCGCAGGCTCGAACAACTACAAACTTAAACATTCCTTATTATGTTAACCCATCAACTTTCCAACCTATTGCTGAAACAGGAGGGTATAAATTGAATCGTGTGGAACGTCAAGTAGAACAAGAATATGTGAATAATGTCAATAGTCGATGTCAAAATGAAAAAAGATCTCGTTCTTATCGATTATCACAAGCTAGAGGATCTCTTTTTGGTATAGGTTATGATGAAGTGAAATATAAAAAAGCTTTGAAAATGCCTATGAAGAACTGTGATGAAATGCGTAGATTAGGATTTGATCCAGATTATATTTATTAGTAATTATATACATGTATATAAGTATATGTATATGTGTACGTATATGTATATATATATATGTATGTATTGTTATTTTAAAAAATAAAAAAAATAAAAAAATATATAATAATAATAAAAAAAAAAAAAAAAAGAGAGAGATATGTAGACCATTTATAAACTTTAAAACATGTTTTTTTTTTGTACTCCATATAAATTAAGGAGATCAGTATAATTTTTTTTAGTTATTGGAGGGAAATGGCCATTACCTATTAATTCTTTATATATATATATATATATATATATATATATATACTCCACAATAAACCGGATCCTAAATGTCAAATAAAAAAATGACATCGATAATAATGACGACGATGATACTAAGAATAAGTTTGGTTTTTTCGATGATAGAAAGATTTTTTATTTTAGTTACTTAAGAATGATTTTGATGTCCGAATATAGTATTATCCATTATATAAAATTGAAAAAAAAAGGAAATGAAATAAAAAAAAGCAATAAGAAAAAGGTAAAAATAAAATATAAAAATAACCATAAATAATAATAAAAAAAGATATATAAATATAAAAATAAACTCAATTTATCTTGATTTAATTAAGTTGAACATCATATAAAAAATATAAGATATGGAATTTTTGGAAGTCGTCGACAAATTCCTAATTTTCTGTTCTGTGCTATTCATAATATAATATATCACCACGGGTTTCCAAATATATTATAGTATTCTAATAATTCTTATTATTTGTATTTTTATCCTTTTTTACCACTTTATATGGTTATTTTTTATTTTCTGTGCTATTTTTTAGTTTTTAATATCATATTCTTTATTTTCTAGTTGAAATGTAAAAAAAAAAAACTATATATATCTTTTTTTACATAATGAAAAATAAAAAATATTAAATAATAATAATATGATGAGGCGGAATATATTAATATCTTTTAACTTTTTTTTTTTTTTTTGTTCAACCTCAGTCCAGTTAAGTTAATACATATACAGTTACACGAACTGTGCCAATTTAGATGTTTTTTTCTCAATCATTTAAAATTTAAATATATATACATTTTTACTATATAAACACCCTTATTTTTTATTATTTATTCTTTTTATTATTTAATCCTTTTTCTTTTACTTTTTTTTTTTTTCTTTTCGCAGCTCCTTTCCTTTATCAAAAACTTTCATTTTTTTTTTTTTCCCTCCATACCTCTCCTTATTTTAAGTAGAAAAGCATATAATAAATAAAGATGTATTCTCAACTTCTCGTCCTCGCCACTGTTGCTTTATCAGCTATCAACGCTCAAACTTTCACCCAAGAATATCCTCAACCTGGCGTTATTCCTACTGCTAAACCTGAATGGTTAGAACTTATTAAAAACGTTCCTATTGCCGATGCTCCCGTTTATAAGGTCACTGGTGGTGTTAAAAGTAGGTTTTAATAAACGGATTTTTCATTCTATTTGTTTTATTTAGAAATAGAAAAGAATTACTGTCGTGTTATTTATTTTTTACTGATCATCTCTATTTTATTTTATATAGCCCCTACTAGCAAGACTGATCATTGTGATTGGACTTTAACCAATTGTCTTGCTAAAGAAGATCTTTACCAATGTCCTAAAGGTCAATGGGCCCCTACTTACGATGATGGCCCATCTGAATTCAGTACTGCTTTATACGACGAATTAGCCAAAACCAAGACCAAGGCTACTTTCTTCATGGTTGGTGGTCAAGTTCGTAAATTCCCTAATGAAACTTTAAGAGCCTTCAAGGATGGTCATGAATTGGCTATGCATACCTGGTCTCATAACTACATGACTTCTTTAACCAACGAACAAATCGTTGCTGAATTAAAATGGAATGAACTTGTTATCAAGGAAGCTACCGGTTTCTCTCCTCGTTTCTTTAGACCTGTAAGTTGTTTGTTCGTTATCATAGACTTTTTTAGTTTCTTTATTTTAGCATCGTTTTGTAACATTATTTATTAATTTTTTTTTTTTTACTTCTTTTTTCTTTTTAGCCCTATGGTGATATTGATAATCGTGTTAGAGATGTTGCTAAAGCTCTCGGCTTCACCCGTATGTGTTTATAAATATTTATATATAAATATAAAATGTAAATATAAACATTTATTAACTTTATTTTTTATTATTATGATTAGCCGTTATCTGGACTCACGATACTAATGATTGGTCTTTAACCGAAAACAAGGCCTTCAAACCTGAATATATTTCTGGTAATGTCACTCAATGGGTTAAGGAATCTGCTACTTCTCAAGTTGGTGGTGTTTCTTTAGAACATGATTTATATGATGTTACTGTTAAGGCTGCTATTGATATCTTACCTCTCTTCTTGGTAATTAAAAAAAAAACATAAACTTTTTTTATTTTATTTTTATTTTTTTATTTTTTTCATTTAAAATAAGCTTTTTTTTGTGTGGTATAATTAATATTATTGCTTTGCCTATTTTTAACTCTTTCTTTTTTTTCCTTTTTATTATTATTTAAATGAATCTAGAACAATTGGAAAGTTACCACTGTCGGTACCTGTAATGCCCAAGCTTCTTATAAAGAAGGTAACGGTCCTAACTCTAACCCTACCACCACTGCCTCCCCTACTCCTTCCACTCCCGTTGCTAAACCAGATACTAAGCCCACTAATGATGCTACTAAACCTGGTAATGCCTCCAACCAAAATGGTCAAAGTGCTGCCGTATCTTTAACTACTAGCTCTTTGGCTTTAGGTCTCTCTGTTGTTGCTGCTGCCTTCTTATCTTAATTTATTTAATTTACGTACTTATTTAATTATTTTTTTTTTCATTTTTTTAAAAAAAATTGTATTATCAAAAAATATCATCTACAATAGTTTATTATGTACACTATTTTATTTATTCTTCTTTTTTTCTATGATTCCTTAAATTATATAATCATTCAATAAAAATTATTAGAGTTATTCTAATCCCCATATAAATTACTATTACTAATATTATTATTTTGTTTTTGTTTTTGTTTTCTTTTTTTTTTTTTAAAAAAAAGAAAAGTATATATTTATAAAAAGTATTCTAATTCCTTTATTTTAATAAAGAGCTTGCCAGAGTATATATTAAATTAAATGATGATGATATAATTAAAAGATGACGTTATTAAAGTTAAATAATAAATAAAAATAATAAAATGAAGCAACTCTCTGGGATCTAGGAACTAGTAAAGTCTATTTAAAAATAAAGAAATACAGGTAGATCAGTCAGTCATATGAATTTGAACGCAAAATTAATACTCCTATTTATACATGTCTTTTTCATTTTTTGAAAAAATATATAAATTATATCCATTTACCTGGGAAACAATCTTTTAAGGTGAGGTTGTGCTTATTTTCAGCATGTTCGGTTAAACTAATAAATAATAATAAAAAAAAGGGAATTTATATAGAAATATAAAATAAATAAATAAATAAAAAAGTATAATAGATCATATCGTTTTTACTGCCCTTTATTGCTTTATTTTATTTTTTAATAAATATAAAAAATAAACTTACGCCTTTTCTCGACTAGTACAAAGGAAAGTTTGAAAGCACTTTTTACAAATGATATTTTTAGCAGCAGCATTCTATGAAAAAGAAGAAAATATATAAATAAAAGAGTTTATCCATCTATCCATCTCTGTTCAAAATATTCATATAATAAACTATAAACTTACAACTTTTAATTGTGAAGCAGCTTTTTTATTATCTTTAGCGGCACGGTCCCGTCTCATTTGTGCTTTTTGTCCCTATATATTTTGATAATTCAATTAGTTTATTTTTCTTTTTATATCTATCTCATATAGTTTATTTAGCTGTAAATATAATTAAAAAAAAAACGTATCACTTACGTTACCCATCTTTTATTATAATTTATTTTATTTAAAAAGTATAGAGAAAAAAAAAAGAAAGAGTGGTAAACAAAAAAATTTTTTAAAAAAAAATTATAGCGGGATTCAAAAATGATCACTTTTTTTGGGAAGTGAATAGAACAAAATAAAACCATCTACTTTCTTTTTTTATATTAAATTTTATTACTACCTTACAAAAAGAAACGATTCTTTGTTATTTTATTATACCTTATTGCTATATTTAATGGAGAATAATTTATTATTATTATTATTATGTTTACTATTATTATTTTTTAAATTTAATATAAGAAAATAAAAGATAATAAAATTAGAAGAAGTAGATTTTAATGGAAGAGGTTGAAGTAATAGCCAATAAAAATAAAAATTGAGATTTAAAAGATCCTTTTTTTTTTTACCTTTATATGAACCATTTATTCGGTTTTAACTATATAACTACACAAAGAAAATCTAAACTCGGGTACATATTTACTTTTTTGTTTATTATATATATATATAAATATTTATATATATATATATATATATAAAACTGTATTTTTTCGTGTGAGTTATAATATTATAGGTAATGTGATAACATGATTTTTTTTATTACACAGACTATCTCTAGTGATGATTAAGTGCAACCCAAATGAATTAGGGGAGAGATGTTGAAGCATTTTTTTTAAAAAAAAACTCACCGGACCATAAATAAAATCTTTAAATTTTTGGAATTTTTTAATTTTTAATTTTTTATAGCTTTTTCACTTTTTAATTTTTTTTTTCTTTTTCTACGCTTTATATTTTATATATTAATATATATCTACCTATTTATTATTTTATTTATTCATATTTATTTTATTTTATTTTTTATATGATTCTATCAGATCTTCCTCCTGAATTAATCTTAGAAGTATATAAATGGTTATTTGATTCTATTTCAGTTACTGAATTACAAAACAATGTACATGGACAAAGAGATTGGGTCTTAAATATATTAACAGTATGTATTATAAGTCGATCGTGGTATAATGTTGGTACTTATTATATATCAAAAAGGTTATCTTTTACACATTATGAATCTTTACATTATTTACTACAAACTATTGAAACACCTTCTTATTATCAAAAGCATAATATTACCAACGGCGCAGCCTCACAACAACAACAGCCAAATTGGATAAGCCTATTATCATCTTCTCAACAAAATCAATTAGATTTTCATCTTCATGTTCGTAAAATGATTTTAAATTTATCTTTATTATTTAACCAAGTCTCATTAACAACATCTATTAGAAGAAAAAAAACCGTGGCCAAAAAAGGAAGAAATCCGTTACTAGAAGGTATATATATATATATATATTTATATATATATATTCATAATAATATTAAAAAAAAAAAAAAAAGTCGGATAATGAAATAATATTAATGCGCATCTCTTTTTTATTTTTTTATTTATTTATTATTAAATATATTATTATTTAGACTCATTATTAAAAACAACTACTAGTTTATTTGAAACGTGTCCAAATATCAATAAAGTAGAAATTATATATGATACAAAGTTTACACCAAGAATAGAAAAGAAAGATGATGAATCAATATCACTATTTAGAGAATTATCAAAAACTATAACAACAGCATTAACTAAGCATGCCAAGCATTACCATTATCTCTCTAATAGGAAATTATCGTCATCACCAACAACAAAAACATCAAAATATCATTGTATCTATTTAAATCATTTAATTTTAAAATCAAATGAACAAACTCAAAAATGCCCATGTTGTATTGGAAAAGGCTGGGATCACTTTTTAAGTCCAATTTTAAAAGCACTACCTATTACCATATTAGAGTTGGATCAAGTTTTACCGTCACGGACGGTATTAGAACATCTTGCCGATTACCAACAACATGATATTTCTTCTCCTATTCATACTCTTATTATTCGCGGTAATGTTTTAATCCAATTATCTCGATTAGCTAGACATGGAGCTACCATTTCTTCGCCACCTCGTATACCCATTCATTTATTCCATCATATCGAAACATTAGAAATTTATTTACAAAAGGATAATTATAATAATAACAGTGATGATGATGACCAGGATTATTCCATGAATTTAATGGTCACTTTTAGACAAATTTATGACTTGATATACCCAATGTCTTCTTTAAAAAAATTAATTATTCACGGTAATGTCAATTCATCCTCTTTATCTTCATCATCGCCGTCATCTTGTTTTAATTTATCCAAGTCAACAAATCCAATTGATATGGATATTTGGTCAAAACTTCAGTCTATTTCAGATAAATGTCAATTAAATACTTTTATTTTAGAAGATCTTCCTGGTTTCCAATGTAAACAAGTGCAATCTAGGCTACACGATATATTTTTTGGGGTTGAAAATTTAAGCATTATCTATACAAATTAATTACTTAATTTAGATAACTTCTGGGTTTTAAAATAAAAGATCATTTTTTTAGCTTTTTTTAATTCTCATCCATTTTTTTCTCTCACTTTTCCCTATTTTTTTTTTTCTCTCTTATAATTTCTCTACGTATTATTGTTGTATCTTTTTTTTTTTAAAAAAATAAATAAATTAACATGCCTATACCAATAAATGATATAAGCATAACCAGAAATACAACTCCTATCAGACCAACAACATCAAGAATTCGTTTTCTAACGAATCCTACTACATCTAATCCACCTTTTGAGGCAACTACCACTACCACTACTACTACCACCACTACTACCACTACCACTACTACGCTTACCTCACACCACCATACATCCGAAAACAGTTCTGCTTCCAGTAATAATAATCAAAGTGATAATAACAACAATAATAATGAGGATAGTAGTTGTTTAGAATGTACCAATACCTCAAGATGTAGTAAACATAGCTATATTAAATCTTATTCCAAGTCAAATATGCTTCTAAACAATAATCAAAACTATCAAAGCCAATACAACCAACATAAAAATAAAAATAAAAATAAAAACAAAGAGGACCCCTCATCAACGACAACTGTAGAAGAGCAGGAAGATGATTATGATGGGGATGATTCAATGTCCGAATTGGATAATGCAGCATTAGGAAAAGGAAAAATAAAAAAAACAACGTTATTATCAAATAGAAGTGAAAATGAACGATGGGTGGACCTTACCAAAGAACGGTTGAAACCTGGAAGATTAGGAAATCTTTTTAATGGTTCTCAATTTATTGGTATACAAAAAGGAAATTCTAATCAGTATGAAGTTACGGTGAATATTCAAGTAAAATATAAAAAAAAATAAAAAAAATCGTCATCATCATCACCATATAGGGTTATAATAAAAATAGTATAAATAAAAAGTACAAAAAGAAATAGAAAGATCTCATATATTTTTCTATTACTCTTTTTTTTTTAAATAAAATAAAATGAAATAGAATGTTGACTTGAAGGATCATTTATTAAGCGGATATCTTCATATATCTGGTCTTACGGCTTCACATCCTGATATAACAGTAAGTCTGTATATGTATATATATATATACATTGGGAAAAAAAGGATAAAATAAATAAATAATTATATATAAATATATATATATATATATTTGTGCGTGTGATGACTCAATTAATTAAACTATTTTTTTTTTAAATTTGATGAGACTTTTTTTGAAGGAGAAATCATAGGACCAAAACATTCATTCTTAACAAGAAAATGGTTAGCTGACCTTTCTGTGGATGCAAAACATTGGGTAACATTATATAATATAATATATATATATAGAAAGAGAGAGGGCTAGAGAACAATAATAATAAAGTATATATATATGTGAGTACTCATGTGCCCTTTTTATTTGTACTTGGATATTTTTTTTAATAGAAACGCTTTCCTTCTTTTACACCACTTATAGATATATTTAATAAGGATGGGTATCATTATGATCCAATGGAACATGATTATATATATATGCGTTGGAAAGAAAAGTTTTTAGTACCCGACCATCAAGTCAAAGATATTGATGGGGCAAGCTATTCCGGATTTTATTATATTTGTTATGAAAAATCGACTAGCAATATAACAGGGTAATAATTAATTATATAATGCATTATCGAAATATATTTATATGTACTCACTATCATCATCATTTTTTATTGTTTCATCCTTTTTTATTTTAGGTTTTATTATTATCACAGAAATATTGAATGGTAATTTCTATATATGTTTTATTTATAATAATAAATACCTCATATTATCTTATTACTCATTTTATTTTTTATTCATTTTCATAAATTTATTTTTTAAAAAAATATAGGTACCAAGAATTATCACTTAAATATGTACCAAATCGCCAATTTTCTAGCTTTGAATTTCGATAAACATAGTTTTAAAAAACATATTTTAAATGTATACCATAACGAAAAAAAAGTGCGGGGTTTAATTTTTTTTATTTTTTGAATCTTGCACATTTTTTCTTTCTTTCTTTGCTTTTCTTTCCTTCTATCTTTTTTTTCTCTCATATATTTTTATTAATACATTTATATTATTATTTTGTTAATAAATTGTGTTACTATATATATATATACATCGATAAATATATAATTATTAATATATTTTTAAATCGTCCTTATTAAATGACGTTGATGTAATGTACAATAAAAAAGCTGATTATACTGGGGAAGCTTTTATTTCGCCACTTTCTCAAACAGAAATGTCAACTTCTACTTTTTCTTCACAAACAAACAACAATAGTAATAATAACAATAATAATAATAATGAAAACATACCACCCTCACTATCACCACCACCCTCAACTTCAACTTCCAATACAGAAGCTGATTCGACAAATAATAATAATGTATCTGGTGTCAAAGTAAAAAGTGTACCTATACCCCAACCACTTTTATTAAAAAATAGGCATAGTCGTTCTTCGTTTTCTTCTTCTAACGATGAAACTTTAGATTCAACACTCAGTTCTAAGCATAAATCTATTAATCAAAAATCATCAGCCTGTACTTCCTCCTCAAACAGTAATAGCTCTATTGCTACGGGTTCGCCTACTCGTACAGTTATGGATAACACTACAATTACTACGCCAACAAAGA
Source organism: Cunninghamella blakesleeana (assembly GCA_017871115.1). Taxonomy (NCBI): domain Eukaryota; kingdom Fungi; phylum Mucoromycota; class Mucoromycetes; order Mucorales; family Cunninghamellaceae; genus Cunninghamella; species Cunninghamella blakesleeana. The sequence goes on along the minus strand of JAFCIZ010000001.1, from coordinate 2,719,631 downwards.
GAAAATCTTTATTAAATCAAGTTGATTTTAATAATAGTATTAATAATAATAATAACAATACGATCAATAATGATTTAAATGAAAATACACTTGGTCAGCATCCTTTAGGTAGTTTTTCCTTGCCTCTTTCCTCTCTGTCTACTTCTAATAATATTTCTTCTCCTGCTGCTGAAACCTCAATTACACCTCCATTACAACAACAACAACAGCAAGCTGGGTCTTATTCCCCAAAGTATGCAAGTCCCCCAGCTGGAAGCGGTGGTAAATACATGGTAAAATCAAAACGAGCTAGTTGGATCGATGCTAGTGCCTCACAGGGCCTTCTTCAACAACAAGTACCATCTACATCATCCTATAATAATAATAATAATATGAATTCACCTCTTACACCTACATCAGCAACGATGAATGATATATTTATTGATACAAAGCCATTATCTTCATCTTCATCAAAGAGCAGAAATGGGTCGCTTACAAATAAAACGGAACAAGATAATACACAGGAGACAATGCCTGGGCATAAAAGCGGATCTTTGTCACAGCTACGGGAACAACAAAGGGCATCAGCGGCGGCAGTAGCATCTATTGTTACTACAACAGCAACTACATCTAATATATCTTCATCCTCTCCTATATCTCCAGACCGTCGTCGTTTATCTTCTTTTTCTATATCTGATCAAGATGCAAACAATATAAATAATAATATATTTACACCAACACAACAACGACAAAGCTCTTTAGATTCTTATTCGGATGGGACAACAGGTGAAATGGATGATTTAAATATCGAAAGTGGAAGCGATGAGAATATTAGTAAAGTGCAAGCGGCTATTTTACCATCTTTAAGATCGGCGTCATCTCCGTCATCTAATAGAAATTCTCGTCAAAATTATCACGAAAGATTATCATCTCTTTCTTCTATTGTTACGGAGTCAAGTAATGAAGATTTTTTTTATTCTCCTGGTTCTTCTCCTCAAGCTATTCAATCACCTTTAAATGCTAGCCCTTTCCAATCTGCTGTTATTATTGATAAAGGTAAACTTTTTTTTTTTTTTTTTGATAATATAATTCTTTTTTAATATCAAACTAGATTATTAATATTCTTTTTAATTTTAATTTTTACTACTTTATTTTTTATAAAATGAATGAAAATAGGAAAAGCTAAACTTACAAACACTACTTCAGCATCATCCTCACCTTCAAGAAATAATGCAATGCCATCTACATCAACAGAAAGTATACCATCGATAGATCCACAACAAGCTAAAAGACGTTCATCTATGACAGTACTGCGAAACATACCTAGTTCTGAATTAGCTAATATTGTCAGTGGGAATTCACCAAACCCTATTCTCGATGCACCACCATCTACTCATTCACCTATCACAACACCGTTATTAACTTCTTCCTCTGCAGCATTGATATCAGATTCAATGGAATCCATTGGGCCTTCTTCAGTTGATCCTTCCATTACAAATACTGCAGCCTATCAGCATTCTTTGCAATCATTTTTAAGACGTCAATTATCTAGTAAACGTAAATCAAGGCGGCCACGATCAAGTAGTACAGTTAGTGTTGATCCATTTCAACCTTCAGCTTCTTCATCTACATCTTCTCATGGTTTAGATGCCGATAAAGATATTGTGGAAATCGATTTGGATGATGGAGAAAAAACAAGACATCGTATGGAATCACATCAAAAATTATCATCGCCTTCATCAAAATCTGATATATTATATAATGAACAATTAAATGAATCCGTTACACCCACCCCTACTAACATTACTGCTATCAGCAACAGCAACAACAGCAACACCAACAGAAGTTCACTTTACCCTGCATTATTATTAGATACACCTATTCATGATGTTTCTATGGATTCTTTTAATAATAGTGCCATGTTTGGCGGATTGTCACAATTACAAAATTACACACATCTATCTACACCACCAGAAACATCAACTTCAACAACATCAGCTGCAGCTAATACTGGATTACCTCAACCGATTAATTTTGTAACTTCAGCACCAGAGCTTACTCGTTGGGAAGAAAATAAAGAATATGATTATTTTAATCCACCAAATAAATTAATAAACGATGATGAAAGTAAGTAAATGATATTAACGGTAATAACAATGAACAGAAGGATAAGAAAAATATTCAATTATTAATATATAAACCTTTTTATTTTTTATTTTTATTTTTATTTTTATTATTTTATTTTAACATGTAGATACACCCCAAGATGAATGGACATATAAACCATTAGTAAGGTCATCTTCTTTATCATCAATGAGACATCAATTAAATTCTGATGAAGAATATGGTAAACGATTATTTATGTCAAGGTCAGCTAAAGTAAGACGATGGTGTACACTTAAAATTGAAGGACAAGATGGACGTAGACGTTCAAGTGTAGCAGCAAGAATTAGACGACAAAATCGACGTCAAAGTAGTAGCATTAGTATTCAAAGTAGTTTATCTGGAAGCAATAGCAGCGGTGGTGGAAGTAGGCGTAATAGTAGTTTTAGCCCCTATTATAGTGGCCATTCTCCTCTGGGCCTTCGTTCACCTGAGGCAAGAATTAGTAGACGTAATACAAAAGATGGCTATCGTATGCCAACCATTACTGTAACAGCACATGATGAACGTATCTTGAACAGTTTAATATTTGATAATGAAGAATTACCAAACAGTATGAAAGGAAACGAATCAATGATGGATAGTGGAAATCATACACCTATGTCGGCAACAGGACAGTTGATTAATGCTATACCTTGGGTAGATTGGTTAGAAGAATATAATGTTTTAAAACAATCGGAAATGCGGCGTAGAACCTCTGAATGTCCTTCGTCTAGTCAACATAATGTAAATGAATTAGCAATAACAACACCAACACCATTATCTCAAACGCAACAACAACAACCATCTAAAATACTAAAGGAAGAAGAGGAAGATGGTGATCAACATGATAAAACGTTAATAGATCAACCTAAGCAAGAGGATTTGAATAATAATAATTCTATCCTTATACAAAGTATGTTATCAAGTTGGTGGAATAATGTAAAGAATAATGCTGAACAATATCCTTTAGCTAAAAGAGTGGCATATGTTAAAAAAAGAGGTGGACATGGTATAGCAGCTGATCGTCTATTTGCACGTAATAATTTAAAAATCAATGATCTTCAACAACAGCAACAGCCAATTACAGTGCCTAATGAAATTATATCCATATCGGAAACAGTAGATACATCACCAACTGGTAGACATAGACCAGCTCTATCTCTGAATCTTCAGCATTTAAAAAAATTACCGTTTCAAAATGAACATGCAACCATTATTGATTCACATAAAGAGAAACTTCCTACTCATCCTAATACACCTTCTAAACCATTCATACCAAATAAATTTATGGATAATACTGATAATTATGGCGTTAATTCAAACGATAGTCATAATAAACTCATTAAACTTGATAGTGTTGGTAAGTTATTAGCTAATTATTTATATAGTAATAACAATAGTAATAATGGATTGGAAGAAAGATATGCTCCAGAAGCTCCTCCACCTTCAACTACAACAACAACAACTATATCATCTTACTATTCACCTTCAATCGATAGTCCATCAACATCTGGTGTTTCGCTTAGTTCACTTGCTTCAACACCTGGGATTAATCATCCTCATAAGACGCTTCGTTTACCTTCAGCAAATAATAGTATATTACAGCACCAAAATAGCCAACGGCTTGCCAATGTGATAATACCTTCTCAAAGTACATCTTCTGTTCGTCCTCCTCAACCCTCTCAACAACAAGCATCTACTCCTACCTCCTCCTCATCAACTAAAAGTGAAAGAATTGGTTATCAGTTTTATAATACCGGAAATCGTATGGGTGCCTTTGGCAATATGATCGCTAGACCTATGATGCATTTCTTTTCAACACATCGATATCAAAATAATAGTAACCATTCTATTCAACAAAGTAAAGATTACAATAGTGGCGGAGAAGAGGAAAATCATCATAATCAAGCTTCACAAGTACAATTGACTATTCGATCACGGCTCCAATTTGCAAAAAAGGCCTGTGATTCTGAATTAAGGGATATTATCGATGGATTAAATGAATATGTAGAACGTGGATTACAGTATGTAGAAGATATGGATGGGTTCATTGAAAAAGGTGGTATGGAACATAATGTAGATGATGAAGATGATGATGATATAGATAATGAAAGCGATATAGAAGAAGTAGAGGTAGAAGATTATGGTGAATATGATGTTGATACCGATGTGAATAGAAACCGTATGCAAACCGCTCATCATGATACTTTGAATTATATTAAATCTACAGCAACAGTAGATGAAGGGTCAGATACGCCACCAAGGCATTATAATGAATCTATCCGTAGTCGTAGAAGCCATATTGGATTGGAATTAGACGATATTGAAGAACAAGAAGAAGGATTATCTTCTGAGGAAACTAATTCAATATCAAATGAAGATGATGGAGATCGAAATGACATAAACGAAGGTAAAAGTAATACACCTTTACAAATAAACAGATCATCTATTCAACTGCAACAACAACAAGCTGCTTCGATCGATACTGGCAACGATATGGTAACCTTAATCACTGAAGATTCTTATTTACCTACTCCATTTATTTTAACCTTACAAGAATTGATTTCTATGGCTCAAAATGTAATGGATACATCTTTAGATGCTCTTTTAGAACATAGTGGAACTTGTGCTGATATTGTTTATAAAGTACAATCTATTGGAAATCAATGGGATATTCATCCTGAATGGCCTTGTCGTGAATGGTATGTACGCCTATTACTTAGTTTAGCAGCTTTAAATCGTGTTTTGGAATGGTGGGAAGAAGAACGTGGGTTTTGGTTACAAGCTTGGACATCTGTTTCGCCTGCTGCTTCTTCTATTGTTCCCACACCTACATCTACAACTACAGCGGCTACAAGCGATACAGAAGAAACCACTCCTTCACTTCCTCCATCTCATTCAGTTGGATCAGCAAAAGCAACACCTCCATTCAATAAACAACGCAAACTAGAAAATGATCCTATCAATAAAAGCAATAGTAGTTTAATGGTGAATCTACCTAAAAAACAAAAATCACTCGACGTTCATTCTGGTTATGCTAATATATCTACTTCTCAATATGATACTTATCAAGATGTTTTACAACGTGCAGCTGATAGAAGTCAAAATACAACAATTTTATTAGAACTTAGTCTTGGAACTACTACTGTTCAATATGTTAGCCCTGTTTGGTTGGATGTTATTGGGTAAGTTAATATTTATATACATATTAAAAAAATAAATAGATATAAAAATGTCGCAAATTTTTATAAAAAAGTAATGCTACTCATAAAAGTGATGTATTTATATGTCACTCTCTTTTTTACTAATTATTTTATTTCATTTTTTTACAAATAGGTCAAATCCTGTTACAATATTACAACAAAATATCTCTAAATTTCTATCGCCTGATGATCGAAACGTATTTACAATAGCAACAGAAAAATTATTAGCTGATGATTCTCAAACAATGGAAGTACAGTTCAATGCAATTAAAAGTGATGGAACATTGCTTGAATTAGAAGGTAAGGGTATGTTAATGTATGATCGTGTTACTACTGAACCAAGTCATACTATGTGGGTCATTAAACCATTATCAACAAGATCATGGGTAGATAGAGCATTTACACCTGCCGGCAACAACAAAGAAATAGAAAAAGCAGGCACAGATGAAGTTTCAATAGAAGAACAAAATGCAATCGATATGGTTAATAATCAACTGCGTCATCGCTCCATGTCCCTACCAACTATTCAAAGATACCAATCCATAAGTAGCACTGATTTAGGAACACCAAATACATTAAACAAAATTTTATCACTTCCTCCAGCAGTTTGCCGTGTATGTGAACGTTGGGTAGTAGCTGCCTTCTTTGAACAGCATTCTGAACTGTGTGTGGAAATACACCAAAGTGAAATGGACATTACAATGTGTAATGATAATCTTCGTGAATTAAGACATCATATCCATGAAATGCGTGATGAAGCTCGTAATGAATTAGAAGTTTATAATAACCAAACGCCTGAAGAACGTCGTGCAATGAAAGCGGAGCATCAAGAAAAAGTAAAAGCATCCAAAGAACAGGATGAAGAAGATTCTATATTTGGTTTCGAATTACCTACAGAAGAAGCACCAGATCCAGTGGAATCTCTCACTGAAGAATTAAATATTTACGAAGATTTGTTAGAGATTATTGATGTTGCTCTTGGTATTGGTGTGCCTGGTGAAGTTACCGATGATGAATCTTCTGATAATGATGATAGGATGACATTGAAGTCTTTACAATCACCTCGTTCTAAAGATAAAATGATTCAAGTCCTTTATTGGCGCCCTCCCGCTTCTGAAAATCCTAATCTTACTTCTTTAATTCGTGATGTGGAAGAAATTTCTCAAAATAAAGTAGCAGCTGTGAATAGAATGCGTGATCGATTGGAATACAACGAGCGTGTCAGGATTGAATTTCAAAAAGCAACTCAACAAGAAAATGGATGGACAGAATTTGTTAATAAAAATAATAATGACAATCAAGTGGATAATAATAATTCATCAAAGTCAACACCTATACCAACATCATCACCACCATCAACAGCAGCAAAGGCAACAGAAGCAAATGAAACTCTAGAAAAGCCACTTCCTTCATCTAATCAACAAACTGTTTTTAATGACAAACATGATATAAATGATAAAAAGAATTTGGAAAAAATAAATAATGAAGCAAAAGAAAATTCTTCTTCCACTAAAAGTGATTCTGATTGTTCAGGAAAGAAGTCGATACTTAGTCGAATCAAATCATGGAAATCAAAAGGTGCAAGTAAACTAGCTAAACGACGTCGTGCATATAGTAGAAAATGGGCAACGGCTTTGGAACCAATCTCGTCGGCTTTAACTCCATCAACTATGAATATTGTGGAAATGGAAACAATTGATACACCTATAGGATCACCAGCATTAAGACCAAGTAGGCCATTATCAACTTACAGTATAAATAATGCTTCATCTATCAATAAACCTATACCACCTGTACCAGCAATTTCTAGTTCTACTTCATTATCATCATCTCATATTCCATCTACACAATTATCGCATCAACAACAACAGCAACCCGAAGGGAAATCACCACTTTCACCATTACAATCTTCTATTCCAGCTACAAGGGCAACTGTACCAAGTATTAAAGATTTTGATATCATCAAACCTATTAGTAAAGGTGCTTTTGGATCTGTCTTTTTAGCTAAAAAACGAACAACCGGTGATTATTATGCCATTAAATTTTTAAAGAAATCAGATATGATAGCAAAAAATCAAGTAACCAATGTGAAAGCGGAAAGGATGATTTTGATGACACAAACGGATAGTCCTTTTGTTACCAAATTATACTATACCTTTCAATCAAAAGATTATCTTTATCTTGTTATGGAATATTTAAATGGTGGAGATTGTTCTGCTTTAGTAAAGGTACTTGGTCGTTTGCCAGAAGATTGGGCTAGAAATTATCTTGCAGAAGTTACTCTAGGTTTGGAATATTTACAAAGTAAAAATATCATTCATCGGTAAGTAATTAAAAAAAGTGTAAAAAAAGAATAAAATAATTATGAAAATAATAAAAAGAATAAAAGATGGAAAAAAAAAAAAAATAAGAAAAAAAAACTGTATTATCAAAATTGTATTACTCATTTTATTATTGTACTATATATATTAATGTTTTGATATAGTGATTTAAAACCTGATAATCTTTTAATTGACCATAATGGACACTTAAAGTTGACAGATTTTGGTTTATCTCGTATTGGTTTCTTGGATAGACGTGTTCAAGATGAATTAACAGTTCGTTCTTTACCAAGTGATAAAAATAACACGAATAGTAAAACACAAAATGATGATGCTAGTAAATCGGATAGTGATCAACAAGAACAACCTATATCACCTATGCCATCTCCAACGGAAACACCACCACACACACCAGAATCTTTATCAGTTGCTAATGATAATACACCACAAAATGATGGTATTTATCGCCACTCTTACTTTAGCCTTTTATTTAACAACAGACGTCGTGAATCAACAACAAGTCCAACATCAGAAGGAATGGCAAGTGTTCATAGCGACCAATCCTACTCTAGTAAGATTTGTCTTCCAGTGAATAATAATAATAATAATAACAGTAATAAGAATAAAGTCAATGAATCTAGTACAAGTAATATATCTCGAACCTCAAATTTATCAAAAGGTGCCACCACATTACCTTCTTCAACCAGAAAAACATCAAATGGATTAACTAATGTATATGATACATCTTCACCAAGTAATCGTTCAAAGACACCTGGATATCGTCATCGTGAACAAGCAAAAGATATACCTATTAAACATGCTGTTGGTACACCTGATTATTTAGCTCCTGAAAGTATATTGGGTACTGGACAAGATTCCATGGTTGATTGGGTATAGTGTTATTATAATAATAATCATATATAAAAAAAAACAATAAATAAAAATATATATAAAAAAAAAAGAAAATTGCTTCCATTAAATTTAATTAAAAAAAAATATACTAATAATATATATTTAACCATAGTGGGCCCTTGGTGTTATATGCTATGAATTTCTTTATGGTTATCCACCTTTCCATGCAGATACTCCTGATAAAGTGTTTGAAAACATTCTTTCTAGACGTATTGATTGGCATGAAGGTGATGTAGAAGTGTCAAAGGAAGCAAGAGATTTTATGGAACAACTTATGACATTAGATCCTTCTAAACGATTGGGAAGTAAAGGTGCACAGTCCGTTAAAGATCATCCATTTTTCAAGGATATTAATTGGGATACATTATTAGTAGAGCAGCCATCCTTTGTACCAAACCCTGAGGATATGGAAGATACTGATTATTTTGATAACCGTGGTGCTAGTATGATGCCAACCTCATCCTCATCCTCTTCTTCTTCAGCCTCAGCATCAAAAAATGCACCAGCTAAAGGAGAGAAAATAAAAGAAGATGGTCAATCATCTAAAAAAGTCAACAATGAAAAAGATAAATTAGAGCATATTCAATTGGACTCTGATGCTAAAGCTAAAGTAGAGCTTGCTAACGCTATTATTCAAGAACAGCATCCTGTTAATGTTTCAATTTCATCACAATCCTCTTCAAAAAAACAAAATGATAATTCGGCAACATCTACTTCATACCAAAAGGCTAATAAAACAACATCTAAACAATCTGGAACTACTGATGAAATAGAAAATGGAGCTGATTTCGGAACGTTTGTTTATAAAAATTTACCAGTCCTCGAAAGAGCAAACGAAGATACCATCCGAAAAATCCGTCATGATACACTGGCGGCTGAATCAAGTAGTAGTAATAGTAGTAAAAATAGTAGTGGTATGAACACCGTATCAAATCCATCCAAACTAATACAATCTTATACATCAACAGCGGGCTCCTCTTCCTCTATTCCTGGTACACCTAATGTACCTATTGTTCATCCTTCACAACTATCAGCTTCTCAATCTACATCATCGGCAATAAATAATAATAATAGACTTTCTGTAGATATGCAACAACAGCAACAACAGTATTTGGATCAACAATTGAATGAATTATCACGTCCAACATTGCAAACACCAATAAAAAATAATTTTTCAACACTTCCAGCAAATACAACTAGTTCACCGTCACCTACTAAACCCCACCATAAACGTACTCGTTCTTTATCTACGCCTGATTGTCGCTCTCTACCATTATCTACTTCTTCCAAAGAAACTAATACACCAACAACAAACAATAGTAAAACGCCTATTGTATCCATGACACCCTCTTCTTCAACAAAGACTGTTTCTGGAGCAATCACTACTTCAATATGGCCATCATCCACACCATCTCTTCCACCATTACCACAAACTGTATCCGATTCAATAATTGCCCCATCTCCATTGAAGGAAGAAAATCGACAGTTTCAGTTACAACAACAGCACAAAGAAGAAATAGAAAAACAAGAACAAATAGAGGAAGAAAAAGTAAAGAAAGGGCTTGGCTTTTTAGTTGTTGATGATAATCCAATTAGTTGTAAAATTTTGGAAACGATTTTAAACATGTTACAGTATCAATGTGTTATTGTAAGAAATGGTGCTCAAGCTATACGTGCAGCTATGAATGATGTTAAATACGATATTATATTTATGGATATACGAATGCCTATCAGTAAGTATTACTTATATATCGAGAAGGAGAAGGAAGGATGCTTAAAATAAATGCACATGACTGATAAAAAAAAAGTTTGCAAAAATAAAATAGAAATAGAAAACTAATTTATATACATTACTATTATTTTATATTTTTAATTTTAAATTAGTTGATGGAGAAACAGCGGCTAGAATGATAAAATCAACCAATAATCCAAATAGAGAAACCCCTATTGTTGCGGTAACAGCTTATGAACAAACAGCACAATTAGCTGGAGCTTTTGATGACATTATCAGTAAGCCTGTTACCAAAAATGTAATATCTCAATGTATTGAACATTTCTGTTTATCACCAGAAAAAAAGGCGTTTATAACATCGATTCCTCCACCAACACCCAGAAATAAAATGATATCATCCTCTTCACCATCATCATCACAACTAACAAATGAAAAATAATATCCCTACCTACACTCACTTATTCATTCATTCAATCTCTTTTATATGCATAAAAACGATACATACACACACGTATATATATATATATATATATATATATATATATTTGAAAAAATCATAAAATATTCGCATCCATCTATTAAATCACTAACATCATCAAATATTAATATATCATCGTTATTAAAGGTATTGAAAAAAAATTCAATTTATTTTTAATTTTTAATTTTTCTAAATCCCGTTAATTATCAATAAGATACCCTTCTCTCTTTCTCTTTTTTATTTTTTTTTTTATTTTTTTTCTATTTTTATTTTATTTTATTTTTATTTTATTTTATTTTTATTATTCTTATTCTGATATATACTGCATTCTTCTATCCAAACCATAAAAATTTGTTCTTTTAGTTCTTTTTTTTTTTTTTTTTAAAGTTTATTATGGTGAAACATTAAAATAACATTAAAGCTTAAAATTGTAATAATAAACATTGCTCAAACATATCTTTTTTTTTTGGTCAACTTTTAATTTTTTTTATTATAAAATACCAAAAAAAGATTTATAATAATAATATGATTACATCTAAATAATAAAATAATAATAATGAATAATAATACTAATACGAATATACAAAAATAAATAAAATAAATTAAAAAATAATATAAATTAATAATTAAATAACTACTACTAAAAAAGAAAAAAAAAACTAATATAAAGAAGAAAGTAAAGTTGTAAAAATGAGACGATGAAAAAAAATGAATATGGTTGCACATACGTAGAATGTATTTTTTTCTGTTAATGATTTCGGCGATCAGGAGAACTACGTAACCATTCCGAATGCTGTACATCATTAGGTGATAAAGGATGATCAGAATAATGTTGTTGATGATCAATAGAGGATGGAGGATAGGGTGAAGGAGTACTTGGTAAAGGAGAGGTTGTATAAAAAGGAACATGCTGATGATGATTATACTGATCCATTGAATTTTCAGTTAAAGGGATAGTATCAGTCATAGTAGAAGGAGGATAGTCTACACTAACGGGACTCATAGGTCTCAAAAAAGGTTTACTTCCGCCATTATTATTATTTCGACTATATTCTTCAGATGATTTAGGTAAATTATAATTATTATTTTTTAAAGTAAAAGAAGAGGATGATTGGATAGAAGAATCTATGCGGTAATCATGGTGTTGAGGATTATGGAAGGTTTGTTGAAAAGATTCTGTTGGTGCTTGATCAATAATATGTTTATTACTACCGCTATTATAATTTATTTTTTGTCCAATAAAGCTAGTAACCCGTTGACTAAATCGGTTATAAGCTGATGGGTTGGTGGTAGTGTTAGATGGGTTATTGGATTCAATTGGTGTTAATGATATTTCCTTTTTTTGACTTTGATAAAGAGATTGATTGTTTGTATTATTTCCTTGTGATGATCCTGTAACATGAGGTGAGTATTGACGACGGGGGTGGAAAACAGAAATCTATGTATATATTTAAAAAAAATAAGGAAAATCGTTGAGTTTTTTTTTTATGTTGATAATTTCCATTTTTGTTTTTATTCTTCTTTTAGTCGTATCTCTTATCTCTTTTTTTTTAAAAAAAAAAAAGAAAAAAGAAAAAAGAAAAAAAGATAATCATCTATTATTATATATCATGCATACTTACAAATAATATATATAAAAACAAGGCCATTAAATTACCATTTGCCAATAAACAATCTGTTGCAAATCGATTTTGAGCTATTTGATTTTTACCAACTAAACCGTCCAAGACCCCAACCAAGTAAGAGAGAGAATAAGAGAACAAACAGGGAATCATTAAAAAGTTGATATTACTAAAGTAACTCAATTTATTGACCACCATTGTATTAGCATTTGTATTAATTGCGTTTTTAATCAATCTTTTGAATCGATAATGAGTACGAACACCTAAAAAAGCTGATAAAAGTACTTGAATCCCATAAATCAAATCAGGGATGGCTTCGGCTGCTTCTAAATCCTCATGAAAATACCATTCTAAGACTGGATATAATATCATAGACGCCAATGACCTATTAAAAATAAGAATGGAACAAGTAAGTAAAAAAAAATTTTTTTTATTATAATAATTCGTTACTATTTTAATCTTTATGCATATATATATATACTTTTTTTTTTTTTACTATTTACGTACCATACAATATAAAATTTAAACTCAAAAGAGCCCATAAAATCTTTCTTTGCCACAGTATTCGTTAAATAATGCCAAAAGCATTGCAACATATAATAAATACACACTTGTAAAGATACGGCTATTGATTGAACATAACTGGTTGTCTATGAGAAACAAATACCAATAATATAAATAGAGTTAAATTATATAAGAATGTGATTTTTTTTTTAAAGTTTATATATGCTTTTAAATAATTTTTTCTTTTCAAATTCCGTTTTGGGAAATTCTAGATTTAGGAAAAGATCAATTTATTATATATATATATATATATTACCATAGCTATTCTTTGATGTCTTGTAGACCAGGTATCAAATGGTGCAACAATGGTTTCCCCATTAACAAGAATATAACCTTCTTTATATTTAATATAAGTCATCGTAACATCTAATATATTATATAATTATCATGATATGATAAATAAAATAAATAAAATATATATAAGGTTTGTAAATATATATGTAAATATATATGTGAATATATATATATATATATATATTGAATGTAACTTTATTCTTTTATTTTATTTAATTTCTCACCCCATACAAATTGAGTAGACATGGTTAAAAACATAATGATGGTTAATATTGTTTTTAATTCACCAGAAAATAACTTTTTAAATCTTAAACATTCGAATCTGTCACAGGACCAGATACTATAAATGAAATAACCAAGTCCATAGATGTATATAGTTGCACTATCTATTGTTTATAATATAACAGAAAAAAGAATAAATAAATCAATTTTACATATCCTAGCTATATTTTCTTTTTGTTTCAATATGCTACTAACTTAATAAGGTGAAATCACTACGTTATAAAAATAAAATAGAATAATAGAATAATGGGCTGAGAATGAGTTTTAACGTATTATTGTTATTATTATTATTGTTATATAAAGAAAAAGAAACAATTATACCTATTGTGCATTTTTTTTTTTAAAAAAAAAAGTAAAATAAAATAAAGGAAAGGAAAGGAAAAGGAAAGAAAAAAAAAAAAAAAGTTTAAATAAAAAAAAAAATTTAAAGAGAAGAGAAAGAACAATAATGAAAAAAAAAAAAAAAAAAATTAATGGTATAATAAGAAAAAATAAAAAGTGTAACACCGCACTTGCGGAATTTGAATGATTCATTTTTTCTTTTGCTAAAATAAAAAAAAAAAATATTTCGCTGTACTAAAAATAATATTTAATATTCTTTTTTTCTTCTTCTTCCTTTTTTACTCTTTTCTCTTTTTATTTTTATTTTTATTTTTAATATTAATTTCATTTCATTATAAAAAATAAAAAAACAATGACAACTTTACGAATGTATACCTTTATCACTACCCTATTCTTTATTGTTCAATTCTTGTTCATCTCATCCATCACAGCTGTCGATAGCCAATCTTCTGATATTGAACAACTTCATCAACTTTTTAAAAGAGAAAAGGGTTTACCTTACGACACATTACCTAGTACTGTTTGTACCGTACCAGCTTCTTGTAGTAATATCAGTGGTGGTAACAACACTAGTTTAAACTGTCGATGCAATGATATGTTGAATGTATGTAAAAACAGCAGTGGTGCCTATTGTTGGGGATCCGTTACTTTAAAACAAACCACCAACTGTCCTGCCGTTCCTACTTCTTGTAGCAGCACCTTTGAAGGTACAGCCACTTGTAACTGTAATAGCAATACCGTTTTATGTGTTGATCAACGTAATAACTACTGTTTTGCTACCGGTGGTCAAAATGGTGGGGCTTTATCTTTAGCTCCTATTCCTACCGCTTCTTCTACTACTAATAATAACAATCCAAATGCTTCTCCATCTACTGGAACTTCAGCTGCTAATTCCCTTTCAACCTCTTTCTTATTAGCTTCTTTATTGATGATGTTTGGTTCATTATCTCTTATTTAAAAAAATTAAAGTGATATATTAATAGATGAAAAGTAAATATAATACTTTTTTTTTTTTAAAAAAAACAAAAAAAAAAAACAAATATCATCATCAACAACATCATCATCATCATCACCAATATCAACTTCATCTTTCTTTTTTTTTCCCCCACAACTATTTGATATTTCCTCCTATCTTCAATCAAAATGAAATAAAAATAGACTTTTTTTTTATTTTTTATTTTTTTACATTTACTAAATTAGATTTATAATCTATAGCCTTTCCATTCTATTTTAGTCTTTTTCTACCTATTTTAGTGAATACGATATTATATTATCATCATACATCTATGTTATTGAAAAAAAAAAAAAAAAAAAATTAAAATATTAATAGTCAAGTTGTATGTTTTGTGTCTAGAATATGAAAAGGTATGTGTGTACAAAAAAGGAGAAGGGGGGGATAGATTCCAGACCAAAATAAGAGCAAGATAATTGATTAATTATTGTGAATCATTAAGGTATTTATCGTAGTGTCAAAAAAGCTAATCGATGAGAGTAACTATATAAATATTTATATTACAAAATTTATTAGCTAAACTAAAGCGAGAAATATATATTATATATAAGTACAATAAACCAAATAATAACAATAGCAATCAATGCAAAGTAATGCTATGTCTATATGATCCTTGCAATAATAAAAATAATAATAGTAATAATATTGAAACAATAAAAAATAGAGAACAATTAATATAATTACTTGTGTTGATTGGTTAATCTAAAACGGGAAAAAATCTTTCATATAGAAAAAATAGAAAAAGAATATTAATTAAAATCCAGAAAAAAAAAATCGTTTTTTTTATTGATCTCGGCGTATGACTATGATATCATTCGATATATTTTTTATATTGTTTTTATATAATCAATATAATCAATATAATTAAATAAATTGATAAATTAATAATAATAATAATAACAATATTAAACATAATAAAGTATTCTAATATATATATGTGTATATAGATGTATATATGTATAACATATATTTACAATAAACGCTATTTTTCTCTTTATAAAAAAGAAAATGTCAATGTGCTAAATAAAAATATAAAAGTTGAAATATATGGTATATTACGCATTAAAAGGAAATTAAAAGAAAAAAATAGATACATAAATCATAAAAAAGAAGAGAGAGAGAGAGAGAGAGAGAGAGAGGATGAATAATAATAAAAAAAAAATATGATAAACTTTTAGATCGTCTGGGTTTTTTTTTAAAAAAATAAAAAGAGCTTTTGTTTTTTCGTTCTTCTTTCTACCTTCTCTCTTCTTAAAATGTATATATAAATTGTTAATACAAAACCAGTAATCACTTGAATATAAATATCTTTTTTTCTCTTAATCAATGATAATGCAACAACTTCTTCAAGTAACTGAAGGTGTTAAATATATATATATATATATATATATATAAATATTTGAAAAAACACCATACAAACTCAGGTCAGTAGCTTAGAGTTATACAGGTAGACCAATGCAGATAGAATATACACTATGTTAAAAACATTTATGTATATATACTGGTGCTCCATTGGACTTGAATTGCTTTAATATGGAATTTTTTTTTCCAGAAATCTTTTTATACCAATTCTAAGCAAAAGTTGATCTCGACTAGTAAATTTAATATACGTAAAGTGAATATTATCTCCCATGCATCAAATATAATTGATGAGCGGGAATAATATTATGAACCTCTATCTGATTTGTCTCCTGATTACAAAGAAATTATACTATCTTTTGCGTTCACAAATGATCAGAGCAAATAAGAAATTACATCATAAACGAGAAAAGATAGCTTTAGATTTTTTAATTCATCGTTTTTTAAAAAGAAAGGCCAAGTGAATTAACTTCAACAACGATGCCTTTACCAGATAAATATGGAGATTATAATAAAATGTGATACAAGGTGTATTATAAAGTAATGAGAGCTAAAAAAGGAAACACAAAACAACATATCCAATTTTAATCTCACAAGGAGCTGCGCTCAATGCTATTTTCGATTTAACCGAGACTAGAACAAATAAGAGCTATAAAAGTGTAGACAGCTTTGACCACAAATTACCATTTGAAGAAATAGGTGCTTAATATAAAGGAGTTGATATTGGCTTCTAGCTAGTCAGTATAGAATAAATTATTCGTCAGATTACTTAATTAAATGGCACAGATTCGTACATCTTTAATATACCACTAGATTTAAAAATTATTTGATCTGTATAGTTACTTTAACATGTCATTAAACTCCATGCAATATATAAACCTCTTATTTTAACAACCTGTAAATGAGGCTGAAGAACTAATTGACAAGTAAATTTATCAGCAACTTTAATTTTTATTTTATATAATCAATATATAAAATAATAAATAAATAAATAAATAAATAATAACAATAGCACTATAATAAAATATACTATATATATAAATGTATCAAAAATATTTATAATAAATAAGCGTTTTTTGTTTTGTTTTGTTTTTGTTTTTTTTTTTAAAAAAAAGATAGGTATTAAAAGTAAATATAAAAATTAAAACAAATAGAAGATTAAGTATTAGAAAGTTATAAGAAATAAAAAAAAAATATACATAAATTATAAAAAAAAAAGAATGTGAATAATTTTTTTTTAAAATAAAATAAAATATTAAAATATATTAACGAGTATAGGTATCATCAACATAATGATTAATAGAATAATCACTATGGAATTGTTGATGATTATGTTGATTAGAGTGGGAATAAGCAGGGCTAGCAGTACGTAAAGGAATTTCACTTGAATTCATATCATAGGTAATAGTAGGAGATTGAGGTTCAATGACAGAGAAGTGAACAGGTTGAGAAGAGTAAGGGTCTCGGACCGAAATATCTTTTCCAAAGCTATTTGAATGGGAAATATAGGTTGAGGTAGGGGTTGGCAAGGATGGATCATGAGGTGGTTGTTGAGGGTTTACAGACACTGCATTCATAGGTTTGATAAATTGTTTACTGGCTAAAGGCTCATGATGTTGTTGCTGTTGTTGTTGTTGTTCTAAAGAAGCTTGACGTTGTTGTTGATGCAAATCTACAAAATGAGCTACTCGTTGACTAAATCTTCTTTGGTTCATTTCTAAATCTTTTCCCATACCGGTACCATGTGAGGATTTGTATAACTCTTGGGTAGATTCTTTCATTGAGCTGTTGTAGTTTGTGTTAAATTGTCTTCTTGGGTGGAAGGTTGATATAAATAAAATATAATAAAATATAGCACACACATTTGCATTAGAAATAATGACATCAGAAGCAAATTTACTGTGGGCAATAACTTGAGCAGTGGTTAGACCATCAATGCATAAAATAAAGAAGGAGGAGCCATATAAGAATAAAACAATACAAATCATATTGTTCATGTCTTTAAAATAATTTAATTTGTTGATCACATTGGCGCTACCGTTATTGTTTTTCACGGATCTAATTAAACGCTTGAATCGAAAATTATTACGAATACCAAGGAATGAGGAAAGAAGAACTAAAAAAAGAAGAGAAAAAAATATGTATATTAATTTTCGATGCATAACAGCGAAACTTTAAAATATGTATATATATGTATAAATTTTCATTTTTTTTTATTTCTATTTCTGTATGATTTACCTTCACTACTGTAAGCCAATTGAGGAGCAATTTCTCTCATCAAGAAATCGTTACGGAAATACCATTGAAGAAATGGGAATAATGCCATAGATGAAATTGCCCTAATTATTCATTAATAAAATATAATAAATAAGTAAATATATTGATCTTTCATTTTTATATGTATATATATATATATATATATATATACGTACCAAACAATATAAAATCTAAATTCAAATGAAGACATAAAACCTTTCTTTGCAATATTATTTGATAAATAATTCCAAAAACATTGTACAATAAAGAATAATCCAGTTTCTACAGAAAAGGCAATGCATTGAACATAATCTATATGCTATATAATTTAATAATAATAGTAATAATAGTAAGAACAGTAATAAAAATAAATTAGCCTAAGTTTGATAATAATAATAATATGTTTTTTTTACTTACCGAACTAAGTTCTCGATGTTCTTGACTCCAGTACACATAAGGTTTCGATACAATTTTACTACCAAGTTCAGGTGGTGTTTGAATGAATCCTTCTTTATATTTAATATATGTACCCGTTATATCTATCATGATTGTAAAGTTAGCTTATGAGTGATAATGCGATTTTTTTTTAAATAATAATAATAATAATAATAATAGCAATAATAATTACCTGCCGACAGCTGTAGACATGTCATAATAGCTAAAATAATTGTCAAAACACTTTTAAGTTCGCCTTGAAATATTTTAGAAGGTCTTAAGGATTCAAATTTATCGTTTTTCCACAATGAAAATATAAAATAAGCACCAAGATATACAAACGCAGTGGAACGTCCTAATAATAGTAAAAGAATAAAAAATAAAAGAGTATATATATTAGAGTTTTATTATTAATATTATAAATCATATTCATTGTGTAATATAAATATATAGTATTATTTACCAAGGTACGAGAAATCACTATAAAATAATAAATATGAATAAATAAGAATAAAATAAAAAAATGGATAGAATGATTAATAATACTGATATTTTTAATATATATAAATATACTATTCTATTATTATTCATTCTACCTTAAATGAGTCATATTAGAAATAAAGAAGCTATTATAACATTCAAAAGAAAGAAGAAGAAGAAGAAAAAAGGAAAAAGAGATTTTGGGAAATTTTTTTTTGGAGAAAAAGTGTTTTAAGTTAGAGCGAATTACTGAGATTAAAAAATTTATAGTTTTCCAACCCCGTATCATCACATGTGCGTTAAAGTCTAATTAAAAAAAAAAAAGTAGATCGATTAAAAGTATTACAAAATTTGAAGTATATACATATATGACCTTTTCCTGAATAATACTCCGTATATAAGTTTATAGGCATTGACCTTTTTTATCATTTTCTCCTTTTCATAAAAATAAGCCTTTTTTTTTATAATTATTTAAAGTTTTTTCACTTACTTTTAATGGATCAATAAATTATATAAAATAACAAATAAATGAATAGTCAAAAAAAAAAAAAACTTCCCCGCACTATTTTTTATTGGTTTGTTTTCATTTCTATAAAAGTTCAGTTTTTTGTCCTACTTTATTAAGTTTATTAAGATTTAAAAGGCCATGTTGCATTTATACCATGTAATAAATATATATATATATATATTTATATATTTTTTTTTTTTCCCAAATAATGATTTCTATACTAGTATATGATTTTTTATTAGGAAATAAAATTAATTCTTTCATTGGGTGTATGTAAACTTTAATTAACTTTCATCACTTTCATTAACAATAAAAAATCATCTTTTCCCTCCCTTTTTTTTTTTTTCCATCATCATTGTCATGCAGACCATAAAACGTTTTTTCACACACAACATATACTGAGGAGCGGAATTCTAAATAGCCAAGTTAAGGAGAATTTGACCCGAAAATCCGTTTTTTTTTTTTTCGGTTGGACTTCTTTTTTTTCTTTTTTTGTTATTGTTGTTATTTTAATTTTTCAAAGAAAAAATAAAATAAAATGGACGATACTCTTCTCCAAGTACGAGAAAAATGTGCTTTACAATTACAAATGTATCAAAACTGTATAGAAAATTATCCAAATTCTTGGGATAAAAGTTGTATTCAACAAAAAAAAGCTTTAACAAAATGTTCTGAAGAAAAGTAAAGATTATAAATAGATATATATATATTTCTGTATTAATAGGTGAAAAAGTTTATTAATACCTATTATCCTTCTATTATCTTTTTATTTAGCGTTGGTATTCTTAAATATGTTAAGCAACATTGTGGTAAATCCATTCTTGCTTATGATGAATGTTTAGCAACTAACGCTAACGAACCTGAAAAATGTGTACAAGCTTTAAAAGATTTATATTATTGTACCGAGGCCACTTCTGCTGTTTATAAAGAACGTCAAGCTAAAGAAAACCAATCCACCGAGAATATATCCGAAAAATCCACTGAATCATTACCTTCATCTAAAGAAAAAACAAAATAGATTTTATAGACCTTTTTCCTTTCTTTCTCCCTTTTTTCTCTCATTTTAATATGTTGATATATATATATATATATATATATTTATATATTAGATAAATAGATTTTTGTATATTGTATATTGTTTTTTATTAGTTTTTTTTATTAAAATATATGTATATATATATATATATATATATATATATACAATTTATTGCTATTTTCACCGTTGTTATGGAATAGTATGTTGGATTATATATGAATATCTTGTATAGTTGGTTTTCGATAAGCTTCTAATTGTCGTTGTCCTTTTCGTAGCATATATTCTATTGTTGCAAAATCATTTTTTCTAATATCATGTTTTCGAAACTCTTGACGTATAAATTGATGAAAACGTGGTCGTGTGGCCTACAAAAAAAAAAAAAAAAGTTTAAAAAATAAAATAAGGGACATGTAAATAAATAGGGTTGCTATACTTACCAAAACGTTTTTTTATTTTTATATTAATACATTTAATTCACTCCTTAATATATATATATATACCTTTGGTTTTTCTCTAGCTGCTCTAAAACATTCTCTATAAAAATTAATAATTTGTTGTTGTAATCCTGATCGTTTAACAACACCTGACATTACATTTATTTATCTTTTAATAATGATAATAATAAAAGAGAACAAGAAAGGAAAAATAAAAGCGTATTTTTTTAATTTTTTTAAAAAAACCGCGGAAATTGAAATTCGGTTTTTTTTTTTGGTGTCAAGTATTTAAAACGTTAATAGATAGACTTGTTATAAAGATGCTAATTTAACATATATACATATATATATATACACCCACACGCGCACATACACGCATGCATACACACACACACACATATATATATATGTATATATAGTATTTCATCAATAGTGTTTCTAATATCCAATACAAGTCTCTAATTTATTTATAAATTTTTTTAAAAGAATTTTGTAAATAATACCAAAAAAACAATTACTTTGAAATGACAACCTTGAATGAAAAAAAAATCAGAAAAAACCTTGCATAAAAAAAATTATATTGTAAAAAACCCCAATCAAAAATATTCAACAATAAAACCTAATCAATAGTTTTTAATAGAATTATCCTATCACCATAATTGATAAAAGCAGCTTTTGTAAATAAAAAAATATCCAATTGGCTACCATGGATGGAAAGACATAAATCAATCATATTGGTGAGAAAAATATCGAAAATCCAATAAATAGCATCTACTTTTAATTCAAATGACTACCACATGTATTGAAATATAGCAATTAACTTTAAAAATTATTATTACAAATGATCACTTTTATCCCTTGGTGTATTCGCCATCGTCTTAGAATTAACTGGAATAATTATAATAAGTTTCATATTTTTGTGAAACTTGAGGTAATGTATTGGGTTTTCACAATACCTAACAAATTGAACGATGACAATGATGAATCATATATATAATCTACCTATATACAATATCAAGGATAACGTTTTGATTTTGGAAACTGAAAGATGAGTAGTCTGGTGGGCCTATTATAGTCTCTCTCGTCCAGCTGCTTAACTCAGCATAAAATTTCATTATACTATTACTTGATATAAGGCTTTTACACGCATAATATTATTTATCAACCTTATATATCTTCATGCTATTTAACCAACAATAAGTATCATGGTTCTAGTATCAGTTAAAATAGTTAATACCGAAACTTTATCTATTTGTGTTCCTATATATATTAAAAATCAAATACTATCATTTTTAGTGTGAGGTAAAAATAAATTTTTTTTCTGTGCGACAAATAATTCATAAAAATGGTTTTAAATTTTCACATAGTTAATGATTGTTATTATTTTATTTATTTTAAATAGGATAGTTAGAGTAAAAATGGATATATTTATATAAAATAAAGAGGAAAAATAATAAAAGGTAGTTTTGGATTACATACAATATTAGTATTATTCAGTTTTATTATTTTTATTTTGATTAGCAGCGTGGTGATGAGCAATAGGACATGATTTAGGAAGCATTTTTTCAGGACCTAATTCGGGGATACAATAGCCATCAGGATACACAACAGGTTTGTAAATAAAGAAATGAGGCATATATTTTCCATCTTCGTTAGCATGGAAAGGTGTACGTAACAAATATCTTTTACGAGGGAAACAAAAGTAACGAATAAAGAAGGCACGGGAACGAATAAAAAACCAAAATAATAAACGAATAAACCAACTAGGATGATCAATACCAAAAGCATCAATATCCCTTTTTTCTAAAAAACAAGGAACAAATTTATATACTAATGGGCCAACAAATCGTGGTAACCGGGTTAATAAATGCTCAATCGTAGGTACAGCGCATTTCCAATTAGAGGGAGAATATTTAATTTCTTTGACTTCATATTCCTAATTATTATTATTATAAATAAATAAAATTCGGGTTTACCAAATTAATAAAAATAAAAAACAGTAGATGGCGATGGTGATAGTTATTTTTTTTTTTTTTTATATATATATTTTTACCTCCTTAAACTTTAAAAGTTCTTCCTTTGTATTTGGTACGTCTTGTATTTTCATATCTACCCCAATATCATGCCATACTCGAAAAATAGCCTTTATAATATAACGTATATAATATATTATTATTAGTGTTATTATTATTGTTATTGTTATTATTATTAATTAGTTTTCTTTTTCTTTTTTTTTTTTAAAAAAAAAAGATCCGCTATTACACTATTATTATTTTTAAGGGGAAGAACTTACATTAATTTCTCTTATATCTAATTTTCTCCATTCGTAAGAATTAATCCAGCGAACAGGTTCTGATAAAAATAAAGCCAATGTATAAAGATAATCACCATTACGAATAGGATATTTTCCATGGATTTGATTTAACCGTTCAATCGATAATTTAGCTCTATGATTTTGTTGGACGATATCTTTTTCTGTTACTTTATTTCCTTCCGCAAGATGATTTTGAATACGTGGATAAGCATCAATGATTTCTGATAATATCAATTCTGTATCTTCTGCTCTTCTTGTACAACTATTGGCAAATTCACCTGTACTTACTAATAATTTACTAACTGAGGGTATAACAAAGGTTTTAAATAATGCAAACTCTAGTGAGGTTCTGGCAAGTTCTATAATATACAACACAATAAAAAATTAAAATTAAAATTAAAAAAAAAGGATGGCTTTTTTCTTTCTCATTTAGAAAAAAAGTAAAAAATAGTAGGGTTACCTGGGAATTCTCTTCTGAAAATATGACTATAGATTTCCATAGCTGCATCATGATCATTTAGTACTGTATTTGGGTCAGGATACTTTTTACGAAGTTCATTTAAATAACCATATCGATATCGTTGTACTAAACTACAATATACACCAATCACCACTGCTATTAATGTTCCTGTAGGATGCTGTGATATAAAATCTGTAATAGTAGTATTCATTTTTTTTATAATAATAGTAAATAAAATAAAATAATGAAAATAAAAAGAAAAAGAAAAAGAAAAAAATTAAAAAAGTTTTTTTTTTCTTTTTTATTTATTATTGTTATTGCTTTTTTACCAAACCTGTTTTTTCATGCATTTAAAATCGGTATAACTATTTAGTCATTTTGTTACATTTTAACCCAATGAAAAGGTTATTTTCCTCTCCTTGATTTATAACACAATGGAGGCGTTTTCAAGTTTTTTTATTTTTTTATTTTTTTGGTGTTCTGCTTTTATAAGACTTAACTCTAAATAGATGCAATTAGAAGATCGACTTTTCTCATCATTTGAATTTTGTTGTAACAATCGGTGGTTAAAAACATCGAAAACTGGTATTGTGGTTACTTTTTTTTTAAGTTTAAACTATGTTTATAAGGTACTTTTTTAAAGATAAATAAACAAAAAATAACAAAAAAGATAAAGATAGAAAAAAATAATAATAATCTATGTATGACTACAAATAGAAAAATAAAATAAAAAAAGTGAGAGAGACTTTATATATTTAAAAGCATATCAATGCATTCAACTTTTTTACCTGCATTTTTAGACCTTCTCATTTTATATATTAAGAATTCGTTGCAAAAAAAAAAAAATAACTTGATTTTTCTTCATCAAGTTAAATAACTTTTATATAATTGTTTATTTAGTTATTTTAATAAATTCACTCTAGTTCTACTATTATTTTTATTATATTTATATATATAGTATACAAAAATATGTGCATAGATCATTTTTTAGGAGAAACAATAAATAGATTAGTCGATAATGAGACGAAAAATAAATATTACTTCTTTCCTTTTATTCTTTAACATATTAGCTCAATCCTATTCTAAAGGTTGGAAGACTGATTGATATTATTTTATCATCCAAAAAAGATAAAAAAATCAAAGATAATAAAAAAATCATAGTATATTTTACTTATGACGTATATTTAAAAAGTATATCAATCATTTATTATCATACAATGATAATACACTATGTTCTCAGGAATAAAATAAAACTAATAAAAAACTTGCTTAGTTTTAGCATATACAATAGCTCAATTATATAACTTAGCTATATATTATAATAAATTAAAATTTATTTTTATATATATTAGCATTTATTGATATACTATTAAACATTATTAATGGAGATAAATGATGTTTCATTGTATATACTTTATATAGAAAATAATAAAAATAAGTATGAGCCAAGCATTTAGTAATTTTTCAGGGTAGAAAAAAAAATATAAAAGAGAGAGAGGGGGAAAAAAATTTACTCATAAAAATTTATTAAAAAAAATTTAAAGCCCGGATTTTTTTCTCTCTTTCTCTTGAATTTTTTTTCTACATACCGTATATTATGGCCACAAGGTAAATCAATTTACTTAACAATAGTAATCCTTCTATTTATTTTTAATTTATTATAAAAAAACTATATATTAGTATATTGTTCTTTTATTTAATATATATTACATTATTAATACATATTCATTATTCAACGCGTGTACTAAAAAAATACTATTTTTTTATACTTTTCCAATTTAGACTTGATCGTTTGGTGCTTTTATTAGATACTGGATCAACGTCGGCTGTACGACGAACAGCAGCTCAACAACTTGGAGAAATTCAAAAACAACATCCTGGAGAGCTTTATAATTTATTATCAAGGGTAAAACATTGAATTTTACATATATTCATAAAAATGGAAATATAAAAGATTCAGATTTTTTTTTTTTTTTTTTTTTTTGATAATAAATTGTTTATCCATGATATTGTTATAATTTTCTATTTATTTGTCATTAATAGGTTGTTGTTCATTTAAGAAGCAAAGCATGGGATACAAGATTGGCTGCTGGTCAAGCCTTAGAAGCCATTGCAACAAATGTACCACCTTGGGAACCACAGGAAACAATAACTGATCAACAATTAACTACAGCAACTGATATCAATAAACTTAATTTTAACCAATTTGATTTAGCATCCGTATTGCAACATGGAAAACCCTTATTAGGCTCTGCTGGAAAAGAATATGATATAGATTTTTCGGATATGACACCTCAAGAACGTTTAGAAATGCAACGTCGTAATTTACGTGAACGATTGGGTTTAGGAAGTCAATTTATGGATGGTAATATATATATATATATATATAAATAGTGATAAAACATAATTTAATTGCAATATATCATTATTAATGCATATATGTATATATATTATATTCTATTATATTCTATTATATTCTATTTCTATAGAGGATTTGTTGGATGATTTAGACTTTGATACAAAAAAAAATAAAACCAACCCTAGTACTTCACCTTCACCCTCACCCTCTACATCTTCAAGTGCTATTACGCCTACACCGACTCCTTCTGCACCTACTCCTGTAATACAAGAGATTAATATGGCTGGGCTTTCCGCTCGTGAAAGAAATATGTTGAAACGAAAAATGAAACAAGATGCAAAAATGAATAAAAATAAAGAAAAGTAAGTCAAAAAAAAAAAATCTTATCAGTGATAAAAATAGATATATATATTGTTTTTTTAAAAAAAATGAATAGAGTTTTATGTATGTATTAATGGTTCTATATTTTTTATTTATATCTATTTTTTTTATAGAGTACGAGTTGTTGATTTTAAAGGAAAGACAGAACCAAAGCCAATTCATGTAAAAAAAGAACCAGAAGGTAACACATAAAATATGTAAATAATTAAAAAAGAATAAATAAATAAATAAATATTTATATGTTTAGCTAATCATTTTTATTATTTTATATTATTTTATTATCAATATTATCATTATTTAGAGTTTGATATAACAGAACAGCCTCAATCCAATAAAATCGTTGTAGAATCTAAAAAAACAGATAATGATTCAAATTATTCTGATCAAGCTCCTATAGACTGGCCTTTTAAAATGGTTTGTGAGCATTTATGTATGGACTTGTTTGACCCTACTTGGGAAATTAGACATGGTGCTGGTATTGGATTAAGAAGTATTTTAAGAGCTCATGGTGCCGGTGCCGGTAAAACTGGTAAGTTGATTTATTTATTTTACACCGAAGAATAGAGATTTTAATGTGTACATAAACAATATATATATATATATATATATATATATATTTTACTTATATATATACATTAATATTCATAGCTGGATTAGCTCATAATGAAAATCAAAATTTACACAATGCATGGTTAGAAGATGTGGCTATTAGACTTTTATGCGTATTTACTTTGGATAGATTTGCAGATTTTGTATCAGATCAAGTGGTATGCCCAGTCAGAGAAACTTGCTCACAAACGCTTGGTGTCGTTTTACAATATATGCAACCTGAAAGTGTTGTGAAAGTGCATGCAACATTACTAAAGCTCATAGCTCAAGATGACCCTGCTTTTGCATCAAAATCAATTTGGGAAGTTAGACACGCTGGTTTACTTGGTCTTAAATATACAGTAGCAGTACGTAAAGATCTTGTGGAATCTCTAGTAGAAGGAACAACAGGGGCAGTAATATTAGGGTTAAAAGATCATGATGATGATGTTCGGGCGGTTAGTGCTTCAACTTTATTACCTATTACAGCAGAATTTGTTCGTATGTCCTCATCAGAAAGAATACGTGATGTGATCACAACATTATGGGATTGTTTAATAGATCTAAAAGATGATTTAACTGCTTCAACAGGTGCTGTCATGGATCTCATTGCTAAAATGTTTGAACAGCCTGGTGTTATGACACTAGTCCAAAATGAATTCTCTCTCAATGATTTAGTTCCACGCCTTCATCCATTTTTTAGACATACTATCACAAGTGTTCGTATTGCTGTTTTAAATACATTATTAACTTTTCTAGATTGTGGAACCGCTTCCAAATGGGTAGATGAACGTGTATATAGATTAGTCTTTCAAAATTTAATGGTAGAAGAACGGCCTGATATTATTCAAAAAACATTAGCTGTATGGACGGATTTAACAATCAGCGGGAAAGTAGATCAGGCTCTTGTATTACAAGGCACACAAACTTGGTTAGGCAGTTGGTTTGAATTGGCTATGACGCCTATTGGCCAACCTTTAGAAGTAGCAACTCATTTTTATAAACCACCTGGTGTATTTGGATTTGATGCATCAATGAATAGTAATAATACTAATAATAGCAACCAGAAAAAACCAAAATCATCAGCGTCAACAAACAGCAACAATAATAATAATAAAGGAAATAAAAATGGAGGCAGTGATATTAGATCAACCACAAATAACGATGAAGATCTTGGGCATAATTTGGATGCTGGAATGATTGCACAAGATTTTTCTTTAGTAACAACAGAGCAAGTTATACGTGGACGTATTGCATGTGCCAGTGCTTTAGGTATGGCAATGAGTGTATGGCCCGATGATGCAATGGAGCATTCCTATCAAGAAGTCTTATTAGCTTTATCTACCTCGCAATGGGCTATAAAACGACAATTGGGAGCTATGGTGATTGAAGAATGGGCTAAAGCAGTTTTAAAAACGCGTTATCAAGCAGATCGTATCAGCCAAACTTCTAATCCTGATGCTATTTTAGCTAAAACACACACTTTTCCTCAAGTACTTTCCAAAACTATGATTGCCAACCTTGAAAATGCTGCTGGCCAAACAACCACTTTTTATTTTGAATTAGTTTACTTATTAAAAAGAATTCGTGGGGAATGCCAAGCCTTAATCAATGGGTTTATTGAAGCTAGTCTACCACCAGCCAGTTTGCCCCAATTGCCAGCTCCTGTATTAGGTGAAGTTCCTTTGGAGGAAGTAAGCAATGGTGGAATAGAAGTATTTACTATTGAAACAGCTACTTGGCTAGTCACAGAGGCGTTTGATGCTCTCTTACCTCGTGTTCCAAAGGGGAAAGGTCGTGCAGCTCTGGTGAACTCTTTACAAGAAAGACAAAAACGTGTAGTGGCCTCAGTTGGTTATTACGAGGATCTTAAACAAAAAGTGGAAATAAATGTTTATTCAGCTACTGCTGGTGCTGTAGTAGAGCTTGGTATTTTGCCTACAAAATTGAACCCTGTTATTCGAAGTGTAATGAATAGTATAAAGGTAATAATTAAAATAAAAATAAAATCATGTATATTATTAAAAGAAAATAGATAAATAATCATATATACATATATATAATATCATGTATCAATAGTAATGTTTTTATTTTATTTTATTTTATCATATTTGTATTTATAGTTTGAAGAAAATGCTGAACTTCAATTACGTTCTGCTGCGACCTTAACAGATTTAATTTCAATGTGCTCTAGATCAACTGATCGTAGTAATCCAAGTTCTCGTATTATTAAAAATTTATGTATATTTTTATGCTCAGACCCTATCAAAACACCTATTTTAGAGGAAAATACAACTCAGTCTGGTATACAAAGTATTCAAAAAGAAGACGTAAAAAATGGATCCAATGCTGCTGTAGCTGCTGCAAAAGAAGCTAATGGCAATCTTGAAACTCGCGAAGCTCAATTGATGAAACGTGGTGCAGAAGTGTCCTTTAAAGAATTGTGCAGTCGTTTTGGAAATGAAGTATTTAATATTGTACCACAACTATGGGATAGTATGACAGTAAAGCTTGAAGAAGTATTTCCATCCAATGAACTTGATGTCACTTCAGCTAATAAGCAAATGCAACACGATCTTAGAATTGGACAAGATGTGATTGATTCTATTTCAGTAATAACAACTGTTGTTCCATTTTTATCTCAAGATTTATGGCCGCGTATTATATCCATTGTACCTACTATCTGTAAAGCATTACAATCATGTTATTCAGTTATTCGACAAGTCAGTGCAAGATGCTTAGCAACAATAGCCAATGTCATTACAGCTGAAACAATGCAGTATATTATTGATCATATTTTACCTAACCTTGGTGATTTGCTAAATCCTATTCATAGACAAGGTGCATCTGAACTGGTATTCCACTTGGTACAATTATTAGATACTAAAATTTTACCTTATACAATTTTCCTTATTGTTCCTGTGCTTGGACGTATGAGCGATGCAGATGAATCTGTACGACTAATTTGTACTAACTGCTTTGCACTTTTAATTAAGTTGGTACCTTTGGAAGCTGGTATTCCTGATCCACCTGGGATGTCTGCACAAATGTTGGCTCATCGTGATGAAGAACGAAAATTCTTGGCTCAATTATTAGACAGTTCTAAAGTAGAAAACTTTGAAATTCCAGTCAAAATTAATGCTGAACTTCGTAAATATCAACAAGAAGGTGTGAATTGGTTGGCTTTCTTGAACCGATTCCATTTACATGGTATTCTTTGTGATGATATGGGTCTTGGTAAAACATTACAATCCATTTGTATTTTATCCAGTGATCATTACTTACGTGCAAGTCGTTATAAAGCAACTAAAGCGCCTGATTCCGTCCCTTGCCCTTCTGTAGTAATTTGTCCACCTACCTTAACAGGTCATTGGTATCACGAAATCTTGCATTATTCTGAAAATTTACAACCTTTACTATATACTGGTGGTCCTGCGGAACGTAAACGAATTCGAGCTACCATGCATAATGCTGATGTGATCATCATGTCATATGATATTATTCGTAATGACATTGAAGAATTAGGCCATATGAATTGGAATTATTGTATTTTAGATGAAGGTCATATTATTAAAAATGGAAAAACAAAAATTACAAAAGCTATTAAATCAATTAAATCAAATCATCGTCTGATTTTATCTGGTACACCTATTCAAAACAATGTACTGGAATTATGGTCACTCTTCGATTTCTTAATGCCTGGGTTTTTAGGAACTGAAAAAGCATTTAATGACCGTTTTGGCAAACCTATACTGTCAAGTCGTGATAGCAAAAGTTCTTCAAAAGAACAAGAAGCCGGTAGGTTGAATTTCTTTTTATCTATAAAAAAAATAGAAAGAGAAAAAAAGGGTAAGATGATCTCTATCTTATATCTAATTATTATTATTTCTTTTTTTTTATTTCTTCTTCTTTCCCATTTTAGGTGCATTGGCATTAGAAGCACTTCATAAACAAGTATTACCGTTTTTATTACGCAGATTAAAAGAAGATGTATTACATGACTTACCACCTAAAATTATTCAAGATTATTATTGTGAACTTAGTGATCTCCAGGTAATAAAAAAAGAAAATGAAAAGAAATGTATATTAATCCCATTATTATTATTACTATTTAAATGATTAACATTATATATTTATATATTTATTTATCAATATAACTATGCTCGAATTAGAAATCTTTGTATGATGAATTTGCTAAATCACAAGCAAGAAATTCTATGGAACAAGACTTAGAAACTCCAAATTCAGTTGTGCCAGTTTCAACAACTACTGTAAATAAAAATGACAAACCAAAATCACCAGCAACACATATATTCCAAGCTTTACAATATTTGAGAAAACTTTGCAATCATCCTCTTTTAGTTGTTAATGAAAAACATCCTAGCTATCATAAAGTACAAGATAAACTTAGAAGATCAAATCAAACATTACATGATATTCAAAATGCGCCTAAATTGTTAGCTCTCAAGTAAGTAATTAATTTTTTATACTATTTCACTTAAAAAAATTATAATAATAATAGCTTTTTTTTCTTTTCTCTTTAAAAAATTATTATTTATATAGACAACTACTCGGTGAATGTGGAATAGGTGTTACTATTACAGAATCAGAGTCAGATCCTGCAGCTATGGCAGTAGGAGCCGTTAGTCAACATCGAGCACTTATATTCTGTCAACTTAAAACTATGTTAGATATTATTGAAAACGATTTATTCAAGAAACTAATGCCAACAGTCAGTTATCTACGATTAGATGGATCTGTAGATTCAAGTCGACGACATGAATTAGTGACTAAATTTAATGCTGATCCTTCCATCGATGTTTTATTATTAACAACACATGTAGGTGGATTAGGTTTAAATTTAACAGGGGCTGATACAGTTATCTTTGTTGAACATGATTGGAATCCAATGAAAGATTTACAAGCTATGGATCGTGCTCATCGTATTGGACAAAAGAAAGTAGTAAATGTATATCGATTAATTACAAGAGGCACTTTGGAAGAAAAGATCATGGGTCTACAAAAATTCAAATTAAATATTGCCAACTCGATTGTGAATCAACAAAATGCCGGATTGAAAAGTATGGACACAGATCAAATCTTGGACTTGTTTAATGTGGAAGAAGATTCAACTAATAGTAATAAAAAGAAAAAGAAGAAAACTACAGAGGCTGGTTCCCCCATGGATGGTGCTACAGGTGTGGGTGGTCCTGCTAAGAACGTATTGGAAGATTTGGAAAATCTATGGGAAGAAAAAGATTATGAAGAAGAATATAATATTGATAATTTTATCAGTAGTTTACAATAGATTTTTTTTTAAAAATTAAATAATAAATGCTGAAATATTTAAATAACTTATTTGACAAACTAAATTTTTTTTTTTTAAATACAAAGGATTTTAATTTTTATTTATTATAATTACTTTATTCCATGATTAATTCTTTCTTTTTACATAAAAATAAAAATAATAATAATAATAAAATGATAAAAATAGAGTTATCTAGATTTTAATACGGTTGAAAAGAAATAGACTGGTAATGAAAAATATATAGGTGAGATAAAAGAAGAATAAGTCGAAAAAAAAGTTGAATTTGTGTGTATATAAAAATTAAGGTAGTGGTGAATAAAATATAAATAATAAAAAAATTCTATGCTTTTGTTTCAGTAGCTTGTGGTTTAGCGTCGTCAATAATATTTAATTTGGTGATATTACTTTCAGCAGCTGCTTTAGCTTCCTTTTTAGCTTTAGAAGCATCTTGTTGTTTTTGATGAGCTTGTTTTAATTCTTCAGTTTTAATACGTGTAATACGAGCAAACTATTAAAAGGAATATATGTAAATAAGCGAGTGAGATACAGTTTATGAAAGCTTTTTGTATTTTCCAAATTGTTCATTCGCCGTTTTTTTTTTTTTTTTACTAAATTTATATATTACCTCTTTAGTGTGGTGAAGACATTCAAGATAATCATCTCGTTGACTAATACATTGTTGAGGGAAATCAGCAGCAGCATAGCATTTATTGAATTCTTGCCAAAACTGGAAGCAGCGTCCACGACCTATTTATCATTTATACAAATAATATATATATTAAACATTGATATAGGGACATAATATATATATATACACTAATTGAATGGAAAATATAAAAATAAACAAACATACCACCATCAAAACCAAAACCAGAAGCCATTTTTTTTAAATATAAAAATTAATATAAGAGCTAAAAAAGAGAGAGGAGGGGATGAAAGAAAACAAAACAAAAAAAATTAGCGGATTTAAAATTTAAAGGTTTTCTCCGTGACTGAAATAAAATTTATAATAATTCAGTACAATTATTATTCCTCTCTTACCTTTTCTTTTCTTTTTTTATATATATTATATAAATATAGATATTAAATTTTATGACACAACCTACAAATATAATAGAAAAACGTATAGTTCGTGTTGTATTTCTTGCTTTAATATTGGATTTATTAGCTTTTACTATTATATTACCATTATTTCCTAGATTATTAAATTTTTATGAGCAACAAACTATTGACAAGGTACGTATATTGTATGAAATAATATAAGTATATATTTATATATATTAGGAAAAAGATAAAGTGTACGAATTGAAAACAATAGTAATATTAACTCACATATGATCTATATATATATATTTACCTATTTATAATAATAAAATAAATAACCATATAGTCTTCCTTATTAACTGTTTTATTACATTGGTTACAAGAATATAAAAGCTTTGTATCTACTACTAGTGGAAAGAAATGGGATACAGTTTTACTCGGAGGATTTATTGGCTCTTTGTTTTCATTTTTACAATTTATTATATCTCCTTTGCTTGGTTATGCAAGTGATAAATATGGTAGAAGAAAAATATTACTTTTTAGTATGGTTGGGAATATTGTCTCCACGTATATATGGCTTATTGCAAACACCTTTACAAGATTTCTTTTGGCTCGCATGATTGCTGGTATCTCTGAAGGAAATATTCAACTCAGCATTGCTATTATCTCCGACATTACTTCACCAGAAAATAGATCAAAAAATATGGTATGTAAAATAATACCAATAATGATATTATTAATAGTGATAATAATAGTGATCGTAATAATAATAATAATAATAATAATAATAATAATAATAATAATAATAATAATAATAAAGAACAAAGATAAAAAAAAAATATTAAATATATATATATTATATACGCTTTTTTTTATAAGGCATTGGTAGGTATTGCATTCGCTACAGCTTTTACTTTTGGGCCACCTTTTGGCGCATGGTTAGCATCAAAGGATCTATCACAAACATGGCTTTCATCATGGATCAGTAACTTATATCCCTATTCAATGGCTGCCTTGGTCGCTTTAGTACTATTAATTTTCGAAACGGTTTATTTGTTTACTTATTTGCCAGAAACGGCACTTGATAAAACTCGACAAAAAGAACCTGTTATAACATCACCATCAAAAACAACGCCCTTAAATAATAATAATAATGATAAACATGAAAATATTAAAAAAATTAAACA
The DNA here is from genome assembly GCA_017871115.1 of Cunninghamella blakesleeana. Lineage (NCBI taxonomy): Eukaryota > Fungi > Mucoromycota > Mucoromycetes > Mucorales > Cunninghamellaceae > Cunninghamella > Cunninghamella blakesleeana. The sequence goes on along the minus strand of JAFCIZ010000001.1, from coordinate 2,684,596 downwards.
ATTAAATTTGATCCAAGGATTATTTTCCTTTTTATTTTCGGGAATGGAGTTCACTTTGGTCTTTTTAACATTTGACGTAATGGATTATTCGCATATGCAACAAGGCAAATTACTAGGGTACATGGGTATATTATCAGCACTGATTCAAGGTGGTTATGTTCGACGACAAGGACAAAAACATGGTGAAAAAAAATTAATACTTCAAGGGATCTTCTTTGGTAGCATGGGTTTAAGTTGTTTGACATTGATCGGTAGCGAGCTTTTATCTTCCTCTTCATCATCATTACGTACTTATATTCTATACCTTGGTGTTGCCTGTCTTGCTATGACCAGCGGAACAGTAGTAAATAGTTTAACAAGTTTGGTTAGCTTATATTGTAATGAAAATGAAAAAGGGAAAGTCTTGGGCGTTTTTCGTAGCTGCGGTCAATTGGGTCGTGCTTTAGGCCCCCTTTCAGCTTGCTCTCTTTATTGGTTAATGGGTCCTACTTGGTGTTATGGTATGGGTACACTTTTTATGGCCCTTTTATTATTACTTTCAAAATCTCTAGTACCCTCTTCTCGTCTTAAATTAGATTAATCAAAAAAAAATCATACTTCATATATCATAAATTCCATTTTTTTATAAAAATAATCTGCATACATATTTTTTTTCCCATTCCCAACTCTTTATATATAGACATCATTATTAAAAGAAATAAAAAATTAAAATGTTTTTTTATTTAACAGAATTAAGTAATATTAATGAATGAAAGTATTAACCATGTATAAATAATAGTGTTTTTTTATACGTATAAAAAAATATGATTAAAACTATATAAAATAGAATTATAATAAAAAATAATCAATCAATGAAAAATAATAAAACCTTTTTAACCAAAACACTTGGAAATAATTATATACTTACATAAAGTATTAAAAAAATTAGAAATAGTTAGAAGGAACAATTCCTGTCGAACCATCTGACTTTCTTGCTTGCCACCAATTACCTTTACGATCTAAAATTTCTAAAACTTCATTCTTATCAAAGGAGAGTTCATTGGGATCTTCAGGGTTTGCTCGATCTTAATAATGAGTAAATAAGTAGAAATATAAAAGTTATTAATTGAATAATTCATAAGTATTTTTTTTTTTTTTCAGTTTACTTACAAGAATGTAAAGCAGTAGCTTCAGTTGCACCTTGATCACCAAGATCTTTTTCTCTTATTTCAGGTAAAGGACTATTGTAATTTTTTTGTTGAGGGTTCACATCATTACGATTAAATCTACGTTGAATCACAGCAGGAGTACTAATGTTTGGTTTAGTATCATTGTATCTATGAGTGGCTTGGTGAACCCATGATTCTTCAGATGAACCAAATAAGAAGATCCAAATAAACTAATGAATAAAAAATGTATAAATACGATGAATACAACATACATGATCATATAAAATATAAAATAATGTATGTATATTACCTGAGTAATAATTAAAATAACAGCACCACCGCTAGCAGCTCCAGCTCCGTTTACATCAGAATTAAGTAAAATTGGAATAAGATAGGTTAAATAAACAATACTAATAGTCAAAAGAATCATCATCTAAATTTATAATAGTAAAAGTAAATGAATAATTTTTCTTTATCTCTTTTTTTAATAAATACAATCACATTTATCTTTTATATTTACCATATTTTTATAATTAGAAAACATATTATAACCAAGACCAACAAATACAATAATGACAACGACAAGATTATAAATAATGATCCACCAGGTTATACCATGAAAAGAGGCAACCGCGCTACCAACAAAAAGAATAAACCATCCAATCTAAAATGCATTTAAATACATATATATACTTAGTACTTTTTCATCATAAAAATAAATTCATTATTTTGACTTACAGCAGCTAAAATGGATACAGTAAGTACAATTGGATTTGTTAATGAAAAAGTCGAAAAACCTGCCATGATCTTGTTATAAAATTAAATAAAGAAATATATACACTAAGTAAAGAAAAAGAAAAAGAAAAAAAAATTAAAAATCTTGAAAGCGTCTTTAAAAAAAAAAAGAAAAAGAAATTATGCTTGAGGGGTTTCATACGTCAAATATAATAAATCAAATGATTTTTTTTTTTAGCTTAATTTTTTGATCTATATCATGCATTCTTACCGAAACCCAGGAAATTACATTTACTACTGATAATAACTTCATAAATAAAAGAAAATGAAAAAGAAATCGAGGGGTGTTAGTTTTACTATATATTAATAGTATATTATTTTCATCTATAATAATGTTTTTATCATTCTCATATAATAAAAACTAAAAAGTTGTATTTAAAAATTGTTTTATGCACAAAGGAGCACGGACCCTGCTACATATTTTATGTTACAAATAATACTAGGTTACATACAACTATATACATATATACATATCTATATATATATATATATAATTAATCAAATCTATGTGTGAACTATAGAAAAGTAGAAAGAGACAATTGGAAAAATATATATCACTATTGAGAACTTTGACTACTAAGGTCATTTTCTTTTTTAAATAATAATAGTAATAAAAAAAATATATCCAAAAGTAGACTTTTTAATCTCTAATTTTAAGTGGAAAAAAATATAGTGGCTTAAATTCAATCTCCACCAATAGATTTGTCAGATGGATAATTTTTTTAATTCCATTGAGCCATCTCTTTTTTTATTTCTTTTCTTTCTCTTCTCAATTTTTTTTATATATCACTCTCCCCTTTTTTTTTTCTCTCTCTCTATTTCTTTCATTTTTCTGTCTGCTTTTTTTTTTATTATTATTACTATTATTTTTTTTTTTATTATTATTAACTTGATTGAATAAAAGATTAATATATACCATTGTAAAATACAAAACAACAGCTTATTTTAATTTATCAGAAAAGCTTTATCATTATTTTTACTCTTGTAAGTAATCTGATTACTTGATTATTATTAAAAAAGTCCAAACTAACCAACGTGATAATTTATTACTTTATCTATTATAGTAGTACAACATTAGATTTAAAAATACTTATTCCAATAAAACGAAAGCGAAAACGAAAAGAAAAAGGAAAAGAAAAATATAAAACTAAATTCAATAACAATATAATAACAATATATTTTATACAACAATAAAACACCTTACAACACATTATTTATATCAAGAATAGGCTTCCTGCACTTGTGTAGGCTTGCCAAAACATTATGGTTTACATTACTGGGGAAGATGGTATTGTTAGAAAGTTTGCTTGCAAGAGTTGTATTAAGGTAAGTTTATTTTATTATACAGTATATATATATATATATTAGAGGAAATGAGGGGAAAATGAAGGTGGGGTAAGGGGTATGTTTAGTGAAAAGTAGAGCAAGTAATAATTATTGATAACTATAATAATAATAATAATAATAACTGTAATATTAATTATTTTCTGCTCTTTTTTAAATTTTCTTATTTTTATTAAGGGGCATCGTTCTTCGGGTTGTCAACATTCTGATAGAGAATTGGTAGAAATTAGGAAAAAAGGAAGACCTATATCTCAATGTGCTCAATGTAGAAATCTTAGAAAAACAAAGCAAGTGCATATTAAGTGTATGTGTCACAAAAAATCAGAAGGTAAAAAATTGAATTTTATTTATTTTATGATATCATCAATAAATATTTCATTTTTTCTAATCATTACAAACAATAATTTATTTATTTGTATTTATATTAAAAAAGGAAATAAAAAAGTACTATCCAAAACGGCCAAAACAGCGTCATCATCATCTAATTCAACACCTTCACCTGTAACTCAACCCTCGCCTATCCCCTACAATAATTCAAAAAATGATCATCATAATAATACAGCTACGGATAATAATGAACTAATAAGTCAAGAATCGCAACTCCAAAGTAATATAATTATATTAAATAATAATTAGAATGAATGAATAGACTATAGATATATTAATATCAATTTCTTTTATATTATCTTTCTTCTTTTTTACTACAATTATTTATTTTAGGTTTACTAACTAAAACTTGTACTCGTTGTGATCGACCACAGTCTTATTGTATTTGTACATCTGACAATAGATCTAACTCTTCTGAACATGATTATTTTTCTTCTGCAAGCTCAGATGGATCTGTTACACCTCCCATTTCATCACCTATGGATCTTCAAACAATAACAAATAATAGCAATCATAGTCCTATTCATCGCTACCATCATCATAATTCGCTTAAAATCGTGATTCCTTCTAACTTTACAAATAAACATATAACTAATCAATCTATTAAACATAATAATAATAGTAATAATAATACTATAGATACCACTACTTCTACTTTAGCCATTGATAATAATCATAATCATAATAATGCAAACTTACATACTGACTCGTCTACATCGACAATCACTTTTAATAATAATAATAATAATAGTAATAATTCATCATCTTACCCAACACCTAATTCAAATCCGCACACTTCATCCATATTATCACCAGCTGGACTGCATACATTAATTCCTATACATGACCCTACAGATGATTTGGATTCAGATACACCCATTTATAAATCAGAAGTGCAAGATATTGATCGATCTGAAGTATTAGGGAAATTAAATAACACCACCTCTGAAGAATTGATGCATCAAATTTATAATGAATTTTCGGCTGAAACTCAAAAACTAACTCACCCTCCAATAAGTTTTGTTGTTGCTGATGATGACGACGATCATCATCATTCTCATTCCCAACATTCATCTGGTTATCATACACCTAATACACATTCTAGAAAACCTTCCTTAGATAGTAACAATAATACAGATGTAAACATGGATACTGCTACTACTACGTCCTCCCCCTCTCTGTAATATATTTATTAAAAAAGGAAAAGCCTGACATCTCTTTGAACCACTTCATCATTTTTTCTATAATTAGTTTTTGAATAAAAAGCAATGTAATATAATCTATAGTAATTTCGATAATAAAAACAAGGAGAAAAAAAGAAAAAAAAAGAAAGAAATAAAAATTGCTATTGATTATGAGTTTACGTTATTTTTCTATTCATTTGAAGAAAAAATAAAACTAAAAACAGATACATACTTGTATATATAAAATGAAAATGAAAAATAAATAATAAATGAAACTAAGACATTCATAATATGTACCTGGATACAAACATAGCTGTATACATGTTTATTATGATTGTTAAACATATAGTATATATATATCATCAACTACGCGAGTATTTAAAATATGTAATCAGGAACTAATATACATATAAAAAAGGAAATTAAACCTATTTTGGGTACGATAAGACATTTATAGCGTACCCCGAATTACGGATATTACAAAAACTGATGTCAATAAAGTTTTTAATGATGCTATTATTGCTTTTTTATCATCACTTGGATTTATCTCCGACTTCCTTTTTTTTTTTTTCATTATAATTATTATCCTACTATGAACAATAAAAAAAATTAAGATCAAATAGAATATCTAAAGGATTTATTATAAATCATTCATTTGATATATATTCTTCGAATTTTATAAGAGGGGGAAAAAAATTATAGGTTTCCCCGCCTTTTTTTAAAAAAACTTAAATTTTTTAATTCACGATTTTTTTTTCCTTTCTCTCTTTCTCTTCTTTTTTTTTTTTTTATAACTCCTTTACAAAATATACATATAAAAAAGTTGGCACTTTATTTAAAATGTTGCTTTCTTATATCGGAGCTCTTGCTTCTTTTACCATTTTAACAATGGCTCATACATTCTCACCTATTGATTTAGTCACCCTTCCAAGACCTTCCGGGATTGTAGCTGATCCAAGCGGAAAATATGGTGTTTACTCTGAATCTCAATTCTTTATTGAAGAATCCAAAGTATGTTTTAAAATATATAAAAAGAAACATATATATATATACATATATATATATATATATATATATAATAGGACTGGTATCAATAAAGAGGTAAAATTTAGTCTATTAACCCATTCATATTATTATTATTACTTTTTATTTCTATTTATTGACTTAGTCGCAAAGAAGTCTTTATGTTATTAACTTGGCTACGTCTGAAGTACAACCCTTAACTAAATCAGTTTTAGGCGAAACCCATTCTGAACCATTCTTTTTGGATGAAACCCATGTTGCTTATTTATGGAGCAAACCTGATCAAGATATTGCTCAAGTTTATGTTGTAGATATTGAAAATAAAGATAATGAACCTTATGCTTTGACCGATTTTCCTATTTCCTTTGAAAACCTCCAATATAATCATGAACGTCAGCTTTTAGCCTTCTCTGCTTCTGTTTATCCTGACCTTGATACTTTAGAAGATACAAAAAAGAAGGATGAACATATTAAGGAAACTAAGAAGGATACAGCTCTTGTTTATGATCAATTAATGATTAGGTAAATATATATATATATAACCATCTTTATTTTACAATACGCGCGTCTTTATAATTATACCAATAACAATATTAATAACCAATATCTATTTTATTTTTTGCATATGTAGACATTGGGACACTTTTGTACATGAAAAAAGAAATCATTTATTTGTTGCTTATTTGGAAGTTGTCGATGGTCGTTATAAATTAAAGACTTCTCCTCGTAATTTACTTAAAAATACTGATTTGGTAAGTGAAAGAATATAAATGATTAAATAAGCCTTAGGGTGAAGTTATTAAATAGCGATGGTTTTTATTTTATTTTATTTAATTTAAATCAGCAATCTCCCGGTTTCCCTCTTGGTGATTCTTCCGACTATGCTATTTCAAAAGATGGTAAGGAAAAATCAAACTATAATTATAATAACCAAAATCAAATTCAACATTTGTTAAACTAATCTTTATTCCATTTTATTTTAATTTTAATTTTTAGGTAATGAATTGGCCTTTGTATCTAAAATTACTTCTCGTGAAAATGCTTGGCAAACCTCTCAATATATATACACTATTCGACTTGATGATGAAAGTGCTCAACCTATCGCCATCAATGATGATATACCAGCAGCCTCCTCTGGCCCAGTCTATGCTCCTCATAGTGGTCGATTAGCTTACCTTCAAATGAAAACACCTCAATATGAATCTGATAGAAACCGTATTGTGATTTATAATAAAGAAAAAGAAGGTCGCATTGAAATTGTTTCCGATTGGGATCGCAGCCCCTCTCAATTAATCTTTTCCAATGATGAAACTACTTTATATGCTGTTGCAGAAGAATTTGGACGTGTGAAATTATTTGCTATTGATCTTATTAGTCAAACCATTACGGCTTTAACCAACGAACATTCTGTTTCCGGTGTCTCAGTTATTTCTGATCATGAATTACTCTTTAGTGTAAATTCAATGAATCATCCATATATTGCCCATACTTACAATACAAAATCAAAGGAATTAAAACGCCATGATGTCTCTGCTCCTTTAAAAAAGGGTCTTAGTGCCTTCCAATTATCAAAACCTGAAGAATTTGAATTTGTTGGTGCTCTTGGTGATACTGTTCATGGTTGGATTATTAAACCATTTGATTTTGATGAAAATAAGAAATATCCTGTAGCTGATATCATTCATGGTAATATATATAAACATATATAATTAAAAGAGAGAGGGAAAAAGAAAGAAAGAAAGAAAAGAAGGAAAGAAAACGCTATTTTAAAAATAAATAAATAAATAATAAATGAAATCCATATAAAATCATTTATTTATTTATTTATTTATTTTTTATCTTCGTTTTGTATTATTTTTAATTTAGGTGGTCCTCAAGGCGCATTTGATGATAACTGGTCAACTAGATGGAATCCTCAAGTATTTGCTAATGCAGGATTTGTTGTGATTCTTATTAATTCTCATGGCTCTACTGGTTATGGTCAAAAATTCTGCGATTCTATTGGTAAAAACTGGTTTACTTATCCCCACCATGATCAAATGGTTGGTTTGGATTACGTACTCGAAAAATACAGCTATTTAGATGCTGATAATGTAGTAGCTCTTGGTGCTAGTTACGGTGGTACCGCTATCAACTATATTAACGGTCATACAAATCGCTTTAAAGCTTTAGTGAACCACGATGGTATCTTTAACACTGTTAATGCTTATTATACAACTGGTAAAAAATAAAATATAATACTAACAATAATAAATAAAACATATGTAATCAAAACGGAAAGGGTAGGTTGATTTATATACTGACATTATATTATTATATATTTATAGATGAATTATATTTCCCCGAAAGAGAAGTAAGCATATATTCAAAAATATTTTAAATGAATAAAATTTTAAAATATAATAATTTTATTTACACGTTATTTTATTTTTTTTAAAAATAAGTTTGGTGGACCTGCATATAACCCTATTGCTCGTATTAATTACGAACGCTTCTCTCCTTCAAACTTTGTACACAGATGGAAGACACCCACTCTTGTCATTCATGGTAATTTTAATTAAATAAACTAAAGATGAGATGGAAGATAATAACAATAACAATATACGTATATATTTTATTTTTAAAAAAAATAGGTGGCCGTGATTATAGATTAGTTGATGGTGAAGGATTCTCTACTTTTACAGCTTTACAACGTTTAAATGTTCCTTCTCGTCTCGTCTATTTCCCTGATGAAAGCCATTGGGTATTAAAACCTGCTAACTCTTTGAAGTGGCATGAAGAAGGTAAATTATGTAGCTATTTTATTTTTTTAAAAAAAAATATCGATTTTTATTTATTTATTGTGATGTTAACTTTTAATTATTATTTTTGTTTTTATTATAAATACTACTTGTACAGTACTTGGATGGATCAGCAAATGGACAACAAATAAAACTGAAAACAATCAATCGCCTCTATTCAAAACTCAACAATAATAATAATTTTTCAAAAACAATTTTGTGTATTGGTAGATCCATATAAATAAATAAATAAATAAATAAATAAATTTATTAGTACTATCGATATAAGATGAAAATGTAATCATTTATATTATATATGAAGGATAATATAATATATGTAAACAATAATTTCAGTGGTTTCCAAATCGGGAAGATGTTTTTTTAAAAATTTAAAAAATAATACTTTCCTTTTTCTTCTTTCTCTCTCTCTCTCTCTCTTTCTTCTTTTTCTTAACCTATTTTTATTTATTCATTGATTTTATCTTTATAATAATATACCAATATATACTTTTTATTTATATACACAAACATATAAACAACTATTAATTTAAATGTACCAAGATCAACATGATATTGAACAACCAACAAACCCAGAACAATATGAACGACTGAATACTGTAGTACGAAAAATCAGAAGAAGTAGAAAGAATACTTTGCCTAGTGCGTGTTGTTGTTGTTTAACTACAAGGCTTGGTAGCCAACTAGCTTGTCTTATATGGGCGGTAAAAATAAAATAAAATAATAGTTTCAACACATGGATAAATAGCTTTATTATAATGGTTTATGAACTAACCATGAATATTTATATATATATATAACCCTTTTTTTAAACCAATATATAGGGATTTAGTTTATATTTTGCTTGTCTAGGATTTATGAAAAAAAGTCGTAAGTATTATTATACATTATTATTTTATTTTTATTATTCTATTTTCAATTAAATAACCACAGTGATTACTTTTTTTTTTTATCTTAGCTTTTTATTCTTATTTAAACCCAGTAACACTTTATATTTATGCCATACTTAATCTGATCTTTTTTTTTATCAATATGGTTGGATTTTTTATTATTACTTGGAGGGTAAAATAATAATAATAAACTAAAGTAAATAAATAAAGTTGAATTTATTAATCATAAGAAACATCTCTTTTTTTATTTTTTTTAGGCTGCACCAGTACTTATTAGAAGATTAGCAAATATAATATGGGTATTTGTTATCCTTATATTAATTGATACATCAGCTAATTATTTAGTATTTCTCGTCCAGGCATCACAATATCGATCATGGTGTATTAATACTTCTCAAAATAGAGTTCAACAAGCTTATAATGCAGCAAATACCATTGATAATAATAATACAACATCCATTCCTTTAGATCCTTTTAATGATTATTATAATTGTGCACGATTATATCAAGATGAAGTTACTTGGGGATTATTAAGCACAGTTACTATTATATTAATTTATGTAAGTTATACCCTTTTGTTTATTTTTATATTTAATAGTAATAATGATAAACAAAAAAATCGGATTTTAGTCGAGTAGGTATCTAATTTTCATTATATCATAATTATTATTAGATTCATTGGGCGATGGTGATTACTTCTTGGGAAAAATGGTTTGTTATTCAAGCACCTCGTATGGCTCAACATAATGATATAAAACAAGCAGTAGATACAATGGAAATGGAATCAAATAATGAACAGCCAATGGACCCATCATCATCAACCCAACATCATCAACAACAACAGCAAGAAGAAGACATAACACATCAACCGTCCTCCATATCATTAGAAAATGAAAAATCGCACTATAATTTATCAGATAGTCATTTAGCTAACAATATATCGCACCATGATAATAAGATAAATAATAATAATAATAATAATAATATAAACTCAAATGAAATATTTCCATCAGAACATGGGTATTATTATCCCCAAGAAGAAGAATTCCAATCATATTATCCTCAAGATCAACAACAATATTCTTATGATCCAGCATACTATTATAACCAAGAACAACACCATCAACAATATCAATATCCAATGAATAATAATAATAGTAATTATATGGGTCAATCGGTGATGGATCCAAATTTATACTCACGTTATTGAAAAATTGATAAAAAATAACAGTAAAATAAAGAATCTATGTTACACACACGTATATATTTATAAAAAAATCGTCAAAATATAATAAAAAGCACGCCATTTGATATCGTCATTATATATTAGAAATATCTATCTATTTTCTATTTATGTACATAATAACTCATAATCATATCATTCAATTTGAAACATAAAAGTTTTTTGTACCTAATATTTTTTTTTTTTTGGTCTATAAATTCTCTCTGATTTTAAATTTTTCTTTTCCGCTTTTCTCTTTTTCCTTAATTTTTTTTTAAAAAATATATATGTATATTTTAATTTAATATATATATATATTTATAATGAGCTATCCTTTACCAACTATTCGTCGTGTAGCAATTATTGGAGGTGGCCCTGGAGGTTTGGTAACAGCAAAACAATTAAAAGCTGAAAAAGTATTTGATAAAATAACTATATTTGAAAGAAAAGAACAAGTCGGTGGCACTTGGTAATGTATATATATTCAACTATATTATTAATAATGTAGTATATATATATATATATATGTATAGTATATATGTTATTAATATCTCTTTTCCCTTTCCTTACCTGTTACTTTTATAATAGGGTATATTCACCAGAGGTAAATAATAACCCACCCCTACCTTCTATAGATGCTTTAAAAGTAGATCCACCATTAAAGGAGAAAGATCCATTTACCAATTTGCACTCACCCATCTATCCAAATCTCCATACAAATTTACCAACTCATGTTATGCAGTTCAGAGACTTTGATTTTGATGAAACAGCACCTCTTTTTCCAACGCATAAGGATGTTTTAAATTATTTACAACAGTTTACAGCCAAATTCGAATTAGCCCCTCATATTCAACTCAATACAAGTGTGATTCATGCCGATTATGATACAACAAAAAAGGAATGGAACTTGACGCTTCAAGTAAATAAAAAACGAAAATCCCAAACAGAAGTTTCAAGCAACAATGATATCAATAACGATGATAAGGACAATCAACCTTTTATATATACAGAATCCTATGATGCTTTGGTGGTTGCTACTGGCCATTATTCTATTCCTTATATTCCAGATTTTGATGGTGTTGAACATTTAAAACAGAACAACATTTCATGGAATCATAGTAGAGATTATAGACATCCTGATATTTTTAAAAATAAGGTTAATAGAATATATATATATATATATATAAATAGGTGTATATGATAAAGCATGATAAAATAATCCTCACCCACTTATTCTTTTTTATCTATTCATTTATATTTCATTTACATATATTAGACATTACTAGTTATTGGCAGCGGTAGCTCAGCTTTAGATATAGTAAGAGAAACTTCGGCTTATGCAACCAAAGTATATCATAGTGTACGGACTGATACAAAACAATCACTTCAAGCACATGAATTAGATGCAAAAAATGTAAAAAGAGTAGGATTAATTCAAAAAATATTAAAGGATGGGCAAATTCAATGTATTAGTAATAATGAACAACAATTGATAAAAGCGGATCATATTATTTTTGCAACAGGATATTTATACAGCTATCCTTTCTTTCCTTTCCAAAAAGATAACCTCATTATTGAAGGTCAGACAGTACTTCATACGCATGAATATTTATTTTATATCAACAATCCTACACTAACGTTTATTGAATTACCTATGCGTATTGTCCCTTTTCCTCTATCTCAATCTCAAGCTAATGTCATAGCAAAAGTATTTAATCCTGAAAGAAAAGATGTTACATTACCAAATTTAGAGCGAATGCAAGCTATTTATCAGCAACAATGTGAAAATCAACATAATGGTGATAATACTAACCGACAATCGTTTATCATGAACACAGAGAGGGAATTTAGTTATGTAGATCGTTTAAGTGCTTGGGCAGAAGGAAAATATGATCATGATCAGATTCTTTCTTATCAATCTACTTCTTTGATTACAGCTCCTTTATCAGATGAATGGAAACAACAACGAAAAGACTCTTTATTACTTCGTAAAGAATATTTAGGCTATTAATATATTTTAGTTATATATATATGTATGCATTATTTTTTTAAAAAAAATTCATTCATTTGATTAATGTATCTATTTATTTTATTTATTATTAAAAACCACAACTATGTATTTTTTTTTACAATGAATAACTATTAGAAATAAATACTATATTTATTACAAAGTGATATATTTAATCACGAAGGTTATTAAAAAAAAGAAAGTTTACTTTTATTTTCAGTTCTATTAAAATATAATTAAAAAGTCAAAAACATTTCGACTGAAATACTAAAACCAATAGCAATACAAAAAGAGAAAAAGAGAAAGCAGGTACATACTTATTTTAATTAATGTATTCAAATATATTCATATGTATTCTACATATTTTTTTATCATTTTTTTTATTGCGGTATAGCTAGACTATAAAAAAAATTACGTGTTTTTTTTATTCATGCGATTTTCTCAACTATTATTTTTTTAATTACCATATTCGGTATATTCGGTATAGGGGTAAGGGTATAAAAAAAAATGGGTGAAGAAATTTTTATTATTAAAAAAATTGAAATAATTTTCAAAACCTATCAAAAGAATAAAACAGTAGTATAATACAAAAGGAGTTTTTTTTTTTTTCATTATTATTACCACTATTTGCATACAAAAAATAGAGTGATTTGATAAAAAAAAATGATGTCTGAGATTTAAATTAATAAATCTTATAAATATAATATTTTCAAAAAAAAAATTGAATTTTTCTCTCTGTACCTTTTTTTTTTTTTTTTCAAATGGCTAAATCATGGTCAGCAGCTTGTCTCGTAATTGGTGACGAAATATTAACTGGGAAAATTCAAGATGTTAATTCCCATTGCTTAGGTATGTATTATTATTATATATAACTATATAGATATACCAAAAGTACTTCTTGTTTATTATTATTAATAATATTACTGCTCTTTTCTTTTCTAGCCAAGTTCTTATTTGAATTAGGAATTGAATTGAAACGTATAGAAGTTGTTGGTGATAACGAATATGATATAAGCGAGGCTATAAAAAAACTATCAGCAAATCATGATTTCGTTTTTACTTCTGGTGGAATCGGTATGTTTTTAAAAAAATAAAAGAATAAAAAAAAATAAAAAATAAAAAAGATTGAAAATAATAATAAAATTTTGAACACTTTATTAAATTTACATAAATAAATATCTATTTAATTCATTAGGACCGTAAATACAACCAATACATTCATGCATACACATGTACATATATTAATCTTATTCAATTTTTTTTATTTTATTTTTAATATATTTTTAATATAGTACGCATGATGATATTACCTATGCTTCTATTGCAAAAGCTTTTAACTTGACATTAGCATTGGATCCTTTTACTTGGGAAAAAGTACTTTTATTACGTTCAAAACAGTTATCATCATCATCATCAACAAAAGCAACAGAAATAGCTCCATTAGATGGATATAAACAAATGGCTACTTTTCCCTCACCTAGTCAACATATACGTGCTCATGATCAAATCCCTATTCCTATCATTTTGGTCAATAATAATGTTTATATTTTACCTGGCATTCCACGTCTTTTCAAACTTTTATTACATTCTCTTTCCCATCATATTAAACAAAATATATCAACTACTTCACCATTTTATCGTCGACAAATTGGTTCAAAAAAACCCGAAGGCATGATTGCAAATTTATTAACAGATCTTCAAAAATCAGTACAAAAGGATAATATTAAAATTGGTAGCTATCCAAAATTGAATGATCCCAATCTATCAGTTGTTATTAGTCTTGTTGGAAAAGATGCAAGTAAATTGGATGAAATTACTAAAATAATTGTAGAAAAAATAGATGGTTGGGTTATTGATGATAAAGATAGCAAATTGTAATATATTTATTTTATTTTATATTGTTATCGTTATCGTTATTTTAATTACTACTATCATTTATATAAACTTACCAGTGAAATACAATACATACATATATACATTTGGATTTTAAATTTTGACACTAATCTTGATATTTTCAAAGTTGATCCCATTGACTAATAAATATTTTTGTATGAACATAATAATTATTTAAATGAATGATAAGTTGATGGAAATTTTGAGGGAATCCAATAGACTAATTCATTTTTTCCTTCAAATGCCAAATAATCACGTTTTATTTCACCACCAAATGGGCTGGTATTTTTTTCGCACAAGTATTGGATCAAATCCTTCGTAGTAGAAACAGGTTCTCCAGAAGATAATTTTCTGTGTCGATTTTCATGACCAAATACACAACATGGGACAACAGCAAAAGGTTTACCCAATTTCAATGCAATATCACAAATAGGTTCTGTTGCTTCATCTGCATGCATACCAATTATTAATGTCACCTCGTCTAGTAATTCTTTATGTTGTTCTATAAACTTATCATCTAATAGTGTAGGTATAAATTCAGGTGTAATATGAGGATATGGCCATGATTTTTCACTTCGTTTTTCTTCGCCTCTTTCTTCTTCTTCTTCTTCTTCTTTTTCTTCTTCTTTTTCTTCTTCTTTATCCTCATCTTCTTCATTTATTGCAGTTATTACAGGCTCATTTTTTCCTTCATCATTTTCTTTTGCTGTTATTGTCGTCGATGTTTTATTTATATTGTTAATATCATCCTTAGTTTCATTATTGTAATTGTTATTATTATTGTTATTATTATCCTTATTAAAAAATCCATGCTTATACATTAAATCACGACGTCTTTTTAACCAATATTTAGGCTGTTTTCTGACATTAGGTTCTACTACTACGGTTTTAATTCCAAATCCATGTGATAAAAATAGTGAAATTTCGCCTTTTCCACCTGCAATATCCAGTATTAATAATTTAGAATAGTCAACGGATGTTGTTGCTGTCGTTGTTGAAGTTGATGACAGTATATTAGGAAGAAGTGTATTATAAATCCATTGAGAAAATATCATTGCACGTAATGCGTGAGGACTTTTATCTTGATGAGGATCATTTGGATCATTAGTTACAATTTTTCGATGTTTTAATCTCTAATTAAAGTAATAATAAGTAAAAAAGGAGTTAATCAGCTATCTATTATATAACTAAAAATCATTCATCTTATTATATTTCTATTTTTATATCCTTATATATATTATCACTTACTTCATTCATCCATGATTCTTTTGCTTTTTTAAATGCTGGACCAGTGGGATGCTGAAAAGGGCAAGCTTCTTTTTTAAGACAAGAACGTTGACTGACCCAATATTTACAAATCATATCCTTTTTTAAATGTTCTTCCCCATTAGGTCTTTTGATAGTATTGTGTGTTTTATGTATTAAAGGAGGATCAGGCATGAATGGATGCTTTTCTATGTATTCTTGAATTATTTCAGGTATTTCAATACATTGCCATACTTGGAAAGGTTTATCTTTGGTTTCATTTGGATCCGTAGGGGGACCCACATGTAATCGTATCACTCGACCAGGTTTGGTTACTCGGAAACAGTCTTGATGTTGTATATCTGTCATGGATCCATCATCGTATCGAAATAATACTTGAATCTTTTCATTTTCTTTTTCTATTTCGGCAGATAAACCATTCAATTGAATATCAATAAAAAATAATGCCTTGTAACACTTTCGACGATGTCGGATCTGTCCCTCTATCCAGGTGGTTGCTTTAAACGATTGAAATCTTTCAGTTGTCATATTATTTTTATTATTAAAAATAATAATTAAAATAATAAAATAAAAAGAGTGTTATATAATAGATTGATCCAAAATAATAATAAAAATAATACTGTATAGTTATATTTATGAAATATAAGAAATAAAGAAAAAATATAAAATATTTTTCAGGTGTATATTCAAGCAAAACAAGAGTAATTTTTTTTTAAAAAAAAACTTTTGAAAAAAAACATTTTGAGATTCCGTCAAAAAAATCAAGACAAAGTTTAATTTTTTAAGCTTTCATTTTTTTTATTTCACATCAATTTTTCTTTAGATTCTTGAAAAAATTGAAGAAAATATCGAAAAAATAAAATATTTATAAAAAAAGTAATTTAATAATTGTATATGTAACGGTAAAAATGTTGAAGCAAAATAAAATGATACAAAATTGATATAAATACCTGTTAAAAATTATCATAATCAAAAATAAAAAATAAAAAAAACGTTCCCCATTTTTTCATCTCTTAACTCTATTTTATTTTCTGCCTATAATAATTTTATTAATTATTTAAGGTACTTTATATTATTGATTTGATAATAGAAAGTTTATAAAAAAATTATAATATATTTCCAATTATAAGGTCCAAAAAATCTCAGAGTGTGTATAAAATCAGTCTTTCTTTTTTAAAAAACAATATATCACCTTTATATTTGGTTTATTTATTTTGCTTTACTTTATATTTATTTTACATAGTACATCATATATATATATATATATATTAAAAAATAAGTGTGATAAATAAATTAAAATTCCAAATTTTTAAAATGGACAATGGAAATCCCTTGGCCACGGATAACCAAAAGAGCCTTTGAAGATAAACGATCACGTAAAGAAGTAAAACCAGGAAGTTCGTCATGATACCATTCATCATAATAACAACTAAAAGTACCTTGAGGCGAAGAAGATTGGGAGGGGTAAGAGAAACCAAAAGGAATAGGAGTATCATAGTTATCCGAATAACTCATGATGGTTTTAACTGATTCATGTTCAATAGGAGTACCATTATTAATCCATGCTTTTTCAATCACGTCGTGATGTTGATGGAACTTGATTTGGCAGAATAAACTATTCTTGGATGAAAAGTTACCATCGATCGTACATACATCATCAGTACAAGTTTTATTAAATGAGATGGTAGCTTCATTATAAGGATCTTGACGAGCATAAAGTGGTAATAAAGTAGATTCATAAGTGCATTCTTCCGTATAAGGTGATATAGATTCACAAACAAATGTTTTTAATTCTTCTTCTGTTAAGGCATCTTTTAATGTCTCTACACCTTGATTGGTACGTACAATGTTTTTGGCAATAGGTGAGGTAACGTTGTATTCTTGACGATATAACAATTTATTGGGTGATAAATTAGAATCAAAAGGCGATTTGAAGAAACAAATGACAAGAATGATAGCAAAAAGAATAGATAAGAATTTGAAAACTTTTCTTTGATTGCCTGCTAATTGAACCCAGTAGAGAAGTGGTAATACGACGAGTGCAATTTCATAACCAGTTATGATGTATACTATTAAAAATAAAAATAATAGAAAGAAAAAGGAAGAGAAAGATTAATATGTGTATTTCATACATTATATATATATATATATATATATATTTAAAGAATAATAATTAATAAATAGTAATCTTACAAGGCAATGCTGATGAACCGTCTACAGGGCTATGTCTAAGAGCAGTCAATGTCAATGTAATATTTTGGGACATCAAAATAAAAGGAATAATATATTGAATGGCAAAAACAAGAGGTAAACGGTATTTTTTGTCTTTTGGTAATAAGTGGAAAGCAATAGAAGCCAATGTACCAAATATCAAATACCAGATAGCATAATAAAGAGCAGATATACGGTAATGACCTAACACAGTAGCCAACACAACCAAAATCCACCAAATACCATTCAAACCATGTAATAAAATTTCAGGATTTTTACTTAAACTAACTCTGTACCAAGAGCATTTTTGACAAATTAATAATGATAAAACTAAGCCAGCTAATTGAGCAATGAACAAATAGAAAGCTACTAAATTAGCTCCAGCATAAGATACCTAGAAAAAAGAAAGAAAGAAAAAGAGAGAGAGAGAAAAAAAAAAAGATAAATACACATTTCATTCATTTACATCTTTTTTATTATTTGTTTTTTTTTTTTTTGTCTTACCAATGGGTTAATATTAATTAAAATAAGAGTAGAAATACCAAGTGAGGTTAAGACAGCAATAAAAGCGGAAAGTGAAATAAAGAAACCTTTACTGAATTCGATAGCTTCTTTTTTCAAAGTATGTAAATGGTGATTAGTATTAGGGTGTTGTTTTAAAACCCATACAATAGGTACCAAGGGAGTAATAATCAAAGCAAGGATATGGATAAGTTGATAAGTAAAGAAGGACATGACAATAATGAATCGACCAATGACATCATAATAGACAGGTTGTTCTTTTACATCATCTTGGAAAGAGCCACTTTGATCGAGGTTTTGAAGGAGACCAAGTGATAATTGACCCATGTATTGTACTGATTTTGGTGATGTATAAGCTAAACTATCACGTTGAGTATGATAATGAGATCTTGGTGAATAAAAGGCAACGTCAAGACCAGGAACACCAAGACGATCAAATACACTATAATCTGTATCACTATTATAAAAATAATTATATGTATTAAGCCATCATTCATACTTATTCATTTTTATTTTATTTTTATTAATAAACTAGACGTACTTATAGATGTATTTATTTTACCTTTTAATTAAATTTAATTTAAACATATCATTACCCAATGGTGAAGCGTTTAAATAATGAGCCTTTGAAGAAGCTAATTTTTTAACACCTAATAATGAAGAAGATCTAAACAACATACTACGACCACCAGCCTAAAAAAAAATGTAAAATAAAATAGGATAACGATATAAATACATGGCATTTTTATATAGATATACATTAACTCATCCCATTTTATTAACATCATTAAAACTTACACCAGCACCTTCTAAATTCAAAAACACTTTAACAGATTCAAACCAAGGGTGATTAACAAATACTTTAGCGCCAACCAAACCACCTTCTTCCATGTTATTAAATAAGAAAATCATGGTATGTTTTGGTGGATTCTTTATAAAGTAACGCAATAATTCTATAGCAACTGTGACTCCCATTCCATTATCTGTAACACCAAAACTTGTAGGTACACTATCTATTTAAATTGGAATAAAGTGAGAAAAAAACAATCAATAAATTTTCTCAACGGACAATATATATATATAAATCATTAATGATATATTTTATTTTATTTTGTTACCATAATGAGCATTGATTAAAATACTTTGGTCTCGAAGTTTTTCATCTGAGCCAACGATCTTTGCTATGACGTTTCTACTATCAGGTACCCAATATTCCTCTATAGGTATAAAATAATAATAAAGGATGGTGGTTATATGATTTAGTAAAGAATTAAATAGACATTATCATCCATATATATTATTATCAATCTTGTTATTTTCATTAATGTTATTTCTTATATATTTCTTTACCAGTAGTAAACCAATCTTGTTTGATACTAACCTTAGTATCATCCTTTGTAATAATATCCAATTGAACATTGTTTTGCTTTGCTTCTAATTGAAACTCTTGTACTAAAGAACCAAGCCAGTGATAAAGACGACCATTTTCTCTACTATTAGGAGGGTGAGGAGTATGGAATTGAGTTAAATAAGTATTAAAAGCATGTAAACCCGCAAAACCATTTATTTTCGTTGCTTCAACATCGTTTAAGGGTGTTGGCATACGTTCTTGAAACCAATTCAAATAAACACCAAAGGTAAGCAAAAATCCAAAAATATAAAAATAATATTTAAATGTTTGACAAGGTGATTTATCATTACTAGAAGGGATGGATGAGCAATTAAACCAAGTAGAAGGATATAAGCAACGACGAGCATCAACACCACCAGTACTACTACTAGTAGCAGTAGGTGAAGTATTCTTATTATTTGTTTTATTAATTAATGGAGTTGTTTCTGTCTCCATTGCTTTATAGTTAAAAAATAAAAGATTGAAAAAGAATGAAAAAGGAAAAAAATTTATGCCTTTTTATTTTAAATTTTTTTTTTTAAAAAAATTCACCCACAGTAAAGTTTCAAGTAATAAAGCCGGTCGGTAGTTTTTTTCCATATATGTCAAATTAACGTGTTTTTTTTAACGAATGAATAATAAATTTCATAATGTGCGATTTTTTTTTTTTTCACCTTATTTTATCAGTTATCCATTTTTAAATACGTAATAATAATAATAATGAACGAAGAAATAAAATAAACCAATAATAAATAATAGTATTACATAATATTTTACTACATAAGTATGAAAAAAAAAATAGGATTCATGATTGAAGCGTACGTACTCGTATACGTAATTTTTTTAACAATATATTTATAAATATACGTGATCCGTGTTACAGTTATTTATAAATATACATATGTATATATCTTGATGTAAACAAAAGTAGAAACCATCGTCGAAAATTAACATTTTCTATAATCACTGAAAAAAAGAAAAAACTAGTTTTTAATTATATTTTTTTAAAATGCGAAATTTATGCCAATCAAATAAAAAACTCTATATCCTTATAATATAAGGGATTATACAAAAATAGTAATAATTATAAAAAATACATTTTGTACGTAATAACAATTTATAAAAACATTTTTCCTTTTTCATTCTTTTTTTTTAAAAAAATAATAATATTGATAATACTAATAGTAATACTAATAGTAACAATAATCAATTATTTTATATTTATGAATATCATTTTATAATCATAAATAAGTGCGTAGGATGTAAAAAAGGGAGAGAGAAGGTGGTAACGATAATGATGATGATGATGATATTGTGAAGGGGAAGGGTAAAAAAAAAAAAAAGGTTGAAGGAGTTTTAGTTTTATTGAAATTATCAAGGGGAAAGTAGAAGAAAAGGGAAATAAAATATAATAAAATAGATGAATCAAAGGTTTACTTGACCTATTATTATTATTATTATTATTATTATTTCAATATATATAATGATTATATATATATATATATATATATTATGATTAACTAACTTTTATTATTTATTTTTATGTTAATACATAGGATTATTTAATAAATATCGTTCCATGAAATAAATTAGATATAAACATAATTCATCCGTTCACCCCCTTACATATAATAAAGTGACAGTTTTGTTTTTTATATGCATTTTGTTATGTATATATTTTAATATACATAAATATACCAACATCAATTAAAAAATAAATAAACTATATTATATAAATTTTTTTTAATGATGTTTTGGGTTTTTTTTTCTTTTTTTTTAAAAAAAAAAGGAAAAAGAAAAAGAAAGAAAGAAGCAAAAAAATAAAATAAAATAATAATAAAAAGTGTGTGAGAGAGTGTGTTTGAGTGTGAGAGAAAAAGAAAAAGAAAAATAAAGTAAGAAAAAAGAAAGAATAAAATAATGTAAAAAGATAGAAATAAAAAGAAAGACATAGAACATATATGTATATATGTATATATATAAGAAAAATAAAAAATGAAATAATAATAATAATAATAAAAAGATAACTAACAAACAGTAAATAGTAAACAGTACATATATATAAATATATATATATACTATCTATATATATACATACACATTTATAATTTCAATTAATGAAGAATTGGAGTGGATGTAGTAGTCGTACTAGTAGATGAAGTTGTTGTTGTAATAGGATTTGTATTTGCAATAACATGTTCACCTTCTTTTGGTGTTACGACATCATCAGGAGTTTCCGCAGTAACAGTAGGTGAGGATTGTTTATTATTCATATTATTTATAATGTTATTATTATTGTCTTGACTATTATTATTATTATTATTATTAGTAGTAGTAGTAGTAGTATTGTTATTGTTATTATTATTATTTTCATCAAGAGTTGATGTTAGATTGGCTGATAAATCATCTGTAGGTGGTTGATCAACAATATCCTTTTTTGTTAGATGTTTCGATAAATCCCTATTCATGCCAAAACTATTTACTCGATCTACATGAAAAATTGTTTTTAATTTTTCATCACATAATATAAATCGTCGATCTTTTGGATCTTGAAGTTTATGTTCTTTAATATAAACCCATAATCGTTTTACTATTTCAGGTCTTGATAACTAATTTATAATTGTATATATATATATATATACATATATATATATATATATATATATATAAATAGATAGAATGATAAATAATAATCCTTAAAAAAAAAAAATAATTCTCCTCTTTACTTTTTCTCTTTCTCCCTCTTATTAATTTTTTTTTTTTTTTTTATATTTATTTTATTCAAAACTTACTTCTATATCACCATCCATTAAAGCTGATAGAGGAGCACTTAAAATCAAAGGTTTATTCAAGCCTGTTTTACGTTTAGGTTTAGGTGGAGCATTAGGATCTTCTGGTTCTTTCTTCTTCTTCTTCTTTTTTGGTTTTTTTAATGCCATGGGTAATGCCATAGTTCCTTCCATCATATAGCCATTACTATTATTATTATTATTACCATTGACATCTTTATTATTATTATTATTATGTTTTTGAATTAATTGAGATGAAGAAGGTGATGATAAACCTGGGTATTGAGGATGATGATTTAATTGTTGTTGTGATTGATTTAATCTATCCAAAAATGCTTGTTGGGGTAATAAATGATGTTGTTGTTGTTGTTGTTGATGATGATATGGCATATGTGTTTGTTGTTGTTGATGATGATGTGGTGGTATTGATCTTTGTTGTTGTTGCTGAAAGTGATGTTGTTGTTGTAAATGGGCATGTTGTTGTTGCTGTTGATGATGATGTGGATGGTGTTGTTGATGTGGGTAATAAGTAGGTTGAGATTGTCCTAAAGATATAGAAGTTGGCATATAAGTTTGTTGCTGTGTATAACGTTGATCATTCCAAGAAGGTTGTTGTTGTGGATGATGATGTTGAGGATGATGATGATGATGTTGTTGTTGCAATTGATATGCTTGTTGTTGTGGGGATATAGAAGTTGGAGGTAAAGTATGTTGTTGAGGTTGGGGTGTGAGAGGTTTAGTAGTTTGTTGTTGTTGTAAGTGATTCATGGTTAACTCATCAAAAGTTTGAAATTGTTGTTGATAAGGCATAAAATCTTGAAAAGACCCATCTAAAAAAGTGTTGCTAGAACGATTTGCATTGGATACATTAGGTTGATTTGTTGCTTGGGCTGCTGCGGGTGAAGATGATGTTGTGGATTGTTGTATTGGTTGCGCTGGTAAAGCTAAAGAAGTAGGAAACATATCATTTGTTTGAGCTTTGTTATGTCTTGACCAATCTGCATAAATATCAATAATATTCATAAAAATTAAAGAATTATAATAATAATGATTAATATGATGGTTTTGTAATTTCAAATCATTTCTATTTTAGAAGGAGAAAACCCTTTTTTTTTTTTAAAAAAAAAAAAAATTATAATAATAATTATCCCCTTTTCATATATATTATTTTATTTTTTATTATAAATTTTATTATAATCCCAATCCTACTACATATTTTTTAATAGCAATAATAATGATACATCTTTTTTTACATCTTTTTTTTTTAAAAAAAAAAAATTATAATAATAATAAATAGAGATGTATACATCTATTGACCTCTTGTTTTTTTTTTTTAAAAAAAAAAAAAAAAACTAAAAAATATTTTACCATCTACAGTTGCAAATTGACTAAAGTTCATTTGGAATCAATTACGTAGCTGAGATTGGTTGATAAAGTGTCGTTGATCAAATATGTTTCAAATCAATATACTTGTAAAACTTTTTGAAAAAAAAAATATAGATCCGAAAAATAGATTTATAAAAGAATAAAAAAAAAAAAAAAGAGAGAGAAAGAGAGAGGGTGCGAAAAAAAAAAAAAAAAGTAAAAGAAAAGGAGAAGAAAGATTAAAAAAAGAGAGAGAGGAAGAAAGAAAAAAAGAAAGAGACTAGGGGAAAAAGTCAAGTTAAAAAATAAAAAAAACAAAAGGGGGTGCTGAAAAAATTAAAAAAAGATTTTGGTACACCCAAAAAAAAAAAAACATGTATATTTTGTATTATAAAATCAATGTCGTGACGTGTGATCATGGTTTGCTTTTAATTGGCTCCATTTTTCAAACTATAGATTATAATAAGATTTTAAAAAATATACAGCTGCTTTATTTTATGTAAATCTTTTTTATACATAAAATAAATAAAATAAAATATGTATAAAACCCGTATGATAAATATAATAGAATGTGCCATACATGATAATATATATATATTTTTATTATTATTATTATATCTATTTATTTAAAAGAAAACCTAGAAGGCTGTTTTTTATAGTTTATAGTTTATAGTTTTTTCGGATGATGCAGCCAAAAAAAATCGGGGGATTAAAAAATATTACATTACTTAATAATCAAAACCATATTGATGATAGTTTATGCATTGAGTTTCATCATCAACATCATCATCAACATCATGATCTTTTTTTATTTATCTTTTAAAGATAAACACTTTGTTACTTACTTTCTTTTTATCATATCCTGTCACTTGTAAAAAAAAATGCTAGTTATATTAATAACTCATACTTGTAAAATGATTTCAAACTCCTTATATATTTATATATCCTTACCACCTAGTTTATATTATGATCTTTTCCATATTCCCCCCTATTTCAATAGACTTTATTAAAGAAATAATGAAAAGTAAAAGTAAAATAAAAATGTCTAGTACTTTTGAATTTTTTGAAAAAAGCCTTTGTTGTTTTTTTTTTGTTGGGATCAAAAAAAATATAAATAAATTAAAGATCGATAAACATTTATCCAGCCAATAAAAGGTATGCAATCGTCCTGGAATTAACCATACCATACTAGGTGCTTGTAAATAAAATAAAATACTACGATGTTTTTATATTTTGGTAGCCATTACTTACGATATCTATTGTTTTATTGCTAAGAAATAAAAAATGTAATCATTTAGGTAATAAAAAAAGTGGTCAAAGACCAGGAAAAAATCTCTTTGGTGATCATTTTTAATTATGCATATTCTATTTTAATAACTATTATTATCGATACTAAACGATAAAGGAATGGTACAAGTAAATATTTATATATTTGTAGTATAGAAAGCTTTTTATAATATATTAATTATAATAGTTTGCTTTATATTCTTACAAACATTTGCACGAATAACCATTATAGCCAGCAAAAAGGGAAAACCGCGTTAAATTTTTTTATAGCCTTTCTCTTGGTATTTTTTTTTTTTTAAAAAAAAATTAAGCATTGAAATAAAACACAGCTTGGGGAATAGAATTATGCTTAATTATTAGTATACAAGTATAAAATGTATATTTCCCAAAAATCATATTCGATTCTCTTTGGATTGTTAAAAAAGATAAAATGATACTAAATATAATAATAATAAGAAGAAGAAGAGAGGCTGGTATATTTCTCTTATCATTATCTTTATTAGTACCTGGAGTTTTATTTCAAAGGTACAAGTTTAAAGTTTATAATAATATAAATAATTCTTTATTTATGGATGATGCTAAGCAACTGGAACCAAAACAATGTATTTTAAAAAATAATTGCAATATATTTCCAATGCAGTTTAAATGCATCTCCAAGTTTCATTGTCGATTAATAAAAATGAAAAATAAAGACTTCAAACCGAACAGAGAAATGGATACGCTTTGAAATGTAATAGGCGATGAATAAAACCGCAATCTCTTTATAAACGAGTTAAAAAATAAAAAAAATAAAAATATAGAAAAAGGAAAAGAATCTTTTTGTTTTTTTGCCTTTATTTAAACAAAAAAAAAAAGAAACATACCCAATTCTAGGATATATATGTATATAAATGTCTAAATATATCAATCGTCAATGGCTCAATAATAATTTTACAATTGATCTTAATTCTTATCCTTGGCTGTCATTAAAATAAAAATTTATAAAAAAAAAGAGGTACGATTTTTTTTTAAAATTTATATTCCCTTAAAAATAGATATATAACCTTTCATTACCAACAAATTAATAACCTATATATATATTATCTATTTTTATTTTATTTAATTATCTTTATTCTTTTTTTACATTTAAAATATAGTTATAAACGGTGGTAGATAGCGATAAAAAAGCAAGTCAAATAAAACCAAACCATTCAAAAAAAAAAAAGATTAGTGTAACTGAAAATAGATGAAGGTACCATACCATTTCTTTGAATTATTTTTCATCTATATTCGTTATTAAAATACTTTTTTCTCCATGATGAAAATCTAAAAAACGTATACATTGACAATTTGGTAAACGTACATACATATATATATCAGCAAAAGAAAATAGTAACCAAGTTCTATGTGTCTTGTTTATTTACTCTTTTAAAAATTAGATACATATGATTTACCAGATCCACAAATTATAACTTGTTGTGAAACTTGATATAATAAATTGATTGGCTGTAGAAAAAAAAAGTTTATACGGAGAAGAAAAAAAAAAGAAAAGCCATTTTACCTTCAAAATATAAATATATATATATATATATATATATATATTATGAGATGATGGTTCATTTTAATATATTATTTACATAGATATACAGAAAGTATTATAATATTGATAAAAGGATTAGCTATGAAGGGAAAATAGAATAGTATCAAATCAAAATATTTAACAGCATCGGTAAATTTCGGCCGCCGAGTATAGCCAAAAAAAAATCACTTCATAATATTTGTTTATGTAGTATTTTATTTTTAAGATTCAGTCTGCTATAAACACCGTAAAGAGAGAGAGTAAGGAAGAGTTTATGCCAGTAAGTTTTTTTTTAATTTCACAAGTCAAAAAACGGAGTTCGAATTTGATCCGTCAATAATATATTTAAACAAAAAAAATAAATATAATATTCTTTTACCGCTTTTTCTTTTTTCTATCACTTTTTTTTTTTTTTTTATTTTTTAAAAAATTTCTTCATCATCTTAAGAGAAATGGCCATCGTTTCTCAATTAGTAGGATTATTACCCTCACTATCTTCTGTTATCATTTATGGTGGTTTAATAGTTGGTGTGGTTATTGCCATTCATATTCTTTCACAATTGGTAAGTGTAAAAAAAATATAAAGTTTTTTTATACTTTATGAGCTAAAAACAAATCAGTAATGATTCAATATAATCATAGTTATATATACATATTAATAAAAAACATTATTATTCTTATTATTCTAATTACTATTTTAGATTGGTCCTAAAAACCCTAATCAACCTCCCAATGTATTCTCTTTAATTCCTGTTCTTGGTAATGCTGTTCAATTTGGCATGTAAGCTTTATGATTAAATTCATTAAATAAAAAGGAACATAATTATTTTTTATACTCCAAGACTTGTATTGATTTGATTATTATTATTTTTATTATTAGGAACCCTGTTCAATTTTTACAAGAATGTCAAAAGAAGTATGGTGATGTATTTACTTTTACAATGGTTGGTAAACGTGTAACTGTTTGTTTAGGTGCTGATGGTAATCAATTTGTTTTTAATAACAAACAAAACTTGTCTTCTGCTGCTGGTGCTTATAACCATATGACAAAATATGTTTTTGGTCCTGATGTTGTCTATGATGCTCCTCATGCTGTTTTTATGGAACAAAAAAAGTAAATTGTTTAAAAAAAATAAATCATTAGAGAAAAAAAAAAAAAAAGAGAGAGAGAGAGCGAGGAAGAAGAGACAGAAAGAATATATATATATATATATATATTATTGTTTTTTACTCATTATTATTGTTATTTACCATAATAGATTCATTAAAGCTGGTTTAAATTCTGATTATTTCCGTCAACATGTTCCTATGATTGTTGAAGAAACTACCGACTTTTTCAAAAAGTTTGCTAAACCTACTGGACATATGGATGCTTATGAAACCTTTGGTTCATTGATTATTTATACTGCTTCAAGATGTTTAATGGGTAAAGAAATCCGTGCTAACATGGATGGCAGTGTTGCTGGTCTTTATTATGACTTGGATCAAGGTTTCAAGCCTATTAATTTCATTTTCCCCAATCTTCCTTTACCCTCTTACCGTCGTCGTGATATTGCCCGTAAAAAGATGGCTGAATTATACTCTAGCATTATTCAACGTAGAAAAGCTGAAGGTGATAATGTAAGTGGGGCTTATATATATATATATATTTCTGTAAATAGATGGGTAGATATAAAACAGTGTATTTATTAATTTATTTCCATCATTATTATTTTATTACATTAGTCCAACTCAGATTTACTTCAAGCTTTAATGGATTGTACTTATAAAGATGGATCTAAAATCCCTGATCACCATATTGCCGGTATGATGATTGCTGTATTATTCGGAGGACAGCATACATCAGCCACTACCTCAGCATGGACCATTTTAGAATTAGCCAACCGCCCTGACCTTGTAAAAGCATTACGTCAAGAACAAATTGAAAAATTAGGATCCTTAAAAACTGAATTAACCTACGATAACTTAAAGGACATGCCATTGTTAGAAGCCACCATCCGTGAAACTTTACGTCTTCATCCACCAATTTTCCAAATGATGCGTCGCGTTATTGCTGATAAAGTTGTATTTGAAAAGAATGGTATGGAAATTCCCAAGGGTAATTTTATTTGTGCTGCTCCTGGTGTAACTCAAGTGGATGCTACTTATTTCAATGAACCTCTTACTTACAATCCTCATCGTTGGTTGGAAAAGACCGACCCTGTTCATCAATTAGAACAAGGTGATGATGCTAATATTGATTATGGTTTTGGTGCTGTTGGTATTTCTTCTAAATCTCCCTTTTTACCTTTTGGTGCTGGTAGACATCGTTGTATTGGTGAACAATTTGGTTATCTTCAATTAAAAACTATTATTTCAACTTTTATTCGTATGTTTGACTTTGATTTAGATGGTAAACCTGTTCCAAAATCTGATTATACTTCCATGGTTGTTGTTCCTGAACACCATAGTAGTATTCGTTACACCTGGAGAGAATAATAAATATCTCGATTATTATTTTTTTAATTTTTTTAAAAGCCTTTTATATATACTCTTTATAATTTTTTTTATATATATATTTATATACATACATCCTTATTTAATGTTTTAAAGTGATTTTTATTATTTATTTATTTTTTTATTTATTTATTTGCACACACATCGTTTTTTTTTTATACTCTATTTTTATGTTTTTATTTTTATTTTTTTAATTTTACAAAAAAGAAAAATAATAATAATAATAATAATGTAATTTGATATTTAATAATAAAAAATCGTTTCCGAAATGATTCAAAAATCCCAAACAACGAAACAAAAAGATGCTTCAATTTATTTTTTATTTTTTTTATTAAAAAGTCTAATGTTTTGATGATACATCTTATCTGGAATGGTTTATTTATGTTTAGAGATGCCTATAACTTTGCAAAGCATTATTATTATTATTATTATTATTATTATTATTATTATTATTATTATTACTATTATTTAAGGTTCGGCGATTTACCAAAAAATCATTAACTCCAAATAGAATATTATATCTTTCTCCTTCTCCTCCTCCTCATCATAACAAATCCGCACAAACCCGCTCACACATAATGTATACACACGGATATCAACTTTTTTTTTTTTTTCTTAAAAAAAAACTTAAAAACAACAACAAAATAAATAAATAATAAATAAATAAAAGAAGAAAGGTTTTCTTCTTTAAAATATGCCAAGTTTTTTTATTTTATTTTATTTTTTATAAAAAAATGTGTTACCTTAGTCATAAAAAGAGTATATATTAAAAAAAAAAAAGGATCGAAATTCTTTTTCTCATGAAAATCAAAAAAGTTTTGAAGAATGTTTATTTATTTTTTATTCATAAAACAATTTTCATCATTATTTTTTTTTTTTTTGTAACACCATTGTCTTTTTTTTCGGGTAAGCATGTAAGTAATTTTATATTTTTTATCAGATACATATGCAAAAAAAAAATTTTTTCTTGTTAAAAAAAAAAAAAATGAATTGATAAAACCTTATGTAATGAATATATATATACATACACACACATACACATATATATATATATATATATATATATTAAAAAAAGAAATGACCATTATGATATAATTCAAAACGAATATCATATGTGATTTTAGACTACCAAACAATTATATAACACATTTATAAAAAAACATTTCTGTTTGGAAAAAAAAATACATCAAATTGTTTTGGTGATACAAATACCAATGCTTTTTTTTTCTTCCTTTTTCTTCCATTCTTTATTTTTTTTTTTGACGAAGGGTTCCATTTTTATCGGATATCCTAACTAGGAAATCCATTTATTTATTTATTATTTATTTATTTTTTAAAAAAAAGCGAGTACAAAAGAATAAACTTTATCGGCGCCACTCTATTCAAGGAACAAGAATAAAAAAAAAAAAAAAACTATAAAAAAAAAAAAAAAAACTCATGGATTAAAACCAAAAGAAGGAAAATTCAATAGATATTTCGATTTTTCTTTGCATTAAGATACATTATGATCATTTATTTTTAATTGATTAGATTATTCTCTCGAAAAGTTACTATTAATACTCTTGGAGAAAAAAAAAAAAAATTAAAAAAAATAACTCATTTCATATTAAAAAAAGGAAAAGGAAGGGAAAAAAGAAAATTACTCGGGTTAAAAAAAAAAAAAAAGTGTACAATTGTTTGACATGTTTAGGTAGTACCAGGAGTATATTCAGTTAATTTGCATGTTTTAGAGTGTTTGGAATAATAGTAATAACAATAATAGTAAAAAAAAAAGTGCTAACATGTATTATCATTTTTTATTTTTTTCTTAATAGAGTACAATAATAACTAAAACAAGTAAAAGATGATATATATATATCCAATTGTTATTATTATTATCATCCACATCTTTTCATTATCATTATCAACATCATCATCCTACAATATCCTGAATTTGTTCCGTATTATTTTCTTGAATCATCATTGCTATTTTTTTTTTATTAATTATTACTTTTATATAAGCTTGTCATACTAAGAGAAAAAAAAAATAGTTTATTAAACCTTTTTTTTTTTTTTTTTTTTTTTATACCATATCTAGCATTAATGAAAAAAAAAAAATGAAAAAGAAAAAAGAAAGTGAAAAAAAAGAATGAAATAAATGCTATTTTTTTTGATCTACCGAAATTATAGGTGTGAAAAAGGATTATATCTTACGTCATAATAAAAACATGAAACACCTTAAAAAAAAAGGTTTATATTTGGTGAGCATTGATAAAGTTGCACACGTTAAAAAAGAAGTGTTTGAAGGGGTTATACAAACAAAGCCCGATGACTATCCATTTTTCTTATTTTTTATTTACTATTATTATGATTATTATTATTTATTTATTTATTTATTTATTACTATTATTATGATTATTCTTATTGATGTTGGTAATGATAATCAATTATATATATAAATAATAACCAAACTATAAAACGTAAGTTTAAAAAAAAAATTTTTTTTTTTGCGCCCTTCAAAAAAAATCCTATTTCTTGATCCTTTTTCTAATTTTTTTTTTTTTTTTTGCTCTTCTTTCTTTTTTCTTTCTAATTTTTTTAATTTTATTATACTCATACTTTATTTGATCAACATATAATAACCCCCTCTCTATTTAAAAGGGAAACCATCAACGTTTTTTTTTCTTCTTTTACCCTCTCTTTTTTTTTTTTCTTCTCTCTCTCTCTCAATTTCATTCTCTTTTTTAAACAATCTTAATTCTTTTTATCACGTTTAAGGGCATATAATAGGTATAGTTACTTTTTTTGGTGAAGAATAAGCTTGTTCTCTTACACGCTCCTTTCTTTTTCTATTTTTATATAAAAAGAGTATAATTTTATTAACCTTTCTTATTTTCTCTTTTTTTTTTTTCTTTTTTTTTTTTTTTTTTTTTTTTTTTCCTTCTATATTATACTTTATATAATTACTTGTTAGATAAATAAAATGGAATCTATCGAAGAAATCATATTACCACCACCTACAGAAGAAAGTTTAGATACACGATTAGAACAAATTAACCAATTAAAATACTTTTTAACCACAGCACCTAAATCATTTCATGACAATGATAATGAACAAGACCAAGAAGGTTCTTTAAAACGATATACTTTACCAACAGGAGAAACCATTTCATGCGTTCACTGGCAAGATGATTATTTCATTTCTGGTACCGATATTGTCCGCTCATTAGTATTCCGCTTTTATGCATTTGGTCGTCCTGTGGAAAATATGAAAAAATTTGAAGAAGGAATCTTTAGTGACTTAAGAAATTTAAAGCCTGGTAACGATGCCACTTTGGAAGAACCTAAATCCAACTTTTTGAATCTACTATACAAAAACAATTGTATTCGAACCCAGAAAAAGCAAAAGGTGTTTCGTTGGTTTGCTGTACCTCACGATCGACTCTTTTTGGATGCTTTGGAAAGAGATTTGAAACGTGAAAAATTAGGAATTGAAGTTACTTCAAGAGCCCTTGTTCACCCTGCCATCTCTATTACTTTGGATACCACACAAGCCATGTTTGATGAATTTAGAAAAAATTTATTAAGTGATCTGGATTTAAAAGCTTGTCTAACCAATCATCATCACCATCATCAACAGCAACAACAACAGCAAGAGCAACTTTCTGATGTACTTTATCAATCTCAAAAAAAGAAAATATTAACATCTCTGCCACCATCTTCAAAACCTTTATCTTTGATCACCCATCCTACTACTACCACATCTACTTCTATGATGAACAATGTATCTACCGTGTTTGGTCAATTCTCTTTGTTCGAAGGCTCTCCTACTTATAAACAAAGAAGACGAAGAATCAACTCAAACGCATCTTCTTCCTCTTTACCAAAATTAGATCCATCTTCTCCATCTTCTCCTTTATCATCTTCATCTTTTCATTCTCATTCTTTTTGGTGGCCCTTTAATGGCTCCTCTTCCCCTTCCTCTACTTCCTCATCTTCTTCCTTTAATGACCATCATAGCAAAAACCATCCCCATCATTCAAAATCCGATTCTACCGAAGATATATCAAGACTTTACACTTGTCCTTTAAGTTCATGTGGTAAAATATTTAAAAGGTTAGAACATTTAAAGAGACATTTACGCACCCATACAATGGAAAGACCTTATTTGTGCGGTTTATGTGGAAAACGATTTTCAAGATCAGACAATTTAGCTCAGCATAAAAAAACTCATCAAAAAAGACAAAGATCATCTAATGATAATAACGATGATACCCACTCATCTTCTTCCTCACCCAATCATAAAAACAATAAAAAGATAAACAAAAAAAAAAGTCAACTTCAACAGCAAAAAAATTATTATTATTCAACATCCAATAACCATCAAGATCATTCTCCACCTTCATTATGGATATCAACATCTCATCATCATAATATGATACCACCTATTACTGTAACTTGTAAAGAAAATGACAACAGTGATCACGAAGAAGATATGAATTCCTTTTTCCCTTCATTATCGGCATCTACTAGTTCATCATCTATATCTTCATGCCAATCTTCGCCTACATCTACATTATCAGTTCATCCTTCTTCTTCATCTTCTCATCCATTCATCATTAAAACCGAAGATTATCCTACAACCACTTCAATGGACGAGTTGTTATTATCCCCTCATCTTCAACATTCATCTTCATCATCTACTTCATCTATTTCATCTTATCAACAGCAACAGCAACAGCAACAAAGAGATTGGGCATTTCAATTAGAATGGGACCATCCATCTTCTTGTTTATCTTCACCTCAATCTGTTCATTTTTTTGTTGATCCTTATCAATACCCTTCATCCTCTTCACCAATTATGGATCATCATCATCAACCTTCTTCTCCAATAACAAATAATAACGTTATGGTAGATCATTACCCTCCTTCTTCATCTTCATCCTCTTCCTCATCCTCTTCATTTTTTGATCATGACAAATCACCTTTATTGAAACCTATTGATAGTTTCGATTATACTTCCCCTTTTCATCATTATGCGAATACTAATACCATCCAACCATTAGATTCTTTGATGAATTATTAGTATATATATATGTATATTATCTCTCGGTTTCTTTTTTTTTTTTTCTATTTTTTTTTTTTTTTTTTACCAATATGAATATCCCTTTTCCCCCCTCTTTCTTCACCCCATTCATATAATATACCTTATTTATATATTTTATCCCCATTTATTATTATATCTATTTATTATTAGTATCATTTTTTTATATTTATTATCCATATATATATATATTTATATTTATTATCATTTCTCATTCAATATAAGTTATCCATCATTATATCATTTGTATTCATTTTGTATATCATGAATTCATCCTTTTTTTTATTATTATTTCTATTATTAATAATAAATTTGTTTAGCTCATTTCTATATTATTATCCCAAAAAATACTTGATCTTTTTATTTTCCATATATGAATTAAATAACGCAATCACATCATGATGATCTTTTTTATTTTTAAGGTTAAAAAATAAGTTTTAATACATTACCTTTATCCCGATCCGAATGAACATGACCCATTGTTCCTTTTTTAGGTAGACGAATTCCCCTAATCCTTTTTTTTTTATTTTATTTTATTTTCTACAATTTGGTACCAATCTTTTGCAGATCTTTTAATTCAGATGAGCGTCCTTTATTTTGATAATGGTAGCGGGAGGACAAAAAACTAAAGAAAGATAAAGTTTATAGGAATATCTAGTTTTGAAATCATCTGATGGTGCATAAACTTAGTACTACAATAAAAATCCCCCTCCTCCACCATATTAATGTATCTCTACATACAATAAAAATACATTTGTTTCTTAATTTATTTATTTATTTATTTCTATTTTACTTTTTCTATTATTACCTTTCTTTTTAAACTAGATAAAAAAAGAATAAAAGGTTTATTCCATAAAAAGAATATATCCATTTTTGTATTTAGTTAAGTCTACAACAAACATTACATATATGTATTGGTTACTTTTTAATTAAATACAAAGTAGAGCAAAATAACAATAATAATAAACACATGATTTACCTTTTCTATCCATAGTTGTCTGTAGTTTAGTTTAATTTTGAGTTATTATATTTCATCATTTTCACTCGACACACAAAACTTTTCTTTTTTTTCTCATCAAAGTATAGTATTGTAATGTGTTTCGCGATTGAGATGGTATATTGTTTTATGTAATAATTGAAGAAAATAATAAAAGCAAATTCGTGTATGTTGTTGGTAAGAAGTCATGAGTTTATTCAATCATTTAATTTATTTATTTACTTATCATCATCATTTATTTTGTTTGTATAGCTTATATATTTCATAAGAAATTATAATAATACAGTACCGCCTTAGTGTTTGAGAGATTGAAATTTTCTAATTATTGCCCATTGGTGGAGATAGAGAGATATTTATATTAAGGCTATTTAACGGAGCCATTTAGTTATCCAAAAACTGGTTCATGTATTAATATGAATAAATAAAATAGTGAGAAAATACTATTTTTTTTAGAGTAAAAAAAAGAAGTTTTTGATTAAAAATGGTTTTATTCTATTTAAAGTATAAATAAATAATCATCCAATCTAATAAAATAACAACACGTAGTTCTTTCTCACATTTTTTTTATACTAGCCTATTTCTAGTTTTTTTTAAGTTTATAAATAATTAGTATATATATATATATATATACGTTTAATAGTAAGCTTTAATATCGCGCTTTCTTTGCATTTAAAAAAATTTATCAAATTTTAATATACCTATTTACAGGAATCTATTATTTATCTATGATTACTTGATTACTATGAATTTTATGATTACTATTTGAAAACTATTTGATTGAACATAGTTCCTTAATTTTTAGAACCGTAATTGATTTATTTAGTGAATATAAGATACATTTTATCATTATTATTACTGTAATAAGTTTATTATGAACGTTTTTAGTAAAAAGCAAAAAAAAAATTAAGGGCGGTTTTTAAAAAGGTACCATAAACTAGCAATGGCAATGGCGACGGCATTTTAATTTGCGTCTCTTTTTTTTAAAAAAAGGCTGACACGTTATATTTTTTTTTCTTTACGTTTTTTTTTTTTTTCCCCTTTCATCCCATATTTTAAAGTAAACACTTTTTATAATGCCCAACGATAAAAAGAAAGATAAACTTCCAAATGAAGATAAATTAATGGAATTAGCCAAGCAATTATCAGGAAAAAAAAATAATAAAGATGCTGCTGTTTTACGTGCTCAATTAGAAGCTATGATGCAAAATATGATGTTACAAGAATCCTCTACAAAACAAAAAAAAGATATGGCTGACCATAAATTTTGGAGTACTCAACCTGTACCTAAACATGGTAAGAATAAAAATAAAATAAATAAAGTATAATTATAAATATATTAGTTTTTATTAAATAGATTTTTTATTCTTTTTTACCATTTTATTTTTCATATTCTATTTTAGACGAAGAAATTAAAGACATTGGCCCTATTGAACCCTCTCTTCCTGTGGATCAAGTCAGTAAAACTCCTACTCCTTTACCTAAAGAATTTGAATGGTGTGAACTTGATATGAGAAATGAAAAAGAGGTAAACGTTTTTTTTTTTTACTTTTTATTAGGATACTGTTTTTTTTTAAAAAAAAGAAAAAAAAAGTGTGTAATAATAATAATAGTAATGACAACTAATTTTTTTGTATTTTTGTAAATTTATAAATAAAAATATA
This sequence comes from Cunninghamella blakesleeana, assembly GCA_017871115.1. NCBI lineage: Eukaryota > Fungi > Mucoromycota > Mucoromycetes > Mucorales > Cunninghamellaceae > Cunninghamella > Cunninghamella blakesleeana. The sequence continues at coordinate 2,647,279 of JAFCIZ010000001.1, read as the reverse complement.
TAGGCTAAAGAATTATATGAGTTATTGACGCTTAACTATATTGAAGATGATGATGCTCAGTTCCGTTTCGACTACTCTGTTGAATTTTTAAAATGGTAAATAAATAAATATATAAATTAAATAATGAATTGTGAACAAGAAAGGAAAATTAAAGTGGATGAGTTTAATTATTAAATACACCTTTTTGTAATCTAGGGCCCTTCAACCTCCTGGATGGAGAAAGGATTGGTTAGTTGGTGTTCGTGTTGCCGCAAATAAGAAATTGGTAGCGTTTATTAGTGCAATTCCCGTACAATTAAGAACTTTTGATAAGTAAGTAGTATATAGCAGTGTGAGGGCTTTATTTAAAATATATATTTATGATCATCTGTTTTTTATTTTTATTTCTATTTCCATTTCCATTTTTTTTTTTAATTAATCATTAGGGTAACTTTAATGACTGAAATCAACTTTTTAAATGTACACAAAAAACTTCGTTCTAAAAGATTGGCCCCTGTTATGATTCGTGAAATTACTCGTCGTAGTCATTTACAAGGTATTTTCCAAGCTGTATATACTGCTGGTGCTATTTTACCAAAGCCTGTATCAACTTGCCAGTAAGTAATATAATTTTTATTATTTTTCTGTTATATGAAAAGGAAGTATTTTTTTTTCGGATATATACAAGCAAATATTGATTTATTTACCTATTTATCATTATCATCAATTCATATTATTAGATACTTCCATCGATCATTAAATCCTAAGAAATTAGTTGAATGTGGATTTTCAAGAATTCCTGCTAAATCAACTTTGTCTCGTATGATTAAAAATTTTAAAGTACCTGAAAAGACTCTTATTCCTGGATTTCGTACTATGGAAAAAAAGGATGTACCCCAAGTCCGTGAATTACTCAATAAATATTTAAATCGATATGACTTTGCTCTTACTTTTGAAACAGACGAAGATGTTGAACATTGGATCCTTCCTCATAAAGATGTTGTTTGGGGTTTCGTAGTTGAGGTAAAATAACTATATACATACATACATATTAATAAATTAATAGTAATAAAAAATGCTAAATTTGACTTATGCTGGATTAATTCATATATATATATATATAATTATAGGATCCCACCACAAAGAAAATTACTGATGTGATCTCCTTTTATTCTTTACCCAGCACTGTAATTGGTAACGAAAAGCACTCCACTCTAAATGCTGCCTATTTGTTTTACTATGCCACAGATTTAGGATTAAAAGAAAAAGGAGGAAATAATGCAGAAGTAGGAAAAAGATTAAATGAATTAGTAGGTGATGGGTTGATTATGGCAAAACATTATGGATTTGATGTGATGAATGCATTAAGATTAATGGATAACGAAATGGTATTACAACATCAAAAATTCGGTGCTGGTGATGGTTTCTTAAATTACTATCTTTATAATTGGCGTTGCCCTGATGTCTCTGAAAATAAAATTGGTTTAGTCATGCTTTAGATGAAAAGAATAAACAAAATAAAAATAAATATTTAACTTGTTTTAATTTATTTTGCTTTTTGTTCAATTTTTAAAAGATAAATGAACAAATATTAAATCAAATAAATATATATTTTTTACAAACGGGATCTTTATGTAGTATTAAAATTGGGTAAAAAAAAATAAAGGTTGGTTTATTTCCTTTCTTGTGAACATTATAAATTATTTAAATTTTATAATATATACGTACTAAAATTAGTCATAGAATATGTTGCCATTTGTTTTGTATTCAGATAGAACGCTGTATATTATCAGTGAAGTGCTTAAATAAATCAAAAAATATAATAAACTGCATAAGCTGTTTACTTGTTTATGGTTATGATATTAACAAAAAATGGACACTGTTGTTATATGTATATACTTGTTTTAAAAAAGTAGAATTTATATAATCAATTTATAATGTTATTCACTAAAAAAAGCAACGCGTAGATATATATTACTTTAAACTAAATATTTTTTTAATTTACAGGTTAAAATCCTATACAAAGAAAATAAGATGAAAACCCTACTAAAAAGTTTTGATTCAATATTGAGAAGAAAACTCGATATTGTAATCAACTCCACTAATAAAACGCCTCTTTTTTTATTTCTCTATTTTGCCTCATTAAATAGACTACATAGGTAAAATAATAACTGTAGTAAGAAAATAGAAAAGAAAAATAATAATAATAATAATATAAACTATCTTTGTATAACAAAAATTATAGTATTGCTAAAATCCATCATGCCACGTTAAACCACTAGGAAAATGATATAAACACCGGATACAGTACCCTTTTATCAAGTAATCAAATGTTTATAAACATTAGAGTAAAAAAGCCAAGCCATTTTGAATAAAAAGAAACCAGTTATCTTGAATAGGAAAAAGGATTCACCAAAAATAAACCAAAAAAAACATAATTTTGAATAAGAGTATCGTAATGAATAATAATATAAAAAATATCACTTTAATTTTATTTTATTTTTTTCATTTTGAATAATAAAGAGAAAAAACTATAAAGGAAACATGAATTAAAAAAAAAATTGCCAGCTTGAAAAAAAATTACAGTACTGCCAGTTTTTTTTGATTTAGTTGACGTTTTTCTCTATCTTATAATAATTTTATTATTATACTTAAAATACTACTAGTAAGGTGATGTAAAGTGAATAAAAATACAAATTTAAAACGGTACCTAGAATATAACAATTAAGAATGTAAAATAGAAAATAACCATTGCACAATGAATTTTTTGTAGTATACCAGGTTTACTATAGCAAATGTGTAGTAAAACCAATAAATTGGTTTTTTATTCATTTATTTTTCTTGGCTATTTTTTTATATTTATTTTTGCTTTAAAGTAAAGTGATTGTATTTTCATGGAAAAAATAACTATATGAAAAATGAATAACACTTGTATTGGAATTATAAAATATTCTTTTTTATACTTGTATTCCGAATTTTACTGGAGGTACTTTCAGTTTCATATGCTTATTTACTCTTTTTCTATTTTATTTTATTTTGTTGCTGTTGTATTAAATTTATTATTTCATTTTATTATTTAATTATAAATTTATTTTGAATATGATTATATATATTTAAAATAAGCACTTCTACTGATACATTATTAAAAAATATACTGATATGCTTTATTTAAATATAAAAATAAAATAAAAGAAATAAAAAGAGTAAAAAAATAATTAAAAATATATATAATATAAAAAATATGTACCACTATTTATATACTGAAAAAAAGATTTATTGAGGATAACCTCTTTCCAAAATTGCTGGGATCACTACATCCATATCACCTTTATGAAGCACCAATAAGTTCATAGCTAAATCATCACAATAAGTTATTCCCTAATATAAAAATAATAATAGATTTTAATATATACATATACATATTTAATATGAGTTTTTTGAAAATACATATAAATTTATAAATTTACCATTTCATGTAATTGAGCAAGTTTAGTAGCATAACGACGTTTATCAGTATCTTGGGCTCTTTGACTATAGGCTCTGTTTAAAAAAGAAGAATAAAGACTTCCAGTAGCAGAAGAATCATTACTGATATAAGATGTATTATTAGGAGTTACAGAAGTAGATGATGTTTGGTCTTCTTGATCATGTTGAACAAAGATATAATCGTTTGTTGGTGGTGATTGACCGGAAGTATGAATGGTTGATACATTATTGAAATCATTAAAAGGATTTTCTGAAGATGAAGGTGTTATTTCTTCATTAATGTGTTGTTGTTCATTAAGAGGTTGAATAGGAACCAAATGATCCTGATTAGAGATACTATAATCAGTATGACGATCATTATCATCATTTTCATAATCATTATTTACAGAATGAAGATTTTCCTGAGTTCTAATAGTAGATATAGAAGGTGTTCTTAAGGGAGAATGAGAGCTAGCTATAGAACTCTTGTTGATGGAATGACGGTGTGAGGACATAGATGTAGGTATAGTAGGATAAATCATGGTAGCAGATGGCAAAGATTCTGTGTCTAACGAAACATTTGTAGTAGTAGCATTATCAGCAGTATCATTTGCTGTGGTAAGCGATTTTAATTGTGGAGTAACTTGTCGATGTTGCTGTTGTTGTAATTTATAAGGAGTAGCTTCAGGATTATTGACTACATTTACAGCACACCATAAATTATCACCAAAAAGGTCGCCACTAGGAATAGAAAGACGGAAATACCCTACATGTTGACCAATAGCTTCAGGAGCACAAAGTTCAATAGCAATGTTTGCTTCTTCACCCGGTGAGATGGATGGAACAATACATTCTTTAACATAATCAGAAGAAAAAGGACGTGTGATACTACCACCGTTATAAATTAAAGTACACCCATGAGGCCATCGTAAAATACCATTGTTTTTTACTTTCCATAATTTAAGAAATCGCTGTAAAGGTTGAACTTCAGTACCATCAGGAATATTTATATCTTCCATAAAAGTTGCAGAGAGACCGCTAACGCTATTATTATGAGCGTTATTTAATTCATTGAAAGGGGATGGCGATGATATAGGGGGAGGTATGTTATTATTAATGTTGGTTGCTGTTGTGAAACTTGTAGAAGAAGACAGATCGGTTCCAGGAATGGCTTCAGGTTTTTCATGTGTAGTTGATTCTGTGGATTTAAAAGCATAATCAAAAGTAGGTAACAAGACAGAAGCGATGTTGTGTGTTTTTGCAAGAGGTCTTCGAATTTTTAAAAAGACATGCTGATGATCATGAAGTAAAAGTGGTTCACACACTTCACATAAATCATAATCGAGGCAATGACCACACTGTATTAATATAGAATGAAAAAAGAAAAAAAAGATATGTATATAAATTAACAACTTTATTTTATAAATATACTTTGCATATTAGCTGTATTATTATTATTATTATTATTATTATTATTATTTACCTTGTACCGAATTCCGACAATAGTACCGCCGCAATGATCACAAACAACATTATCATGAACTACATTTGTATTTTTAAGATTAATAGTTTTCTCTTGATCTTGTTTTGTTGATGATGAGCTATTATTATTACGTGATACTGATGATATATCATTATTATTACTATTATTATTAGAAGGTTGAGGATTAGGATACATGGATTGGTTATTATTTAATAAAGGTGTGAAGGTTTCGTGGACGTGCGCAGCAGTATTTGAAGCGGTACGTAAAATATTATTGAGAGTTTCCAGAGTAAAATCAGAAGCTTGGCGTACTTGGTTTTGAGGTGATTGTTTGTTTACTCCTTGGAATTGATTAAGCTCTTTACCAAAATTATCCAAAAAAGTACTAACACAGTTAACCACAGGCTTGAGAGCTTCTGTGGCATTTCTTTGTTGTGAATTGGTATTATCTTTAGTGGAGGCCGAAGTAGAAGAAATAGATTTTAAGTTTTCTTGTACTAATTCAGATGTGGCATCTTCATTTATCGCTTGTTTGTTTATAGTGATAATTATTTTTAAGTTTGGTACTGAAATAAATTGGTAGTATTCATTGTAAGTTTTCATGGCAATAGTATCGCCATCCTCATCTTTAAAAGTAATAGTATAACTTTTATTTTCCAAATCAAAAGTTTCTACTAACTATAGTTGACAAAAGAAAGAAAAAAAAAAGAGAGAATATGAATGAGCATGAATTAATGACATCATTCAAAAGTATAGTATTTATTTGTAAAATATCAATATAAACCTTACTGTATTTTGAAACTCTTTGAATTGATTTTCAAAAGCATTAATGCGAGCATCAACTAACTGTTTACTGTCTTTAAACTTGTTATCATGTCCATAAAAGCTATAACTATAGTCTGCTCTATTTGCATGTTTGCATGCATCATTGTATGGAAGAGGTACTATACGGTATTCAAGAGAATCTGATAGTTTAGCTTTAGTATATTTAATATCATTCATTATAAATAAAATAAAAAGTATGTGAAAAAAAGGGAAAGTGAAAGAGAGAGAAAAAAGGAAAAAAATTAGAATTGCTTGGCTTTTAATTTTTTTTTGCCACCAAATGCTTGAATTTAGTTTATCCAAAAAAGGAAAACGCTAGTATTATTTTCAAAGAAATGTTTCATTTACTACACACGTATTTACTTCTTGCTCTTTTGCCATACTACTTGGTAAAATAACAAATACTTGTAATTAATAATACCAAGAGTTTTATTTTTATTCTATTAATAAATAATAATAATAGTAATGAAGTGGTTATAGTAAATTTGAAGTAAACATGATCGTCTCGATTTTTTGTCCAATAGAAATTATTATTTATCTATCTTTTTCCCATCACATTTTATTATAAAAAAACTTTTTTTATTACTATGTGTAAATACACAGTTTATTTATATTTAAATATTTAAATAATTATAAATATGAAAACTATGGAAAACAAATAATAATAAAAATAAAAATAATTTAAAAAAAGTGCTATTGTGATATAAATGTTTACGTGTAAATAAAATATTAAATGGAATAAAAAAAATGAATAAGTATATACTTTTTTTAACGTGTATAAAATAATAATGAAATGCATAATAATAATAATAATAATAATGATAATAATGTAAATAGATATTAAGTAAAAATGATCATTGGTGTAACAGTTTCACGTAGATAAGAGCCAAGCATATTTTCATCTTTCAAGTAATCCATTGGAAATTCTACAAGATGTCCACGTACGTTAGATAATTTTTTCACTATATCTTGCTCTGATAAAGTAGGATCTGCAATATGACCATGAGGTACATCAGGTAAAAATTTCTTGTGTTGGTCAAAGGTATGTACTGTATCATCTGGAACACATCTAAATAAATCTCGATAAACTAATGTATTAGTTTTTGCAGTTTGTCGCCATATCTTATTACAAAAGTGATCTGAGAGTGGATCCAGAGCAAGTTTATCCTTTGAGAGTTGGTTCTTTGATGCTCCATTACTATCTAATACTTGATCTGGTGATGTTTGTTCATATTTTTTAATTTCAGCTTCCGTAATTGTCTTTTTTCTACCATGTTTTGGTGTTGCATTCGTATTTGGATTTGTTACTGAATTATCTTTCTCCAATAACCTATCCCAGTCGTCAAAATCAAGTAACCCCAAGTGTTCTTTCATTAATTGTAACCTTAAAGTCAGTGCAAATTTGGATGCCTTATACTATGTTATATAAACAAAAATATTAAATATAATTATGTTTAATTATCATTGTATAATAATATTATTAGTACATTTTACTACTACTACTACTACTATTATTATTATTATTATTATTACCTCTTTTCCATCCATATAAGACGATACCATATCAGTATCTTCAATTAGCATTGCAATTTCAGAATCTCTATTTCCAAGCTGAGAACGATCATTAATATTAGCTATTTATAATTAAAAAAGTAAAATTAAAATACAATGATAAATAAAAACTATGATTAAAAACTATAAATATATATTGATATATTTTTTGAATTTTTTTTAAAAAAATAATTAAAAAACAATTACCTGATCCAGTTAAAACAATTCGATCATCAACAATTAATAACTTATCATGTATGTATATCAATTCACTAACGTAATATTTACGATCATCATCTTCTTCATGATTAGAATTTTGATTACGCAAAGGATCATTGATTTCACCGGTTGTTGATTGGATATTAGTTGATAAAGCTGAAGAAGATGCATTAGATGTAGAAATAGAATGTTGTGTTGAAATTTGTGATTTTGTTTCATCTTTTATTTTTAGTTCATGATGTTCTACAACAGTTCCACTATCAATGTTGGTTGTTCTTTCTTCCTTTTTTGCTGGTTTATTCTTGGCCCAATTTCTTAAACAATACCATCCAATGTAATCTGAAGGCTCGATTCCAGCTTCTTTAAGTTTTTCAATAATTGAGTTCCCGCCACGAGAAATAGATACATATTGAAAGTGCATAACCGTCCTAATTTTATTAATAAAAAAAATAAATAAATAAAAAATCATGATCAATAATGAATAGCAATTACATCACTGCTTTTAATATATATATATATATATGTATTGGCTTTATCTTTATATCTTAACATGGCTTACCTAGCTGCAGCTGCATCACTTGATGCCAAGTCACCTTCAAATGCTGGGATTAGCGGTAATAGTATAAATATCTTGAATTTTTCACCTTTATTATGTGCCTTTTTAATTCTTTCAACGATAGCTTGACCAATCTTATTACGTAAAACTTTGTCAGAAGTGGTAGAACTAACTATATGAATATAAATATTGACGATTTTTATAATTAGTATATCGTTTACTTGCATTTTTTTTAATATCTTACCAAAGAATTGATTCTCAATATAGATAAAATGCTTGGCTTTACTAATACATTCCATATAGGCATTGTAAATAGAGTGCTAAAAATAAATAAAATAGAATTAAGAGATATATAAATGTAAATATTAATCACAATCATTTTTCCAATATCAAATTTTATGAGTAAAAAAATAAAATAAAATAATATAAAAATTATATATTTGATTTACTTCTCTTTCTATTCCAGATGACCATTCAGAAGAACTTCTTAATAATTGAGTTCGACATGTACCTTTGAATTTTGATTCATCTCTAGCAGCTACATATTCACCTTTAGGCATTAAAAACGGTACTGATGACCTATGCATTCCTTTACTTGCTTTTAAAAAATTCCATCGTTGAACGAAATGGCGAGCTATATCTCTTGCAATGGGTCCAACCTGAAAGTAAAAAAAAATTGAAAATATATAATGATTTGTATACATGCTTCGAATATATATATATATATATATATATATGTATGTATATATTCACTTACCACTCCTATTGTCATATCATGCCATGGCATTCTTGGCGTTAATTTTCGATCAACTAAAGTTGTACCATAGTTAACCACTAAAATAAAATTAAAGATATATAAATATATAAATGTCAGTGATGTGATATATATATATCTAGTTATATAATTATATATGTAATATTATTTAATTACCATTTGCAAAATCTTTTACACGTGGATTGGAGTAGTCTTGTCCGGGGAAAATTTCATAATCAATTGTTTCAGCTGGATAATCGATTATACTATGATCGTGGGTGTCATACCGCCTACCAAGAAAAAATAGTAATATAAAATATAATAAAAATCGTAAATGAGTAAAGTTCGATAATGTATTATATTTTTAAAAATATAATTAAATAAATGATAATATTCAATTACCCCCAACATAAATCTAAACCACCAATAAATGCCAATCTATTATCCACAACTACAATTTTCTTAAGTTGTAATATATATTTATATATGAGTATAGCCATTTATATTCTTATTATAATATTATATATATATATATATATATATATTATTATTCTTTTTCTTATTCTTATTTCTTTTTTTTTTTTATTACTTCATGATGTGACCAAAAGAGCACATTGTTATCAATAGAACGGTGATCTGGATGTCGTTGTACTATGAAAGCAATAATAATAAAAACAATATTAACATATATATATATTTAGTGGTAAAAATAAAATATTTGGCTCCTGTGAAATAAATCATGACGAGACGAAATAGTCTTACCGAGAATATTTGGATGTAAATTTTGAAGCCAACGCTTTGTATGTTCAGAGTTGATAGTAAGAGCTAGCGACATTTCCTTATATACAACTATATAAATCATAACACCTTCACGAGCTTTTCGTTCTAATAACCTATCTAATCGAAATTCTTGATTTTTTTCTGGTGGTCTACGTAAATACTAAATGGTATATATAAAATAAATAAATAAATAGTAACAATAAAATGATATTAATGATTAAGAAAATAAAATTTATACATAAAATAAATAATATTAATTCGTCTTACTAATTCAGGTGAGAGCCACCAATCACTAATATATATTTCAGTTCTTGCAGATAAGATAGCTTCAGCAACCGCATTAAAATGAGCTTTATAAATGCAAGCATAATATATACAAAACAAATTAAAATGAATACACGCAAATATACATTAAAAAATAAAGTATATTCAATTTTATTTTTTATTATGTTTACCTTCACCATCCACAAACCATTTCACTTTTGAATCGTGCCGAATAGGAGCAAATGAACCAAAGCGGTGATTTTTGACCCAAGGGCTATTTTCTTGAACCTTTTTTATACTCTCTAACCATTCTTCCACTTCACGTTTACTACCTTTAATTTCTATTCGTCTAAATTGATTTGATAAAGTAATATGATGATGATATCTTTTAAGAATTCCAGGTGGCGATTTAGACACTTGAAAGCTTTTGCCAAATAATAGTACATCGGTAGGCGAAGTTGATCCAATATCTTTACAGAACGCAATGTATCTTTGATCATAAATATATAAAATATACAATAACAATAATAATATATAAGTAAATAGTCATGAACTAATACAATAAGATTAATTAAAAAATATGTATATAAGACTTACGAATCACGAATTATGACCCATTCCTTTTGCCAAAGATGAGGGCGAAACACATTACAAAAACGTGGTGTAACAAAATTGATCCGATTATTTAAATAACCTTCTTTCCCTTTCCATCCCATATCTTGAACAATACTAATGGCTGAGATTTCCAAAAATTCACAAATATCATAGCTGACGGCAATATGAGCATTCTTAAGAAGCTTTCGTAAGTATTCTGTTAATTCCTTTCTACGTTGGAGGGCAGCTTCTTTTTGATCTCTTCCATGTTCAGTATTACTATTACTATTATTATCATTATTGTTGGTATTATTAGTATACTGTCTTCTTGTATCATCGCCTAAAAATGTTTCTCTTGCTGAATTGATCCAAGGCTGTAATTGATTTGGAAAACTAGGTGGTGCTGCTATATGATCAAAAACGCTGGCTTTGAATTTAAGCGTATAATGTAATGATACAAAATCGGCTATTGACCGTCGAAGGACCCATTTTACATCCCCATATTGTAATTCAATACGAAATAGCCATTGTGTGATGCCTAAAGTATCGAGTGTTGAATCTGTTATATTAATCTATATTTGAATATATATAAAATAAATAATAAATATAAAAAAAGAGATTTCTTACTTGGACTCTATATCATCTTTCACTTTTTCCATTTTTTTTTCTTTTTTTTCTTTTTTTCCTTTTTTTCTTTTGATTCATGTATATAGTTCAATACTTACATGGAGGAATTGAAATAAAATAGGAGGCTAAAAATAAAAAGCAATATAGAATAATAGTAATGTTAGAGTTGTCTTTTACTTAATTTATATACAATGATTTTCATTTATTCTTTAGTATATATTACATACTGGTCTTCTACCATGAGCATCTTTGGAAAGAGCAATAAAAGGAGGATCAAACATTGCAGGGCAATAAGGAACAAGTGAAGCACTAGTTTCAATATCAGATTCCTGTAAAGGACGACTTGGCTTTTGAATATTCGCAATCAAACGAATCTTATCCAAGGTTTTTCCCCAATGTAATTTTGCCCGACCATCAAATAAGTGGCTGCCTCCTTGTGAAGAAGGATGATCTTCGTTTTCTGAATCTGTATTACTAGCATTTTCGCTTGTTGAACTTTCAAGCATTTTTTGCTGTGAAGGGTGTCGATAGTGAAAATGGAAACGATGATCTGGTTTAGTTACTGGTATAGTTGTGGCTGATTTTTTTGACGTGCTAGCATGTATAGGTGAAGGAATTGTTAATTCTGGTGATACTTGGGTATTGGGTGAAAAAGGATGGGTAAAGTAATTATCGCTTTTTATCGTTGAGGTTTCTATTTGATCTTCACCATTGGTAGTAGTGATAGTATAGGGCCGCTCTGTTTCATTACTAGGAAAATATCCATTATCGTCGTCGTTAGTAGTGTTATATGTTTTATTTTTTTGCTCTAGTTGTTCTAATTCGATAGGTGTTGGTAAAGTAGCATCATCGTTTGAATACTTTAAAGGGATCCCATATCTTGGTTCCATAAAACTTAATTCTTCTTCTTCATGTTCGCTATCACTTTGATCGTCGTCTTTACGTTCCTTTTTTTTTTCTTGTTGTTGATGCTGTTGCAGTATACTGAATCTTGATAAATGAGGAGTATCTTCTGACCCATTATATGATAATTTATTTAATACCCGTTGCCACTTTAATCTCGGATCAAAGGACGAATCTTCAGGTTGCTGTTTACTTGTACGTTTATGTTTTTGACGACTTTCAGGTGAATCTGGTGACAAAATATCATTTTCATTTTCATAATTATTATTAGTCTTGGATTTTTTAGTATTTATATTTGAAGGTAAAAAAGAGTTTCTATTTCTTTCATCTTTTTTGGCATAATATCCAGCTGCTTCACCTATTGGATGAGACATAGGATTTTTAATATGAAATAGAAGGAAAGAGAGAAAGAGAGAAAGAAAGAGAGGAAAAATAAAAAGAAATTAAGTGCACCTTTTTTTCAGTTTTATTACTGAGTTTAAAAATACATTTTTTTGGTAATAAATAAATTTTTGTTTAACAAAAAAGGTTCATGCTAAATATGTTTTTCCATACAAGTTACACTATTTATATACTATTTTAATAAAAGTATTAGTTCAAAATTGATGTAATTGTATTTTTATTACTACTATTTTAGAATATATTTCAACTTTTTTCCCAATAAATTCATCGTCATTACGATAAATAATACTCAAATTATGACACACTGTAAATAGCTGATATAAAAATAGGAGAAGGCTGAAGCCAATGAAATACGTCTCTATAATAATATGTTTGATAAATTTTTTAAAAATGTATATACGTACTCAGCTATTTTATCATGAAAATAAAAATAAATAAATAAAAAGGCAAATAAGATTATGATGGCCAAGACATATGTTTTAAAAATAAGGTTTGTATACTTGGGTACAAATAATTATTTGAATAGTTTCACTTTATTTGATCCACTGTATCTATTATGTAATACGCTCTATAATAATAATGCAAAGAAAAATATAATAAAAAGATGATTGATTTTTTTTTTATTTTATCTTTTTATTATTTCGATTAAAACCATAATATAAATGATTGATGACTGATGAAAGGATTTCTTGAAACAATAAAAATAGATTTATTTTCTTGTATCACAGTGTTATATATATATATATATATATATATTTATATATATACTTATTAAAGAAATGGGTTGTTGCTTTTGGGATGATCATTCATTATAAATGGATTATTTGTTGTTGGAGGTGGTGAAGAATAAAAAGGATTATTGTTAAATGAAGTAGAAGCAGTATTGGTAGTAGTATTAATATTACTAGTGGTGGTATAAAACGGATTTGTAGTTGACAGTTGAAATATATTCATATCTTGTTGTTGAACTTGACCAGCAAATTCTTCCACTGAAAAGGATGATGGTGATGATAAATTGGAAACTACAGGAGAACCTTGAATAAATTGTGATGATGGTAGTAGTGGAGGGGGTGATATTTCAAAACTTGAATTCATTAATACTAGACTACTAACTGTTTGTATACTATTAATTTGGTGATCCATCTTAATATTGCTGTTATCATTATCTATCTATATAAGAGAATATACGTATATACACGTATTAAAATATAAAGCATATATTTACATAAATATATGTGTATTTTTTTTCTGATTGGCTGGTTAATATATTTTACCTCCTGAAATGCTTTTTTTTCCCATTTTCGCCGTATATATTGCTCCATAGCACTAGAATATGATTATATACATATAAATAATTATATCCAAATAATGATAATATTCTTTTTTGACCTGATCTCTATCTCCCTCTTTCTCCATTATTGATGTTACCGCAACTTACGAGTCATCGTCTTCTTCCGAAGGCAGCGGATGTCTTTCAGGGTGGGGGTTTATTCTAGAATTCACTTTTTGATTTCCACCAGCATTTCTTATATTCTAATATATAAATATTAAAAAAAGTCGGTAGGTAAGCAATGATAAAAAGGGTTTAATCGATGTATTAAAATAAAGTTGTTGTTAAACTCTCTATCTTTACTTCTATCTGTTCATTAGACCAAGAATCCATGGATAACGATTTTACTTTAGATATATGACACCCAATTTTTCTATGAAGAGCTGCACATTTTATACATAAGAAAATACCCAAATTGTATGAACACCAACGTGCATCTAAAATAAAATAAATGGTATAAAAGAATATTTTAATGACTCTTTATTGTTTCTCTTTTTTTATGTGTTTATGTATTTTATTATTATTATTATTATTTACTTTTAGCATTACAATCGGCACAACGATCATTTCCGGGTAACTTTAATATTTCGTTAAACTTTCTTTCATGCCGACTTTGGGTAATTCTTGATTGTTCTCTCATCAAAAGATTTATTAGTCAAGTGTGAATAAAAAAAAGAAAAAGAGGGGCGAGAAAAAAAAAATTAAATATTTTAGCCTTTGAAAAATTAAATTTAATTCCCGCTTTTTCACTTTAAATTAACTTCATTTTTTTTTAACAAAAACTCTTTTCCTTTCTGTTCTTTTATTCTTTTATTATATAGATACACTACTTAATATCCATTTAATTTTGAAATAATATATATAATAAAAAATATGCTTCCATTAGAAGGTACTATTGTTTTTGAAATGGCAGGTCTTGCTCCTGCTCCCTATGCTGGTGTTATTTTAGCTGATTTTGGAGCTACAGTAATTCGTGTTGACAGACCTAATGCAGGAAGCGCCGATTTATTAACAAGGCAAATATAAATATATCATTCAAATAATAATAATAACAATAATAATGACTTTATTAATATAATATTATTTATTTATTATTTATTAGACATAAAAAATCCATAGCGTTAGATATGAAAAACCCAACTTCTATCGAATTATTTAAAAAGCTTTTAACAAAAGCCGATGTTATATTAGATCCTTTTCGACCTGGTGTGATGGAAAAACTTGGCCTTGGTCCCGATGTATTACATGAAATCAACCCAAAACTTATATTTGCTCGTCTTAGTGGATTTGGTCAAAGTGGAACAAATTCGATGGCTGCAGGTCACGATATTAATTATTTGGCTATTTCTGGTGTATTAGAAGTAATATATACTATTATATTGCATGATATATATATCATTATTATTAAAAAAAGAGCTATGATTAATCTTACGATGATCCTCTTTATATACTACTTTTTTTTTTCTTTTTACATAGATGTTAGGACGCCAAGGTGAAGCCCCAGCTTTCCCAATGAATTTATTAGGTAACCTTATTTTTAAAAATGGGTACATATATTTTTAAAAATATAATATTAATATGATATGTATTTTTTTTTTCTTTTTTTATAGCTGATTTTGCTGGAGGAGGGTTAATGTGTGTTATGGGTATTTTAATGGCTTTAGTAGAAAGATCAAAATCTGGAAAAGGACAAGTAGTTGATGCAAATTTGGTAAAAAAAAATTGACCAATTTGCAAAATTATCATGTGATATTATATATATGGTATTTTTATATATTAATATGCACACTTTCTTTTTTTCAACATCCAAATTAGACTTCAGGTACAGCTTATTTAGCAACTTTCCCTTATTTAATGCGTCAAAAAGGATTGATTTGGAGTGGTGAAAGAGGTACAAATATGTTGGATGGCGGTGCACATTTTTATGAAGTTTATAAGACAAAAGATGGAAAATACATGTCAGTGTAAGTATGAGTGCTATGTATATATATATGTATAAATGTAATGATAATAAAAATGACCTACGTATCCTAATACTCTCCTCATTAATTTTTTTTATTTTTATTATTATTATATATATATATATAGTGGAGCCATTGAACCTCAGTTTTATGCAGCTTTATTAAAAGGGCTCGGATTAGAAAATGAGCATGATCTCCCTCAACAATTAGATTCAGAACAATGGCCAAGTCTTAAAAAACGATTTAGCGATATATTTGCTTCCAAGACTCAATTAGAATGGACGCAAATCTTTGATGGAACAGATGCATGTGTAGCACCTATATTATCAACAGAAGAAAGTATTCCTGGATCCTCTACTGAATCATTACAGAATAAAAAACATTATTGGCCCAGAAAAGCTTCCCCACCTCAACCTGCACCTCTATTATCAAGAACACCTGCTAAATCCTCCATTACCGAATCCGCCGATTTGTTATCTTCTGGAGCTCATACTATAGAGGTTTTATCTGATTTTGGTATATCTGGTAAAGAAATCGAATCTTTACTTAAAAGTGGCGCTATTTATGATGATACAAAATCTTCTTTATAAAAAAAATAAAAATGAAATATGTCAAAATTAATTATAGCCATTATTTTTATTTATTTTTTATCGGGCCAATAAAATAATTTGCTTATTTTTGTACTACTTGAATGGAGATAAAAAAAAAAAAATGATAGACTATGACTCAATTTTAGATCGTAATTTTTTTTATATCTCATATTTTTTTTCCCTTTTAATTTTTTTTTCCTCTTTCTTTCTTTATTAATTCTTTCAACTTGAATTAAATAACAATAATAATAATAATGTCTTCTGAACCAAAAAAATTATGGTAAAAGCAGAATAGAATATAAATTATTAAAATAAAAATACACTGGTAGCAATAATAATAATAATAATAATAGTAATAATAATAATAATATATATATATATATGATACATATTAGGGGTGGTCGTTTTACAGGAGCTGTAGATCCTCTTATGGACGCGTTCAATGCCTCTATTCATTTTGATCGTCGTATGTATGCTGCTGACTGTATTGGTTCTATAGCTTATGCCAAAGCTCTTGCTAAAAACAATATTATTACTGAAGAAGAAAAGGATCAATTAGTAGATGGATTAGAAAAAGTCATGAAAGAATGGGAAAACAACACGTTTGAAATTAAAGCTGGGGATGAAGATATCCATACAGCCAATGAAAGACGTCTTGGTGAATTTATAGGTCCTGTAGCAGGTAAATTACATACAGGTCGTAGTAGAAATGACCAAGTGGCTACTGACATGCGTATCTGGTTACGTGAAGAAGCAACAAAACTCTTGGCCCACCTTAAAGAATTAATTTCTATCGTTGTAGCTCGTGCTGATAAAGAAATTGATGTCTTAATCCCTGGATATACTCATTTACAAGTAAGTAATTGTAATTATGGAAAAATATAAATCATCATAATAATAAGAATAATTATATATACATATATTCGTATATATAATATTTAACTCATACATTAAAATATAACTTACGTATTATTATTGTTTTGTTTACTCTTTTTTTAAAAAAAATAAATAAATAGAGAGCTCAACCTATCAGATGGTCTCACTTTTTATTATCCTATGCATGGTTATGGCAAGCCGATGCTGAAAGATTAGAACAATTGATTGAGAGACTCAATGTTTTACCACTTGGATCAGGTGCTTTAGCAGGTCATGCTTTTAATATTGATCGTGAATTTTTAGCTAAAGAATTAGGATTCCGTTCTATTATCAATAATTCATTGTATGCAGTTAGTGATCGTGATTTTGTAGCTGAATTTTTATTCTGGGCTAGTTTAACTATGGTACATATATCTCGTATTGCCGAAGATTTAATTATTTATTCAAGTGGAGAATTTGGTTTTGTTAAATTGGCCGATGCTTATAGTACTGGCTCTAGTTTAATGCCTCAAAAGAAAAATCCTGATAGTTTGGAGTTATTACGTGGTAAATCTGGCCGTGTATTTGGAAGTGTAAGTGATACATAATAATAATAATAATAATAATAATAATAATAATAATAATAATAATAATAATAATAATAATAATAATAATAATAATAATAATAATAATAATAATATAATACTTATGGTCATTTATTTTTTTTTTTTTTTTTTTTTTAATAGATGTCCGGATTTATGATGTCATATAAAGGTATTCCTAGTACTTATAATAAAGACCTCCAAGAAGATAAAGAGCCAATGTTTGATGCTGTTGATACGTTATCTGGATCTTTACAAATTACTGCTGGCGTAATCAGTACCATGAATGTAAGTAGAAAAAAAATTGTATATTTATAAAATAGGATTTATAAAAGCAAAATGTAATTTATTGGGAATATAAATACACACACACACACACACATATATATATATATATATATATATACATCACACGCCAAGAAAAAAATCGTTATTTATTTTTTTTATTATCTTTTAAATAGATTTTCCCTGAAAAAATGTTTGCTAGTTTAAGTGCAGATATGCTTGCTACCGACCTTGCCGAATATCTTGTTCGAAAGGGTGTTCCATTCCGTGAAACCCATCATATTTCTGGAGCAGCAGTGAAAATGGCCGAAGATAAACAAGTTTCTTTACATGAGTTATCTGTTGATGATTTCAAATCTTTACACCCCTCCTTCTCTGATGATGTGGCTAAAGTATGGAGCTTTGAAACAAGCATTGAAAACCGAAATACACCTGGTGGTACTAGCAAATCTTCTGTTTCTGCTCAAATCAATCAATTGAAATCATGGTTGGCTTCTACCAAAAAATTGTAGATATTTTATTTTTATTATATTTGATTTTTCTTTTTTTATTATTCATTTTTCATTCATTATAATTATTCCAAATAAATATATATATAAAAGTTTATCATATTATATATACACACATATAATTTCTTTTTTAAAAAAAACTGTATCAACTCAGATGTGAAAAAATTCAAATACAGCTTTTTTACAAAAAAATTAGATCGCCACCCTTATATTTTTTTACCTACTAATTTTTTTTCTCACTCTATTTTATTTATCTATCATTTAATATTATTATTTGATTAAAGTTACTATGGCTAATTATAATGATGAAAATTATATAAAAAAAACGAGTAGTGTGTATCAGAATTTCCTTTTATGCATTCATGATATTACGTACCTATGAGGAAAGTATCTGCATAGTAAATTTTTTTTACTACTATTTTTTGAAATTGAATTTTTTTTTCACTATAAATAACGTTCGAAATAATAAATGTAAGATAGTTTATATAATTTTTTTTTTTTTTAAAAAAAAAAAAAATATTGCTACAATATTGAAGGAATAAATTGTATATTAATATATAATAATAAAATTAATAAAAAAAAATATACTGTTGTAATGAATGATAGTAAGGGTTATATATAAAAAAGAAAAGTTAATAATCATTGTAAACCAGCACTATAAATAATCATTAGAGAGAAAAAAATATAAAATAAAAGTTAAATAAATAAATTACACTTGAACAGGTTGCTTCATAGTTGTTTTTTTACGCCTGGCAAAACTAGTCATTCTGCTCATAAAATTCGATTTCTTAATATTTGGATTATTGTTGTTTTGAGATAATACCGAATCTTTTGAATCATTTAATAAAATATTCCCAATACCGCCTGTATCGTTTGTATACATATCTGATAAATCATGTGTTGAATGATATAGCCTTGTATCCTGTTGGTAATCCTGATATTTAGAGCTATGGTGATGATATCCTTGTAAGGTAGGAGATCGCGATAGGGATTGCTTTCGACGAGGAAGAGCACCTATATCATAAGCTGATTTAGATTGAGGTAAACGATCATTAGGTTCTATAGGTGATGAGGAAGATGTTGGAATTAAAGATATGTTAGAGGAGGAGGAAGAAATGCCTGTTTGATAAGTAGATGGATTATTAGCATGTTGCTGTTGTAAATGATTTTTTTCCGGTGAAACGTTATTATTATTTTGATGGTATGATTCATTTTTTATGGATGATGATGGTGAAGGTGTTTCCAAATTATTTTGAAAATTATTTTTATATGTTGATATTTCAGGTACAGAGTTACTTCTACGTCTACGTTTTTTTTCTTCTATTGATATAGGTGAAGGCTGTGTTTCGGGGGATGTATGATTTTTATTATTAGTATAGATTGCATTATCGGATGAAAATGTTGGGTTGGTAGGGCGTTGACTGTTATTAAATTGAGTGTCTACATGTAGAATGTTTTTATTCAAGTTTGTTTCTGAAGATGAATATGATGATGATGATGTTGATATGGGTTGTACTGAAGAAACATTTGTAGATGATACTGATCTAAATGGTGATGTTGATATTGTAGTGTCCATTGGAATAGATTCATTAGCATTTAATTTTTTTTTACCAAAAAGTGATACAAGTTTACGAATGGATTTCTTTTTTGTTAAAGTTTTATGCCCTTGTAGATCAGGAGTTGTTGGTGATAATGACGATGATGACGGCGAAGTGGAAATTGTAGTAGAATCAATATTATTTAATTTAGCATAACTGTCATGTATATTTTCATCAATGGATTTATTATTACTACTAGAAGGAGAAGGCCTAGTTTTATATTTTAAAGAAGAGGATCTTGTTGGTGATAAAGAACTGCTTAATCGTTTATTATTAGTTCCATTTGTCATTATAGAGATTCGTTTATTTGCTTTTGATACATAAGAATAACCATCATAACTATTATCGATTTGGAAAGATTCGAATGCTGGGATTAAACACATGAAAGAATCCACTGAAGAACGATTGTGCTGTTTTTCCTTAAAATAGCTCAATTCAGGCAATTGTGGTGCTGTGCCAGCATAAGGATCAATCGATATTTCAACCTTAAATTCCATATCAAAAAGGCTCATCAGTTCGCCAGCGAGATGTTGAGAAGCCCCAAATGATCTTAATCCTGTATCACTTGTCCAACTAATCCTGTGTTGATTTATTCTAAAACTCTTTCTCCTCTGCTCCTTAATATCCATTGTTGTTGTTGGTTCAATAGTAGATTGACTTGATGTTGACGTTTCAGTGATTAATGATGGTTGTGTAGCGGTGCTAACACTTGATGACCGTTTTGGTAAACTTGTTTCTTCAATATAACTTTGTTGTTGTATCTGTTGGTCACTATTGTCTTCAGTTTCCATGTCTTCTGGTATAGGTGATTCTATATTTATTGCTTTAAAGGAATCCATAATATTCACATAGTCTGATAGTATTTTTTCTAAACCTTCTTGAGTCATACCAATATCGTCTAAAGCTCTAAATAAATAATTATATATATATAAATAAACATAACGATGATAGTAGTATTTTTTAAAAATATAATAAATAAATAGTATGAAATAATATAGACAACTTACTCTAAGGTAAAGAAATCCCAACGAGTCATATCTTCTAACCATTCATTTGGAGTAACTTCATAAATATAGGAAACAGCATTTTTTATAATAGCAGTTTTTCTTAGAGAGTGTAAATCTGGTGGAGCAAAAGTAAGTTGAGCAAGTTTATAATTTGATATAGCAGCTAATTGAATAGGTGAATGTAAACCATCAACAAGTTGGTGTAGTGCTGAAGTGTCATCGTCATGAATAGAGTTATATAATAAACTGGTTGCTCGTTGTGGTATCATCCAAACGAGAGTAAATGATAGTAAGGTATATATTTATATTATTTGTAATGGAATAGATAATATAAAACAAAAAGTAATAAAATAAGAGTTTATAATAATAGTAATATATAAAAAATAAAAATAAAAAAAAATAAAAAGTAAAAGAGAGAAAAAAAAGTTTAAAATGAATCGAATTTTCCTTCATAAAGGGTCGGTAACACAAAAATATTTCGATAATATTGTAATTTTTATTATTATTATATTTATTATTTGTTTATCACATATATATATTATATATATATATTCTAATCATTCATATCCCCCAAATGATGTATTTTCTAGTCCTCTGCATTTTTTTGAAAATTCATTAGTACAATCCTTAAAACGTCTTAATGACCTTTGCCTAGTTTTAAAAATAAGTATAAGAATAATATAAAATAAAGGAAAATTGTATAAGGTGAATATTGTCAACTATTCTTTTTTTTTAAAAAAAGGGGATCTATTTTACACTTATTTACCCTAAAACACCTTTTAAAAAAAGATCCTTGTCTTCTTTGGTTACTAAATTCGAAGGGAAGCCATCCTAAATAAAGAAAAATGAGATTAATTAAATAAAAAAAATATGTACGATTATCATAGTATATGATCTAATTATTTATTTTTATATAATTTATCTTACATTAGACAATAATAATGATAACCATTGTTTACTGTGTTGAAGGTATCGACCAGTCAATTTATATAAAACATCTACTAATGGCTTTGAAAATGACCTTGGTACACGACCACCTATACCCTAATTAAGTTATTGTAACACAAAAAATGAAAGTTTTTTTTTTTTAGTGATACAAAAAATTTAAAAACTAATCAATTGAAGTTTAATCACCTATATATGTATTTATTTTACCACTATTAATTGTTCCATTATTTGTAACCCCAAATTTATAATTATTTCATTCACAATATTAGTTATTTTGCTGCCTTCAATGAGATCTTGGGATACAAAATCTGCCTTTTAAATAAATGTATAAAAATAAATATAAATATAAAGTTAAAAAAATTAAAAATTATATTCAATTTATAAAACGGATAAATATAAAAATAAAAAATAGAAAAAAATCTTACCATAAAATTTAAAGCTGATTTTAAAGCTAATCGTTCTTGTAACCCCATTCCTGCAATAGTCAATAACAACATTGTATTTATCATGTTAGAAGGCAAGTTGTAAAATACATCAGGGCATCTTTGAATAATCTATTAAAATTAATTATTTAAAATTAAATTTTAATAAAACAACTATAATACTACGTTATAAATATATATATATATATATATATATATATATATATATTAATAATATATGTCATTTTACTTACCCTTGAAAGAAGATTAAAGTAACTGTGAATAACATCAGGATATTGTTCCATATCTATTAATTAATAATAATAATAATTATAATAATAATAGCAATAAATTATTTAGTTCTTGTTACCATACACACAAGTACACACACATATATATTATTCAATTTGTATTTTATTTCATTTTTCCCACCTTCTGCTGTGCTTATAAAACTTAATGTTTTTTCAGTCAAACTAATAAGAAGATTCTGTAACACCAACATTCTTGGTTCTTGACCACCATACACTGTCATAGCAAATGAGCTAATATCTAACCACGAGGCAAATCCGGATACTTTGTATCCATTTTCGATTAAGATGATCAAATCTTCGAATGCCAATGTTAATAAAGGGCTAGTTGATCGAATACCAGCTTCTAAAAATTGTGATAGCGACTAAACATGCATATGAATATAAAAAAAAAGACGAAAGAAAAAGCATATAAGTACCTTTAATATCTTTATATTTATATAATTTTATAATTATAATTGCTTTTTATTATTATTTTTAATATTGGCATCATCATTATTTACCTTCATAACTTCTTCATCTCTAGACCATATTGTAGCAGTACGTTGTATTATGTCGGTTAAAGCGTTTGTCATTTGTTTAAATCCATCCACATCATTATATACAGCAGTAAGTTGACCAGTAGCAAATGAATCATACGTGTCGTTTCTTGTTGATAAAGACTGATAATCATCCGTAGGTGCTTGAATACCTCTACAACATGATGAAAGGTTTTCCAGTTGAGATATAACGGAGTCACGACTTTGATTTGGATCCTGATTTAATAAGTTATTCATTTCACGTAGTATACTACCAGTTAATATCTATATTATATATTTATATAAATAAAAAAAAATCATTAGCGAATGGGGTACACACACACATATATATATATATATATATTAAAATAATTTCTTGGTCCATAAAAATACATATTTATCTATTTTTACCATAAGAGGGCCAATTGAACGATCTGGTGGTAGAACTTGAATAACTGATGCAACAGATTCAACAACTTTTTTCATGACTCGAGGCTAATAATAGTAAAGATGGTATGGGTTAAAAAAAAAAAAGTAGATATATTAAAATTAATCCAATTTTAATCATCATTGTTGTTTCTTCTCTTTTCTTTTAAATTAATAGTAATTCTTACGTCAATACTTGATGCTGCAGTAGTACCATATATATTCATCAGGCTATCTAAGCCATCTTTCAGAGATTCACGACATATATCACATATGTTAGAAAAAGCAGAAGCGGCATAAAACGATAATTTTGGTTCACCAAGACGTGGTACAATATAATTCATTACAGGGGCTAAAAATTGAGGATGGCCTTTCAACCATTCAGCAAGAGCACCTTTATAATATATATATGTAAATAATAAAATAATAATAATGTGTATTAGTATATAAATTATACAAATTACCATATCAATAAATAAATAAAACAAATAGTTCTTACCCATCAAAGCTAATGAAGTTACTTGTAATCTTGTATTATTTTCAGAAGTTAAAAGTTGTAAAGTATTGGATTCAAACAATTTTGCAATGTGTTCATTTTCATCAGTAGGTATTTCTTCAGATACACTTTTCAAACAAAAAAGAGTAGCTTCCAAATCTAAATGAGCTGTCTGCATTGCGTTCCAATTATTCAATGTCGAAAAAAGATGATCGAATAAAATACCAAGCATATCCCCACGAAGAACATAGTAGGAATTTATTATAGTGTCGCCTAAATCACGACGACAAATACGAAATTTGTCTTTTAAATCTAAAAATAATAAAAGTATATAACCAAACGTATTTAAAAAAATTTTTAAAATTAATCTCTTTTTTTTTTTTTTTTTTTTTTACCTTTTGTCCATGATTGCCAAGTGGTATCATCTGGGAAAATTGCTTTTTGTTTTATGATTGATACCAATTGTCTATAAAGAATAATAGCTGCTTCTCCGCACTGTTGTATCCATAATCTTTGTTCTATTGAAGAATCATTCACTAACTCTATAGATATATCATCATCACCATCTCGAATTGCTGTATTGTTGTACCGAATAGGAATGACACCGTTGTCATACAATGTCTCTTGTAAAACATACCAAACATTAAGTGGAATTTCACTAATTTCTTGATCAACAGGGTAGTATCCATTGAAACCAGTCAATTGTAATACCATTTCCATCAAACATTTTATATCGTATCTTGCTAATTGAATAGAAACATAATCAGTAAAGGTTTCAATAAAGGTAGTGAAAAGTTTTGCTAATGGTCTTCCAATTTCTTCATCTTCCTCTATAATATATATATTTAAAATAAAATAAAACAGGCATATATAACTATACAATTATCACTTTATTTCCATTTCTCTATCACATGCATATATTCATATATAAATAATTTTACCAGTCATACAGTCAGTAAATCTTTTTTTCATCCCATCACTAGTAAAGCAGACCAAAAGTTCGTCTCTGAAAGAATTATACCTTGTCCACGATACTTGTTGCATTCCTTCCAGTAATACATCAGATGCCGATTCAAATAATTCATCGTTGTCTAAAAGTACCATAGTTTGTTGTAATAAAGGAACTACTTGTCTATGAAATAAAGAATAAATAAAAACCATTAATAAGCCCTACTTGTTCATTTTGAATCATGTGCTTTAATTTTATATATATTTAAATGGCCCTTGCTTTTTACATACTCTATATCTATACCATATTGAATCCAACTTTGAAAACATTTTAATGATTTATTAAGAGTAACGGTATCTCCATTTTGCGCTGAAAAAAGAAAATTCGATAAAGTTGATAATACATGAGGTATACTTCCCTTCAATTCTTGAGCAATTTGTAACCTATGTTATTATTTTATTTTATTTTTTTAAAAAATATATAAAGAAATTCATTATCAGTAACGTCCTAAATGCATCAATTCTTTTCTATCTTTTTTCCTTTTGGTCATCAAGTTTTTCTTTTAAAAAATTACTTTTTTCCACCAATCAAGTCAATATTAGATACTTCTTCAGGAATTAGAGTAAGATATTCTAACATTGTATTGCTCATAGTTTGATCAGGTATTCCGTATAATTGCGCACCAGAGACTAAAGCATTAACTGATTGAGGAATAAATTGCTGCCAATGTTGTGGAACTACTTGGAAAGCGTACGATATCAGCTACATGGTATAATAAATTATATAAATAGATATAATCATAAATCACATTGAAAAATGCTGTATAAAACAATCCTATACATATAATAATAATAACGATGAAGTGATAACTTACTGCAATACATAGTTTTCTAGTGACAAAGATCGGGCCACTACTGCATTTTATTATCCAAGTATATAATTCTTCTCTCAACCAATCAATACGATCGGCTGGAAGTGTATCCCTATATTTAAAACAAAGAAATTCAAAAAAAAAAAAAATTATATATAAATATATATATATATATATACTATTATTATTATTATTACTATTATTATTATTATCAGTACCAATCGCGAATTATTTTAACTTGGAAGGTATGAGCACCAAAAAAATGACATTGATCAGACTATAAAAATATTAATAATAAAGAAAAAAAAATACTATTAATATATTATCTCGTTGACAATACGTTTTGTTGTTATTCATTGGAAGTATGTTTTGTTGTTATTAATTGAATATTATTTTATCATTATTTTATCATTGTTTACATCAGTTGCTAATAATTGTGAAGCTAGTTCCCATGCTTCTGGTAGTTTTTGAAAACTTTGTAATTGTTCTTGAATAGATTTTGTAACCTGAGTATCTACCGAAGAGTAGAGTTGTTGAACCAACTATATAATAATCATACTTGAGTAAATATTATATTATTTTTAATTTATAAAAACAAGTGTAAATATAGATCTTTTACTAACATTCTGTACTTGGTTAATATGAATCGATTGCATTTAAGCATTTAAAAAAAGAGAAAAAAGAAAAAAAAAAGAACAGCGTAAATTTTTAAAAAAAATTTGTAGCGGTGTTTTAATTTTTTTGTAATGCTAATTTATTTTTAATGCTTTTTTTTTCGCTCTTGGGGATATAATAATAAAAAAAGAAAACTATATATAAATTAATTGAATTGAATATATTTAACCAATAACAAATTTAGTGATGCAGTTTTATGTATTCAATATTTTAATGCTTCAATAATTAATTAAATTCAGCCATGTATGTTTAAAATATGTTATCGTTTATTCAATATTTCTTAAAGATAATCGAAACAATGAAAAGAATATGAGATAGGTAAAGAAAAAAATGAGTGCCTGAATTAATGTAAGTGACTATTATCAGAAAAAAAATCGGGGTTTGAAGATAGAATTTTAGCCATTAAAAAAAATAATCTTTTTCGTTTTTTTTTTTTGCTCCGTGTTCTCATTTCCCAATTAAACATATAACATGAATATTAGAAGAGCTACTGTATGTGATGTGTATTATTTTAATAATATATATATTCGATAGATATAAAATACTCACCATACTATTTTTCTTAATAGGTAGAGGATTTGATTGCCATTCAAAATTGTAATCTTCTTGACCTTCCTGAAAACTACCAAATGAAATATTGTACGTAACTAATTTTTAATTATACATATACCAGTATATGTGTATGAATGTATATAGATATATACATAAACATATTAATAAAATGTTTGTATTTATTTATTCGTTACTAGATTTATATCATGCTGTATCATGGCCCCAGTTATCTTTTGTCGCCGAAGATGAAAATGGAAAAATAGTTGGATATGTGCTTGCTAAAATGTAATATATATAAAAATATAAAAATTTTAAAAAAGTAAAAAAGGAAAGTAAAAAAGTATTATTGAATAAAATGAAATATAATTTAACGAACAATATATATATATATATATATATATATATACTTGTGTTTGTTTTTACGAATATTTATAGGGAAGAGGGACAAACAGACGTACCTCACGGTCATATCACATCATTGTCAGTTATGAGAACATATAGAAGATTAGGTCTTGCAGAAAAATTAATGAAACAAGCTTCTTCACAAATGACCGAAGTTTTTGATGCTCACTACGTATCTCTCCATGTTAGAAAAACAAATCGAGCTGCTATTGGTCTTTATCGTGACACTTTGAAATTTAGGTAATTCATTATATATATATAATAAAAATAAAAATAAAAATAAAAACAAACAGAGTTAAAGGCAGATATAGAGCGATTGACGCGTTGTTTATACAAAAATTTACATATATTTATAAATTTATATTTATAATAGTGTTCATGAAATTGAAAAGAAATATTATGCTGATGGGGAAGATGCTTATGCTATGCGTTTAACTTTTAAGGAAACCAAAAAACCAACTCGAGTACTCGTAGAAGAAGTTAATGAATCTGGAAAAAAATAGAATTAGGATATCAATTTGTATAATATAACAATAAAAAAGTATACGAAAAGGATAAAAAAAAAAAAAAACAAAATAAGGGAAAAAAAAGAAGTTATTCAATGTAAATTATCATATTGATTTTATTTATATCAATATCCACATCGAAATTAAAGTATGATCAAAATAATTAACTACCCATCATTAGTATATTTGAAGCTCTAATATTTCGTCGGTAAATTATTTTATTCTATATTACTTTACATTATTGTGAAATCATCACTATCATCAATTTGTTGAATAAATTATTTTCATTATGTATATAGAATTTGTTTCGCCCATTTGGATTTGATTTATTTATTTTTCTAGTCAATTAATATTCAATATAAGAGTACAAGCTCAACATGTGATTTTTTTTAATTCCATACTATGAATCTTTTTCTTAAAAAATTATTTATTGTTAAAGCCTAATAAAATAATAGAATGATAATAATAGTAAAAGAAATCAATTGTATTAAGTATAACATTATATATAAAAAGATAGTGAATTATATATTTTGAATCTCGCTAAGAAAAATGAGAAAAATGATAATATGCATAAGTGTACAAGGAAGGATGACAAGGTTTTGTTTCTATTAATGGTTTGATGGTTCGTTTATATTAGTCGTTTCAATTAAAAACTTCTTAATCAGTGTTAATACTTCTTTCTTTATCGATTCATTTATAGTACCTATATATAAATATATATTTATATATATATTAACAAAATGGATAGTTAACATATGCATTTATATATAAGTAGTATATCGAAATAAATATTTTACTTTTTCCAAAATCGGATGTTTCTTGTATTAATTCATCCAAGGTAAAGTTATCTTTTTTACTATGCATTGTTTCTAGTTCAAAAATAAAATAAAATAAATGTATTTCATAAATATAAAAAACATTATATATATATATATATATATATATATAACTTATAACTATGTACATGATTTACCTTTACAGTGTGCATAATAGTTATCACTCCAACTTGTTTCTGCCAGTCGTGCCTTTAATAGTGTTAATAATCTATTTTGAGATTGGTTTAAAAAAAAGAAAATGGAAGAGATGGTATAAGTATTAATGAGTATATTTATAGATTATAAAAAGTTTTTAACCATTTAAATAAATAAGTAAATAAATGAAAACGTTACCTTTGTTTTTCACCAGAATTTACAAAGTGTTGGTTTATAATAGTAACTAAATTTTCATCCGTTGACATTATCTATCTACACTGTTAAAAAAAAAGTAAGAAGGAAAAGATTTTTTTTGAAATTCAAGATATTCAAAAAAAATAATTTAAAGCCAGTCTTTTTTTTTACTACTCATAAATAATGCATTTTTCTAATTACTCATTTTTTGACATTTATTGAATTTATTTATTACTGTTACCATTAGAACTATGTAATATTTTAGTATCTATTTTTTTATTTTATTTTATTTTATTTTATTTTTATTAATAAATTTAAATAATTTTATTTTATTTATTATTCCTCTTTTTTTCTTTTTTCTCTTAACTATATAAAAGTATTAAATATGATCACCTTTTTTTATATTTATTTTCAATATTAATATAGCTATTTCACTTGTAATTTTTTTTATAATAATATACATCATTTTTAAAATTACATCAGTTTATATTTTCTACAGAGTTCAATCAATACTATAATTAAGTAGTAGGACGAGCGGAATTGGTATTTTTTTTTTAAAAAAAAAGATCTATTTTGTGAACCAGTTTAAAATCTTGTGTATCTATGAATCACTCCACTCATTTAATAAAAGGTATTTTATAAGTATGCGTTATATATTATCATAGTCGATATATCTAATTAATCTTTTTTTTTTTACTATTTACGTAAAAAAATTAAATATAGAAAAATTAAATATACCCAAAAGCAAAATGTATCATTGTACTGTTAAATAATATCAAGATAGTATGTATGTATTTTATTTTAAAAATGAAAAATACATGATATCACATGAGTGATTGGTATATGGAATATTTATATATAATTTTAATTTAAGTTAATATCCACCATTCTTATCAACAAAGTATATACTAGTATAATAAATATAATATCTTCTTTATTTTAATTTTTTGGTCTACATAGGTTAATCCGTTTGTCATTTTGACCTGGAAATTGATATTAATAAATATATACCATCATTCAAGATTTTTCTTTTTTCTTTTTGGTGTTTTATCAATTACTAAGAAAAAAAATTATAAGCAATTCAAGCAATTTTATATACATTGATTACTATTATAAATAGTGCCTATTGCATAAAATTTCTATTTTCATAATACCACGTATTTTTATATTCAAAAAAAGAAAATAAATAGATTATGAAAACAAAATAAGATAAACATTTTGAAGAGTCTTATCAGTTAAGAGATAAGCTCTTATTGTTAAGTAAATTATATTTTTAAACTCAGTCCATATTCAATTTAAAAGATTTTTCCAACTCACTTTTTTTCCTCTTTCTCTTTCTTAATTTTTTTTTATTTTAAACTCATAAAAAATTCAGTCCTTAAAGGAAAACCATTAAATGGGTTTTTTTGAATCATTAAACGATAAAGTAGCTGATTCCTTTATTGGAAAGCACTTTCAATTAGAAGGGTCTGGTGCCTATCGTGAAAGACCAAACACTCGTTTTTCTACTGAAATTCGTGCTGGTTTGACCACTTTCTTTGCTATGGTATGTTATTATTTATTTATTTATTTCTAAAAAGTATAAAGAAAAGGAAGAAAGAGGAGTATAAATCGTATTTGTAAAATATGAAAGAAAAAGTAAACTCATTATTATTATTTATTATTACTACCATTTTTTAGGCATATATTATCTCTGTCAACGCTTCCATTATTTCCGCTTCTGGTGGCAGTTGCGTTTGCGAATCTACACCTGACGATCCTGTTTGTGATAATAATGCTGACTATATGAATTGCGTTTATGAAGTGAAACTTGATCTAATTATGGCCACTTCTATTATTGCTATGATTTCTTCCTTTTTAATGGGCCTTTTTGCTAACTTACCACTTGGACTTGCCCCTGGGTTAGTAAAACTTTATTTTATTTCCTTAAAAAAAAAAAAATAATTGGATGTCAAAAAAATTTTTTTCTCATTTACCAATTCTAAATATAGTATGGGTTTGAATGCTTACTTTACTTATACAGTCGTCGGATATCACGGAACAGTAAGTTGAAGATTGAAAAAAAAAGACAAAGGAAGAAATAGGATCATTTAATATAAACTTTATCTGTTAATATATATACATATTTATTTATTTATTATTCATTTATTTATTTACTAATTTAATATTATATTTATATACATATTTATTTGTTTATATTAATTAGGGGAAAGTGTCCTATGAAACTGCTTTAGCTGCAGTATTTATCGAAGGTATCATATTCTTTATATTATCTATATTTGGTATTCGACAATGGCTAGCCCGTGTTATTCCTATGAGTATCAAGATTGCTATGGGTTGTGGTATCGGTTTATACTTGTGTTTTATCGGTTTACAAACATCCGCCGGTATTGGTCTCGTTACATTAGATAAAGCTACGTTAGTTGGTTTAGGGGGTTGTCCCGCTGCTGCTAAAAGTGCTGATGGTGTGTGTGAATGGGGTCGTATGGAATCACCTACTTTATATATGGGTCTCTTGGGTTTAGTAATCATGGCTATTTTGATGTTATACCGCGTTCGTGGTGCTATTTTGATTTCTATCATCTTTATTGCTATTACTTCTTGGCCTCGTGTTAGTGCTGTTACTTATTTCCCTTATACTCCACAAGGTGATAATATGTTTAATTATTTCAAGCAGGTCGTTTCTCTACATAGTATGACTCAGTAAGTCTTTTTCTTTTAAAAATATCAAAATCAAAACACTTTTCAGTTGTAAACAAATGATCACTGTAACATTATTATTGTTATTGATAAATCAACTTTATTTTTTTTTTTTTTTTTTTGTTATATTTAATAATTTATTTAGTACTTTGGGTAAATTCAACTTTGACTTATCTGGCAAAGATGTTTGGATTGCTCTTATTACTTTCCTATATGTTGATATTCTTGATACAACTGGTACTATGTATTCTATGGCCAAATATGGTGGATTCACAGACAAGAGTGGTGATTTTGAAAAATCAACTTATGCTTTTATGACAGACGCTGTTGCCGTTAGTATTGGTGCTTGTTTTGGTAGCTCTCCTTGCACAGCCTTTGTTGAAAGTGGAAGTGGTATTGCCGAAGGAGGTCGTACCGGTATTACTGCTATAACCATTGCTTTTGGTTTCTTTATTACCATATTCTTCTCACCTATTTTTGCAAGCTTTCCACCTTGGTCTACTGGGCCTGCTTTGATTATTGTTGGTTCTATGATGACTTCCAGTATTCGTAATATTAATTGGGATTATCCTGGGGATGCTATTCCTGCTTTTATTACTTTAGCCGTCATGCCTTTCACTTATTCCATTGCTTATGGTGTTATTGGTGGAATTTTAAGTTATATTGTCATTAATGGATTTGTCTATATTATGGATAAATCTACCCGTGGTTATATTCGACCTGACTATTCATTACGTGAAAATTGGTGGGATGCAGCTTTATCCAGATCATTTGTTCCTATTTGGATTCGTTATTTAATTGCTAAAGCTCAAGGCAAAGAATTCGATTGGAATCAAGATGATTTTGATGATGATGATGAAGTAGAGGTTGATCCTCATATTGTCGTTACTTCTGCTGCTGAATCAGATACAACAAGCCGTCACGATATTGATCTTAACAATGAAAAGATAGAATTATACAAATAAATAAGAGCTTATTCATTGTATTTTATTTATATATCAAACCCTATTTATTTATTATTTATTTATTAATTATTAGTTATTATTTAGTATTTATATTTTTTATATGGAATTTTTTTGTATTGTTAGATTAATTAATTTTATTTTATTTGTGCTGTGTGTATTAAATAAATATATTTATATATATTTTTGACATGTCAAAATGAATGTTTCGAAATAAAAATAATAATTTTGATGGTATTAATAATATATATATATATATATATATATATATAAATATATATATACGTATGAACCGTTTTAAAAAATAAAATAAGTATTTATCTTTGCTTTTTATTATGTAACTCTGCTATATATATATATAATCCAATCTATTAATGGGTATTAAGATGTAGTATGTACAGGAATTATTCATTTTTAAGTATTTTTTTATTTACGTGTGAACTGAAACTTTTTAATTTGTACAACCTTGCTCCAACGCTTTATCAATTCAATCCCAGGTTATTTTTTCTTTTTTAACTGTAAAAATAATCATTTTTAAAAAATAATAATTTTCTACTGTGATCAATTACAGAAAATTCATAATGAAAAAAGGTTGACACCTTAATAAATAAAAAAGTAAGTTACTTTTGAATTAATATTTCAAAATATCAAACACGATTTAATTTAAAATATATTATTTACACACTATTTATTTTTTAGAAAAAAATATATTATACGAATTTTATTTATATTTATAACAAACTAAACTCTTTTTTAACGAGCTATATTTTTTATATATATTTTAAGTAAAGGAACATGAAAAATTAAAAATAAACCCCATACTATAGCATTTAATCGACTTCTTCGACTGTAGGTCCATCATCGCCACCGGGAGCTCCACCAGGAGCTCCACCAGCGCCTGGAAATCCGCCTGGAGCACCGCCTGGAGCTATAAAAAAATAATAAAAATAGAAAAAATAATAAAGCATATATTAATATTTCATTACTTTTAATTTTTTTAAAAAAAAATTCGCGTATTTATATATATATATTAATAGCACTTACCACCGCCAGCACCTTGATATAATTTCATCATAATAGGGTTAGCTACTTCTTCTAATTCCTTTTGTCTTCCTTCATATTCTTCTTTACTAGCTTCATGAGAATTGTCTAACCATTCAATAGTTTCATTGATAGCTTTTTCCAATTTTTCTTTATCAGCGTCTTCAATCTTTGATTTCACATTTTCTTCTTGTAAAGTATTACGAAGGTTATAAGCATAGGATTCACAGCCATTTCTAGCTTGAATACGAGAAGCAGCTTCTTCATCTTCAGCTTTGTATTTTTCAGCGTCGTTAACCATTCGTTCAATATCTTCTTTAGAAAGACGACCTTTATCATTAGTGATGGTGATTTTGTTTGATTTACCGGTAGTCTTATCTAAAGCACTGACGTTCAAAATACCATTGGCATCAACATCAAAAGTGACTTCAACTTGTGGGACACCACGAGGAGCAGGTGGAATACCGGATAATTCAAATTTACCTAAAAGGTTATTATCCTTAGTACGAGCACGTTCACCTTCATAAACTTGAATCAAGACACCAGGTTGATTATCAGCATAAGTGGAGAAGATTTCAGATTTCTTTGTTGGGACAGTGGTATTACGTTTAATCAAAGGTGTCATTACACCTCCAGCAGTTTCAATACCTAAGGAAAGTGGAGCAACATCCAATAATAATAAAGAGTCGGTCTTTTCAGAGGTATTACCAGTTAAAATAGCGGCTTGAACGGCAGCACCATAAGCAACAGCTTCATCAGGATTAATAGATTTGTTAGGTTCTTTACCATTGAAGAAGTCAGATACCAACTTTTGAACTTTGGGAATACGAGTACTATATAAAAAAAATGAAAAATAAACAAATGATAAATAATAAGGTATGTTAGTATACATATAAATATGGTTTAGCTTGTTTATATACTTTTTTGTTTATTTATTTATTTTATTTATTTCGGATGGATTAGTTTTATTTTTATTTTATTTTTTTCCCATTAAAAAAATACTTACGATCCTCCAACAAGTACAAGTTCATGGATTTTTGACTTATCAATTTTAGCATCGCGTAAAACTTTTTCAACAGGTTCCATAGTTTGTCTGAAAAGATCTTGATTTAATTCTTCAAAACGAGCACGAGTTAAAGAAGTATAGAAGTCGATACCTTCAAACAAGGAATCGATTTCCAAAGTGGTCTGAGTAGCAGAAGATAAAGTTCTCTTTGCACGTTCACAAGCAGTACGAAGACGACGAACAGAACGGGCATTACCAGATAAATCTTTCTTGAATTTTCGTTTGAATTCTTGGATGAAATGATTGACTAAACGATTATCAAAATCTTCACCACCTAAATGAGTATCTCCAGCAGTAGCTTTTACTTCAAAAATACCATCTTCAATTGTTAAGAGAGATACATCAAAAGTACCACCACCCAAATCAAAGATAAGTACATTATGTTCACCTTGAGTCTTTTTATCTAAACCATAAGCAATAGCAGCGGCAGTAGGTTCATTAATAATACGTAATACATTTAAACCAGCAATAGTACCAGCGTCTTTAGTAGCTTGACGCTGAGAATCATTGAAATAAGCAGGAACAGTTACGACAGCATCTTTGACTTGACATCCTAAGTAAGCTTCAGAAGTTTCACGCATCTAGTTTCAAAATAAAAATTTAAAAATAATAATATTAATATTATAGTTTGACTATTTTATTATTATTATTATTATTAATATTATCATTATTATATTATTTACCTTTGTTAATACCATAGATGAAATTTCTTCAGGTGTAAAAGTTTTAGTTTCACCTTTGAATGGTACTTCGATGATAGGTTTTCCGCCTTGATTAATGACTTTAAAGGACCAGTGCTTCATATCAGATTGTACTTCAGGATCGTCAAACTTTCTACCAATTAATCTATATATTTTTTAATGAAAATAAAAGATTAATCACGGTATATAGTATATTATTATTTTATCACTGCTTTATATATATAAATATATCTTTTTTATTATTTATAAACAAAAAGAAAAAGAAACCTACCGTTTAGCATCATAAACAGTACCCTGAGCGTTTAAGGCAGATTGATTTTTAGCAGCATCACCAATCAATCTTTCAGAATCAGTAAAGGCAACAAAAGAAGGTGTTGTACGATTACCTTGATCGTTAGCTATGATTTCAACACGGTCGTTTTGCCATACACCGACACAAGAATAGGTTGTACCCAAATCAATACCAACAGCTTTTGACATTATATACTAAATATGTTTTTTTTAATGAATATTATTTACAAATGAATTAAAGAAAAGAAAAAAGAGAAAAAATAAAAGATCTGTTTATACGTTTATATATAGATAAAAGAAAAAAAGAAAAAAGAAAAAAGAAGAAAGAGAGAGAAAAAAAAAGAAAGCGCTGGAAAAAAAATAATTTTTATGTTGCTCGGACGGGTAGTCGGAGAAAATTTTGTGAATTAATGCAACCAATACATGGGTATTGTGATTTATGTAGAAAGTGCTGGAAAGTTTTTATTAGTATGTTTATTATTTTAGTGCATTTACTTTTTAACCAAATAGTATTTTTATAAACTATTTTATTTTAACTCTATTTAAAAAAAAATACTTTTTATTGTATAATATATGTATATATACGTATATATATACATATATATATATATTAATAAAACAAAACAAAAAATATATTGTTTTTTACCAAGTGTAACCTCGGATTAAATATTATGATCGATAAGAAACATAAAAATCATGCGAATTTTTGAACGGTGATTTAAAAAACCAATGATTGGGTAAAAAATACCATGCAATAACATTTAAACGAGACACTTCTTTTATTATTATTATTATTATTATTATTATTACTATCGTTCTGATGAACCCTTAAAAGTCCTTATTTATTTATTAGGCTAAACAATTATACAAAGACCCATCACCATTAACTAGATACATATTTTTCACATTTATCAGCATTTTCCAACTCTTCAATCAATGTACGAATAACATTATTACCAAATCCAAAATATTCGGGGCCAGAAATAGCATTCCGGCATGATTTTCTTCGGACTTTATTTGCGCCTTTGATTACTGTTCCCCAACAGCTTGTAGGTGTTTTTCCTGTTAAGATAGTATCTGGATCATCTTTTGGTTGAATTGTGAACTATCAAGTTAAAAAGTACAAAACATAATATAGTTTTAATAATAATAAAAACAATACATATATATTTATACGCGCACGCGTATTTATGTATGTAAATTTTTTATTTTGCAATAAACTTACAATTGGACCATTATCATCTTCAGCAGCTTCTATTTTACATATATAATCTGTTTGGTTCTCAGGGTCGATCATACTCATATATGTTCTTTCTACAACGTATCCTACTGGCCATATGTATCTTTCATTATGATAAGCTGGGTCTGTATGATTGATGGTCCCTAAAGAGATTAATTTGACTTGACCAAATTGTATGGGTAAAATAGGATGTCCGTTTTCATCTCTTTTTATTTCAGACAATGATGGTGCTCTTCGACGAGCTATTCGTTTTGCGCTTGAATTTGCTAAATAAAAAGTATATATATATATATATATATATATAATTAATATATTTGTCGTATATATATATTCTTTTCTTATTCTTATTGTTTTCGTCCATGCTATTTCGAAAAAAATTATACCTGTCGACAGAGTATCAAGTTCTTCATCATCATCGTCTTCAAGCTCATCTTCATCTTCATCTTCATCCTCTTCGCCTTCTCCTTCTTCAATATCACCATCGTCGTCGTCGTCATTGTCATCATCATCATTTTCTTCTTCCTCTTCTCCTTCTTCCATAGGGCTAATATCCATATCGTTTGATGGTTTGTTTAATTGTTTCTTCAGTAACCTATGATCGACAAAGTGACAACAATAATAATAAAAATTAGTAATAATTTTTAAAATAATCATTTAATAAGCTATTTTTATATTTATTTTTAATATCATTTTTCTATAACTTGCTTATTTCTTTTCTCAAGTATTCTAATTTTTTTCGCAGCTTTATCTAATTGGGCTTGAGCTTCTTTATGTGTCTATGTAATAAAAATATGAATATAAAATCAATAGTGGTATATTTAGTCGCGTCAAAAATCTAAAACAATAAAGGTACATATACATATACAGACTCTAATAAAATAATAACAATATTACTTACGGTTATAAATTGAAGCAGTTTTCGTTTCATAACACGATGTTTACGCATATGATTTTCATCCACCATAATAGGTTTATTCGTATCAACTTCAAGCATTTTTATTTTTTAATTTATTAATATGAAAATTGTTATGTTTTTAAATATTAGAAAAAAAGGAAGAGGTTCAAAAAAAAATTTTATCAAAAAAATGAAAGGATTGACAAATTTAAATCCCGCGGGGATCAATTTTGCTATCAATTTTTTTTTCCTTTTTCCTTTCTTTCCATTTTTTTTTTTTTTTCTTTTGTCAATATTGTTATCGTTACTATTATTGTATTATTATTTATTTATTTTTTATTTTAGTAATAATATGTTTGTTTCGACAAGCCATGGTAAAATAACATATGGTAATTTTTCTCAATATATATAAACCATCTATAGTTAGAAATGAAAGAGTAAAAAAAAAAACAGAAACTACTTTTTTAATATGATTCCACAAATATTATAAACGCTTGTAAAATAATAATAATAATAAAAAGAAAACATTAACAGAATACTCTTATTATCTTTATATATTATTTCCATTTACAACAAAAATGTTAGATTCGGAACATGATTCTCAAACAAGTTCAAGTAGTTCGCTTCAGAGCTGGGTAGGATGGTTTTGCTCTTTATCAGGACATGAATATTATGTAGAAGTACCAGAGGAGTTTATGGATGATGACTTCAATCTAACTGGACTATCTTCCATTGTACCTTATTACAATGAAGCTTTAGAATTGATATTAGATATTGAAGATGATGAAAATCAAAACTATCCATCTGAAGATGACAACAATATTTTTGACGATGATAACAACAATAACTTTGGTGACTCAACCCAGCATAATAGGGATTTCGGACAAGAAGGGGAAGAAGACGAAGAAGAAGAAGAAAATAACGATATTAATAATAATAATCAACAACTACAGCAGCAAAATGATGATGGATTTTGGGATGAAGAGCAATCAATAAAACGACGTGGTCAACTGGATGTCAATATGATAGAACCTTATGCAATTATGTTATATGGACTTATTCATCAACGATATCTTTTAAGTCGTAATGGACTTCGAATCATGGCGGAAAGGTATGCATCAGGAGCTTTTGGTGTATGCCCCCGTGTTTATTGTGGAAGATGCCCTGTTATACCCTGTGGTCGTTATGATGAAGTTGGAAAAGAGAGTGTCAAATTATATTGTCCAAGTTGTCTTGACTTATATAACCCACCTAATTCTATATATCATCGGGTGGATGGTAAAAAAAAAAATGTTAATTATAAATAATAAAAATAGGCAATGATAAAAAATGGTGTTTATAATGTTCTAATTCATTTTTTTCTTATTTTTTATTTTTACTTTTATTTAATATATATATATATATATAGGTGCTCATTTTGGTACAACTTATGCACATCTTATGTTTGAAAATTTTTCAGAATTGATACCACTTGCAAGAGGGCATATTTATCAGCCTAAAATATTTGGATTTAGAGTAAACGAACGGTCTCGTGCTGGACCTAGAATGCAATGGCTGCGCATGAGACCCCCAGAATATATTGTGAATGACGATGAATATGATGAAGATGATGATTTAGGAAATGAAGAAATATATGAAGAAGAAGAGGAAGATACTCAGGTAAGCAAAAGTAGTGTGTAAAAAAAAAGCCAATCATGTTATAATAACAGTAATAAAAGTACCATCTTATTAACTTATTAATTACCATTATTATTATTTTTCATTTTTTCTATATTGAAACACATTTAAAATTTCTTTGGTAGTTAAGCCCATCTCACACATTAGATGATATTTCCGATTTAACAAATCAAGTAGAACAATGGAATGTACAAGATTCAAGTCTAAATAGTTTTTTACGTCGATGGATTTGAATACATTTTAATTTTATATACAAGAAATCATCATCACCATTGTTATTATATACATATTTATATTTATATACTAATCTATACAAATTATTGACATTTATTATAAATACAGTATCATTTTTGTCTATATTTATTATTGTTTATTTTTTTTTTAACTTTATTTTCTAATGTATTTACATATTTAATTTCAAACTCATAAGAGAAAATAATAATAAAGCACAGCTAAAAATAAATGATAATGATAATAATAAATAAATATATGTATAAACACAAAGAAAAAGCTTAGTACGCCATAATAATTAAAATATGTATTTATAAAAATCAATTTTAAAAAAAGAAATAAAATCAATATAAATTCATTATATTATTATTATTATCATATAAATATATATTGCTATCATTATTATTGTTATTACGATCATTATTTTTATTTATGTACTAGCTACTTTTAATACACGAACACAAGCATCTATCATATCTGGAGATTGACCAATGTATACACAGCAAGATTTAAATTGTTCGTTCCAGTCATCATCCTTTGTTAATAAATCTGGTGCCAAGGATTTAAAAAGGACAAGTGTTAACATATAAGTTTGTTCAGGATCTAATACCACCATGGACGCTTCGGCAAAATGGAATGTTCGAATCAAGTTGACAATATCTAATTCTATTTCTCCTTTGATTCCCATTTGTGATCTTATAACACCATACCTAATAGTTAAATAATTAAAATAAATGAATATATATAAAATGATAAATTAATATATCAATAAAAATTCATACATATATGCACATAAAATTTTATTATTTTTATTATTTTAATCTTACATTTCCAACACCTTTTCACTAAAAATTTGACCTCTTAATATATCTGCATTATTAGATCCATTTTCATTTAATAGAGTTAAATCACCGCCACTATTCAGGGACGCTAAAAATTGGCGAGTTGCTTTGGTTGTCATACGGTCTAACAAAGTCCATATTTTACCAAATAGTGACATTTCAGGTTCTTTTTTCTTTTTCTTTAATTGTTTTGTCGATGTTGTAGTAGTAGTGTTTGTAGTTGATGTAGTAGATTGGGTGTTTGTTTTTACTTGAATTACATTAGATATTTGTGATGACGAAGGTTCAGTTATGGCTGGGATAGTATCGTTAGTAGAAACAGTAGTTAACATTGTCATGGATGAGTGGTCAGAGTTGAATGGTTTATTTACTGTTTTATTTTGCTTTATAGAATCGTCTTGAATACAATCATCACTTTTATTGCTAGTAAAATGACTATTCTTATCTTCATCACGATTATTGTCGCCATTGGTATTGTTGGTGTTTTGTTTATTTACATTTGAGACTTCTTCATTCTTTTCTGTAGTATCCTCTTGATTATTTGTATTATTTTCTTCTAGCTCTAACTGTTTTAGCATTTTCATTGTTTCCATTGCTTCATCTAAAAGAGCATCTGGATTATACTCACTGGAATCCGTATTTATCGTATCATCTTTCGTAGTCGTTACTAATGTTGAGGTTGTATTTGATATAGGAAATTGATTAGTAGCAGTAGTAGTAGCTGATCCTTTTGATTGATTTAATACGATTGTAGTTGGGTTTTTTGTATCCTTTCTAGAAATATCAATACGAAACCCTTCAATAGCATCATGTATTCCTTGGACAGGTAGTTTTATGGCATCGTCTGTATTATTTTCAATGATGGTTATTTCAAACTTGTCACTTGTATCTGTTGATTCAGGTTTATGATGATTATTGTTTCCTATGGGTACGTTGGATAATAATTTTTTCACGTAAACCTCCCTTATGTCATGGTCTGATAAATTCTTTTGATTTCTACTTTGTTGTTCACTTATAACTTTGCTATAACATTTGATTATCAATATTTATAATAAAAATAGTTGTTATTATTAGTAATCAAGACCCTACATTGATTAATTTGTTTATTTTATTTATATTTTTTATTAAGTATATACCTGAAATTTTCCTCCATAGATATAACGTGTATAGTTGAAGGAATATTAAAGTCACGTATCCAAACGGGATCTTCAGAGAGTTGCATAGTGTAATATTTAGACTTTTGGAGACAAGCAGTTGAGCAATAATTTGAAAGTTCAGATTGATCAAAAACTTTTCGTTGCGAAAGTGAAATACGATATTTTGACTGTATTTTAGGTTGTCTTGAACATAAGGGGTAACCACAAAAAGATTGCACATTCCGCTCTTCTACTACTTCATCATAAGTTTGTGGTTGCAACCATAATGCTGCTTGCTGTAATAAATCAATAGAGACAGTAGATTGAC
Source organism: Cunninghamella blakesleeana (assembly GCA_017871115.1). Classification (NCBI taxonomy): domain Eukaryota; kingdom Fungi; phylum Mucoromycota; class Mucoromycetes; order Mucorales; family Cunninghamellaceae; genus Cunninghamella; species Cunninghamella blakesleeana. Next base: position 2,604,791 of record JAFCIZ010000001.1, on the reverse strand, counting down.
TAAACAATTGCTCTTGCCACTCAAAAGCTTGTTCTAGTACTTTTTGTCGTTGTTGAGCACTTAATTGAACTAATTTTTGTTTATATGATAACTTCTTTTTCTGTTTTGAAGATTTTACTTTTTTTGTTGCTGTTACAGTAGCCATATTTTTTTTATTGTAAAAAAATTTAAGCGAAGCAATAGAAAGTGAGAAAAAAAAGGTGAGAAAAAAAAAGTGAAAGAAGAAAAAAAAGTATTTATTTTAAAGTTACCAAAAAAAAAAATATTGCAGCGGCCAATAAAAAATTCTCATTTTCTTGGCTATGGATATAAAAAGATTTATGCTCTACATTTTTAATCCTTTCTTTTCCTTTCCTTATATTATTTCATTATTTTATACACTAGCTCATTCTCCTATAATATTTCATTTATTATTAAAATTACTAAACAAAAATTAAATGGCAATAGAAAGTATAATAGTACATCAATATCTTGATAAGCTCCTTTTAGAAATTGTAGAAAATACAATAAAAAATATATCAGAACAATTCAAAGAGGTTAATGACAAAACATATTAAAATAGTATAAGAATATACTCAGTATCGTTATATTTATTTATTTATATTCAACTCTATCTTTTACCTTTATATATATATAGGAAACTTGGACTTCCGAAAAAATAAATAAACTAAAAGAAATAACTTGGTCACGAGAAAATAAAAATGGAACCACTGACTGGAAGTATATTAGCTATTATTTGGATATGTCACCTGGAAGTTGTTACCGTAAATGGTGCTCCTTTTTTTCATATTCAAACCAATGGACTCTACAAGAGGATATACAACTGCTCTGTTTTTTAAACGAAAATATTTTTAATCCTAGTACGATCTCGAAAAAAATCACAACAAGAACCAATGCGGGAATCAAAGGAAGAATTACTAGATTAGGTGAGCACAATTTAAATACCTTTGATCTTTATTTTGGGCAAGTTGATATATCGGATGTAAAAGTAAATAAAGAAAAAAAAAATAATGGTGCTAATGATAATATATGAATAAAGCTATGTACATTTTTTTTTTTTTTTTTCATTATTTCAAGGATATTAACTAAAGTACATATATATTATATAAAATATGTAGGAAAATACTAATAAATCACCAACAATAAAAAATTATCAATTACCAGCCGAAAATTACCAAATTTCAATAAAAAGTTACCAAGTATTGACAAATAATTGTCAATTTTCAGTAAATAGCTGCTCACTATCAACAGAGAAAAAAGAAGAGCCTTACGCTAATGAGCAATCAAAAAACGATAGCAACATTACAGAAACTAAACATGATTCTGGTCCTTTAAATGAAGCAAGTGAAGAAAATTTAGCTGGTGAAAACGCTAGCAAAAAAAATATATTTATAATAAATGAAAAAGAATATGGGAATATTACTGATTTAACCAACAATGAAGCAGCTTTTGAAAAAAAAGTACACAAAAAAGTATTTTAACAAAAAAAAGATGAACATGATAAGAATAATAAATAGTTTATTATTATTATTATTATCATTATTAATATTTTTTTTTAACTAGAAAAATGGCGAAAAGTGCACTTATAGTTTTTATAAAATGCATGTTTACCGTATGATAGAAAGAGATTTTAAAATTATTGAAGACTATTATGCGAATGATGATGAACGTAAGAGAAATATAGAAGGTGAAGAAGGTCTATCTTTTACTAATATCGGCGTTCAAGTTATAAATGCATTAAAAAAATTTAATGGTTTTTGCCCTTACTGTGGTCGCGAAGTGGAATTTATGGAATATCAAGAAAATTATACAGGAAAGTGTCCTACCGCTGCTTCATTTGATCATATTTACCCTGGAATGACTACATACAATAATGATACCAAACTTCAAGTTACCTGTCAACAATGCAATTTGTAAGTTTTCCAGCATATACGAAATATAAAAAATAATAATGTTCATATTAAAAAATAAAATAAAAACTGACCATTATCGTCACAATTGTTATAATTGTTGCTGTTGTTATTACTTAGCGCAAAAAGTAATGCAACCGACTTGGAATTCAGATGCTATTTACAAAGTATCAAAGAATTTTATGTTTCAAAAAACAAAAATATTAAAAAAGATGATTCCTCTTTTAGTAAAAAGCAAGAATTACAAGCTTTACTGGAATTATCCAAACAAACGTCCTTTAATCATGCGAATGGAAAAACTGTAAAAAAGTTAATAGACTCTATGGTATTATAAATATAAATGATTCGAATATACTCATATACATTTACATATCGCTAAATATTAAAATATTAATTTATTAATTACTTATTTATATTTCTTATAGCCTACATTAAAACATAGTAGCGTTGACTACTTGATTAGTGAAATTGACTCACTTGACCTAGACGACTCTAAAAAAAACCCCGAAGAGGTAATATATATATATATATATATATATATGTATACAATATAGATATGATTATTGTTGGATAGGACTCTAGATTTTTACGTTTTTATTTTAATATTTTATAAATAGAAAGAAGACCTTTCAAAATTTGATTTAGCTGAACAGTTTGGTACTCTTGCTCTTGATGATTCACAAAAAATCCCTGCACAAGAAGTAATATAAATACTTGTACATACATAAACAAATATAATAATTGTTGAATAAGATTCTAATTTGTTTTATTCTATTCCATTGTTTTATTAATAGAAAAAAGAGCTTCCAAAAGTGATAAAAAAAAAAGAACAGCAGTTTTTAGAATTAGTAAGAAAGATAGGATATAGGGATCCAACCACTGGTGCTCTTGGGATTTGGGACTCTACTTGGGAAAATTCAAGAAGGTTTACGCTTTCATGGAATAGCTATAAAAAATATAAAATAATTACCGGCGTCAGTGTGCCTAGAAATGGTATAATGGGGAAAGAAATTGTTTTAAAATTTACGAAGGATGCACGCCAAAACTATACTGTTCAAGAATTTGATGCTTGGTTATCTGCAATTCAAAATTACCCTGGTGATTTTATTTGATATAAATATTTATTAAAATATCCTGTATATATATATATATATATATATATTATTCTATTTCAAAATGACATTTTTTAAATATATTTGTATATACATATATGAAGACCCTTTTTAAATTGCATTTTTTTTTTTATTCAATTTTTGATATATTAATCAAAATAAATACCGAATATATATGTTTATTCATGAATATATATGTTTATTCATAAATATATATATATATATATATATATATATACATAAATATGATGGTATATCACAAATGTATATATTATATAAACTCATTATTAAAAAGAAATACATGATGTATATAATATATTTTTAAGTATATATATATATATGGTTTAAAATTCTTCTTCACTGCTACTTCCAGAACTTGATACTTCATCTTCCTGTCCTCTACCACCATCTATAAAATCAATGAAAGTGGAATAAAAAGTTATTAAAATCTATTACATTATATATGTTATCAACTTTTTTTTTATACTCTATTGTATATATTACCTAATAAATCTCTAAGTGAAGTTGGACCAGCAGCAGGACGATTAATATTTGGTGTTGAAGAAGTACCTTGTTGATGAGGAGACTGTCTATAATGATTTGGAGCCGAAGTTTCATTTTGAGAAGAAGGCTGAATAGATCTGTCTTCTGATAACCCACGAGTAATGTTTTCAGCCAATAAATCCATCACATCATCATCATCACTATCGCTACTACTACCACTTCCACTACTTCCACTATCATCATCTTCACTTGAACTACCTGATTCATCTGAAGATCCAGAGGATGAGCTACCAGAAGAAGAGTCTGAATCACTAGCAGCTACAGCTCTACGTCTAGCTTCTAATATAGCAGCTGGTGTAGTTTTTCCACCAGTTCTAGGTCGTTTATTTCCTTGTTGTTGTGGTAAGACAGGTGTGTTAATAGTTGCAACATTACCGGATGGAGACGAAGATACAGGTGCAATTGAAGGTGAGGCGTCATCCAACCGTCGAATAGGTGCTGATGCCATTTTAACAGGAGGACGACGTCGTTTTCCATTACTTTGTTGCTGTTGATTAGATATAGATTCCATACTTTGTGGTGATTTGGATGTCATGGTAGGTGTATTCGTGTCAAGAGTATTAGTAGGTATATATGGTGTTGTAATTGTTTCGAATTCAACGTCGTCGTCATCGTCGTCGTCGTCATTATTATTATTATTGTTATTGTTATTGTTATTATCTATATGTTTATTTTCTATTTCATCATCATCATCATCATCGTCATCATCATTACTATTAAGTATATCATCCATATCACGTAAAATATCGTCAAATGAATCAACAACCTCTTCTTTTTGGGTATCTTGTGGTTTCTTTGGAGGAGGTAATGCTAAAGACATAGGACTATCTACTTTAGACTTGGATGATGAATCTGTTGCTGTCTTATTATTACTATTGACATTTGTAGTTGAAGCTTTTTTAATTTTTTCAGTAGGTATACTTGTTGATGATTCCTGACTAATTTCTGTGTTTATTTTTGATGTTGAAGAAGAAGAAGGGGTATTAGAAGGCGTTCCTTTCTTTCTTCGTACTTTTTTCATTGTCATTTTAAGAGAAGGTCGTTCTAAAGTAAAGGTCTGTTTAAAATATATGTATAAAAGATTATTATTATTATTATTATTATTATTATTATTATTATTATTATTAGTTTCACCATAAAATTATATATATAAATATATATATATATATATATTATTACAAAAACTATAATTATTTTTGTATACCTGTGTTTCTTCATCAAAGACTAGTAAACATTCCATTTCTTGCAAGTTACCAGGAGTACCTTCATACGAAGCTACACCATCACCCTAAAAAAGGAGCATAATAAATAAGTATAAAAAATAATAAAAGTTTAATAATAATATAAACATACCAAAGCCCATTCTGCTATATAATTATCGTCATCTTGGCGAAGCGAAGCTTTTCTAGAAGGTAATGTTGGATCTAATTTGGAATGAACTATATTTAGAGTAAATATATTTATAAATAAATAAATACAAAGACTTTGAGTTGTATACCATATTTATTATTATTATTAATAATACATATATCTATATATATATCTATATATATATATCATATTTACTATCCTTACATCGTAGAGTATAAAAGCTTGAAGCATTATCGGATTTATCAAAGAGAGATTTGCCAATATTAATAGAATATGTACCAGGATTGAATTCACAACTCATTTAGTAAATTTAAAAAGAGAAGGAAGAGTAACTTTTTTAATTTTTTGGGTTAATTTTTTTTATGGATAGAAATTAAACCAATGAAAATCCATCATTTTCAATCTCCGTCTCTTCTTTTTTATATAAATTGTGTAGGGTGCTATTTTATTTACATTTTTTTTATTTTTATTTAACCATACTAAAACATACTTTAATATATAAACATTTCTAATTCATTACTAAGCAACATGTCATTTATACAAAACGATACTGAATTATTATATTTAAGAGAACATTATTCAAAGCATACAAATTGTAAAAATATGTTATCAAGTTTATCAAGTAATAGCCAGCTTAAACAAGAAGACCATGAAGATAATGAAGAAATACCTTGGAATTTAAAGCACTGGTTTAATAAGATGCATTTTCATGAAGACGATAACATTCAACAACAATTAAAAGACGACAAGCTTAATCGACTGGTGTCATTTCACCTCTAATCTACACCAACTATAACTATTTACAATATATATATATATATATATAAAATTGTAATAAAAAAAAAACAATACAAATACAACATACTCAATGAACATATATATATATACAAATAAATATATAAATAAATAAAAAAAAAAAAAAGATGATTAATAAAACCAAAAACAATAACAACAATTGCATTCTCAGTTTCACCAATACATCATTTAGCATCATTATATATATATGTATAAAAATCCATACTTTTATCATCACTTGGCATCATCATATATTAATTTATATTATTTACTATTTTACTTTTTAATGTTTAATTATTTTTATTAATAGATCTGTTAAAAAAATTTGAATCATAAATTTATGCTAGTAAAAGTTTTAGTTATAGGCTACGGAGTTCATTTATTTTATCATATGATTTTTGTCAATTGTACCAATTTTTTATCATTTTTAATAAAACAAAAATATCTATTTATAAAAAGGAATAGTATAGGACGATTATTACTATTATAATTATTTTAAAATATATCAACCAGCATTCTTTTTGTTTTACCTGTCAATTTGTAATTATTTATAAAATAATTATTTTGAAAATAAATAAATCTGCTACTCTTTTTGTTTCTTAAAACATAAAAGTTTACTACGTAACTTTTAGTTAAACTTATACTGTGAGACATTATTATTGAAACATTATTTTTAATAAAAGCTACTGAGCCACTTACAGTAAATAAAGTTAAAGAATAAATAATTTATTGGTGTTTATATTTATTATTCATTTATCTATATTTGTATTTATATAATTATTTATGCTATACATTATCAATAAATGTAAAATATTATTATTGTTACCATTATTTCAAAAAAGGAAGAAAATATCTATTGAGCAGTTTCGGTCAATTAAGGAAATAAAGTTATCGGTGTCTAAAATAGTTTATAATGGTAATTTTTTTTTTTTTTTTGCACCAGCCTTTTTTTTCGCCTTTTTTACAGGTGATTAATAAAAATTATATGTTCATAAAATGACTATTTTTTATAAAAGACTTCTTTAAATTATATTTGCTTTAAAACTACTTTAAATATGCACCATATAACATAAAAAAAAAAATTTTTTACATTCTTTTATTAATTTCTATGCAAATAGATCTTTAAAGAGGTATTTTTTAAAAAATATTTAAAGAATGGGATTTTCCAACTTGTAAGTTCAATAACCGACTATTCAGAAAATCATGAATGATTGGATCAAACTCACTATAGCAGTAGTACAAAAGTTTAATTAAAAAATCAAAATCATAAAAAAAAAGTGGCTGTGGTGATCAACAATTTATTAATCCTAGACAAATCAAAAAATCAAAAAACTAGATATCTCTTTCTTTTTATTTTTTATTTTTAATTTGTTTGACCTTTTAAAGTCCAATGAATAAGATATTATTAGCTCTTGCAACGTTATCACCGCTTGTTTTAGCGGTACTTCCACCACCAAGATTGAAAGGAGGTAATCAATATAAAATACAGACCAATAAAGGAAAAGATTTTATTCATTTATTATTTTTTCTTTTTTATTTTTTTTTATTTTTGGGTCTATTGTATTATTATAGGTTGTACCATAGTCGGTGACTCCAACGTTTATTGTTTAGGAGGTGTATCAGCAACTAGTAGTCCAACTTATTTAAATGATCATTATGTTTTAAAATTGAATCAAGATTATAAGGACCTTTCTTCTTTATCAAATGGATGGGAATCCTTAGCGCCAGCTCCTGAACCTAATAGTGAATTTGTTATGGCCCCTAGTTCTTCTAGTAGTTATTTTGTGAACGGTGGTACAGGCTCTAGTGATGGAAAGCCTTTATTATATCAAAGTTTAAGTTATGATACTCTTTTAAATAAATGGAATCAACTTCCTTTTAAAAATCTTACTGATAGTTTGGGTCAAGCGTAAGCTATCATATACATATATATATATATATATTCTATTTAATATTTTTATTAATTAGTTAATTAACTTACCAATTTACCTTTTTATGAATTTAGACGTGGTTCTTACGGTATTGTAAACCCTTCTGACAAACAAGTTTATATTTTCGGTGGTTATTGGTTAGTTACTATTATTATTATTATTATACTGATGATTTAGTTATCTTATTTATATATTTATTACTTTATTTATTGTTTATATAGGGACTCTACAATTGGATATCCTAGTGCTAACTATTCTAATACAATGTTAGTGATGAATCCTATGGTAATTTGACTAATAATAATAAAAATAGATGAAAAATATATTTAGATAAAATCAAATTAAAAAATCAAATTATCTATCTATCTATCTATATATATATATAATAGACAGGTACTTGGAACCCATCTATAAAAACTACCTTTGGTACAACTACTTCGCCATCTAGAATAGGTCATGTTTTGGTCATGGATGGTTTTCATATCAGTGTTGTTGGTGGTCTTGAAGTGAAAGTTGCTCCAAATGGCCCTCTTCAATGGTCGGCTGCTTCTATGAGTTCTATTCCACAATATAACACCATTTTAAGTACTTGGACAAATCAACCTATTACTGGTGATACTCCTTCTCCAAGATCTTATCATACTCTTTCACCTGTTGATATTCTTAATTATAAATATATATTGTTTGGTGGTCTTGATCCTAGTAAGTTGAATTATGTATATACACCACCTTATATTATAGTTAGTATTGTATTAGTTTATTTTATAACATCATTATTATTATTTTAAAAAATCTTTTAGCTTCAAATCAACCCGTCACTGATACTCTTTATACATTGGATATGGTTTCAAATGCATGGAAGAAAATTTCTACAAATGACGGTCCACGCCTTTGGTAATTTATATTAAATATAGTATATCAAAAATTAAAAATGATAATAACCACAATATATCAAATTTACTAAATTTATATATAAATATATCATTTATTTATTTATTATTTACTTAGGGGTCATTCTGGTACAATAAAATAAAATAATAAATCATAATAACAACAAATATATCAATATAATTTATAAAATAACTTATATTTTTCATTTCATTGTTTATTTATTTAATAGCCGTATCCTACAAATCAAGAACTGTACTTATTATGAATGGTGTTGATAGTAATGGAGTTGTCCAAAATAATGTGAACGTGTTTGATTCCGTAACTAATCAATGGCAATCCTCTTTCTCAACTTCTGCTATTTATACTTCTCAAAATGGCAATACAAATAACAATGGCAATAATGGTGGATCAAGTTATGGCACAATGTATGGCTATTCATCATCAAACGTTGCTGTTGCTGGAGGTATTAGTGGTGGTGGTTTTATCGTAAGTCATTATTCTTTATTTTCTTCTCATTAATGTATTTATTTATTATTATTATTATTATTATTTCTAAAAAAATGTATAGCTGAATTATTCATTTTAATAACGTGCTGATTTTTTTTTTATATTTATAATAGTTAATCTCATTGATTGGTGCTGCTTTATTCTTATTTGTGAAAAAGAATGAAACACATCAACCTGTTTCAACAGCGGTAGTGGCTGATGGACATCAATTAAATACGTTCAATAATGGATATGCAAAAGTGGAAGCAACTGATTATAATCAATATCCATCGACCATACCTCAACCACCACCTACAATGTCAACCAATGTAGCTCAAGGAGGCGAAGCAGCAAGTTATCTTCAACATCATTCTAATAACCAACCTAATCATTACCATCAACCTTCGTATAATTAATTTAATTTTATAGTATAGAACTAATCATGTTTATAACCCTCTCTATCTATTATTATATATTAAAACATTAATTTCTTACTAAAAAATATTTGTTAAAGTTTAGCCACTGTTTGAAAATAACTACATTTGGAATTTGTAACTATACTTTTTAACTTTATTTTATTTGTGTTTGTTTTTATGTATTACAATAATAATAATAATAATAATAAAGTGGCTATGTAACCTTAAAAAATAATTGGTAAACTTCAAAATAATACTTCTTTACCTTTTTTTAATTTACTGCCACATTTTTTTTATTAAAAAAAAAAAGGATGGTGATGATAGTATCTTTATTTTTGATAGCCAATTTCTTCTTTGGATTCATTTTTGCTGACATTTTATCTTCACTTTTTAGAGCGGGTATTTATTAAGAAAATGAAGTAAAAAAAAATTAAAAATAATAAAAAAGGAACAAAATGGCATAAAATCAACAAGCTGATTTGGTATAATCCTTTATTTTTGTTTATTTATTCGATATAATAATAATAATAATAATTTTTGTTCTTTTCTCTTATATCTATATGCACCATGAGTAAAATTAGCCTTCCTCAAAAAAAGTAGCTATCTTTCCTTTTTCCTCTTCGTTTTTCTCTATCATCTTTATTATTTTCTATCCTTTTTTTATACTTTTTTTTTTTTTTTTACCCTATATCAGTTTATTATCCTTTACTTTTACTTTATTTTAATTTTTTTTAAAAAAAAATAGTTTATTAAAATTATGATTTAGAAATATATACTTTTTTAAAACAACAAAATAAAATAAAAATAATAAAATTAATCGAATATAGATATTAAAATAAAACAATGATTATAAGTCCCAAACGATTTCTGTCATAAATATTGTAGTAGTTTGACGAGTACCACCAATAGCGTCCAAATCGTCTACATGAATTTTGATTTGTTCAGGTAAGTTATCTTCAGGGTTTTTTAGAGATACAGTCAAAGTAAGAGATCCTCCGGGCTCAACTTCACCAGTGCTATCAGCTGCCAAAGGTGATATTTCAATTAATTGCTCAGTTGGGAATTCAGTTGGTCCATCTACTGTTATTTTAAAATTCAGCGGTACTTTTGTTGCATGGTTAATTATTGTAAGTGGGTAGCTTTCAGGCACACATACAGCTGGTGTAGATTGTAATGATAACAAATCATCTTCTATGATGTTGTGCTGTAATAAATCATTATCAGTATTAGTAATATAATTTGAGTCAAGTTGTTGTTGTTGTTGTTGCTGTTGCTGTTGCTGTTGCTGGTCGCGATAATATGTAACCAGCTTAAAATCAAGACGGCGTTCACTTAAGGAAAACGTTGGAGTATCAACTAAAAATATTCTTACTGGTATTACTTCACGAACAGTCTGATCTTCATCTTTAGGGTTAGTTGTCACCCATAATTGTGCCATTATTATACCAGAAGAAGTATCTGTTAAATCAGGACGATCACGAGGTAGTCTTGTTGATTCATTTGGTGATGCACGAATTCTAACTTCCATTTTACCTTGAGCACTTACAGTGATGCCACCTTTAAGGGGTGAGTTTGAGTATCTCGATAGTACATCTAGTTTTATATAATCTTTCAAATCAGGACAAATATCTGCACCAATTTCAAATCTAATATCATCTTCAGTTGTATTCCGAATTGCAAACCAATTATCGCAAGTAACATTAGGATTAGGAATAGGGTGTTGTAAAGGTGGAAGTAATAATTCACCATCTACCAACCGATCAAAACATAATTCAAATCTGGTCATAACTGCTTTTAATCTTAATGCCATCACATTACATGGGTTTCTTTGATTGATTATGTGTATATCGTACCGTCTAATGCCAGAGTTTCTATCGTCTATTCTTTCTGGATCTAAAATACCTTCTACCATTTGGGTTTTGCGTGCTGGAACATAGAATCGTTTATCTTTAGTGAGTTGAGTGCCATTTTTATCCAAAGGAACAAAGTCAAAAAATAGTGGTGCTTGAATAGTATATACCATTGGAACATCAGCAACATTGTACACAGAAAATTGAAATTTTGTTGGTTTCCAAGAATTGACATGCCCAATTTGACCTAAATCTATTCTGTCTACTGATAAATTTGATAATGATACACAAAACAATGCTTCCAATTCTACTGCCATTACATCTACTTGTTGTCGCTCATCATATAGTATCAGCATACCCTTTAATAATCCACTTCTTCCATTGACAGCTAAACAGAGACCATCTTCAGATATTTTTTCGATTGAAGGACAATGTATTTTTACACGAACACGTTGGCCAGGTTGAAGTGAAAGTTGATTATTACTGCATTGATAAAATGGTTTAACAACTGATTGCTCTAGCATTGATGTTTCTATTATTTTATTTTGATCTTGTACCATCCAAGTAACCTTCACATCTACATCACTTGCTGCGAATAATAGCATAGGTTGCCCAGAAGTATTAGCTATTTCAATTTCACGCTGATAGAGTCTATTTTCATCTTCAGGAGGTAATTGCATCATAGTAAGTTTAGGTTCACCTACATGGTTTGGACCATTGTCTTCAGGATATACGTATATACTTTCCCACTTAATAGTTCTTAATGGGTATGCTTCACGATGATTACTGTGATATACATTAGTATCTAGTGCTATTTGTTTTGACGGTACTGATAAAAGATCCATTTTTCCACAATCTACGAATAATCGTACTTCAATTTCAAATATTTCATTACTGTTGTGCTTGTTAGTTACTAAAAGTCTTTCGTTTAATAATCCAAATCGATAAGAATAAATACGGAATGTAATTTGAGCTAGAGATGTTGCCAATGTATCAATGTAATCTTCATCATCCTCACCAGTTTCTTCCGTACTAGTAGAACTACTAATACCTTTCCATCCTTTTAAGGTACCACCACGACGGTCCAAAACAATATTACCACTTGTACATTCAACTTCATAATCTAAAGGAAGTTTTCCAGATTTATTTTGTATAGTAAATGCTCCATAAAATTCTTCATTTAGGAGATCGGTATAACCCAAGTTAATTATCTTGTGAGATACTTGAAGATGCGATTCACCAATAACTGTAGTAAACTTCACTGTCTGTGTCCATAGAAGATTAACTGAAATAATAATAATAATAATAATAAGTTTATTTTAATATATATATATATATATATTTACCACTCAATTTAAAGTTATCTTTTTTTTTTTTTGTAAACGCCATTCCTCTTCTCTGTTAATTTGTTTTATTTTATTATGTGTAATATAATTCTTACTGTTATTTTCTTCATCTTCATTCTTGTTAAAAATAGAAAATTTGATACCACCAACTAGTGTACGACAATCATCAACTGTATTACCCAAATATCCTGTCAAAAGATTTGGTTGGATAGCAACCCAAACTGTCATCAGACTACCACTTTTAAAAGGCATCATATCTACCAAACCACGTTCGCCAAATTCATCCATAAATATAAGAACTTGATGTGAAAGATTACTTTGACATGAGATAAAGATGTCTTCATCAGTAATATTTTTAATCAGTAATGGAGTGACTTGAGAAAACTTATTACCAGGATCTACATAAGAAAATCCAAGATCCAATTCACCATGGGTATCTTCCGATAAGGAAGGAAAAGATAAATATTGATTGCGGTGAACAAGACAATGTAGAGTAAAATGTTGTAAAACACCAGTATCATCATTACGAAGTGCTAATGTATGCTGTTGTTTTCCTACAGTTGTTGGTAATATTTCAAATGTAATTTTACGAGTTTCATTAGGATCCAATGGTGTAGTTGCAGTTGGACATATAAAAAAGTCTTTTTCATCTTCACTAACTACAAAACTATACGGTAGTTGTTTATCTGATTCATTAGTGACACGTACATAAAATGTGGATCGTTGATTTATCTCTGCCCTTTCCGCATCAAAGTTTGTTCTTTCTAATTTAAGAGCTTCGGTAGGCTGGTCGGTATTAATTGATATATGTGCAGGTTCATTTGTAATAGTTGTGTCAGCAATAGTATTAATTGTAGTATTAGTTGCAGTAGTTATAATAGAATGTGGTGGTGATGACGATGGTGTAATTCCAGAATCTCCATCTAATGATAATGCGCGAGAATAATCTGCTTGATTTTTACATATTAAAGCTGTATACATGACACTTTTACAAACATCTGTATTTTTATATTCATGAACTAAGATTCTTCCTTTAACTTGAAGTGGTGGCATATCAGTATCTTGGAATGATTCACCTTGCTTTAAAGGTCTCATAACAGCCTTAAGATGTACAGTAATTGTTTTAGTTGCATGAGGGTCCAAAGGAAATACTACACTTTCAGAAGTCTTTTTGTATATCATTGCACTAGGATCCTTCATAGTAGCAGAAGTAGGAGTGGTAGGATCTTGATCTTTTTCAACATTTGTTTCCTTAAGTTTTTCCAGTTTTTTCAAATATTTTTTGATTTTATCAGGTTGGTTTTTACGTTTAGCAATTTTTAATTTTTGCTCCAAATTTTCAATTTCTTCTTCAGCTTCCTTTGTAAGAGTCTTTTTTGATTCATCGTCTTCCACTATAAAATCAAATTCACCAAAATAGCATCCAAAGATAGCTTCATTAGGGTCAACTCTAACTTCAAACATGCGTGATTGTTTATTCGTATTCGTAACAACAATAGTTTCACTATGAGAGCAAGCTTGATCCAATAAACATGGCCCAAAAGCCAATTCCAGAGATTGAATATAAAATGTTGAAGGTTTACGCACCATTGCTTTAAGTGAAAGAACTTGATCATTGTTACTATCACGGATATTTTCAACTATCAGTCGTTCCATAAATGGTCCAGGTAAAGTCGGTTCAAATGTAAATTCAATCTCCCTCTTACCAAAAGCACGTACAACACCATAACGTCCAGCGCCTAAGTCAATGTCACCTGAAGCAATTGATCCTGATTTACGTATAGCATAAAGCAGGGGTGTTTCACTACGATTGTGTAATAAAATAGATTTTGCATGACGTTCATTTCGTTCTACAATTCCAAAATTAATATTCTTTTGACCTAGATCCATTACTGAACGACAGAGTTGAGCACGTACAATTACTTCACGTAAAGGAATATCATTTTGATTTAAATCTAACAAGTTTTCAAACTCTGTTTGTTCAATGTCACGGTCAAAATCTACTAGCCGCAAAAAGATACGAGCGTCTTGTTTTTTAGGAGCACTTTGTATATAAGGTTTATTGGTGCCATTTGGAGTGTAAACAATAACTACTTCTTCTTCACCTTCTGGATCTACATGAACTGTTGATGTTTGTACTAAATCACCTTTTTCTATTAATCTATTCATTTCATGTCGCCATGCTAACTGATGTCTAACAAATTGCTCTTCTGCTGATTGTTTAGGAAAAAGCGGGGTTGACGCTTTTGATTCGTGTTCAAGTACTGATAAAAGATCTTCAAATGGTACACGAGTTTTGCCTGTGATGTCAGACCAATTTAAATTTTTTCTTGATTTATATCTGGCAGCCGTAATTCCCATTGATCGATGTGATGCTGAAAAAGAGCCTTTTTTACTACTTCTATCATTCAACATATTATTAACTACATTTTTATCCTTGATATCATTACTATTGCTATTAATACTGTTACTGTTGTTATTATGTTTAGCTGTAGTGTTCACATTTTTGTCATCATATTCATTACTTCTATTATTCTTGTTATTAATATTGCTACTTCTATTCCCATTACTACTGATATTTTTATTTATGCTATTGGCAATATTGCTTTTGTTGTTGTTAATTTTGTTGTTTATGTTTGTATTTACAGTAGAATTGTTATTGTTGTTAATATTTACATTACGTTTAATATTTTTTTCATTTTCCATTGCCAAACTAGTCATGTCACGCAAATCCCAGAGCTCTCTTTTATTAACTGATCTTAGTAAGCGCCGTTTTCCATTCTTTACTGCAGGAGTGGTAGCCAAATCCAAATAAGCTGTAGTGGAAAAGGCTGCACGATCTGCACGAATAGCACGTTTTTGTTGCAATTTATCAGGTGTATTATTACTACTGTTATTATCTAAAAGTAGCCGTTGTAAATGTATACGATGATCCTTTTTTTTCACAGTATGTTGATTGTGATGATTGTGATGAGTAGTGTGAGTTGTTGATGGCGATGAAGTTAAAACACGAGTTAGAGCACGCTTCTTTTTTACGTAAATTGCTATATCATCAGGTGCTGAAGTGGTGATATCTAGTGTCAAAGGTTTGTTTCTAATATTTTCTACAGTAAACGTTCTAAGAGAAGGAGAATTTAAGGCTATAGATCCAAAATCTAAATAGTTTGCACCGGTAGCTGTAAGAATACGATAGAATAAAGAATGGAATGTAACCCTATTTTTATCTATATTGGTGCTTTGTACTTCAATGATTTGATCGTTGTCATTATTTAAATAATTCACCAAAGTAATTTGCTTTCTATACTCTGGGTTCACCTTGCGGGGATATAAATCAAGTTTGAGTTCAACATAGCCACGTGGTTGAATTGAAATTTCACCTCTTAAACAATTTAATACTTTTGACGTGAATTCTAGTTCTACTCTTGCCATAATATCAGAACGATTAAATATATTGATAGGTATGGATTTAAGAGTTCCAACATCAGTATCCCCAAAATTTATTTCTTTAGGAATCACTTCAACGAAAGATGTACATGTTCTTGCCCTACATTGAATGGATTTACGCTCTTTAGGCTCTGTACTACGATAAGTGCCATATTCAAGTACAATTCTAAAATTCCGCCGTATTAACTGCCCAGCATTAAAATCATTTAAACTTGCATCTTTTTTAGGTCTGTAGGATATTTGTATAGTTCTTTCTTTGCCAGGTTTTAATAAAAGATCTTCAATTCTTGTATAATTTTCAACCGGATCTATTTTTTTTATATAAAAAAAAGAAGAAAAAGAAACATAGTTAATTTAGTAAATATATATTATTTACATTTATATATAGGTTTACAAAAAAAAAAAAAATACTTACGTGAAGATGGTTGAGTTTTGGCTTCTGAATCAGTTGTAGATCTTACAGACATAGTAGCTGCTGATGGAGTATAAATACGAGCACCAGTGCCCCAAACACTAGAGGACTCCATAGAAATAGGTGAAGAAGAGCGAGAAAAATCACTATCTGTAGCTGAGAGTTCGCTAACACTAGCAATTGTAGTTATTGGTGTCAATAATAAATTACGCTGTGGCAAAATCTGTTGTTGCTGTTGTTGTTGTTGGTCAGTATCATCAGCTGTGTCCAAACTTGACTTGATATCAAATACAACATCACTAACACCTTCAGGTATAAAACGAATTTCCAAAGTATTTTCACTAATATTATTTAACACCATTTGCTGTACTTTCCATTGACCAGAAATGCAATCACCAAAATCTATTATATTTCCACTTGATATTACCAGGGATTCCTTATGTGCAACAGACCTTACAATAGCATGGATTTTAACTTGGATTACGTTACGAGCATCATTTAAATTTTCTAATTGTAAATCATAACTGAATTCTCCAACTTCTTTAGGTGTAAAAGTAATACGAATACGCATATGAGAACCACCTTCAATAGGACCATGATCTATTAGTTCAGTTGTATCTACGTTCATAAAATGAAGCCACCCTTCGGGTAAGTCTACAGTATTTAATTTCCAATATAAATCGATGTCTGATTTGTTTTTTAAAATAAAATCTTGAGAGTATGTTTCACCCATGATACAATCGTCAAAATTGATTCCAGTTTCAGCAACATCCGTCCATAAAATCGATTGACAAACGTTTGCACGAAACTTGATTGCTAATTGATAGTCTGGAACGTTGCATGATATATCAAAATATCCAAAAAAGAATATACTACCAGTGACATTATACCAGCCGAATGTGTCCGTTTCGGATTGCTGTAAATAAACACCATTGTTATTGTTATTATTGCTATTTCCATTATTACTACCACCACCACTACCACTACTAGCAGCAACTCCTCCACCAGTTGTACTATTATCATCATCGTCATCTCTAGCTTCAGGTAAAAATCCAATTATTAAAGGTTTTGTTTCATGAGGTAATAAAGTTAATTCATCTATATGATTAACTTGATTAAATAATTCGTTACAAGGTTGTCTAATGATTATTTGTTGCGATTGTTTTTGTAAATAGGTTTGAGACCAAGCTACTGTATTTGTTGTTTCATCGCCTACATCCCATTCTATTAAGTTTTCATTATCTGTTTGAAAAATAAGCTGATTACGTAAATTTGATCGCATACGCACAACAATTCGTTTGTTTGTCAAGTTGGAAATATGAAGTCGTTTTAAAGCATGTAATCCATTTTCATACACTTGATCCATAGTCAGCCGACCATGTATATCCACCAATTCAAAAAGAGTTGCATCCTCGCTGTCATCTTGCCCAGACATTGAGGATCTTTGATAGCAAAGATGTAAAATAAATTTATAAGCTTTTTTTTAAATAAAAAAAAAAAGCAAGTGAAAGAAAAAAAAAGTGGTGAGAAAGAAAAAGAAATAGGGAAAAAATCACTTGTTAAATAAAAAAAATTGGTGGTATGTTTTTTAAAATTCCGCCGGGAGAAAGATTTTTTAAGCTCTATATTTTTTTTTAAACCAGTTTCTTTTCACTTTTTTTTTTACTTTTTAAATTAATTTACTTTATTGACACGTAGTTGTATATATTCTATTTTCTAAAATATAATAATATATCCATTAAATACATTTATTATAATTATCGTAAAAAAATATTTATTATAGCCTAATTAATATTTTATATCAATTTTTACATATACACTCTTATTTTTTTATCCATTCTTTTTATTATTGTTATTATTACAAATATATCCCTCATTCATTTCAAACAAACACTTCCTTTTTTTATTATTAATTTTCTCCAAGACGAATATATAAAAATATTATATAATTCTTTTTTTAAGTATCTCGTCGGATTTGATAAAAGATAAGAGAAAAAAAAAATGACGACTATCAATTCAAAAGAAAGTACCACTTCAGAAGTTTCAACCGCAGAAGACAATATATCAATAACATCAATAGATCAAGGCGAATCATCAAAACCAACTGCAAATACAGTCGATATGGGTCCTGTACAAGCTTATGCAAAATTAGAAGGTGAACGATTTTGCTATTATATTCGTACACTACAAGTAACTCTAGGTAGAAAAGTAAATCGACAAGGTAAAGCAGACAGAGTTGATATTCCATTAGGCAGTACAAAATCGGTATCCCGCCAACATGCTAGGCTTTTTTATAACTTTACTACCCAACGTTTTGAAATGATGGTTATTGGAAAAAATGGTGCTTTTGTTAATGAACAATTTATTGAACGTGGTATAACTGTTCCTCTTGAAAATCGGTAAGATAAAGAAAAGAAAAAAAAGAAAAAAAGAAAAAAAAAAAAAGAAAAACACGCATAAGGTATTTTTTTAAAAAAAATTATTAATGAACTGATTGATTATTAACATATACCTATTTTAATTTATTCAGTACCAAGATACAAATAGGTGAAGTTCATTTTATATTTTTATTACCATATACGGATGCTGACGATGCTAATCATAGTCGTGATGATTCTAGTAATTACGTATCTACACCTCTAAACTCGGAAAAACAAAAAAAAAGAAAAGCAACGCAAGATACGAGCGTTGGTGGGGAAGATGATGAATTGGATGAAATCGATGAAGAAATGAAGAAAACAATGATTGGTTACCCAGGTGTACCTAATCCATATATTGGAAAAGAAGATAAACCTCCATTTTCCTATGCCAATTTAATTGCTCAAGCCATAAATGCATCTACAGAAAAAAGAATGACACTGAATGAAATATATACTTATTTATCAACGACTTATCCATACTTTAAAAAAGTTTCATCAACTGGTTGGCAGGTAATATTAATATGATGTGAATATATAGTTATAGTATTAAATAAATGCTAATATTAATATATATATATATAATGTCTATGATTATTTTTTTAGAATTCTGTACGCCATAACCTTTCATTAAATAAAGCATTCATTAAAATGCCAAGATCAAACAATGATTCCGGAAAAGGTGCTTTTTGGACTATTGACCCTAAATTAGAACATAGTATCTTTGCGACTAACGTACCAATAAAACAACGTAACAATAAACGAAGCAACTCTTCTATTAGTTCAAGTAAAGAAGGCGACGATAACAATACAAATAATTCTGTGGATGGATCTACAACAAAACGTTCCAAAAAAGAAAAAGCTGCGACAGATACTATGGAAATTGACATTATGAAAGATGACCAACCAGTATCTGGTGAAGCAACAACATTACTACCAACGAATTCAGCAACAGCAACAACAACAACGAATGCAAGCATAACCACAACAGATATAACAACTGTTACTGAAAACGAAGCAACAACTTCATTACAAAAAGATGATACATCTTTGGATATATCGGCGGCATCTGTTAATGAAAAAACAATTTTGACAACTGCAAATACTCAAGTGGATCCAAAATCCGAACCAGTTTCTAACATTGATAAAAATGACAACGAAAATAATAAAATAGATCAAGATAAATCTTTAATGCCCAATGTAGGGCCTACTTCTCCATCATATTCAGCAACAACAATATCTAAAAATAATAATGACACTCCTAAAGAAAATACTTTACAGTCAGCACCAACATCATCATCTTTAAAAAACTCCACAGATAATACAGTATCCTCTATCCCAACTACACAAACATCTTTAGCAAACTCAAACCCAATTAATAACAATAACAATATTATTAGTAACAATAGCAACATCGTTAACAATAACAGTAATAACAATAGTGTCACTAGCAATAATAATATCAGTAATAATAATACAAAAACAAATACAAATAGTACTACTAAAAATAAGAACAATAATAATAATAAAAATAACAACAATAATAATACTCCAGTTAGCAACACACCTAATGTCCACGCACAAGCCCAGTTACAACTACAATTACAAAATACCATTCGCCAGCATTTGCTGGATCCTATTAAAAATCCTTTACCACCTACTATTGCACAACTTTTACCTCAAGCTATTGCACAATTACCACCACAAATAGCAAATCAACTTACATCTACATTAAATGCTGCTTTACGTGCACAACAACAGCATCAATTACAATTACAGCAACAGCAACAACAACAACAACAACAACAACAACAACAACAACAGCAACAACAGCAACAACAGCAACAACAGCAACAGCAACAGCAACAACAACAATCTTCGCCACTATCTTCATCTACACAAACCACTTCTACACAAGAATCCACATCATCAATATCATCTGTATCATCAACATCAGCATCTACAAATATTACTAAAGACACCAATGATCCTGGCACAATCCAAACGCCACAAGAAAACAAAACTGATGTAAAAGATTCTTCATCCTCTTCTACACCAAACGATGTGAAGGTAGAAAATGTGAAATTCGAAAATGAATAAACCAACTTTATATTTTTTTATAATTACATTGGCGATCATTTCCATATAAAAACAAACCTGTATATTTCCTTTTTTTTTTTTTTCAAAAAAAAAAAAATCACAATTATAATAATAATAATTTATTATTATTATGTTTATTATATTTCTAGTATCACTATTTATTATAATTATGTTATTATATATAAGTTATTTATGCACTTGCTGTACAATAAACTTTATGCTTGTTTTTATGATTATTTATTTATTACTAGATCATATCAACCTGTCTTTTATTTTTATAATCATATATAATAAAAGATTATATGATTTTATATTTTTATTTTTAATAAATATAGCGAATACATAATACGAATAAATAATGATAATACATATATATTAAAAAAGATTAGAGGATAGTAAATAAAATAGAGTAGATAACAATAATAGTATAATATTAATATATAAATAATAAGAATGATAAAACAAAGTATAATAGAAACATAAAAAAAAAAAAAAAAAAGGTGATTATATTTAAGCAGCAGTTGTGGTAGGAACTGTAGTAGTTGCAGCAGGAGTATTATTACTATTATTGTTATTTTTAGTATCTAAAGCTTGAACAAGAGTAGACATATCAAGAGATGTTTTTTTTGGTTGATTATCGTTATCGGTATTATTATTTTCTTTTCCAAGAGCTTCTTTTAATTGAGCAAGATTAAGACCACCAGAACCGCCACTGGCAGAACGCATTCTATTCATGGCTTTTACAGCACGAACAGCACTCTTAAATTTACCACGAGCATTGAAGTTAGTACGTACTGTATCCAAGATATCCACATCTAATGCTTCATTTCCAGTCATCCATTTATTTTTTAAAGCTTCTGTTGCAGTGGGACGTTGACTAGGGTCCAATTGTAATAAACTTTTAATAAAATCTTTGGCATCTTGTGATACATTTCTCCAATATCTTTCATGAAATTCATATCTTGCGTGTGTTATTTCATCTTGTAATTCTACAGGATCTTCAGCTTGGAATGGTTGATAACCACAAAGCCTATAAAAATAATAAAAATTGCAATGAGAGGGAGAGAGAATTAGTTTGATTGAACGAAAAAAAAATAAGAATATATAAAAATCAAAACTTACAATGTATAGGTAATGACACTATAAAATTAGAAAGAAAGAAAAAAGAATTTAAAGAAATATAATATATATTAATAAGTATGGTTTAAATATAGAAATCTTGCATAAATAGTAATTTTATATTATTTATTATTACCCAATAGCCCACATATCAACAGGAGCACCATAACTTTTTCTTAATAATACCTCAGGTGCTAAGCATTTTTAAAAAAAAGAAAAAAAGAAAAAAGAAAAAGAAAAGAGTAATAAAAGAAACCATATAAATTGAATGAGAAAGGAATAACGATTATAGAGTTGATTATATTATATATATATTTACCGACATAGCCAGGAGAACCACATACAGTATCTAAAGAATTTTCACTGTTTCCAACTTTAGCAATCCCAAAATCACAAATAACAATATCAGAATCAGAATCTTGAGTTTTGAAGAGAATGTTTTCAGGTTTCATGTCTAAATAAATAAAAATAAAAGTTATATTATTATTATTATTATTATCGATAAGTCATGTGAGTTCTCAAATAAATAAAATAAAAAAAATAAAAAAAACTATATCCAGGAATTAAAATCATTAAGTAAATGACTTTTTCCAGTAAGTGACACAATTCAATAAACTATAATAGAGAGAGAAAAAAAAACTTTTTACGTACCTCTGTGGACAACATCATGATTATGAAGATATTCTAAACCAGTTAAAACAGACTTCATAACAAGTACAGCATCTTTTTCAGTAAATTTGCCTCGTTCAAAGAGTCTTTCAAATAATTCACCACCTGTGGCTCTAAAATAATATATTAAAAAAGGTTCGATAGTGAATAAATCCGGTCTATTTTTTTTTTATTATTTTTATTTACTATTTATTATTGTTTAGTGTAATAAGATAACACAAAAAACGATAAAATAAAAACAACCTTTCCTCTTTTTTTAAAAAATAATATAAAAAAATACTTACAATTCAAATACTAAATAAAACTTATCTCTATAATAAAATATAAAAGGAGAATAAAATAAGAGAGTATTAATAATGATAGCCCATTAATATTATATTGTTTTATTTAATATGATATAAATATTACCTTGACTCAAACCAATCAAAGAATCCGATAACATTTGGATGATCTAATTCTTGAAGTACTTTCATTTCATCGAACACCATATCAAAATGACCTTTAACACCTTTTTTTGGGATGACTTTAATAGCAACTGCTTTGTTATCAAATATTCTTTTAGCACGCCTAACTGAACCAAATGTTCCACAACCTTTAATAATAATATATAGTATATGATAACCATAATAATAATAATAAAGTTACTACTAAAATTTTATTTTCTTATTTTCCTAGATATAGTGTTATTTTAAAATAATACCTAATTCTTCAGCAAATTCATAGTTTTGTTTTTTTTCATATGATTCAGGTTGAGGAATACCACCATGAACTAAAGTGTCGAGAGCGCCAAATAAACCCATAATAGAAAAAAAAAAAATAGTAATAAAAAGAGAGAGAGAGAGAGGGAAAGAAAAGAAGGGAAGAAAAAAAATAAAAGTGAGAAAGAAAAAGAAAAAGAGAAAAAAAAAGCTAAAATAAAAAATCAAGATTGACATTTGAAATTCCGTTTTAGGTTTTTAATTTCATGTACATGTACTTAGCTCTTCGCTTGGCAATATTACTATTACTATTATTATCATACAAAAGGTTATTTGAAAAGATTATATCATATTATATATAACTTTATTATACTTAAATATTGAGGTATTTAACTATAAAAACAATTTTGAGCCAAATTCTTTTTTTTAACTCTCAAGCCACACTCATAAAAAGGCATTAGTTTTTTTTTGGTAATATCCATTTTTGTACACTTGCTGATCTATTAATTGTTTAATATAACAAAACTAATAATATTTATTTATATAATAAAACAATAAGATCAAAAAATGGTTATTTTTATTATATATTATATGTTTTTAGATGTATTTTGTTATAAATAATAAGCAGCATAATCCATACATATTAATCTTTTCTACTTTATTTATTTTATATATACTCTGATATATAAATTAAGCTTTTTGCAAATAATATATTTAAAAACGACGGAGAATGAAACTTTCGATCATCGTATATCTTTACTTTATTATTTAAAACTTAATACATGTGTATATTTTTATTTTATTCACCCTAAAGATTAAAATTTTTATACATATATTCATCTATATTATACTATAAAGAATTTATATAACGGTATGTTTTTTTTTTCTTTTTTCTTTTTCAATAAAGCAATATAGATAAAAAAACTATAAACTGAGTTTTAAATGCATTGTTTTTAAAAAAAAGATTTTTCAAGCTTGGATTTTTTTATCGCTCTTCTTTACTTTTTTTTTAAAAAAATATGATTATAAAAAGCGCTAGAGCAGCACTTATAAGCAATTATGAAGTATTGAATTTATTAAAAGAAAGACATGAATATCAAAGAGAAAAACAAATAGATAATCCTGAATTAGAATACCCTGAACATTTAAGAACTATACAATTTGAAGTATGTAATATATGTGTATAAAAGAAAATGATATTTACTTACATATATATTTTATTTATAGCTTAACACCAATTAACTATTTATTTTATATAACTTTATTATTATTATTATTATTATTATTATTATTATTATTATAAAGCTTACTGGATACTTGGAAAAAACACCCGTTAATTCACAAACAACCGAACAAATAAATACTTTTTTAAAAAATATATCACAATATTCTTTAACTCTTGGTGAAAAATTACAAATTTTAAATTTAAGGCCAAAAAGCGATGTTGAGATATACTTGGTAAAATAAAAAAATATGGATAAGTAATAATAACAATAATATATAATAATGATGATTATCTAATATATATATATATATATATATATTGTTTATTTATTTATTTTTATACAACAGTTGATTGAAGAGTGTGAAGAACGTTTTAACGAAGAAGACTTGGAAAATATGCTTCATTTAATAAAAACAGATTTACCACATGAAGAAGATGAAATAGAGGATGCGGATATGGATGAAGAAGAAGAAGATAATGAAGAAGAAGAATAAAATAAAAAATACAATACATCATTTTTTATTTTTATCTTAATGCATATGTTATATATAATATTTTTTACTTGGCAATTCCCATTTTGTTACCATAGTAAAGAAAAAAACAGTTTGTACAACCTTAAATTCTATTTTAAATATTTCATTTCACTTTATTTTTATTTTTTTTCTTTCCCCTTTCCTTTTTACTTCTTTTTTTTATCATATAAATAATAAAATGGATACAGAAAAAAGTAAAAAGCATGGCGTTATTGAAAGACAAACTACTTTTGGTCCTAGTGCTCCTATTGATGAATGGGAATTAGAAAAAGCTACTGTAAAATACACATCCCTTTTTCATTTTATTATTTTGTTCATTTATCAATACCCATATTTATTTGTATATATTATTTCTTTATTACTTTTAAACATAGATTGTTCGTGAATCAAAATTAAATAAAGAAAGAGCTGAAAGGTTACAGCAACAGTTGGAAAGTGATAGACGTAAATTCGAAAGGAATACTTCTAAAGTAAGTTAAATATGTGTATACATGTATAAAAATGAATGAAAAAGTGATAAATAAAAAGGAAATAGGTTTATTTATATTATATATATATATATATATATTATTATATTATATCTTAGTTGTTAAAAGAAGTCAAATTAAAAGAAGCTACTTGGGAAAAACATAGACAAGAAACCGACGAACGATGGATGAAACAAGTAATTCTGGATTATATTAAAATAAAATAAATTATCATTATTTTTGCGTATTGATTATTATTACTATTGCTAACCATTGTATATTTTCTCTTATTTTTAAATTATATTCGATATAGATTCTTGAGTTACAGCAGCAACTAGAAGATGAACGACTTAATCACGAGGAATCAATGAAAGATATGAAACAACATATAAGCCAAGCTTTAATAACAGAGCAAGAAAAACATGATAGAAGAGTAGCTAATTTACATGAACGATTGGCCATAAAAGAAAAGCTATTGGAAAAGTATTTGAATTCCGAAAATGCATCTTCTCCTTCTATTCACGCTGATATTTTGTCTTCACCTATGACACCTTCTATCTTACAACAACAATCGGATGAATATACCAGTAATAACAATGATAATGGTAATGATTATATCGAAAATAAGTCACCTGCTAAATTCAATAATAATACCTTCAATAATAGTAATAAAATACAACTTTTACAACATCAACTTAAAGAAGAAAAGGAAAAATACAAACTTCTTGAAAAAAAGTACGAAGCAATTTCTCAAACAGTTAATACAGCTAATACTAGCATCCCATTATCTTCATTGCCACCTTCATCATCCCCTTTACCATCACCTATTACACCTACTTTTTCAACTTCTTTATCATCACCATCATCAACAAGTAATAATAATGAAATAAACCATGAATTGATGGAAATGGAGTATAAAAAAAAAATACAATCATTAATTGATAGTCATAATGAAGAAAAAAAAAGATTACAATCGTATTTTATGAATGAAAACAGTACACTGACCATGCATTCTGAAGCTAAATTGCAAAACTTACAAAGCGAGTATGAAGATATCTTACGAGAAATGAAAGATCAATTTAATAGCGAAAAGGAAGTATGGCGAATTGAACAACAAACCCAATTAGATGAATTGAAAAGACAGTTAAATGAACAATATTTGGATCAACAAAGAGAATCTGAAACAGTGTGGCGAAATAAAATCAAAGATATTGAGACATCTTTATCGCAGGATGGGTTAGCTATTCAATCACATTGGGAAGCCAAAATTGAACTTTTAACATCAGAGCATGAAAAAGAATTGTTACGTTTACGTGGAGAGTTGGATGTGGTGAAATCACGTTTGGGAAAAGACATTGACCGTCGTCATTTGGTGGAAAAAAAATTAAAAGATTTGGAAATCACTTATCAGCAGCAATCTCAGTCATATATGAAACTACAAGATCAATTAAATAGTTTTAATCAACAAAAAATTCAATTATCAAAGGTAAACAATAATAATAGTATTTAATAAAATAATAATAATATATAATAGTTGATCTAATTTTATTAGTATCAATATTATTATTTTTATATTTTACAAAGGTAATGAAAGACTATGAGTTAGTTAAAAATTTAGCAATGAAATTATTACCTACAACTTCAATAAAACATTATCAAAACAACAATTCATCTGTCTCTGTGGTTGATATTTTACAACAAGCAATACATTATGTAACGCGTTTACAAACCTATTCTTCAAGTCCTAAAATGGTAACTTTAATAATAGAATTAGTAAAATCATTTATATGCTCATTTTTTCCGATTTACTTATTTTCTTCTTTTTAATATTACATTATTGTTGTTATTATAGACAATGTTGGAATCATATGAATATATTGAAAGTTATCCAATCGAATAACCATTGATATCATTAAAATTATTTATACTTTTAATAATAGTACATATCGTATATACTTTTTATCTTTTTATTTTTATTTATTTATTTATTTATTTATTATATATACTCTCAGTATTTATTATGTATTATAAAATTGAAAACTTTATTCTTATTATTATTATTACTAAAAATATAAATAAATAGCATGTTAAATATTACCCATTAAATATATAAACGTATAATAAAAAATGCATCTATAATTCATTTATAATTTTTTAGCTTTACTTGTAACCATATTTTTTAAAAAAAACATTTTAAAAAAGTGAAAGACTTCTGATTTCTTTTATTTCTTAAAACTAAAGAGACTATGTAAAATTTATTTAATGATAATAAGCTACTACTAGGATCTCCTTGTGCCTCATTAAATCATTATTAAAGTGACAGAATGTGGTAGGGAATTAATGCAATGACCGAATGATATATTATATTGTCAAAAAAGTAAATGATTGTAAAAAGAAAAATAAGAAGAACAAATCATCATGAACATCAACGTGCCAATATCTTAAATAAAAAAGTCAATTACATTAAATAATAAAAAATAATTACCTTGACAACTAAAAAAAATGATATCTGGAGTAATAATATAAAAATACTAGCACTTTGAATAAAAAAAGTTAATTATTTCGAATAATAATAACGAAAGTTTAATTTTGAATTTTATGAGTACTATCTTGTTTAAAAAATGACTAAAATCAAGAAAAAAAAAAAGCTAACCATTTTGAACAAAAAAAGATCATTACTGTAATTAATAAAACTAGTTACATTAGATAAAAACGGATCATAAGCTCAATTAAAAAAATCAGTATCGTAGATAAAACAGGATTATCACTTTGAATAAAAAAAGATAAAACTAGAAATAAGAATTCAATCAAAAGTTACAAAAGATCATCCAAGTATCCTAAACGACTAGTCGGGAACATTGAGAAACTAGCCAAAAAGATTGTAAAAAAAAGAAAGAAAAATCAAAAAAGGTTCTGAAAAACATTAAGTTTCAACACCAAGAGTATAAATGAAACCAAACATCGAAAAGAGCTCACCAAAAATAAACAATCAATTAAAAATAAAAATAAAAACACAAATAGAAATGAAAGATCATTAACACCAGAAATAATAAATGGGTGTTACTTAGAATAAATAGTAAAAGATGAATATCAATAGCTATTAGAGTCTACCACGAGAAATTATAAACCACTGATACCAGCAACTAGCAGTTAGTTAAGTCAAACATGGATGGAAATTATAAACCTTCAAAAATCAGAAAAAATCAGCCAGAAACTATAAATAAATATTTTGTTAAACTAAATAAATATGTCTACAAATTAGTTTTATTATAACAAAAAAATACAATTTGTGATTAGAGAGCAAAAATGATACTTGATATTAAAAAAACACTACCAAAAATAATACACTAACTATTATAATACAAAATAAACTTATTTTGCAAAGTCAAAAAAAAAAAAAAAAAAAAAAAAAAAAAAAAAAAAAGAATATACATAGATTAGATTATTATACTACAATATTCATACATGAATATATATAATAATAGAAGAAGAAATAGCTTTTATTATAAAAAATATAATTCCTTAAAAAATTAGATAGCGTCTGTTAATTTTTTTTTCATTTTCGAAACTCTATTAATCTTTATTCTCTATTTTATTACTTTTATTTGATACTAGTTAGAAGATTGGGAGCAAGCAATACAGCTGTATGTTTATATATGTAATTATTTATCGAATGGATAGAAAGTAATTTGGAGAAAATAACCTTTTTTTAATATTAATACATTTTTTTGTAGCAGTTTTTTTTTTTCATTACTCCATAGTAATGAATTTTAAAACGTATTTTTATTTAATTAACTGTTTATTTACATGAACATTAGATATTTATAATTAATAAGGATAGTTTTCAAATTTTACTCTTTTCAATTCACCTTCGTTCTATATTATATATATATATATAACATTTAAAATAAAAATTAATAAAAATTTATGAAAACCCATACATATATTTAGATATTTAGATATATATCATATAGTTATTTACTTACTTCGTAGCTACCATCTGTATTTTCTAATTGCAATTCACGTTTTCCATTTATATTAGTATTATTATCAACATTAGCATTATAACTATTTATGTTAACATTATTATTTTGATTATACAATGCTTCATAATATGAAAGATCTTGAAGAGTGGCCCCTAACGCTTCCGCTTTAGCCCTCTCTTTGTCCATATCTATGTTTATTGTTTTTAATCCTTTTTCAGCGCAAAGAGCCTCGAAATCTTGCTCAAGCTTTCTTCCCCACTCTGTTACAATGTCATCAGGAAGATTGAAAAGATAGCAATTTACAAATACTTGTTTCACATCATGTAAAAATGCATCGGCGTCAGGATATTTACTAAGCTTGGTAATTATAGTTCCGAAATCCATTGGTTCCTTTTTTTAAAAAATAAAAAAAATGATAATGAAAATTGAAATAATAATAATGGTCAATAAAAGCCATTTTTCATATAAGTCATTTTATTTTAATTTACCTTAACATAGTCATAATAAGTTGGGATTTGAAGAGCAACAGGATCAACTGGAACAGAAAAGGCAGCATAGTATTCTTTGTGCTTTAATTTATCCAATACTACTTTGTATTTTTTGACATCTGGTTTAATTGTTGAAGAAGAACTTGGCTTTTTAGATGACTTTGACTTATGGGAACCACCAGATTTGTTTCCAGACAACAACTGTTCTTCTTTTACTTTGATAGCCTGAATTTCCTTTGTAAAAATATTATCAAGTTCTTTTGCATATCCAGAAATAATATGATCAGGCCCATTGAATAATATACAATTGGTTACTATTTGCCTGAAATCTGATTCAAAATCTTTCAAAGACTTGTATGCGCCAGAACGAAGTTTTTTGGTCCTAATTTATAAATATATCATTTGGTTGTTATTATTAAAATAATAGTTTGTGTACATTTATTTATTGATATATTTAGATACTTACATAGTACCAAGATCCATTGGGTTAGGAACGATTGTAGAATAATGTGGTATGTTTAATGCAATCGGATCAACCTACATAAATTTAAATAATGAAGTTAAAAAAATTTGTGCTAAATAAAAATCACACTCTATATGATATTTATTTTCATTTTCATTTTCATTTTCATTTTTATTTTTAACAGTCCTTACCGGTTTCAAAAAAGGATAGGATATAGCTTCATTACGTTTAAGTTTACTAAGTAAGGCATCTAACTTTGAATATATTCCTGCTAAAGGTTTTGTTGCTGTATTACTAGACTTCACTGAAGTACTAGATATTTTATTTGATGTTGATGGTTGCACAGGTGTTGCATTATTTGACGATGAAGCTGTTGGAGATAATGATGAAGTTGCGTTATTATTTTGTGATTTATTTAGCACTGGATTTGAAACAGTAACAGTTGGTTTGTTAGTATTAATAGCATTTGTAGAACTAGTGGTATTATTATTTTGTGTTGTTGATGGTGGAACTGTTGGAGATAATGATGTATGTTTAATTAAAGGGGAGGATGGCTTAACTTTTATTGCTTTTTCAATATGAGGAATTGCTGCTGGAGGAGTTGAACGTTGTTTTTCTGGATGGTTAATCTTATGCGAGGGTGTTGCTGGACGTTGCTTTTCAGAATAAGTAACTTTATGTGAAGGAGTTGTTGGTCGTTGTTTTTCAGAATGAGCAATTTTATGCGAAGGAGTTGTTGGTCGTTGTTTTTCAGGAGAAGTAATTTTATACGAAGGAGTAGTAGGGCGTTGTGTTTCCTTTAAGCGGGCTCTAATATCCTTTCCACCACTATGTTGATAATATTTTTCTAATCGTTTTCCTTGTTCATAAGCATATGATTTTGGCCTGTTATATTTAAAACAATTGGCGAATATCAAACGAATGTCAGAATCAATCTGTTGTAATGACGTGTATCGGCCAGAATAAAGTTTTTCAGATATTGTACGAAGATCCATGGGTGAGGAAATTTTTTCTTTATAATCAGGAAGAATATCAGTATCCACTGGTTCATTGAAAAACCCAGAGCATTCATGTTTCATCATAGAATTTAAGAGGCGTTTGGCAATAACATCATCTTCCCCTTTAAGACAGTTTGGATCAGCAAATTCTTTATGCCACAAAGAATTGAAGTCTGACTGAAGTGACTGACCTTGTTGACAAACCGGTGACAAACTATCATTGAATCTGAAGCAGTTCCAAAATATTTGACGAACATCCGTCTCAAAGTCCCATATTGTTTTATAACTGGCTTTTTCTAGGTTGCTTCTTACTGTTGACAAATCCATTGGTCGCTATTGAATATAAATAAAATAAAAAGATAAATAATTTGAATAAATCAGTTTCAAACCTAATACACATTAGTTATGAATTATGTATAGTCAATTATCTATACTTACTTTGATGATTTGTAAATAAGAAGGAATATTTAGAGCAACAACATCAATCTAATTTTTTTATATATAAAAGAAAAATAAATATATAAATAAATAAACAGAGTGCTATATGAATTTCTATTTTTTTTGTTTTCATTTTAAATTAGCTTTTACTTACAGGATAACGGAATGGGATTGCATCATTACGATTCCAAAGTTGTAATAATATCATACGACATTTTTCAGTATTTCTAAGAGTCATTGATGTTTCAAATGGCTCTGATCTCCTTTGAGTAGGAGAAACGTTCGCTTCTACTGGTACTGTTGAGGGTATTGGAGGTGATGAACTTATAGCTTTAGTAGGCTTCTTGATGGTTGTACTGGTTGAAGAAGAAGTAGCGGGTAGTGTTGATGTTGGTGTTGTCACTTTTTTAATAGGTACAGCTGCCTTTTCATCACGTTTTACAGTGGAAGATGATGTTTGTACAGTATTACTAGTAGTCTGTTTATCTTGTGGTAGTTTCAATGATGTTGCAGCTGGCGAGGAAACGGTAGGTGATGATGAGGTTAATCGTGATGTACCGAAGTAAGCTCTAAATTCTTTATTATAAACATGTTCGAGTTGTTTAGCTTCGTTGTATACATAGGTGTTAGGTGGATTGAATATATAACAATTATTAAACATCAAACGAAGATCATCATCAAATTGTTGCACAGACATATACTGATTATTTTTTAATTTTGATTTTATTGTACCAAGGTCCATAGGCTTTTTAATTATTTCATTGTATTGAGGTATGCCTTGCTTAATAGGATCTACAGGTCTTAAAAATTCAAATGCATGTGGAGATTCCATTGTTTTAGCCAAAATGGCAGCACATATATCTTTATCCGTTCGTGGACGTGGCACCGGTTGATTGGTAGCCAATGAATGCGATGATGAAGGAATTGGCAAAGGTTTTTGTAAGGATTGCTTTGTATTTGCAGGTAGGCGTGGTGGCGACTGTATAGAAGGCGATGTTGATACACGATGAGAAGTTTGTGATGAATGTATTTTTGGTTGATCTGTTAATTTTGATCTTGGCTGATCTGTATAATTTTGCTTCGAATGATCTGTCAATTTTGGCTTTGGTTGATCTACTAATTTTTGATTGGAATGATCTGCTGTTTTCAATTTTGGTTTAAGCTGATCTACTACCTTTGGTTTTTGATGATCTCCTACTTTTTGTTTTGGATGGTCTATTACTTCGTGTTTTGAATGATCTATCGTTATTGATTTTGATTGATCTACTATTGATTTTTGTTTTGAATGATCTACTACTATTTTTGAATGGTCTGCTTGTTTTGGTTTTGAATGATCCATTTGTTTTGGTTTTGATTGATCCATTTGTTTTGGTTTTGATTGATCCACAAGTTTTGGTTTTGGTTGATCCACAAGTTTTGGTTTAGATTGATCTACTAATTTTGGTTTTGGACGTTCCAAATGTTGTTGTTCTACTACTTCTAAAGATTTTTGCTTTGAGTGACCCCCTGATTCCTGAATAGATTGCTCTATTGGTATATGTTGAGATAACAAATGTTGACTAGGTTGCTCTATTGGTTCTTGTTTAACTACTTCGTGCTTAACTGGGACTATTGTTGAGCTCTTTGCTATTTGTGTATTTGAAATTGATTGATCAATTTTGGGTGTTGCTGTTATAGATATTGGTGATGGTGAAGGTTCGCGGCTTTCCACGATGGTCATATTTAATCCTTCATCGTCTTCACGCCCCTTCGATAATTCTTTATCCAGAACAGCTTCTAAAAGCTGACCTTGGTTATAAGCATAACTTCCGGGACCATTATATTGATAGCAATTATTGAGCATTAATCTAACGTCATCTTCAAATTCAGCAAGAGAAGAGTATGATTTTGAATCAATTTTTTCTTTAATTTTTGATAAATCCATTGGGTTCTTAATAACGTCATAATAATCAGGTGCTCCATCTACTTCCACATTGACAGGCTGAAGAAAAACTGCCCCAGCACGATGCTTTCGTAATTTGTTGCAAATTCGTCGCATCTTCTTTGATTCACTTGAAGGTACTTTGGATGATTTTTTAATTGTGACTTTTGGAATATTTGATTTTGATGGTTTAGGCTGCTTAACAGTTGTTGTAAGTTTCATTTCAGGAGCATTTTGAATATGAGGAGAAGTAGGTGAAGATGGTCTTGAAGAAACAATTGATGATGGACTAGACTGGTCATTAGCTGATTCATCTACTATATTAACATTTTCTGACACAAATGAACGGATAGAAGGTTGTTTTGAATGATCGCCTTAAAAAAAAAAAAAAATCAATAAACTATTTTTATTATTTATTATATATTTATTATTATTAATATTTACCTTCTATATCCTTTTTCTCTTTGGACGGCAATTTAGGTTTACTGAATCTAATAACAGGTTGTATTGGCGTGGCTGGCTCCGATGTATCTTCTGGTATATCCTGTGCCTAAAACCAAATACAAAAAAAGAATAAATTAAAAATTAATATAGTAATATAAATATGTATAGACTATTAAACTCCTATAAGTAAATAATTAGAAATTACCTGTAGAGCAGGAACACGAATAGTAACTTTTAATCCAACATCAATAGGTTTATATACATATTCACAAAATTGAAGTAGATATTTTCTAATGGAATGATCTATTGTTATATTTTCAGGAGCACTGAAATTATATATAATAACAATAAAAAGAATTATGATATTAGTATCATTTTATTATTAATACCTTCTATATCACAATCCATTCATCGTGCATATGTACATCTCCATATATTATTTGATACACTTACTTTAATAGATCCCACAAATTTTGTTGTAGTTCTTCATTATTTTCAAAACGTTTTCTTAAAATTTCAACACTATTTTGGAATTCTTGCTGCACAGTTCTTTGTAATCTTCTCTTTTCATCGTCAATAATCACTTTTCCTTCTTCTTCAGCAAATTCTTCGACAATTTTAGATTGAGGTACATTTGATTCGTCATTTAAAGCAACACCTAACCATATAAGCATTGCCCTGGAAACATAGTGTGAAACATAGGCACATGGATCTTCCTTAATTACACTTAAAAAGTATTTTGTAAGATCATTATTGAATAGACCACTGAGAACGAATAAGCTATCAATAGCAGTAAGTCGAACTTCCAAAAAATTTCCATATCTAGTATATATATATAGAAAGCAGAATAGGTTTAAGTTAGGTAAATATATATATATATATATGTAATTTTGGTTTTTTACGATTAGCATTACTCACCTGGTATAAGGTAAAAATATTGCAATATTCACTTCCATTATGTTATTTATCATCAACTTAGTAATTGTCTATAATAAAATGATTGTAATATTTGGTAATTAGTAAGTTTGTAACTTATTAATTTTCTTCATTATTTAAATTTTCCTATTTCATTGCTAACCTTTAAACAAGCAACAGTTACAGTATTATGATAAGTTGGAATAACATAATCCAATGTACGAAATCGTTCTATTTCAGATAAAGCAGCGTCCACTAAAGATTTTCCTTCAGAGGTTTCATGCTCAAGAGCATCTGGATTATTAGAAGGTATTAGTGAATCACCAAGAGCAGATATCATTGTAGCGATATAATAACAATCTGAAAACTAAAAAAACAAAAGAATAAATAATAGTTATATACTAATTTATAAATATATTCATTATAATGCGTATTTAATAAAATAAAAATAAAAATACTTACTTCATTTCCAATGTTATCGTTATATTTTAGTAAATCTAATAAAAATTGACGTATTTTAATAGGTGCCAAACCATTTGCATCGCGAATTTGTGAGAAGGCAATTATTACTGCTTTTTGAATAAAATAATCAGGAATATTACTAAAATTATTTGGTTTTGGTATTGCTAAGTTTAAAGGTATATCTTCATCCACATCCATTTCATGCAAGGAAGTAGTAGGAAAACAGTAACGTTGATTAAACATTTTTCCAAGTTGTAAAAGACCAACCCAGTTTAAGTTAGGGTTTGCGCACTAAAAACAGCCAGATAAAAATTAAGATAATAAAAATAATAATATTGACAGTTAAATTAGTGTCTTGATACTGTAAAAGAAAAAAGAAAAAAGAAAAAAAAATATCAGGTGTTATTATAACAGGCTGTATATCAATTTACCGACGCTAATGCATATGCAGATTCCATTCTAATCTTATAAAAACATTTTGAATCAAGTAAGGCACGTAATAAACTAGTAGATGTTTGCAATGATGGCATATGTTGTAGTGCGCATATAGCCTATTTCGAAAATAGCTATATATTAAAATACTATCCTTATAAATATAAATAATGTATATATATATATATATATATATCAGTTACCTCATGCTGAGCAACTACATCACGATCTTTAGTAAGTTGTGCGGCCCACATATAATCAGGCTGTTGAAAATTAAAAGTTGTAAGCCATTCAAATTCAGCATCTAAACGAATCCAATCAAACATAGCACTTGCAGCACCACTAGTATCCTCTTCACCTTGACCCCATTCATAAACTTGCCATTCACTCTTTTTTTCTTGGTCTTCAAATACTGGCATACCTAAACCCAAACTTGGTATAATTCCTAACATACTAGTTGTACCCGGTTCTCCACCTTCTTCATTTTCATGTTCCTCTTCTGCCACTGCCGCTGCTGCTGCCGCTTGTTTTGCACGGAATCTTTTTGTGTTACGACGAATACGTTTGTACTTTGTGTTAAATTGTACTTCAAATTTATGTTCAGCCGATTGAATATCTAAAATGTGTTCATATGGTGTTCCATCTGCTTCATGAATACGTACAGTAAGATTACCAGTAAATAATGGAGTCATAAATTCTTGATAATTTAATACACCGCCATCATTAAAAGAAGTATTGTCCCCAGGCTGGTTATTAGATATAAAAGAATTTGTATTTTCTTGTTTCATAAATAATTCCACAACCATCTTTTTACGATTAAAATGAAAAGAGAATGAAAATTTAGGGCATCCACTTTTATAAATCCATTGATCTGCAAATGTTTTTGTATCAAATCCACTAATCTTCCTACATAGCCTCATAAAATAAT
This sequence comes from Cunninghamella blakesleeana, assembly GCA_017871115.1. Classification (NCBI taxonomy): domain Eukaryota; kingdom Fungi; phylum Mucoromycota; class Mucoromycetes; order Mucorales; family Cunninghamellaceae; genus Cunninghamella; species Cunninghamella blakesleeana. Next base: position 2,567,560 of record JAFCIZ010000001.1, on the reverse strand, counting down.
GAGTACTAATAGCATTCTGGGATAATTCACCGCTCATCGCTGAGACTAAAATCTTGGGTATAACGCGAGATAAGCCTAGAGTTGCTCCCATTTTGCACATTCTTCTATCTAATATATATAAAACAAGCGGTGCCTTGAGTTCTAAAAAACTGAGATCATCTGGGTCTAATGGCGAAGGTAGAGCTGGATTATATAGTGGTGCACGATTAACATCTAATGAACAACATAATTCCATATCCTATTAGAAAACAAAAAAGTAAAAGAGGAGAAGAAAATTTAATAATCAAATAACCAAATAAAAAAACGATTGATAAATTGTCAAATACATTTCAATGTTTTACCTTTTTTAGTCTTAATCGGTATTCGTTATTCCCAAGATGACGTTTTATAAATAATGATCCCATTAAATTTGCAAGACCAACAATAAGCCAAGTATCCATCCATGTTTTTTGAATAATATGTACACCAAACCATTGACGGGCTAAGGTTAAACTTAGAGCTTGTCTTGTAATATATGTTTGATCAATAATTGATGAATCATGAAGTAAACGTGAACTAGTATGAATATAAAAATAAAAATAGGAGTTAGTATATAGGTATATAGGTATATACATAATATAATACGATTGATGGAAAATAAACATACTTGCAAATTGCTAATGAAGCACTAGATGCTGTATCAGACCAAGCATCATCCACAAAAACTAATTTGAAGTCAGAAAAAGGGTATGAACCATATTCTTGTGCGTAAAAATGCATAGCCTATTTATAGTGAAAAGAAAAAAGTTTGACACCGTAAATATATAAACATGTATATTCTTTTATACACGTTATTTATTTATTTGTATCAATAATTATTAAACTTACATGCATCAAAAAAGTACAGCTATTATTTAATTCTTCTTTAAAACCAGGAAGTGCAAAAGCAAAGATATTTGACATCATATTAATTTCAGCCATTAGACTTTGCTGTTGATTTTCATCCAACTCTGCAGCATTAAGTACTTCTTCTTGTAACTGAGATGGTGATAATTTAATCATTTCAAAAGGTCCAATAGCAAACCCAATAAAAGGTGCTGAAGTCGGTACTGATAAATTATAATGTACAATTTTTTTAGATGGGTCTTTAGGATGTATTACCTGAATTTAAATATCGGTTTGATTATTAGTATATTTATTAGTTAAATTTCAAAACTTTTATTTGTATACATATATATATACATTATTATTATTAGTATTATTAAAATACTTACTTGTTCAACCATTTCACCACTACATACTACCACAGTAGCATCTTCATCATATGTTGCATCAGTATCTATTTCCATATTATTTACACCCATACGCCGTGGAACAACAAACTCCATATCCCAGGTACATCTTTCACCAATACGATCAATGCAAGGTAGCCAAGCACGTGTAGCACCAGGTAATGGTTGATTAACAGTATAAAGATGATGTGATCTCTATAAAAATTCATATACATATCCAAGTATATGTACATATATATCAGTATCACATCATCTCCTTTTTTTTTTTTTTTTTGTTTTGATAGGTCATAATTTTTCTTCTTACATATGGCGCAACATCATCATCGGGCTCTACAAAAACAATACCAGCTCTTGGGTCTTCCAGTTTAAAATCAACTCTTATAGTGATAGGTGCATAAGAAGCTACCGGTGTTTGATTTGCTGATATAGATTTGTCATTGGTATCATCATTAAGATCTAACAGTAATAATAACAATCATGATAATAATATATTAATCTCTTGATGTATTCCCTTATTTGAGTCATATCTATTTATGTTTATAATAATACCTGTATGACTTTGTAAATAAACCTGATTGCTGATTAATTGAGCTTCTGATTCAGTTAACTATATTTGTTAAAATAATTACTGTTAGCATATCGAGCCTTATTAATAATGCATATAAAACATTTATCATTGATATATCATTGAATACCTGTTTAATACATTGTTGCGGTATATTGATATATAGTTCACCTTCATCGGCATCGCGTAAAGCTGCAAGATATTTACTCTTATACACTTGATGATGTGTTATATTGGTGTTAGTACCAAGTGTAAGTTCAGAAATAGGATCAGATAAATCAACTTCGACGCTAATTCCATCAACTAGTATTTTTGTTATATCTAATAGTATATATACGGCGTAATTATAACTATTGTAAGTATGATTTATTTAATAACAATGATAAAGTATGATCACTTACGGCAATATCTAGAATTAATACGTAGACTTGATAATTGTTCCAAAGGTTGTATTGTTAATTCTGCAGATCCCTATTAAATAAATTACATATGATAATTAGTGACATTTAAATTACTACTGAAATATATATAGCAATTATTACATCAATAAAGCGTCTGCAAGGATCAACATCGAGAACAAACCGTTCATGACTTGTAAAGAAAAGAAAGAAAAAAAGATCCAGATAAGTTTTATTTTCTTTTAAAAAATCTAAATGCTATTGATATGATTTATCGATTAGATACTTATAATGTAAAGCTTTTTTTGGTAGGTTCCCTTTGCATAACAATTTAATTTATTAAATCGACTTAATAAAAATTATCAGGCTATCGACTAATTAAATATAAACTGAGTAAAAAAAAAAAAAGAAATTGAAGAGAGAAAGAAAAAGGAAGGTAAAAAAATTGGAGGAAAAAAATATAAATATTTTTTAATAAAATTGAATCACCGCTCTTTTTTTTTCTTTTCTTTTCTTTACCTCTCTATTTTTTATTTTAAAAAACAATTAAATAAAAAGTAAAGATCACATTTAAAAAAATAATTCGCTTTCGTTTTATATATATATTTTTCATAGTCCTTATTGAAAGAAAAATAATACGTACTTTATATATTTTAATACTTTATTAATATTTATATGATGGATAACTCTCAATCTAAAGCCAAAACAATTCAAACAAGAAATGGAAAATCAACTTCAGTAACTGAATCTACTGCCAAAGATTCAACAACTTCAAATTCAAGATCAACAACTAATACATCATCAGCAAGTAAAAATAATGGATCTTCAAATAAAAAGCCATCCCCTGCTAAAACAATTACTAAAACGGCCAACAAATCGCTCAGTAGTAGTGCAAAACGGTAAAGTAATAAATGATAGCCAATATAATATAAATGATTTTTTTAAAAATTCATATATTTACTCTTCTACTATATTTATGTTTATAGAATTACCAAAGAATTGGCTGAAATAGCATTGGATCCTCCCGCAAATTGCAGGTAAAATTCAAAAATCAATACATAAGTTTATAGATATTTAAAGAAAGCTTTGGTAATTAATGGTATTTTTTTTATTATTTCAATTTTTAACAATAGTGCTGGACCAAAGGATGATGAAAATATTTATGAATGGGTATCTACAATCGCTGGCCCTGCTGGTTCCCCTTACGCTGGTGGTATCTTTTTCTTAGATATTAAATTTCCTCAAGAGTATCCTTTCAAGCCTCCAAAAGTAAGATTATTGCTACTATTATTTTCTTAGAATGAAAAAAAAAAAAAAAAAATGAAACTAATCTGATTGATGTAAACAAACGTATGTATGTATACATATATAGATCACCTTTAGAACTCGTATTTATCATTGCAATATTAATAGCCAAGGTGCTATTTGTCTGGATATTTTGAAAGATAACTGGTCTCCTGCTCTTACTATTTCCAAGGTTCTTTTGTCAATTTGCTCACTTTTAACCGATGCTAATCCTCGTATGTAGATTAATAATAGTAATAAGAACAAACATTTATGGAAAAATAGACTTTTAATGTTTATTCACATTTTATATTACATAGATGACCCTTTAGTTGGTAGTATTGCTCAAGAATACCTTGTCGATCGTGAACAACATGACCGTAATGCAAGGGAATGGACAAAACAATATGCTTGTTAGATAATAGCACAATATCATTTTTTTTTCTTTTTTTTAATCACATTTACAAAAATATCTTATGCTATTATAATGATATTAATTCTTTCAATACATTTATTTTTTTTTTAAACATAAGATTTAAATTTTAAAATAAATAAATTTTTTATTTATTTTAGTAATTTATATTCTTTTATTCATTATTATTTTTTTCTATTTATCAATATACATTTAATTCTTTCATACTTTATGTTATTTTATCAATAAAAACAATGACTTCATCCATTTTTAAGAAATATAAAGAATCTTAAAAAATTTTAAAAAAAAACTGACGAAAAGAGAAATAGGTTTAGGTCAAAACCATATACTTGAGAGAGGGTATTCTTTTTTTCACCCCTACCCCTTTATATATAACCTTCACCAGATAAAAAGTGCTTAAAAAAATAGTTTGAAAAACAAACCAATCAGTTTTTATCTTTTCTCTACCATTCTTAAAAAAACAATTATTTTTTTACTTTTTTTCGGATCTTTATATTCATTTTTTTTAAAAAAAAAAAAACGGCATATATTCATAGACACCTTAAAAGTTCATACCCAAGCTAATTATTTACCTATTACTATAGATAATAGACCAAATGGCTTAAAGTTATAACTGGATAATTCTTGATCTTAAACTATACATAAATAATTACTTTTGTGAGTACAAAATTCTTATTTTTCAATACAAATTAATGTTTAGCTTAAATTACAACTTCTGAATAAATCTTTGAAACTCAAAATCATTCATGAAAATTAGTCTTTATATGAAGTATAGCTTGTGTTATTAATCTGCTAAAATTTCAAAACATTTGCTTTATGATCTGTAAAAATAATTAAAATATTAACTTGCTAAATGAAATCAGAAATCTTCATGATCTTTGTATATATTTTAACATATATAATAACCAGTTTAACGTCTCTTTCTTATTATAGTTTATTATTCTTTTATTTATGTCAAAATTATGCTTAATATATATATATAAATTCAAAAGGTAGCATGGCTATTGAAGCTATAGACATTCCCAAAAAATCAGATGTAACAAGACCAGTAGTTAAAATAAGTTTTTTATTTTATATTTAATGGTAATAATAATGTACGTAATTAATCTATTTACCATATTAATTTATCTATCCTTTCAACTTATTTTAATCGGAAGTATCAACACAACTTGTTTCGTCGAGAAAGAATAGAAAAAAAAATTGACGCTTTATTAAAAATTATCAATTGGCCATTATAGACCGGAGTTCATTATGAAGCGAAAGTTTAAAATAAAAAAATAAAAAATAGAGAGTTACTAACAAAAAATACTCATACAGATAAACTATACATTAATATATTTTTTTATTGGTTTATTACAACTATGGTAAGTTAACTGGTAATGCATGGATAGGAATACACCAAATAATATAGGTCTTGCAATACAAGATCGTTTAAGCATGAATAGTTTAAGTAATTTCGTAAAGACATGATAAAATGGAAAAGCGAATCCTTAGCGGTAAATAATAATAGTGATCATACCGATGATAATATATACATATATGTAAACTGATAATATTTCTTTTTAATTTCTTTTTTTAAAATAAAAAGTAACTAAACACTTTAAAATAACCCCTTCACAATTGGTAATCGCATGGTGTTTAAAAAGTAACCATATACCCAGTATTATTACAGGTGGGTCTCTACCGTCTCAAATAGAGAAAAATGTTAAATCCATCTAATATATACCTTTATTAACAACTGATACAATGCATGAATTAAAATAGATAGTTTTTAAAAATAACAGTAATAAATATATATCCATGTATATTTTCCATCACCCTCGCCATTATTATTTTGAATTACTGCAGATTCTTGAAAATAAACTGGAACCGATATTTATTTTTAAACCATCATTAATAGCAAATATGTTTACCTATTGAATAGCTTCATTAATTTTTTTTTTTTTTTGTTAACAAAATTAAAACTTACGATTATTTAACCTTTATAAATGATTGTTTCAGTTTATGTCATCTTCATTGAAATTATAAACGAAGTTGGTAAGCAAAAATAAAATAAATGAAAACAAGTACTTCAAGTACAGTACATATTTTTAATGATTTTTTTATACAAATCAATTTATAAATATATTAATGTTTAAAATAGGATGTGTTTATTTTATTAGATTTTTTTAATAATTTAAAAGTACGTAATGAAGGTGAACATGCTGGTGAAGATGATAAAAAGGGTGGCGTTAATTCTAAATATGGATTTTTTTTTTGATATAACTGTTTATGTAAGTTTGCCTTTTGAGTTGGTGATGACTGGTGATTATTACTATTATTTTGAGGTATAAATGGAGGATCTTCATATAAAATAATATTATTTAATTGTAATTGTAATTTCAATCCATATTTACTAATAAAATCTTGCAAATATTTTTTTGATATCCATAAATCATATTTGATTAATCCTAAAAAACTTCTTTCCATTTGATTGATCTCTCGATAACTAAAAATAAATGATATATATTTTGATACTTTTTTACTTGTTAAACCGGTGCCGACTTCACATAAATATTTTGAACTGATTAATATGGATGTAATAAACAATCGATAAGGTGTCTCAAGTTCACCCAAAGAATTCATTGGAATATAATTTTGCAAGCGTTTTAAATAAATTAATGCAAATACGATTACTGATGTTGATACAGTTTTATGACATTGTTTAAAAAAATCATCAACAAACTGTTCTAATTTAGGTAGGCTATCTTTTTTATCATGGTACCTTAATTCTTCCGATATTGGAATTATCTTTTTCAAAGTAATGATCATAAAATCTATATATATACATATATATTAGTGTGATTTAAATATATATAATTGTATTATATACGCATGCACATATTTGTTTTATCTAACCTTTTAGTAAATCAACATTATTGCATACTATATCAACTGATTCTAACATTCAAAAAATAAAAAGATACAGAAAGAGAAAAAAAAGTTCCACTTAAAAAAATTCACAGTAATATATATAAATATATTTAAAACTTTAATCAAGGGTTCTTTTTCATTTGAGCGGTCATATAAAAATCGGATTGTATTTATAGAATCTTTTTTCTTTTTTTTTTTTTGTTTAGTATTAATGTAAGAATATGAAATAATATAGAATATTAATAGTACAGAATGGGTAAATTAAGATTATTTTAAACGTAGAGCCTAGACCCAAGATAATTTCTATAAAAGATTAGCTCCGGATTATGTTGACTTAGTAGTAGAATTTTCCAAGGATTCAGATTCAGCTTTTTTCTTATCTTGTTGGGCTGCTTTAATTGCTGCAGTAACACTCCCAGCTTTGAATTTATTACCAGTATATGCATCAGGTAGCTGGTCAAAATTGATTGATTTTTCCAATGTATTTAAAAGGTCATTACTATAATAAGAAAATAATTAAAATGAGCAAATGAATTGTTGTATCTTCACATTTACCTTTATTTAATTTCTTTTAACTTACTTTGAACATACGACAAATTTTTTAACAGTAGCTTCAGGTAATAAAGGTTTAATTAAACTAAATATCATTGATCCCCATTTTGGTACATTCACAAAGAACTTTATAGCTAAAAGTTCTGGATAATTATCTTGCATAAGCTGAATTAATTCTTTAGTGCTAGCTTTTGCATTTGTTGTTCTTCCTAACATAGATGCATTACGATAATCATGAACTTGAATCATTGAATCAACATTAGTAAAATCCACCAATTTGACACATTTTTCCATTAATTGTATTCTCCAACGTATAAATCTGAAACCATAAAAATATTAACAATAAAAAAAAACAATAAAAAGATCAGATAAAATTATCAAAATTAATCATGAGATCAATTTCGTACCACTCTATATTTTCTGTATTCCATTTTCCTGTTTTTTATCACATCATTTATGTAAGTATATCTCTACTCCTAATTGTTATTATTTTTCTTCATATATTTACCTTTGAACATCAGCAAACACTTTGTCCTGATCCAAATCACCATAAAAATTATAGCAGACAGGTCTACCCAATTTATCTTCACCGTGTATATAACCAACAGGTCCAAAAAGTTCTTCGTCAAATGATTCGTCCAATATATCATCTGCCTTAAACTCTTTTCTCCATTTTAAACTTTTGATAAGCATTTTGCGGGCTTCATCAAATGATAGCTCCCTAAATTATAAACATATATATATATATATATAAATACATGTATAAGTGAGAAAGATCATATATTAACATCTTTAAAAAGTATATATAAATATACCTAGCCCTAAGAAATTTAACTAAAAGTACATCCAAACGTTCATCAGTAGATTCTTTATCTAAAGGAATTCCCCATAAAGTATAAATTTCTTGAGATGCAAAGGCTTCTTGAAGTATATTTGGCAAGTCTTCTTTTAGTTTTTTAACGCCGTCTGTTTCTTCTGGCTTAAATTTTAATACGAATTGATTTGTCATATCTTTGTCAGTTTTTTAGTTACTTAAAAAAATGAGAGAGAGAGAGACAAAAAAAGCTTAATCTATTATTTCTCCTTTAATTTTTTTAATCCCAGAGTCCAATAAAATTGTTTTTTTAAATTCGCGGCGAACGCGAAAAAAAAATCGCTCTTTTTTTTTTTTTAATTTAGAGTCACAGGCAAAATTATAAAAGAGAGGTTTTATTTTTTATTTTTTATCCTCTTTCTTTCTTTTAATTATATTTAATTATAAAAACCACATTCAATTAAACCATGTCCGTTACTAAATCTACTCAACAAGTTACTGATCCTTTCGTTGATCATAAACGTGTAATTCGTGAAGCTGAAGAGGAAGAAGAAATCCTTAGAGAAAACAATAGACGTTTCTGTTTGTTTCCTATCAAGTATCATGAAGTAAGCTGAAGTTATTTATAATATATATATATATATATATATATATATAAGTATTGCATAAATATATAATATTAATTAACTAATACTCAAAACTATTTTTATTATTTTTGTATTAAAAAACCTCAGATCTGGCAATTTTATAAAAAACATGAAGCTTCTTTCTGGACTGCTGAAGAAATTGATCTTTCTAAAGATCTTAACGACTGGGAAAACAAAATGAATGATGATGAACGTTATTTTATTTCGCATGTATTAGCTTTCTTTGCTAGTTCTGATGGTATTGTCAATGAAAACTTGGTACAAAACTTTATGGATGAAGTCAAAATTGCTGAAGCTAAATGTTTCTATGGTTTTCAAATCATGATTGAAAATATTCATTCTGAAACTTATAGTTTATTGATTGATACTTATATTAAAGATCCTGCTGAAAAAGAAAAACTTTTTGACGCCATTGAAACAAGTAATGTCATACATATATTTTTATGAAACTTATAATATAATCCATAAAAGTAAATACACGAACTAACGCGAAATATCCTTTTTTTTTTTTATTAAAAAAAAAAAAAAAAAAAAAAACATATAGTCCCTTGTATTAAAAGAAAAGCAGAATGGGCTTTCCGTTGGATTACTGGTAATGAATCTTTTGCTGAACGTCTTGTTGCCTTTGCTGCTATTGAAGGTATCTTCTTCTCTGGTGCTTTTGCTTCTATTTTCTGGCTCAAGAAGCGTGGTTTGATGCCTGGTTTAACTTTCTCTAATGAATTGATTAGTCGTGATGAAGGTCTCCATACCGATTTTGCTTGTTTATTATTTAGCCATATTCAAAAACAACCTAGCCATGATCGTGTTCGTGAAATCATTGTAGAAGCCGTTACTATTGAACAAGAATTTTTAACTGATGCTTTACCTGTTGCCCTTATCGGTATGAATTCCAAATTAATGTGCGAATACATTGAATTCGTTGCTGATCGTCTCATGGTGTCTCTTGGCTTAGAAAAACATTACAATTCTTCTAATCCTTTTGATTTCATGGACTTAATTTCTCTCCAAGGCAAAACCAACTTCTTTGAAAAACGTGTATCTGATTATCAACGTGCTGGTGTTATGAACAAGACTGCTGAAGAAAAACAATTCACTTTGGATGCCGACTTCTAAGCTGTATTTATTTTTATTTTTATTTTTTATTTTATTTATCATCATACACATTTTTTTTTTCTACCCCTACTCTCATGTTTACTTTTTAATCATTTGTTTCATATATTCCCTATATTTTCATTTTATATAAATCATAATAAAATCAAACATATGTTTAAATATATTTGTATATAAATACTAATTTAATAAATAACTATATACGTAAAGAAATAAAAATCAAGTTTTGCAATGAAATTGTAATATAATTGAGCTTGGTATACGTTTAAAAATAAATTTTACTAATTTTATCATGTATTTTTAAACCCCATTCTTCGCTCGCTATTTTTTCTTTTTACAAGTTACGTAAATGTATTTAAGTTTGGTAGAATATTTTATTAAAACACAATTAAAAAATAAATCTTAAAAATATGTTTGATTCCATTTTATTACTATATTTGTTATATTTATTCATGCAAAATCATATTGAAAGACCGATATCAATGTGACACAGGCTTTATTAGTTATATAAAATTTTATTATATTATAATAATAAAATAATATAACTATTGTTGTAATTTATTCATTTCTTTAAGATATTCTTCGTGTAATTTCTTTTGTGAATCCCATTCTTTTTGTAATTTCTTCTTTCTACTTTTAGTAATTTCTTCACCATCCTTCGTATGTGTTGGCAATCCTTGTTCATCAAATTTTGAGAATTCATCATTCTTTTTAAACATATCTACAGGGTTGACACGCCCTTTTTCTAATTTTTCCAATCTTTTTCGTTCACGTTCTGCATTAGCTGCTTCTTTTTTTGCTGCACGTTCTCTTTGTAATGCCAATTTTTTTTCACGGGCTTCGATCAATTCTTCTTTGGGTACTAATTTTACAATAGCAGTTCCATCTAATTATCAATATTATTTGATAAAAAAAAAAAAAGGTGGAGGAAGAATGAAAGGCGAAAAAAAGAAAAATGACTTTAATAACTTATAATTAAGACTATTTTAAAAAAAATTATAAATTAATAAACATATATATACAATTACCTTCTTGATCATCAAGTGAGACACCTAAATCTACCAATTGTACATCACGAAGATTATCACATTGTTTCAAAAATTCATTATAAGGAACTTGTTCTCTTGCTAAACGACGTATTTGATCACGGAAATTAGATAAGGTATGAAGGTAGGGCATTAAAGTATCTTCAATCTATACAAATATTTAAACCATATTATATTAATGTAAAATAACGATGATAATATTAAAATAAATATATATGCATTTAAAATCACATTTAGACTTACATTGCCATTAGCTTGATCAACAGAACCAAAACCGATATCTGAACCATTATCCGCAACGCCAAATATTTTCATCATAGAGGTAATCCATTTTGCAATTTTCTCTAAAAGATGAGGATTAACAGCCTTGGAACCATTGGCCATATATTTATTCGTATGAGAAATTAAATTCATGATTTCATCCATAGCAACCGGAGTATTGATAGAATCACAAAGAGCTTGATGTACAGCTTCTTGTTTGTCTTGAAGTCTAAGAGATAAAATAGAATAAAAAAGTAAAAGTAGAATAAATAGTATAAAAATGAGTAACGCTTTTTTTAACTATTCCTTTATGCTATTAGCATATTTTAAAAGTCAACTTACAAGGCTAATAAATCAGCTTCAGGTGAATTAAATCTATGTGTTATAGCGCCATTTGGTAAATCTGTAGCACCACGGCTCCCATCCTTTTGAATCTTATACAATAAACCTTTAACATTATCAAAAAAGTTCTACATATAAATTAAACAAAAAGGTAATATATATGTATATTAAAAAAAATTCGCAAATATAATGTATTTAATCATTTACTATTCATTACCTTCATTGTAGTTTCATTTTGAATAGTTTCATGCATACTTGATTGTTTAAAATCCATTTTAGCATCCCATTGATGGTGAAGATAGAATAATCTTAATTGACGTGCTGAATATTGTTTAAGGGCTTCTTGAATAGTGATAAAATTCTTTAAGCTTTTACTCATCTTTTGCCCTTCCACATGAAGATGTCCAGCATGTAAAAAGTAATTCACCCATTGATGACAATTGGCATAACTTTCAGATTGAGCTATTTCATTATCGTGATGGGGGAATGCTAAATCAATACCACCAGAATGAATATCAAAATTTTGACCTAATACAGCACTATGTAAAACAAAATTCGAATAATATATATATAAATATAACTATGTTATAAAATAATTATAAATATATATAAATATATTACTCAGCCATAACAGAACATTCAATATGCCATCCAGGACGACCAGGGCCCCATGGAGAATCCCAAACAGGTTCACCAGGCTTGGATGCTTTCCATAATGCAAAATCACTCTTACTTTTTTGTCCAGTTAACTTAGAACCTAATGATCCTTCACCATCTGCTATTAATTCAGTATTTCCTTTTGACCAGGGTTCCAATTTGGCATAATAATGACCATTATGTCCATCATAACGAGTGGTATCAAAATAAACAGAGCCCTGTGCTTCGTATGCATAGCCATTATCAATAATCTTTTGTACATAGTTAACAATTTCAGGTACATATTCACTAACGCGAGTTTGAATATCTGGTTTTTTTACCTACCATTTATAAAAGATCAAAATAAAATAAAATATTAGTATTAATATCAACTTTTGTATTATTTATTATTGACTCTTTTATTAATTGATTTTTCACCGATAAACTATTCTTATCATCCAAATTTATGATTTATTCTAACTCACATTTAATGCTTCCATATCTTCAAAGTATTTATCTTCCCAATATGAAGACAATTCTCTAAAAATTCCTTTGTCATTAACTTCAGAACCATGCTATGTATAAAAAAAGTATATATTTAGGATTAATTAAATTTAATAAATATCATAATTATTTTGTAATCATAAACCTAACAGTACCTTTTTATCCAAATAGTTAGCAACAATATCTTGACTAGCATCCAACAGTAATCCAGCATTATCTTTTGAGTTTTCATTTTGAGCTAAAGCTTTCTTGGCATTTTCAATAGCAATATAAGATGCTCTCTATAAATAATTATATTTAATAAAAAATATTATGAACACATCTAAAAAAATTACTTATTATTATTATTATCTACTTACTAAAGCACTTAAAACCATTTTAAACTTTTCTTCCAACACCAAAGCTTTAGCAACTTCCTCAGGGGTCATACTCTTTTCAAATGTTGTCCAATCTTTAATTGCTGAATCTGATGCACCTGGTACCTTTTCTAATTTGGATTTGGCATATACTACCCAAGATTCTTCAACTAACTTGATTAAATCACTGTCCAATTGTTTCGTATCTTTTTTAAAGTTATTAAATAAGTATTGTTGACGAGCACGTAAAATAATCTATTTATAAAATAATAAAAACATGTGTATATATTAGTATTTTGATATATAAAGTTTATCTTTAATCTACTATGTTTATAATTGTGATTACGATTATTTGTTATACTTTAATTTATACCACTTACTTTATCATCGATATCAGTAACATTTTGAACAAAGAGCACATCGTAATTAAAGTAATCTTCTAAAACACGGCGGATGATATCCATTGATAAATATGTTCTATTTAAAAATACAATAATATACATTTATATAATATATGTATATGTATAAATAAAATTAATACTTACGAAACATATAAAAAAAACTAATAAAAATCTATTTTATTGTTATTGTTTTTATATACCTTGCATGACCCATATGAGAAGCATCATAAACAGTAGGACCACAGTTATACCAAGTTACTTGACGACCGCGTATAGGGATGAACTCATCCTAATTTAATAATAACAATAATAAAAATAAAAATAAAATACATATAGTAGATAAATATTAAGCTCTAATTTATTTACATATTTTAATATAAAATATTTTTTTTAGCATATCCACCTTTTTTCTTGTTAAAGAGTTTTGTAGCTTTAAAGTTGGTGGAGGGCGTGTTGGGACAGGTACAGCCCATTTTGGTTGTTGTCGATTTATTTCAGAAGCCATTGTACGTTTAACTTGTGCGGTAAAATAAAATAATTGAGAAGTAGCAAAAAAGACTTTTTTTCTATAAGTGAATAGCGCTAAGGGCATTCACAAAAAAAAAAGTGGAAAGAAAGAAAAATATAATTGTAAAAAAAATAAAATGAAGAGAGAAGAAAAATAAAGAATTGAGACAGAAGGAAAATATAATTTTTCTGAGTTTTAAATATATCATCACCATATATACAACATATGTAGTGGCTTGTTTATATATACATTTATGCAATCAAGGTGACTCAATTTGGTATAACGACAACACTTTAGGGAACTTTTTTTTAAAAAAAATACATTTTCTGAATAACTACAAGGATATAAAAAAGATAATTGATACTTTTAAAAGGTCAAAAAGGATATTTAAAGAGTAGTATTCAAGCTGAATACTTATTATTTCCCAAATATTAGACCAATTGCTTTGATATTTTAGTTAGTCAATAGAATAGACATTCTATACATATATTTTAATTTTCATGTACCAATTTTTAGTTTTGTTGGTCAATGCTCATATTGATTATATGAAAATTTATATATATATATATATATATAGTTTATGACTTTACTACTGAAATGTTAAAATATCACAACAACTGATTTATCATTTGTGGAGATAGATTGTAATTTATTTTTTTTATAATAGATAAAACTTCATTTTATTTTTAAGCATAAATTCAAAATATTTATTTATCTATCAAAAATGATTTATATACATTATTATTAATTAATTGTTGTTATTTTTTTTTGTCGATTCTCAATATCCTTCAGTGACCATAATGATACACCAGTTTGATTACTTTCAATTGGTTGCGCCATAGATCGTAAAAATCTTTTGGATATATCAACGGCCATATCAGTGGATAAATTTGTTGAAGCCTCTGTTACATATTGATTAATCCATTTAGGTAATTTAGCGCGTTTATCGGATCGAGCAAATCTCTATTAGAAAAAAAATAATAACAAAAATAAAATAAAATAACTGTTAATTACTTGATATTTATATAAAATGTCATCATTTATTTATATTTGTTTGTTTGTTTGCTTGTTTGCTTGTTTGTTTGTTTGATTGTTTGTTTGCTTTTACCTTATCTGCAAATACCATTAATCCATAGTCTGTTTTACCTCGCAACACTCTACCAACACATTGTGCTGCATGGCGCATGGCATCGAAAGTTAAGAAATCATTTTCACGAATATTATGATTGTCACGTAAATATTCCAACCGAGCCTATTAAAATGAAAGTAATAAATATTAACTTATGCTTATTTAATTTATTTTTATTTTTTTATAATTTTGAGATATATAGGCTTACTTTTAATATTCTAGATTCCGTATATTGATAAGGGATACCAAACATAATTACTGCGCGTCCATAATTATGATCAAAATCAATTCCTTCAGAAACTTTTCCACGAGCTACTGACAATAAAATCGCCCCTCGACCATTATCACAAGCCTATTAGTAAAATATATTTAAAAAAATTGCATAAATAAATGTTTTGATATTTTGATATTTTACTTATTATTTTTTTTACAAAAATTACTTTTCGATAGTTAGAGAGTGCCAAACTTGTTTCTGCGGCATCGGGTGTTTCAACAAATATGAGCTTATGTTTCCATGCTTCATTTAAAATACCCTATTTGAAATGATTTATATATTAATAACATCCATAAAAGAATAATAATACTGAAGTATTTACAAATACTTATACCAACTTCAATTACCATATCATTCCACATAGATACAATTTGTTCCATATAAAGATAACTAGGAAAGAAACAAACAACACCATCAGGCACAATCTTTGAAAATTCTACCATAATTTGCCCAAAGTTTCTTACTACAGCAGGATCATTTCTTACTTCGAATTTAGAACTAACTGCAACTTGATCAGAACCACGGGTAATAATCTACATAAATAAAGATAATAAAAAATAGATATATTAGAACAATATTATTAAACAATCGTCCATAATGAATATATTAAAATAAGTTATAAAACAATTTAGGCGTACCATAGGCAAGAAACAATTTCTGGTAAGAGTCATTGCATAACTTTCTTGAACTACAGCATGGAAATTTAGCATTTTTGGATACATGTCTAAAGGAGATAACGTACCAGACGTAATAACTACGGTACTGAATCGTTCTATCACCGGTTTAATGGCAATTGATGCATCCAAGCAACTTGATTAACATAAAAAAAGAAAATCATTAAAAAAGTATAAGTACAAAATATAATTTTTAATAATCATGATCTGCACTTACGTAAAGTGTAATACAGGATTGGGTATCGTTGCAGTATCGGTTTCAAAAGGTTCTAAAATAAGTAGGAAACCTAAAAATGTAATAAAATAAAATAAAATAAAATGATGATGATGATGATGATGATGATATATATGCGTGTGTGTATGTTTATTAACTTACCTTTATCATAAGTTGATACCAAAGTAGCAAAAGCAGCAATTCGTTGTAAACTTGAAAAATGTTCTAAATCACTTAGTTCAAGAGTTCGTACCAAACTTGTTAATCTTTCTGCACAAAATCGTAAAGGTTTCCTTTCAATAAAGGTAACATCTTTTAAATGCTGTAAAAAAGAAGTCGGATTTTCTGCTACCACATGCATAACTCGCATTCTAGTCTATATATTTTTTTAAAAAAAATAAGTCATAATAGTAGATTAATAATCATATAAACATACAAACTTATAATCAACATTATTCTTATTATTTTTATCGAATATATACATACCTTTAGATATTCAATAAATCGTCTTAAAAATGCTACAAAATGTTCTGCTCGTCGAATGTTACCAGGTACAGCTTCTTTTAATAAGTCGTCAGGTAAAACTGGATTAGCCATAAATGTATCTTCATCTCTTGCACTACTTGCTTCTCGTAGGCCTATTTATAATAATAACAATAATAATAATAAAGGATTTGATATTGATTAATAAATAAAAATAATATATGATAATAAATAGCAGAAAACCTTTTTTATTCTTTACCTTCCACCAGTTTTGAATATTCAGCCTCCAGTTTTTGCCGGTCGGTTTTTTTTATTCTATTAATGAAGTTTCAAGTTGAGTTTTTATGAAAAAAATAAAAAATACATATCATTTGAAGATATAAATTGTTTACTCTGCAATCCTATCTGCTAGTAACCCAATACTTCTGGCACCAGAATCTAATATAGGTCTTGTAATATCAATACTAAGTGATTCAATACATACATTATCTAATAATAATTATAATATTAATAGTAATAATAAATTAATCAATATCATAATTTCAATATATAGATGTATATGTATTTATATATTTACCAATATTATGTGCTTCATCAAATACTACGATACAATCTTTAGATAATTCTTTAGAAACAAGGTCAGCTACTTTAGGGTCAAGCATATAATGATAAGAATAGATCACAACGTTGGCAAAAGAAATCTAAAGTAAATAATAATAATAAAGAATATATATACATATATATATGTATGTATGTATATGAGGGAAAAGTACTATTTTCATCCAAAAATATCCAACAAATAAAACTTACCGCACGACGAATAAGATAATAAGGACAAAAAGTCATTTTCTTTCCATATGCCTTCAGTTCTTCAAGAGTGTACACTCCATTTGGAATAGGGTTAGGTGATTCTGCTGCTTCAAGTTGTTCATAAAAATTGCATAATTCAATGTCTGTATCAATATCCATATTATTATTATTTTCCACTTCCGATCGTCCACTTTTAGTTTTTCCAGCTTTAGCACGCACCCAACTTGCAGTCATGTCTCTACATTTTGCATCAACGACTTTGCCCTTTTTTTCTTTTGAAACAGTAGGATGCAAACAAAGATTTTTTCGTGAAGTTAATCCAATCCCGAAAAAGTCCTCTTCTAATCCTTCACTTTGTCTATATCTCATTAAATGCTTTAACTCGGCCAATGCTTTTTCAATTTCTGGTACAGTACGCGAGCAATAAACTAGTTTTCTATGCTGCTCAGGGTGTTGCTATTGTATATATAGTTTAATATAGTAATTAAATAAAAAGAAATATATATTGCTAATACTTTATATTTTCATTATTTTGAAAGCATTTTTATTATTTTTATTTTTTAGTTATTACCATTTGGTAAGAAACAATTAAAGAAAGAAGCGATACAGTTTTTCCAGTTCCCGAAGGCATTTCAAGTACACAATGACCCTATATAATTCATATATATGTATATATGTATATATGTATATATGTATATATATATTAATAAATGTAAATATAAAAGAAAATGCCTTTACACATATATAAAATATACAACAAATTAATATTTACCTGGGCATCAAGGGATTTCTTCAAATCACACATATATTGATATTGTTCTGGATATATTTTGTCATAAGGGAAATGGACAGTAAGCTCATCTATATTAAAACTAAATCAAATACAAAAATAATAAATATTAAAGTTTAAATCACAAATATTATTATAAATATATTTTTATTTGATTGTGCTTTACATCATTGTATCTATAATTTGTGTTTTCAAGTAAGTGTATAAAAAAAAATGATACTAAGAGTAAAAAAAGGAAATTTAGCGTCAACGCCAAAAAATAAAAAAAGCTGCGGATATTAAAAAATTCCAAGAGTCACTATAAATTTTTTTCCTCCAATTTTTTTTTCCTACTTCTTTCTTTTCTAATATTATATTATATATACTTTTATAAATTACTTTTAATATATAATGTCACATCCACCTCCTCCTCCACCATCAACTATACCTATGAATGGTCCACCTGGTCCTCCAAGGCCATTTGGGATGCCTCCACCAGGTTTTAGACCCCCTCCTGGTGGATTCATACCTCGACCTCCTTATCCTAATGCAGTACAAGGTGGTGTTGGTATCCGCGGCATTCCTCCAGGTTTACCAGTGTCTAAACAAGTATTAAACACAGTTCCAAGTAGAACAATCTATGTTAGTAATTTAAATGAAAAAATCAAGCTTGAAAGTAATAATAAGGACAATAATAGCAATAAGAATTAAATATATAAATACAAAATCAACCTTGAATACTTATTTTTATTTACCCTTTTATTCTTAATTAATAATAATAATAATAATAATAATAATAATAATAGTTATGAAAAAAACATTACGCAACTTATTTCAACAATATGGTGAAGTTTTAGACATAATAGCACATAAAAATATACGTATGCGCGGACAAGCTTTTGTTGCTTTTCCTGATGAGGAGTCAGCTGGAAAAGCTATTAAAGAGCTACAGCATTATAATTTATATGGAAAACCTATGGTAGGAGAATAAATAGATAAAAAGATTAACGGATATATGAAATGTATATATATATTGATAATGATATATATGTATTTATATACTAGGTGGTTCAATTTTCTAGAACTAAATCAGATGTACACGCAAAAAAGGATGGAGATTATGAAGATCATTATAAAACCCGTATGCAAAAGAAAGGTACGAATAAAATATATTAATATTGAAAACACTGAAAAGTTGTATGAAAACCACTAAAAGATATCCTCTTTACTGTCTATTTTTTTTCTTTAATATAGAACAAGTTAGATCATTACCATTACCAGGTTCACATAAACCCACCTTTAAAGCACCTGGAAGTAAGTCATATACTTATAATGATGATAATAGAGATGACAATAGTATATGATATTTATTAATATTATTATTTTTTTTATTTGATATTAATAGCACGTAATAAAGATTCACGCACTGGAACCCAACGTAACATCATTCCTGATGATTATCTCCCACCTAACAACATTCTTTTCTTACAAAATTTATCGGAAAAAGCCAATCAAGAATATCTTGTCAATTTGTTCCAAGCATATCCTGGCTTTAAAGAAGTTCGTATGATTCCTACCAAAAAATCAATTGCGTTTGTTGAATATGAATCAGATTATCAGGCATCATTAGCTAAAATGGAATTAGCTAACCACCGTATAGATGACGATCACCTCATGAAAGTTACTTTTGCAAGAAAATAGACTGGCGCATCAATTATGTATCTCTCTCTCCCTTTCTCTTATTTTGTTTTATTTTTTTTTATTGTTTATAGTCATTACAAAATTAGTATTATGGACATTGCACCTCGTTCAGTGTAATTATAGTTTGTCTTTTTTCATTTTATTTTATACTTAATCAAATTATAAATTATAAATTATAAAAAAAGTTGCACCAGCTTTTTCTTTTTCTTTATTTACATTTAAATTATATATATATAGTCGTGTTTGTTTTCTGTATATATTGTTATAATTATAAAACAGCAACTATAATATGACCAGCAACAATAAAAAAGAGACAAATCAAAAAAAAAAAAAAAAAAAAAAAAAAAAAAAAAAAAAAAAGATTATAAATTTATAAAAATTTGTTTTATTAATTCTTACATTAACTGATACTATAGATAATAAATTATGATTTTTTTTTGTATTAAAAAGTATGTTGCACTCATTTAGGAGGAGGGGTACCACCATTAGGATGAGTTTGGTTCCAACTTTTACCGGTTAAGAGACCAGGGCGATAACCGTTATTCATTGGGATTTCACTTTCAGGTACATCAACATTAGTATAACCGAGGTCTTCCGCTAAGAAACTGAATACGTTAGAGCTTTGTTTTTCTGCATCACCACGACCTAATGAACCAAGGTTCCAATTTTTCTATTAAATACAAATAAAATAAATTAATAAGTGCAATATTGTCGATATAATCTAAGGCTACAAAAGCAATGTCACTTACTTCAACAGTATTTAAGGCAGAGAAGTCTATTTTTTTAAAAAAAAAAAAGAAAAAAAAAAAGTCATGGTCAAATACAATTCTTTATAATAATCCTTAAATAATAAATATAATAAATAAAAATACTTACGAGTATAATAAGTACTATCAGTAGTTCCTTGTAAATGTTTAGGAATAGCACCAAATAAAAGAGACCATACTTTATTACGGATTGAATAGGTAGCGTTTTCATCAAAAGTTACAAGAATTAAAGTCTTTTCTAAGAATTTTGGATTACTGAGAGTCTTCTTGTAGAAATTTTCTAACCATTTACCGGCATAAGTAGCATTAGTATCTAATAATATAAATAAAATAAAATAAAATAGAAAGATTCAAAAATCAATTGGATTACTGATATATATAGAAAGAGCGTTCTTTTGTATTCATATATATATTACCATGACCATCGTTTAGCATGTTAGGGGTAAAGCTATATACGTATACATATATTAATCAAATTGTATACATAATGGCAATTTAACAGTAAGAAATCAATCGTAAGTTCGCATGTAATTATTTGTATCTATTTTTATTTTCCCTTTTTTATGTTATTTTTTAAAGTTACTTACAACATCCAATTAGGGAGGTCATCATTTTTAATATCGATATCCAATTGAGTTCCAGGGACAATATTCTCAAGGCGTTTTTTGTTGAAGGCAACGGAGTCAAAAACAACAGCAGGGTTGTGTTTACGGACATATTCACCAGATTTGAAACCAGTATAACCAACAGATGGAATATCCTCTTGATATACTTTCCATGTCAATCCTTTCTTTTCTAATAAATCATAAAGTGTGGAAATGTTTTGAGGAATGTTATAATAATCGTCATTAGTAATACCAAAGTTGCTTCCTGTGTGTATAAAAATATAAAATGAAATGAAAACGATGTAGAAAAAACACTTCAGTAAGTCCAGTACAAAAACATAAATATATTTCTCGAATCACTTATTTTTATTTTATTTTTTTATTCATTATTATTATTACCTCCAGCTACATCAATGTAATTTGGCAAGCTAGGATGCTGTAAAGCGTTGTAATTATCTAAAAGGATACCTTGTTTAGCAAGATTGGTAAAAGAAGAAATCTTGTTGACGACATCAAAGTCCTGTATTGAAAATAAATATATATTAAAAATTGATAATTGGGTTTCTTCTAAGTATTTTTTAAAAAATATTATTTTGTATTACTTGGTTTTCAAACCAGATTTGAAGAATGTGTTCAAAACCTTTTCCTTTTTGATGTTGACCGTGATGACCATGGTGATGTTTACCATGGTGTTTACCAGGGCGAGCACTAGTTCCAATAGCTAAAGTAGCAAGAGTAATAATAGAAGCGAAAGCAAGACGCATAATTGGGAATTAATTTAATTAGTATGAAAATCTATAAAATAAAAAATAAAGAAAAGAAAGAAATCTTAAAAAAAATAACCTATTTTATACTTTTAATCTATAAAGAGGGACAGTGAATGAGAGATCATAAATTTTTGTGACACAGAAAATATTGACATTCGGTAATATTTTTCCTTACAGGTGCGTATAAAATAGGATCTAATTGGAAGAAAGTGTTGTAAAAACTCTGAATCTAAATATTAAAATATGTGTTACATTTTTCATTATCTAAAATAGTATAAAATATATAAAAATGGCTCTTTATTGATAATAAACGGAACTTTTTTGTTATATATCTATAAGTATGTATATTCTATTATATATATAACTAAAGTTTGCTAATGATAACTATATTTCTGCCTTTATATCCTTATTTATATCATTGACTTGTTCAAAAACATTAATAATGTAGCTGTCAAGATCTGAAGTAAAAACGATGGTTTCTAGAGTCACTTGGAATTGAGAGCATTCTTTGTGATACTATTTTTTTTTTAAAAAAAACAAAAAAAAAAAACAAAAAAAAAAAAAAAAAAAAAAAAAAAAAAATGAATATAGTTCATTTAAAAATTCTTTATAAATATATATTTTTCTGTATAAAAAAAACTTACAGCTCGAAGGAATTCTTTGAACCATCCAGATATCCACCAATAAGTCCAATCTTCGTTAGGATTACAACTTTCATTTGATAATTTTGTCAATAATGATTGAATGCAATTAGAAAACTGTTGATATACTAAAATGAATACTTCTTTTTGTTCTCGATTTACTGTTGCTAATGATTTTTCTGCTATTTGAATTGTATCTAATTCTTGTTGTGCTTCTGCTTTTGCAACTATTTCAACAGCATTAATGAAAATAATAATAAGTGTTAAAATTTAACTATATAACTTATATATAAATATAAACATGTACACATATGTATAAAGATTACGTTCATCTACGGGATTTGCTGCTCTTTTAGCTTCATTTTCCGAATGTAATTGCTGGAAGTTTTCTAATCTATTCTTAATTTGTGTTGCTCTTGAAACGACCTTGTTTATTGTGTTTTTAAGTATTTCCCAAACATATGATCTATAAAATAAAGTAAAATAAGATAATTTTAAGTATATAATACGGATATAAAATTTATAATATAAAAAATATGACAAAGTATATATATCTGTATCACCTTCCAGGATTATCCATTTGATTAGATTCAAACACCCACAATATAACGGAAGAAGGATCTAAAATTCGGTAATTCAATAACTTATCCAGTAAAATACCAAGGAACTGGGCATGCAACAATAATATATATATATATATATAATTTTGCCAAATTAATACTATTTTATTATTTTGTTATTTATTATTTTTATTTTATTTTTAGTTACCTGAGAATTATTTTTCCAGAAAAAGGCCACGATTCGAATGGTACATAATTTATCATCTTGAGTAGAATTAAAATGGCGCATTATTTCCAAATATCTAATATCCATATGCGGAAGAATGAATAAAAAAAGAAAAAAATATGATAAGATATTAATTCATAATGTTAATATTTATATATTTATATATAACAATTAATCACCTTTCAATGACATTTAAAATATGTGAAAAACTTTTAGCACCGACATGTAATAAGGACTGAATAAAAAGATCGTGTACAGTTGATGATTGTTTTATTTCATCCATGCCTTGATTGCCTAAATCTTGTTTAATTTTTTCCAACGATTCCCGTACTTCTTCTACGCTCTTTTTTGCACGAAGGTGATCTACTATTTGTTTCGCAGGTAAATATAATGGATTATTTGCATCAGCATAACCATAATTAGGACCGGGTGTTTGTGTTGGTATAAGTGAGGTGAAGTTTTCTGGCAACGAGGTTTTGATACGTTCATAGTAACTTAATCTGATTTCTTTTTCCAAAGTTTCCCGAATAAAGCAAACTTGAGGATGTAATGGTTCAAAAGTTAAAGAATCTTCCCTATAAACTCATAAGTATTCGTGAAATATAAATAGATAAATGTTAATATGAAGTTAATTCGCTATTATTATTATTAATATCCATAATATAAATTATTTTAAAACTATTACCATGCTACCCAATCCCATTGAAAGCCGAAATTACTTAGATGATGTGAGAACCAAGTCCATAATCTAGATATACATTCGACATCCATGCTTGGCAATCTTTCAAATACTAATTTAACCGTACGTCCTAATGCCAAAGGAAAAGTGCGTGTATCTAATCTAACCATTTCAGCCATTAAAGTAGAAAAGAAAATTAATCTATAAGGAGCTGTAGGTAAAGTAAGCATTTCTGATAAAAGAGACTAATCAAATACATAAATAAATAAAATAAATAATAAAAATTAAAACTTTGCCCTTTATGCATGTGTGTGTGTCCATGTTTGTCGTGATTATTATATTTATTTTTAATTTATTTTTGTTCACTTTTTCTTACCTCCATTAAAATTTCAGATGCGTTCCAACCAAGAGAATCTTCCTTCATTTTATCATCATTATCATCTTCGTTTTCAAAAGAAAAATATCCAGGTTCAAATTCACCAGCAATATTAAAAAGATATTTAGCACAATCTTTACGATTAGATTCAAATATACGAACAGTTCCTGAAATAATATCTTGAAGAACAAAGTATTCAAGACTATCATGGTCAGGAAGTGTTTCGCGTGTCTATAAATTAATCGCATTAAGAATATTATAAAATATATTTTATTAATATACTCATAACAGTATCGTTATTTTATTAATTTTATTTTAAAAAAATGGTGTTTACCTTTCCACTTTCGTCGACAAACACTTTTAAAATGTGTTTAGGATATAAACATTGTGATACGTCTTCACTTGGTCTTATAGTTAAACGTGGAATTTCATGCTAATGTAATTTAGAAAAAATAAAAAATAATATAAACAAAATAATATCATCTTAGAAATAGCAATAATCAAACAATGATACAATTCCTAAATATAATCGACTTTTACCTGTAATGCTGAATTAAGTTCATCATCAAACCACCTATATACTTTTGGAATTAACGAGAACTAAAATAATAATAATAATAATTATAATAATAAAAGGCATTGACAATTAATTAACAATAATATATTAATCAGAAATATATAAATCAATATATATATTACCTTCCAATCATTTTTTTGAAGATTTTGAATAAGCTGCCATAAATGTATAAGCTCCTAAAAAAGAGGTTGAAAAAAAGTATATATTTAGTATACTGTCTTTAAACATTACTTTTTTCATTTATAAAAAAAAGAAAAAGAAAAATGTGTTCATACATCTTGATCTTTGGCATCTTGGAAAACTTTTAATACAGGTAATTCTGTTGAGCCACGTTTCGTCATGTATATATCAATTTTACTAAGGATAGCATTCAGATCAGAAGAGCAACGATCACTTAATTCTTTACCACTCTATACAATACATGATAACAATAGCAAAAATTATGATGATGAGATATATATTTTCTGTATAATATAACAAATGCATACTAATTATTTTTTCTTTTTCATTTTTCTTCCTTATTTTTTACCCAAGGCAAAGAAGATAAAACAATGTAGACAAGACAATCTAAACGGCGCTAATAACAATAATAAATAAAATATGTTAAAATCTTTTTTTTATAATTCAACCTCTATTTATAAATTGCTATGCCAGTATTACTTTTAATTGATCTATTTGGTTTAAATCGGTAAGTATATCTTCTAGTAAATAGCAATATGCACTTGGTGATATAACGT
The DNA here is from genome assembly GCA_017871115.1 of Cunninghamella blakesleeana. Classification (NCBI taxonomy): domain Eukaryota; kingdom Fungi; phylum Mucoromycota; class Mucoromycetes; order Mucorales; family Cunninghamellaceae; genus Cunninghamella; species Cunninghamella blakesleeana. The sequence continues at coordinate 2,541,527 of JAFCIZ010000001.1, read as the reverse complement.
TTGCATTGACTAGCTCCCCATAAAATCGTACTAGTTGCTTTAGCTTGAACCAATCCAATTTTTCTACCGTTTCTTTAAGTACATCATTGAATTTTTCCATTAACTTGACAACAATTGAATGGTTTGACACGTTTAAAAGGCCAATCAACGAACCATAAATAGGCGCTTTTGCAGGTAACTCTAAAACACTAATGTTAATTTATATAAAATATAATATAAAAATAAGCATAAATGCACTGGGTTTATTGATAGTTTATTTCCCATTTTATTTTTATTTAATGTTATATTATTTTATTTTATTTTACCAAGCTAATAATGTATCCTGGACCATATCAGGATATTTATCAAAATCACTGTCCAAAATATTTTTCATTTTATTGAGATTCACTTGTAAATCTGGCGTAATCTTAATAATAATAATAATAGTAATAATAAATAATATATATATATAAACAAGTTAATATAAAAAGTACTATTTTGTATTATAATAAGATATAATATATGCTTTACTTTATCACCAATTTTAATAATAAGTCCTCGAAGTCTTTCTTGAATATCTTCCATTTCGTCATCGCGAGAAGAGGATTGATAATAATTTCTTTTTCTACGATCATCTAGAATAAAACATATAACAATAGTAATAATTTTTAATTATAAATATAAGCTATATTCGCATTTTTTCATATAGCTATTTCTTGCTGTAATACCTCTAAATCTATTTCCTCCGCGATGTTCCCTATTGTTTCCACCAAAACGACGTCCTATTTTTTATGAATAATAATATAAGTTATTAATTGGCTACATTAATAAAAAATAAATGTTATAAATTAAATGTCGTATATAGAAATACCTTCATTTCTTGATCGAAAACCGCGTGAATCGTGGCTCATATTTATTATACTATGCAGAAAAAAAAAATTATATATGGGATAAAAAAAAATAGAGAGAAAAGAGGAAAAATAGAAAGAAAAAAAATGGATAAAAAAACCTTTGGCAGTCAAAAATAAAAATTAAAAGCCCGTCTCAATTTTTTTTTCTAGACAAACCTAAATTTATAGTCTCTACCTTCTTTTACTCCCTTAATTTTTTCTATTATAAATTATTCACTAGTGTTACTTTTATTACTTTACTTATATTAATATACTATTTACTTTATTTTAATTGATATGAAACCGAAAAGTGCTTATTCAACAAATACTCGAGTAAATACCGATGGACCCTTTAATTTAGATAGTCATAAAAAATCAGCCAAAACCTATATACCATATCCCAAACAGTCAAAATCTTCAACAGTAAACAATACTCTTATACCACCACAATTACAAAACAGTATAACAAAAAAATCTAATGATAATAATAACAGTTCTTTAAGAATTATGGGAAATAATAGTACAAATAGTATATCCAACGATATGAAGAGCTTATTTGCACATAGCAATACAAAACAGCCTGAAAAATACACTCCACCCTCTGCCACACCTTCTTTACATAAGCCTATTAAAATACCTTCGAAAAAACGTTCATATCCAGATAAAGATAAAATCTCCATTGTTAGTAAATTAATTGAACTTGATGGTAATAATACTGATATAAGTAATAGAAATAGTTAAAAAGAGAAAGAGAAAAAAAAAAAAATCAAGTATACCTTACCATTATTATGCAAATAATAGATTAATAGATTAGTGTATATAAATTTGTATACTTTATTCACAAATATTAGATACAGATAGTATGATGGAATCAAAAAAAGTAATAAAGTGCCCTTATTGCCACGATATTCTCAACAGCGATAGTTCAGTACTACTTCCTAAAGTTCTTCAAGAGGCTCTGGATAAAATAAAAAATGCAGATCAACAATATGATGATTATCGAAAACAAGAAAATTATCACAATGATCTTCCTAAACGGCGTCGCGTAACAAACATGGATCAGTTTACTTTTTGCCAATTGCATCAATTGGAATTAAAAATTAAACCAGAAGGAATTAAAAAGGGCTATCCTATCGATATAGACTTCATACAATTAGAAACTCGAGTAAAAAATTTACATTCTGAAATTTTAAAATTGATTAATCAAGAAACATCATGTCATTTTAGAACTTTGGCCATAAAAGCCTATAATAAATTTGGAAAACATAAAGCAAGAAATACAATCAGTGTAATGAATCGATTTGAAGATACTTTGGTAAGAATTAGAAATAATGGATGTATAAGTATAAATATATGTATGTGTGTATAACTCTGTGATTAGTGTGAAGAATGATATCAATAATATTTTTTATTATCACTGTTTTTTTATTTTATTTTTACAAAAAAAAATGAACGAATAATATGGATAGCCTGGGTATTATGGCCCGAAAGGTGCGGCAATCATGATGAATACATTAACTACCATGTTTTTACATACGGGAATAATTACTAAAGAAAAAGTACAACCACAATTACCAGTAGAATATATTCAACAAGTACTTGTTCCTGAAACAGGATTGTTATTAATACAGGAAGATATAAATAATTCTAAAATCCTTAATAAAGACGCTAAACAATTACTTAAAGGATTATCATCACAAAAATTAAAACATCATGCACTTTCAATAATGACTGATAGCCGTGAATTTGGAAATAGACTTTATCCAACTGAAGATGATATTATAGACTCGACCATAATGCAAGATACAAATAAAAGTGATAATAGTGATGACGAGGATGTCAACGGCGAAAAAGATGAAGAACAAGATAATTATAATGAAAAATTAGAATTTTTATCTTCAGATGAAGATAATTAAAAAAATAGATCATCTACTTAATAGATAGTAGATTAATTTATTATATGAATTTATATGAAGATTTATTACAAAAACTAATATTTAGTGTATATATATATATATATAATAAAATCATTATTACTATATCAGTATGAAAATAGGGTATTTGATAACTAAACTACAGTAAAATAAAATTGAAATGATGGGGGGAGGATGAAAAAATTAAAATAGAAAAATAAAAATAAAAATGAAGAAAAGAAGGATGTGGAATATAATTAAATAAAAAAATAAAAAAAAAAGAATTAAGCTTTTTGTCGTTCATAAATTTCACTAACTAAATCCCAATCTTTTTCCAGATTTTTAGAATTAACACTACTAGAAGAATTATTTCCTAAAGAAGGACAATAATCGTTATGAATAAAGTTTTCATTATCTTTTTCCAAATGAGTTGATGATGATGACTTGTTTATCTGCTGATCCTCCACGTTAACATTATTATCAGCTGACCTTTTCCAAGAAGAATGATGAAGTTTTTCATTTTGATCCCCAACTATTGTTGTTGTAGAATTTGTGTTATCATTATGACGATCTTGCTCTACCCTTTTTTCTAAATCTTTAATAAATCTATCTATACGACGGTAATAACCAAAAAGCAACATATTTGATAATCGAACAAGTGGTTTCTTGATAACACCTTGTTCAGTGATTTTTAATTGAACGGTCGGAGTTTCGTTGTTATTTGGTGATAAAATCAATTTTTGATTATTAGGAGGATACTTGAGTTCAAAGGTCCAAGAACCAGAAAACGTAGGTACATGAGGTCGAGTAGGTACAGGTGATTTTAAACTAACAGTAGTTGTAATACGTTCTTCAAGGACTCTAAGCATAGTTTTCATTGGTTGTTGTTCTACATGTAATATAACAGATCGTCGATTACGTTTAGAGTGTTCAACAAAGACAACGCGTTTCCCTTCGTCCTGTGTAGCTGGAGTAATACTATCAATAGATACACTTTCAAGTTTTGGTCGCCAAAGTGGATATTCTTCTACATTGGTCAATAGCTGCCAAAGTCTTTCTGGTCGGATTTTATATACTGCTGTTCTAGATACTACATGACTTTCAGGTATTAATATTCCAATAATATAAATCAAAAGAGGAATAAAAGGTACTAAAAGAATAGCTATAATCGTCTGTGTAAATGAAGAAACCATAATATATTTTAAAAGTAATAGATAAAAAATAAAGATGAAAAGAATAAGAAAGAAAAGTGAAAAAAAAGTAGGATAAATAAAAAGAAAAAAAGCGACAATGAGAGCATGTGATTTAAAAAGGATTAAAACTCCATTCGTAAAAATTCTTTTCAGAGATCTCTACCATATTGGGAATATATTTAAAATCAAAAACCTTAACGTCGAAATGTTACAATCATTGATGCATGATAGTTAAAGTTTTAATAAAATAAAGTAGAGTAGTATAAAATAAATAAACTATAAAATATATATAATATCGTAATTATTGTATTTTAAAATGAATACGTGCAAAAATATTTTTATTCAAAAAAGTTCACAATTGTCATATGTAGTTTTAATAATATTAAATACTAATAATAAAACAGCTCTGTATTAAAAAAATAATAACGCTATATCCAATAGTATTACAGTATATATTTATACTTGTTTATATATAAGCATAAATGTATTATAAAAAATAATGTATTATTAAAAATTGTATAAAAATATAAAAGAGCAGATAAAGTATTTAATAGAAGCCTTCATACAGATTGGATCAGTGCTGAGAATTACATATAATTTGATTGGACAAAAAAAAAAAAACTTTTTGAATCTCCTACTTTTTTAAAAAAAATTTTAATCCCTTTTTTTTTTTCCTCTTCTTCTTTCTTTCCTTTTTCATTTTTCATTTTTTCTCCTTTTTAATTAATAACATTATTAAAAAAAGGCACTGATGGCTACTAATGAAACTGCTATATTGGTGACTGATCTTTTAACTAAGATCAACACAGCACCTACAACGGAAGAAGTAGATCAAGCTGCTTGTGATCTTGCAAAAGAAGTAAAATCAAGAGGTCTTATCATGTTAAAACATCATAATATTTTACAAAAACTTGAAACGAGTGCAAAGAATAAAAAATCTGGTATGGAAAGAGAAAGTGGATTGATTGGATTTAAAGCTTTAGCTGAAGTTGTAAAAGAACCTATTGCTCCCATCATATTGGATTATTTGGTCTTATTTTTGGATCTATATGCTGATAAAGGTCAGGTTGTTCAAGAAGCTGCTGAATATGCTTCAAGAGCCATTGTTGATATGATCCCTCCTGAAGCTGCCAAAGTATTATTACCATTACTATATGAAGGAATGGGTACATCAATCTCGGTAAAAGGTGAAAAATCGGTAGTCTCTAAAAAATGGCAAACCAAGGTAGGTGCCCTTAAATTATTAAAACGTTATACTGAAAGAGCTCGTGAACAAATTGGTGAACTTTTGCCAGAAATCATCCCTGTGGTCTCTAACTGTCTTTCAGATACTAAAAAAGAAGTTGTTTCTGAAGCCCAAAAAACAATGCGTGCTGTTTGCGCTGTAGGTGGCAATCCCGATATTGAACGTCATATTAAAGATTTAGTTGTTTGTATGGGTGACCCTACTCATGTACCTGCTACTATTGAAAAATTGGCTGGCACTACTTTTGTTGCCGAAGTCAATGGCCCTACTTTAGCTATCATGGTTCCTTTATTAGTTCGTGCTTTAAATGAAAGATCTACTTTATTACTTCGCCAAACCGTTATTATTGTGGATAATCTTTGTAAATTAGTAAGAGAACCTAAAACTGCGGCTCAGTTCTTACCTCAACTTTATCCTGGTGTAGATCATCAAGCTGAAGGTGCTGCTTTTCCTGAAATTCGTGAATTGGCTGGTAGAGCTAAACAAACTTTAATTGATGCCGGGGGTCATTTGGAAAAGGATGAACAAAATAAACAATTAACCGGTGCATTATCTCCTAATGAAACTCTTGACGTGGTTAAATCTCAAGTGAAAAAAGTACAATTCTTTTTAGATTCATTCTTTAATCCTGTATTAAACTTCATTGCCTTTATTTGTAGCGATTTCATGCGTCAAGAAATGTTTGTCAAGGAAAAATGGTTCAAAATTTTATCTCCTTATCTTGGGTCTATTTTAATTGCTTCTGATGTACCTGATGTAAGTGACTCATTATTTAATCAATTACATACAATGTGGAAAGAACGTAATGGAGATACTGCTGGGGATGCTGCTTTTGATGATCAAGAAGGTGAAGAGCTTTGTTATGTAGAAGATTTCTCATTAGCTTATGGTACTCGTCTTTTACTTAATCATACAAAACTCAAGTTACATCGTGGTCAACGTTATGGTTTATGTGGTGAAAATGGTGCTGGTAAATCAACTTTAATGAGATCTATTCATCAAGGCAAAGTAGAAGGATTTCCATCTCAAGATCAAGTCAGAACAGCAATGGTAGATTATGCAGGTCACGGGGCTGATACTTCCTTATCAGTTGTGGATTATATTGCTGTTGATGAGCATATGAAAAATGTACCTAGAAAAGAAATTGAAGAATCTTTAAAAACTGTAGGTTTTGATGAACAACGTTTACAATTTGCTGTCAATGCTTTATCTGGTGGTTGGAAAATGAAAGTAGAATTAGCTCGTGCTATTCTTACAAAAGCTGACATTTTATTATTGGATGAACCTACAAATCACTTGGATGTAGATAATATTAAATGGTTAGAAGATTATCTTAATAGCCAAACTCATGTTACCTGTCTTATTGTATCTCACGATTCTGGATTTTTGGATAATGTTTGCACTCAAATCTTACATTATGATAAAAAGAAATTACGTTTATATCATGGCAATTTATCAAAGTAAGCATTTTTTATTTTATTATTTGAGGAGCGATTTAGTGTATTTTTTTTTTTATTAACTGGATTATTATTTTTATTTCTCTTAAAAAATGATAGATTTGTTGAAGCATATCCTCCTGCACGTTCTTATTATACCTTAGATGCATCAACTGTTGAATTCTCTTTCCCAAAGCCATCTGTTTTACAAGGTGTTAGAAGCAATACCAAAGCTATTTTAAAGATTACTGACTGTACTTATACCTATGAAGGGGCTTCTAAACCATCATTATATAATGCAACTGCTTCACTTTCACTTTCCTCTCGTGTTGCCGTTATTGGTCCTAACGGTGCTGGTAATAATAATAATAAGAGATAGTAACACATAACATATATGAATTAGAGAAAATAATATTACTTTTATTCATACATTTATTCTAATGCTAAAAATTCCATTAATTTAGGTAAAACAACTATGATCAAACTATTAACTGGTGAGTCAATCCCTCAAACTGGTACAGTATGGCGTCATCCTGCTTTACGTATAGGTTATGTAGCTCAGCATGCTTTCCATCATTTAGAACAACATTTAGAAAAAACCCCTAATGAATATTTACAATGGCGTTATTCTACTGGTGAAGATAAAGAAGTATTAGAAAAGGAAACTCGTCAATGGACAGAAGATGAAAAAAAACAAATGGATAAATATATTGAATTATATGGCGATAAGCGACAAATTGAAGTAAGTTATAGTTAATATATATAGTGTATAATAAAAAAGGATAAACCGAGCTTGGATAACAAAGTTTAATTATTAATTTAATTTATTATATATATTAGGCTTTATTAGGTCGTGCAAAATTAAAGAAATCTTTCCAATATGAAGTTAAATGGAGAAACCTTCTTCACAAATACAATAAATGGATATCTCGTGAAAAATTACTTGAACTTGGTTTCCAAAAATTAGTACAACAATTTGATGATAAAGAAGCTTCTCGTGAAGGTTTAATGTATCGTGAATTAACGGTACCTGCTATTCGTCAACATTATCAAGGTAAATTTTTGAAGATAATTTAATAAAATAAACCAGAATAAAATAAAGAAAAAAAGATCTTTATTATTAACTAATTATCATTATTATTATTTATTTATTTTATTCTGAATTTTTTAAAAAAAATAGATGTTGGCTTGGATCCTGATATTGCTCAATATAGTAAAATAAGCGAATTATCAGGTGGTCAAAAAGTTAAAGTAGTCATTGCTGCAGCTATGTGGAACAACTCTCATATGTTAATTTTGGATGAACCTACTAATTTCTTAGACCGTGAAGCTTTAGGTGGTCTTGCTACGGCTATTAAAAATTGGGAAGGCGCTGTTGTAATGATTTCTCACTCTCAGGAATTTGTCTCTGCATTATGTCCTGAAACTTGGAAATTAGAAGCTGGCCATTTGGAACGTCAAGGTAAATCAGCCGTTGAAGATGAAAAACAAGTAGATGATGAAAAAGTAAAGGCAAAAATCAGTAAAAAGAAGAAGAAAACTAGAAATGATATTAAGAGACAAGAAGAAAGACGTCGTGCTCGCCATCTTAAATGGTTAATTGAAGGTGGTGAAAAGGAACCTGATACAGATAGTGATTAGATAATTTTTAATTTTATTTTTGTTATATTTATTTCATTAATTGGATATCAATTATATACATTCATACACATATAATCATTTTATATTATCATTATTATTTATTATTAATATACACTTTTTAGACAAATAAATTGAAATTTAATATAGAGTATATATAAAAAATTCTAATTTGCAATTTTTTTGTTGGTTTTATTAATTGAAATTGGTTTTTATTTTCTTAAAACAATTATTGAAAACAATAATAGACAATTATGTCAATATTTTATGTGTCTTTTACCCATAAATAAAAACACTGCATAATTTTATTTTTTCATCTCTAAATTTTAATAAAAATACGACAGTCGACGGTATAATAAAAACGGTAACCTCTTCTTAATTTGATCCACCCGACCACCATCAGCCATATCTTTCGCCCCGCCATTTTTTCAAATCCAAAACATTAATAATAATCAAGGGACAACAAAATAAAAAATATTCATTTGCATACATCAAAAAAAGCGGGTTTTAAAAACTATCATAGAAATAAAATAAATTTTGAGTTTTTATTTTTGCCTTTCTTTTTCAGCTACTTTTTTTTTTTTGATGGAAAAGTTTTCACGATGGAGAGTAAGTATATAAAAGCACTTGTAAATCGTCATGAATATTTCCTTATATTTATATATATTATATATGATTTGTTAGGATCCTGGAACTGGTATTCAACCTTTTCTTCCACCAGTGGTAATACATTTATATAGATAAACACGATTTTTACCCTTACTATTTATTATTATTTTCAATTGATATTTTTTTATTTTATTTTATTTTATTTTATTTGTATACTCATGTTACGATTAGCCACCACGAACGGAATCTAGTTTTTTACTTACTTTAACGAATGTTATTCATTATGTTGTTGGCCCTCTTCAGGGTATAATCAAGTTTATCTTTATTACCCTTCTTGGTTTATTGTATTTAATATTTGTTCCAATATTTGGGCTCGTACTGGTAAATAATATTAAGTAACAAAAAAGAAAGAAAGAAAAGAAAAGAAAATACAACAGCATATTTTTTTGCCCCATAGAAAACTTTGCATAACATAGGCTTATTTTTTATATTATATAGGTACCATTAGGGCCGTTGCAAAGGGTATGGAAAAAGACGTTTACTTCAATTTTCTTAAGATTAGTTCTCTTTTTTATGGGATTTTTTTATATTAAGACCGAAGCTGTTACTTTAAGAAAAGGGTAAGAAAAAAAGCTTAAATTTTTTTAAATGAGAAAGAAAGAAAGTAATATATATGTATATATAAATATATTAATTTGTAGACGTAACAAAGCTAGTGGAAAAAAATCATTTGATGCAAGTTCTGGCGATATTATTGTTACTAACTGGACATCTTATATCGAAGTATTATATCTTGGTTTTCGGTAAAATTTTATTTATATGTATAAATCCAACCAATACAGATGAACATCTATAGATTGCTTACATATTTGTATGTATCTTTGTGAACAACTCTTTCTTACCTTTTTGTAATATATATATATATATATATATATATATATATAGTTTTAACCCAATCTTCACTCAAATCATTCCATCTAAAAATAAAGTTCGACGTATTTCATTATGGGAAGCCATTCGAGCATGTACCAAAGCACCAATTATCACACTTGAAGGAACAAATATAAATGAATCTGACTTATATACTCTTAAAGAACTTTCTGAAATAGCTAAATCTAAAAACTGGGGTCCTATAATTGTATTTCCTGAAGGTACTACATCCAACGGTCGTGCTTTACTTAAATGTGCTTCTCCTATTTTTAATGAATTCAAACCTACTGACCGTGATGGCCGCTTTCATATAATGGCTTTTAAATATGAATATGGGTACATGCCTCCTTCATTTACTGTTGGTTATCAATTATTCCATCTTTTATTCCTGTGTTCTCAGGTAAATTAAATAAATAAAAAGAGTGATAATAAAGGTGATGATGATAGATTTGACTCTCAACTATCCTATTTTTCTTTTTCTCTTACTTTTTTTTAAAAAAAAAAAAAAGTTTTCAAACACTTTACGTATCAAGTATTTACCAGATGATGAAGCACCATGTTCAACCTCAGGTATTGTGAATGTAAATGAACTAAGTTCAGTAGCAGGATCAGATGATTTGGTTGGGGGATTATTTATCCAATCTCTTGGGAACATTTCAAGGTTAAGAAAAACGAACTTGGATATAAAAGACAAAAGAGACTTTTTGGATTATTATTATTCACTTAAAAAGAAAAAAAATACATCAAAGAAAAATAAATAACTGTAGTATATCAAGAGGAAATTATCAATTAGTATATAGATTATTTTTATACAAAATAATAATAATAATAATAAAATAGTACGTGTCATCGTTTATTTTTATTAAAAAAACTCAAAACATATATATATTTACATTTATTGTTTACAAGCAATGACAGCAATCTATTTTCATTACTGCTGCGTAATGGATCGCTTAGATCATTTTGAAAATCGGCCTTGGCTCTGATTGATTAAATATTTTTAGCATTTATATATCGTTTTTGGTAACATATTAGTTGACGCTTTTAATTTCAAATTTGTCATTAAAAATGGTATTTTTGTTTTTTTAAGTTTTAGTATAAATGTTCGACTTTTATTTTTACTGTTGAAAAATTAGTTCTATTATAAGTTGTATTCTTATTAAAAAAATTCAATAAATGATTATTTTTATAATCGAATTCTTTATTTTACTTTAATATTTTTGATCATTATCCAATATAATACTATATTTGACTTTGTTCTAATTATCTAAATTAAGTTATATCTACTTACAAAACAACTTATTGATGCTTAACGACAACTAAATAATATTTTAAACTACCAGTCTTTTTTAAACCTATAAAAGGAAACTGTCAACTATGGTATTACCAATGGCGCTCCTTAAAATTGAGCACTACTTTTTGAGGTAACTGCTCTTGGAGTAACCACTCTATGCAGTAAACACTTTCAATACTTTTCCCTACTCTCTCTATACATCAAGTAATCTATTTAATTTTTTTTAATATAGTTAGTAACATTATTTTTCTCTTTTTTACACTTAAATTGTCAAATTTTTACAATAAATTAGTATCTACTAAATAATTGTTAAACTAATCCACATTATAAAACAAATTTTACAAGTAAATCTTATTTGATTTGATTTTTACTTATTCAATTACTGAATCTATTTATTTTATTTATCAAAACGTTTTATTTCATTTTATAATATTTATTTCCTTTATTATTTTTGAACAATTCTGGTCTAAATCATTTTAATTTTTTTCCACTATCTCTATTTTACTTGAGGATCATTAAACTTTGGTTTCTCTGTTTATTTTATTATACTTTTACCTTTTATTTTATTTATTTTTATTCCTTTATATTAAGTCGTTTTATTTATAAAACAGGAACTGGCGCTCACTGAAATATTATTATATACTTTAAATATAATTCAAAATACTTATTCTTCGTTTTTTAAAATAACTCATGACCAAAAATTCATATGCAAAACTATATTTTTTAAACAACAATAAAAATTCGTAACATTATATACAATTTTTTTAAAAAAATACAAAATAAGCTTTTCGCCCAGTATTTTTTCTCGCTTTGAGAAATATTTATATGGTTAATTAAATAATATAATAAACATGAATATAATTCATAGACATAAGTACTGGTTTTTATGTATAACTAGCAGGTTGCCTCTTGGTATTATGGTTAGTTCATTAATTATTATTAATTTAAATGTTTTTGAATAATTCAAATAAAGCTTATTTATTATAAATTTTTAATATATATATTATTTTCAAACAAATGTTAACACTTAGTTATATTACACCTCGTTTTCCGTGATATTAGTTATTATCATTCTTTTCTTTTTTATCTTCCTTTTGGAGACTAATATCAATCAAATAATAAAATAATAATTATATGAGAAGGTGGATGGGTATAAATATCTAATATCACTATCTCGTGTAATATTGTTAATACTTTATAAATTCGTATTTACATCAATTGTGAGTAATTTATCATTTTAAAAATACTTGTCTGAATTTATATATTTAAAAAAAGACTCTATTTTATCGAAAAAAAAAATGATATTGGTAATAAAATAAAATATCAGAGTTACTTGTTATTATTAAACTCAAGGTGCATATCATCAAATATTAAAAATATAAAACAGGGCATTAGAAGAAAGAGAAAAAGTTTTAAATAAATAAAGTCCATATTTAGAAATAAACACATAAGTTGCCGTTTGCGTCGTGAGAGTGGAATCAAATAAAAATGTTGGATTGGATTATGCAATATATAAATCAACTGATAAATAAAAACACCATACGAAAAAATTTAGCCGACCATTTGCCTTTATACATATTTGATATTAATGGTAATATTATAAACAACTTTTAAAATAAAATTCATTTTTATGAGAAGAAACCCATATTACATTTTAATTTTAACTAACAAAAATAAGCTGAAATGTGTAATTTTAATTGTAACTGGTGTGGAATAGAAAATAATAAGTAATAGTAAGCCTAACTCTCCATTGCTTGTTTATATTTTATACATATTTATACCTCTAAAAAAAACACGATTAAAGATATATAAATCTTAAATTTTTTACTTTATTCTTTACTTTTTGTTTACTTATACTCTCATATAAAAATGAAATTTGGTTTGTCACTTTTAATTGCCCTTTGCATAGTATACATAAGCACTGTTCAAGGTCAAGATAAAGGCAATGATGTGTGCTTGAGGATATGCTATCCAGCACAACCTGAATGTCCTGATGGTATGTTTCCAAAGCATATAGACCAATGTTGGACTTGCTGTATTAATAAAAATACATCTAATTAATCACCATATCATTAACAATAATTAATGAACTGATACATAAAGCAAACATTTATATTGGAGTTATTTAAATTTAATTTTGAATAATACTTTAATAAAAGCGTTTCTTTTTTAATATTAATTATACTATTAAATTTTTGTATATTTGAATGGGAACAAAATTAATAACTATAATATATATAAGTAATGGATATTATAGCTTTCAGGATCGTACAGTTAAATATACCCTATATATATGTTTTTTTTTGAAAGTCAATATTGTATAAAATAATAATAACGATATTTTCCACTTCTTTTTTTTAATAATTATTCGACACATACACTGTTTTTAAAATCATATTTTATTATATTTATATATAACTAGTCATTATATATTCAATTTATATATCAGTAGTATCAGGCGCTAAATTAGTGATATAACATATATATTAAATTAGCAACGCAGTATAAAAAGATATTTATAAACGAATACAAAAGTGAATACATTTTATATTTTAAATAAAGTAATATGCGAGTAGTGACTTAGTGGCACTCCATGATGCATACAAGGATAAACTGAAACCTAAAAATATTATATAATGTATATTCAAGATAAATATCTATGAGATTAATTATATGATATAATATATAAATCTAATCCACAAATATAGGTGTTATATATTATGCGTAACTAACAGGTTGCCTCTTGATATTATGATTTACACATTAGCTATTAACAATTTAAATAAAACTTGTTTATTATAGTTATATTGGTTATATTATTGAAAATACAGATTTATAATATATAAGCTATTTTTAAACAAATGTTAATATTGTTATGAAGCAGATTTGCCTGGGTCACTTTAAAAATGAAGTTTAAATTATTATTTTATTTATTTTTATTTCTTTATTTTATTACTATTATCACTTATTTTCATTATTTTTATTTACTCTACTCCTTGACTTTGGTGGGAATAAAATATTGTTCATACTTTTTACCTTTTTCTGAGAGGTAAAGAGTGCATATACTTTTGGGTATCCTACTAGAGGTAAAAAAGTATAAACTTTAATTTTTAACATTTTGTATAAATACTCTATGAATTTTTTTTTTATTTTATTTTTGAAAAATTAGTTTTTTATTCAAGTTTCATTTTAATATAAATTATTTTCTTATTAAAAACACAATAGACGGTCATTTTTATATTCAAATACTTTATCTTATTTTATTTATCTAAACTAAGTTGTATCTACTTATTGTCGTGCAGGATAGCGATCCTACCAATGCTTAAAACTTTTATTTTTTATTTTGATTGGCCAATCTCACGTCCACAATCGCACATCCTTGGCCCTACGATCTCTTTCTCTCTCTAAGCTAAATTTTGCTTTAATATAAAAAAGATAGAATATTTTTCTTTTTCCTTTTTTGGGCCTGATTTTGTGTTACTGATGCCATGACTCTAAAGCTTATAAACATATTTTCACTTATAACTTATTCATATTACAGAATTTATCCATTTTTTATAACAAACTATTTTTATTTTATTTTATTTTGTCTTATATTTTTATATTTATTTACTTAAATATTTTTCAACAACTCAAATTTAAATTACTTTTAAATTTTTATATTAACCACTTCATTTTACATTGTGATTACTGAAATCTTACTTTAATTCTGCAATTATATTACACTTTTAATTTTTTTTTATTTTTATTTCTTTATGTTAAATCGTTCTACTTTTAAAACAGGAACTGGTACTCACTGGAACTTTATTATATGCTCCAAATATAATTTATAATTGTTATAGTATAGTTGAACTTACTATACTTAAATAATCCTAAAATTAATTTTTAAATATATTTATATATAAATTTTTTTACATATATAAATATATACATACATTAACCTTATATTTTATCCAATATTAATTTTATAATTATATATATATTATATTATATTTTATTTTTTATAACTTATCCAATTTATACTTCTCCTTTGTTATAATGATCTTCATAACTTACCTACCTATCTGGGTTTGAATTCAGATCATTTTTATATAAAAAGGAGTGAATTTTTATTTTATTTTTGAAAAATCAGTTAATCCCTATTATAAAAATAAAGTACTGTTGCGCGATGGGTTCGCTTGGATTATTTTAAAACCCAGACCAACACCTTGATTGGCTAATATTTTTCTAACAATTTTCTTATCACTTTTGATGTTAATTTTATTTAACATTTTTCATGCTAATTTTTATTATTATTTTTATTAACAAAATTTATATCACTTATTTTATAATATATTTATCAACACTTTTAATATCATTATTGATATTAAAAATGGAATATCTAATTTTTATTTTAGTATAAATACTCGACCTTTTTTTCAATTTTTTGAAAAAACTTCAGTTAATTTTTATTATAATAATAAAGTACTTATATTAAAACAAATAAGTCTATTAACTCATCTTTTTAGCTAAAGATTATATTTATTATTAATATTGTTGATTACTATCCAATATTACTTTATATTATTTTATTATAATAATCGTTGATCTTTATCCGATATTATATTTATTTTATTTTATTTTATTTTATTATTTTATTTTTATTTTAAACTATCAATCTAAACTAAGTTGTATCTACTTATAAAACAAGATACTGGTGCTCACTGACAACTAAACTAAACTATAAAACTATCTACTTTCCAAGACTATAAAAGGAAATTCTATTTTTCAAACAACTGTCGACAATGGTGATACCAATGGCGCTCTTTGAAATTGGTCACTGCTTTTTTGAACCGTTGTTCACTGAACCATTGTTCACTGAACCAATGTTCACTGAACCAATGTTCACTGCACCGTTGTTCAATATGAAAGTCACTTCCATATCTTTTCCCTACTCTCAATATACTTTAAATAATTTTTTTAATTTTTTTAAATATAAATAGAACCAATTTTTTTCTCTTTCTTTCTCTTAAATTGTCAAATTTTTATAATAAATTATTATCTACTAAATAATTATTGAACTTGTCCACTTTATAAAACAAACTTTATAATTTTAAATTTTTTTATTTTAACTTACTATAACATATTCAATTATTGAACTTATCTATTTTTTATTTAACAAATTATTTTATTTTTATTTTATTTTTACTTTATAATATTTTATATTATTATATACTATCTTATTTTATAATATTTATTCACTTAAATATTCTATACTACTGATCTAAATCATTTAAACTCTTTACTACTTATTTTACTCGGCGGTCATTAAACTTTTGCTTTAATCCTGCTTATATTTTACTTATAATCTTTATTTTATTTTCTTTTATTTTTTTTATTTTATTTTATTTTTTTAATTTTCTATTCCTTTATATTAAGTCGTTCTACTTATAAAACAGGAACTGGTGCTCACTGGAAACTTATTATATACTCCAAATATAACTTATAATACTCATTCCTCATTTCAAAAATAAATCTTAACCAAAAACCCACATAACACAACCAAAAATTTACACAACAGTGCTTATAACAAATAAGTCTATTAACTCATCTTTTTAGCTAAAGATTGTATTTATTTTATATTAATATTGTTGATTATTATCCAATATTATTTTGTATTATATTATGCTTTATTTTATTTTAAATTATTAATCTAAACTAAGTTGTAACTACTTATAAAACAAGATACTGGTGCTCACTACAGCTAAATTAAACTATAAAACTATCTACTTTCCAAAACTATAAAAGGAAATTTCATCTTTTAAACAAATTAAATTATAATGAACAAGTTGTGGTACATAAAATAATTATTTTAAATAAAAATGGTGGTAACTAGGAGATTCGAACTCCTGCCTTCATACGAAGACGGCAACTTGAGTGCCGCGCCTTAGACCAACTCGGCCAAATTACCCTTTTTTATACTGTGTTCGACTGGCTCTATTTCATCGTAAATTAATAAAATATATAATTTTTATGAATAATATGATGGTCATTTTTACTTGGATTGTTTTTTGGTTAAATTTTCAGATGTATATAATAATATATATTTAAATATTAATAAAAATAAGTATAAAATTAAATAAAAATGCTAGTTGAATTGAAAGTATGATTATAATAATTACTGTAATAATTATTTTAATCATAAAATGAGATGATTTTTTCTTGCTTAAATTTTTATTTAAGTTCCGCATTTTTTAAGATAAAAATAAAAATTTTGACTCTTTTTCCTTTTTCTCACTTTTTTTTTTTTTTTTTTTTACCATATCATATATATTTTTTTAATATGAAAGCTGATAAAAAAAGACCAAGAGGTTTAAAAAGTAGTGCAGCAGCAAACAAAGATACCAATAAGAAAGCCAAAACTGAGGTAAATAATAATGAAATTCCTGAAAATGCCCAAACAGTTGTGATTGATCGTGTTGTTGAAGAAGGCGACGAAGTTGGTGAAGCAGCTGCGTTATTTGAAGATGCTATGAGCAAACTAGGTAATATAAATATATATAAAGCTGAAATATTTTACTATTAGTTGATCTTTTGTTTATTAATATTATATATATTTATCTATTTATGTATTGACTTATTTTTGCTATGTATTTTTTTAAATATAGAAAAAAATCCTTCCGAAGCCTTAGCTTTATTACGTGGAACAATTCATGAATCGGATCGTATTTTACGCAACTGGGAATCAGAACAATCCTTACCACCACTTTTTTATTATACATATGGATCAGCTTTATATGAACTCGGATTTATTAATGAAGAAGAAGATTTGGATTCTTATTTAGAAGCTGCTGAAGAACGATTGCTAGATGGATTGGATCATTATAATCAGCTTACTGATGAAAAGGAAAAAGAAAAACATGAAGAAGTGATTTATAAGATAAAATCTGTTTTGGGTAAAATAGGGTTAATAAAGGTAATATATATATATGTATATTTTTTGCTTTTATTTGCGATAATGAGGATAACAGAGTTAATAATTTTATTAATCCAATCTCGTTTATTTTTTATTTTTTCTAGGCATCGTCTTTAATTACTGAATCGACAGATGAAATTCCTGAAAAGGCAACCAGTGCATTAGAAACTTTGGACAAAGTGGCTTCTTACTCAACTATATCAAATGCAATCTTAATAGATATTGCAAATGCTGCTGAAAAACATGGCGAATTATATGTTGATTTTAACTCCAGATGTAAATTCACAAATTGGGCTGAAACTATTTTTAAACGTGTTTTAGAAAGTAAGTAAATATAAAATAAAATAGGATGAATCACTTGCACACTTTTTTTTTTTTACTTTGTTATTTTTTAAAATTAAGATTAATGATTTTAATGGTATTTATTAATTAATACATAGAGGAAGCCGATAATCAACGTGTTTTATCAGATCTTGGACTTTTAAACTTATCATTAGCTAATTACTGGCTCGAACGTGCAGATGAAAATGAAAATAATGATGATAACAGAACTGAAAGAACTGAGGAAGAACAGAATGCTTATAATGCTATTATTTTAGGTAATAATTGCAAAATGCAATATATACATTATTTCCATTTTTAATCAATGTACTTATGGATGATTTATTTTATTTTATTTTTTATTATTTTATTTTTTAGCCAAAAAATACTTCTTAGATGCTGAAGAAGCTATGAAGAAGACTGAATCCTTGTCACCTCAAATTTATTCAGACTTAGCAGAATCTTATTTAAACGAAGCCAATTTAATATTTGATGAAGAAGAACAAAAGAAACTTTATAAAGAGGTTGTTAAATATATTCGTGAAGCTAAATCATACCAAGAAAAAGATGAGGCTGATTTTACTTTACCAGAAGGATTAGAATTATTTTTAGAAGAATGGAAAGATGAAGAATAAATAATATATATATATATATATTAACACTTTGATCAATTTTATTTTATTTAATTTATTACCTATTGGGCTGCTATTTTATAATAAATTATTTATAAGCTTTTTTATTTAATTAATTGGTAAATACATACTGTATAATATTAATAATGATGGGTTACATTCATATCATTCTTCTCCAAATAAAGATATAGTTTTCGCCGTTAAAACCGGACTTAATTTTTGGCTGTAAAAAATGCGGCTCATGCACTGGATTTTTCTTGTTTTGATTTTTTTTTCCTTTTTTATATTTTAGTAGTCGCAGCACACTTTTTTACCAAAAACGATAAAATCCTTTAAATTCAAAAAAAAAAAAAAAAAAAACAGCTTTTTTTACACTCTATTCTCCAACTTTTTCTCTTTTGTTATTTTGTTAAAAAAAAATGTCAATAGAGGAAAGGGAACCTCTCCTTAATAGCAATAGCAGAAATCCTGAAGCGCAATCATTCAATAACGAAGGGTTTGTAATTCGTTTAAAAAACAAGCTTCAAAGTGGTCGATTTACAACTTTGGAAAAACTCTTGTTTGTTGTTTCCATTGGATTATTTGTATTTTTAGCTGTGTTTATTAGTTTATATGTTTGTCGGGTGTATGGTAATAATGATAAAGCTACACCTATTCCGCCTATTAAAGATAATGATACAACTGTAAGCTTATTTAATATATTAATATATAAGAAACTAGATACTAAAGTATATGTATCCTTTTATTTAATTATTATTCTTTATATTTATAATATTTATATAATGTTATATAGCCCCTTTGTTTAACTCCTGAGTGTGTTTTAACAGCTGCTCAAGTTCTTCAAGATATAGATCAAACTGTTGATCCTTGTGAAGATTTTTATGCCTATACTTGTAAGTGATGTATATATAGCGAATAAGAATAGTAGTTGATATTTGTACTAGTTAATAGTTTGTGCAGTTTTTATTTGGGAAGTACTTATCCATATTTATGTTTATTTATATATATTGTTAAAAAATTAATAATCAGGCAATAACTGGAAAAAAAATCATGCTATTCCTGAAGGCGAATCAGTGGTTCGCGCATTTACCTTAGTTGCAGCTGAAAATAAAAAAGTTTTACGTGGTATTGTAACGCAAGATTTTACAGAAAAAGAAGGATCAACATTATCCAGTTCTGAAAAATTGGTCGATAAACAAAATTTTTATATGGTGAAAAATTTGTACGATTCTTGCATGAATGAAGATGTTATTAACGCGAAAAGTATTGAACCTATTTTACCACTTTTAAAAGAAATCAGAACCATTTATTCTATTGATAAAAATGGTAATAAACCTTCAACAAAACAATTTACAAAAGCTATGATCACCTCATTCCAATATGGTATTGCTCCTTTCTTCCAATTCAATATCGATGCTGTAAGTTTTTATTTTTCCTCTGATAATATATATATAAACAATATTAATAACCATTTATTTTATTATTTTATATATATATATATATATATTAAAAAAATAGGATCCTATTAAACCTGAAGTAAATTCTATTCAATTGGTACAATCTGGCCTTACTTTGCCATCCAAGGAATATTATAAAAATGAAAATGTAATCAATACTCTTTTAGAAACAGTAGAAGAAACCATTCAATTAATTATGGGTTCTACTAATAGCAATGGCAATAACAATAACAACATTTTTGGTGAACAAGAACATGACGTTAAAAAAATAGCCAAATCCATTGTTGACTTTGAAAAGAAATTGGCATCATTAAGTGATGACCTTAATGACGTTCTTGACCGTACCAAGACCTATAACCCTCTTACCTTATCAGAATTAACTAAATTGTCACCTATTATTGATTGGGATTTATTATTGACTGATTTACAACCACCTTCTACACCTCATCAAGATACTGTAATTGTGAATTCACCTACTTATATTGGCAACATTACTGTCTCACTTATTGACAAAGCCACTCCTGAAACTATTTTAGGATATTTGCTTTGGCGTGTGGTTGATGGTTATGTAGTTGCACTTGGTGAAGAAATCCGCAAACCTAGTCAAAAATTGAATGCAGTTCTTCAAGGTACTAATGCAAAAGTGACTCAACCACGATGGGAAACCTGTTTAAAACAAGTAGATGAGTCAGTTGGTTTCTTGGCTGGAAGATTATTTGTTCAAGCTAAATTTAGTGATCAAGAAAAGAAACGTGCTGATAACTTTTTTCAATCTCTTAAAGAATCTTTTGTTGATCGATTACATGAATTACCTTGGTTAGATGATAGTACTAGAGAAAAGGCTATTGAAAAAGTAAGAGAGAAAAAAAAATTGAAATTATAAAAAAAATTATGTAAAAGTATATACCATATATAAAATAATATACATAAAAAAAATTATATATATATATATATAAAAAACCAAATAATAGTTGGTGCTCTTATAAAAAAAGAGATTATATATCTATTAAAAAAAAAAAGACGATGAAAAATAAGAATCAGATTCATATTTTCTATATTTTTATTAATATTATTTATTTAGGTAAATAAATTGGTTCTCAAGATTGGTTATCCTACAGGAACACCTGATATAAATTCTCCAGTCTCACTTTCTGAATATTACTCTGGTTTAGAATTGAGTGAAAAAGACTACTTTGGTAACTACCTTGCTAGCCAACGATTCAATACTAAAAAAGCATGGGAAAGTGTCGGTAAAGAAACTGATAAATCTAAATGGATTATGAATCCGCAAGACGTGAATGCTTATTGTAACCCATCATTCAATGAAGTAAAGAACTTTCAAGTTTATGATTATTATAAATACAATTCATTATATGTATTTAACATATTTTTTATTATTCTCTTTCTTTATTATTTTATTTCACTAGATTGTAGTCCCTGCTGGCATTTTACAATATCCATTATTTGGCCCTAACTATCCAGGTAAAATTTTTATATACAATTATTATTATTATTGCCTCAAATAATGACTCATATTTATATATTGTTCGTTTATTTATTTTAGATTATTTACAATATGGTGGCATTGGTATGGTCATTGGTCACGAGCTTACAGTAATTATCTATAAATATATAAAACATTATATTTTTTATATTAAACTAAGCATTTTTATTTTTTATTTTTTTATTTAATAAAAACATTAGCATGGATTTGATAATGCTGGAAGACATTATGACGGTGAAGGAAGATTAGCAGAATGGTGGACGGATATAACGGCTAACGCCTTCGATGAAAGGGCACAATGTTTCATTGATCAATATTCCAACTATACAATCGATACAAACTATGGAGAAAAATTACATATTAATGGGAAACAAACATTAGGTGAAAATATAGCCGATAATGGAGGATTAAGTGAAGCCTATATTGCATGGAAACGACAATATGATAGCGACAAACAAAGTAAAAAATATAATAATCCATTGTTACCTGGTTTACAACATCTAACACCTAACCAACTTTTCTTTATAAACTTTGGTCGTATTTGGTGCAATAATATGACTAAGGAAGCTGAAACACAATGGGTAAAAATAAATAAATAAATAACCGAAGTATAAGATTATATAAACGATATTTAATATTAATAATAAATTAATTAACTATTACTACCATTGTTATTATTTATATATAGGTACTTGCTGACGAACATTCTCCTCCAAGATGGCGTGTTAACGGGGTTATTCAAAACTCTAAACATTTTGCTGAAGCATTCCAATGCCCAGTTGGTAGCGCAATGAACAAAAGGAATAAATGTGAATTGTGGTGATTAGCTATTAAAATTGAACTTTTTAATTTTACTTTTTATTATTTCACATAAAATATTCAATCAATAAATATACTATTGTAATATTAAAAGTATAATAATAAATATCTTTTTTCTTTTTTTTTCTGTAAGGTTACGATGGTAAAATAAAAAAAATAAAACATGAAATTTGGTATTAATTTATAAAACCAATAATCGGTGTACTTTAATTGATCTTTGATTTGGAAAATTATTACCAGTTAATTATTGGTTAGAACACGAAATTAAAATAAAATAGGAAATGACTATGATATCATTACTTTAGATAACAATCACAATGGTTGATGACGCTATAAATATATTACTGGTTCCATTGATGGTTAATTTGTGAACTAATTGTTTACTTGTTTTTATACGTATAAAAATATATGAAAATATTTATTAGACCCTGAAATAATTAAAAAGATATAGCCCTTACCTTGCCAAATAGAAAAAAATTAATAAGAAACATGAAAAATAATTAATGGATAAAAATACGCATTAAACGTTTAGATCAGTTTTATTATTTTGTTTTAAGATTTTGTTATAAACTTTCTATGAAACAATTATTTTTAATATATTTATTAACAAGGATAAAAAAAATTGAATGTGTTAAAAAAAAAGAAAAAATCAAGGACTATACGCATTTATATATAAAATACTTTGGGTATTACCATAGGTAGCAAAATTGAAACTATTTTTTTACTAATACATAGTGTTTAAATTTCCTCTTGTAGGTTCCAAAAAAAAAAAAAAATTCACAAATATAGTGTATACGTAGCAATATCTTTTGCTGGCCAAATTAATACTTTATAATAATTATTGTATAAAAGATTGCTATGCATTATTATTAAATACATATACATATATATATATATGGTTTATCTCGAGTATTTAAAAATTTACTTGATTGTATTTTTTTGCATCATCTTTTACCATATCATCGGTGTTAATTATTATTGGACAAAAAAAATAAAACTCCTGCGCGAGATTTTTCTTATTTAGCTTTATTTTCCTTTTTTCACTTTTTACCTCTTCCTTTTTTTCTTAAAGTCCTTTTTTTTTTCTTTTTTTCCCTAGCCCTATTTTTCTCTCTCTCTTCTTTTCTTCTCCATCTTTTTCTTTTTGTCATTTTATTAAAAAGAATGTCAACAGAAGAAAGGGAACCTCTTCTTAATAATAATAATCGAAATGCTGAAGGACATCCTTCTGATAATGGTAGACCCATAGTTCGTTTAGAAAATAGACTTCGAAGTGGTCGTTTTACTACCTTGGAAAAACTCTTGTTTGTTGTCTCTATTGGTTTATTTATATTCTTGGCTGTCTTTATTGGTTTATATGCTCGCCGAGTTTACGATGATAATGACCATGGTACTCCTACACCACCTATTAAAGATAATAATACAACTGTAAGTTTATTTTAAATATATATATAAATAAAGAGAATAGGGTATTAACATGTGTATAAACTTTATTTTAAACAAATTATTTTTCTTTTTCGCTTCCTTTCTCATTTTTTTTAAATATATATGTATATAATATTCTCTAGCCCCTTTGTTTAACTCCCGAGTGTGTTTTAACAGCTGCTCAAGTTCTTCAAGATATTGATTTAACTGTAGATCCTTGTGAAGATTTTTATGCTTATACTTGTAAGTGATATGTATGCGTGTTTATATATATATATGTATGTGTGTGTGTGATAAAAATAGTTATAAATATTTATATTACTGGTTAATAACTTGGATAATATATATATTTATATATATGGGGAAGGAAGGGTTTTTAGTATAATTTATCATTACTCGTATTTTTATTTTTATTAATTTTTTTTTTTAAAAAAAATATAAAATAAATAGGTAACAACTGGGAAAAGAATCATGTTATTCCTGAAGGTAAATCAATGATTGGTTCATTCAACTTACTTGCTACCGAAAATAAAGAAGTTTTACGTGATATCTTAAACCAAGATTTCAAATCCTTGTATGAACAAACAACAAATGAAAAAGAAGGATCAACATTACCTAATCCTGAAAAATTGGTTGATAAACAAAATTTTTATATGGTGAAACACTTGTATGATTCTTGCATAAATGAAGATGCTATTGATTCGAAAGGTGCTGAACCTATTTTACCACTTTTAAAAGAAATCAGAACCATTTATTCTATTGATAAAAATGGTAATAAACCTTCAACAAAACAATTTACAAAAGCCATTGCTACTTTACTTCAATATGGTGTTGCACCTTTCTTTGAAATTTATATTGATGCTGTAAGTTACTATTATATATATATATATATATATATATATATATATATGTATACATATATATATATTAATAACCTTCTTTTTTTTTTCCCTTTTAAAATAAAAAATAGGATCCTATTAAACCTGAAGTAAATTCTATTCAATTGGTACAATCTGGTCTTACTTTGCCATCCAAGGAATATTATGAAAATGAAGATATCGTCAAGACTCTTTTAGAAACAGTAGAAGAAACCATTCAATTAATTATGGACTCCGCCAAAAACAGTGACAATATCATTTTTGGTGGACAAGAACATGATGTTAAAAAAATAGCCAAATCCATTGTTGACTTTGAAAAGAAATTGGCATCATTAAGTGATGATCTTGATGATATTCGAGATCCCATCAAGACCTATAATCCTCTTACCTTATCAGAATTAACCAAATTATCATCTGTTGTTGATTGGGATTTATTATTGACTGATTTACAACCACCTTCTACACCTCATCAAGATACTGTAATTGTGAATTCACCTACTTATATTGGCAACATTACTGTCTCACTTATTGACAAAGCCACTCCTGAAACTATTTTAGGATATTTGCTTTGGCGTGTGGTTGATGGTTATGTAGTTGCACTTGGTGAAGAAATCCGCAAACCTAGTCAAAAATTGAATGCAGTTCTTCAAGGTACTAATGCAAAAGTGACTCAACCACGATGGGAAACCTGTTTAAAACAAGTAGATGAGTCAGTTGGTTTCTTGGCTGGAAGATTATTTGTCCAAGCCAAATTTGGTGGAAAAGCAAAAGAACGTGCTGACGACTTTGTTCAATCTATTAAAGAAGTGTTTGTTGAACGATTACATGAATTATCATGGTTAGATGATAGTACTAGAGAAAAGGCTATTGACAAAGTAATAAAGAACAGAAAAAAAAAAAAAAAAAAAATTAAAAATACGAATGACTCTAATATAGACTATATACTTTTATATTAATTATTTAGGTAAATAAATTGGTTCTCAAGATTGGTTATCCTACAGGAACACCAAATATTGACTCTCCAGTCTCACTTTCTGAATATTACTCTGGTTTAGAATTGAATGAAAAAGACTACTTTGGTAACTACCTTGCTAGTCAACGATTCAATACTAAAAAAGCATGGGAAGGTGTTGGTAAAGAAACTGATAAATCTATTTGGTTGATGAACCCACAAGAAGTGAATGCTTATTACAATCCAGGATTTAATGAAGTAAAGTATTTTCAAAAGAATGAATAACTTTAATATAGATGTAGGTGTATATACTTATTTTATTTTTTTTAGATTGTATTCCCTGCTGGTATTTTACAAAATCCATTCTTTGGTCTTAACTATCCTGGTAATGATCATATGTGTATATATTGTTATTATTATTATTATTATTATTATTATTGTTACTATAAAATAACATTTCATATTATATATATAATTTTTTTTTTTTTTTTTTTTTTTTAGATTATTTACAATATGGTGGTATTGGTGTTGTTGTTGGACATGAAATTACTGTAAGTATATTAATATAAATAGATAGATAGATAAATGTATTCATTTTTGTATTTTTTTTTTTTTTTTTTTTTTTATATTTTATGATATTAAATATATTAGCATGGATTTGATAACTCTGGAAGACACTATGATGCTGAAGGTAGATTAGTAGAATGGTGGACAGACAAAACAGCCAAAGCGTTTGATGAAAAAGCACAATGTTTCATTGACCAATATTCTAATTTCACGGTGGATGCAGGCCACGGAGAAAAGATTCATGTGAAAGGAAAACAAACATTAGGTGAAAATTTAGCCGATAATGGAGGATTAAGTGAAGCTTACATTGCATGGAAGCAACAATACGATAGTGACAAGCAAAGTAAAAAATACAATAATAAGCTATTACCTGGGTTAGACCATTTGACACCTAACCAACTTTTCTTTGTCAACTTTGGTCGTGTTTGGTGTAGTAGAATGACTCAGGAAACCGCTAAACAAAGGGTAAACATAAGAGACGATTAATAAATAAGGGTAACCATGATTACAATGATAGTATTATTAAATAACAATACAATTATATATACATACATATTATAGGTGCTTACTGATGAACATTCACCTCCAAGATGGCGTGTTAATGGAGCAGTCCAAAATTCTAAATACTTTGCCGAAGTGTTCCAATGTAAAAAGAACAGTCCAATGAATCCTAAAGATAAATGTGAAATATGGTAATCCATTAGGTACATTTATATAGTCAATTGTTGGTAATCTTGTTTATATATATATATATGTATATACACATATATATATATATGAATTAATTTTTTTTTTTTTTGTCTATCAATAAAACCATCATGTTTACTCTTATTATCATAAACATAAGGGAAAAGTTCATCCACTCCCTTTTAAAAAAACCCATTTTTTTTATAAAATAAAATAGAGTAATAGGAGCGAATAAGTTCAAGGTTGACTATTTTTTTTTTTTTTTTACTAAAAGGGGAGAAGGTATAAAAAAGTATAACGCATAATTTTTACCTCGTGTTTTAAAAGTAGACCTTTTTATCTCTATTTGTGCTCACGTGTATTTATTTTTTTTCTTTTTTCTCTCCTCCGCCCCCTTTTTTTTTCTTATATACTTTTTTCCGTTCACTCCCCTATTTTTTTTTATTTTTCTTTTCTTTTTTTTTTTTTTTTTACTTTTTTTCCTTCTTTTTTTCATTTTATTTATTATTATTATTGTTTTCTTGACTCTTTTTTATTTTATTTTATTATCATTGTCATAATAACTCATTCTCCTTTCCTTATTCATTCTCTTTTAATATAATTTATACTACGTTTATATATATATATATTTTTACTTTCTTTTTTAACAATTAATTTATGCTAAAATATGAAAACAATTAAACCTGTAGAAACAACTTATTCCTTACCTTCATCAGGTAATTTATTACGTAAAACCCAAGAATATACTTCAACAACTATAGTATCTCCTGTAGATAAAATGATGATTGATGAACCTTATGAAACAGAAGAAATCCAAGTCTCTCCGCTTTCAGGTAATAATGATAATAATAATAATAAAAAAAAGATGAAATATTAATGTATTTATAAAATGCATTTATTTATTTATTTTTTATATTCTCATCTTGCATTCTTTTTATTATTATTATTTATTCTTCCTCTATAGAAAACAAACCACACTTGCCTTCCATCAATAGCATTCAACCTTTTTCACCTATACCTCATAATTCAACAACCACCTCTGATGAATATTTAAGACATCGTATGTCGGATATGTCCATGTCAGCAATAAATAATAACAGTAATAATAGTAATAATAATAATAATCAACATCCTCATTCTCATCCTTCTCATACTTCAATACCCTTAGGTAGATCATCCAGCCATCATTCTTCAACTGATCCATCTTCAGAAACAGGAGGAGGAGGAGGACCTTATGACCCAATCAAATCTTCATTATCACCTTTAGAACCAAATAATAATAGTAACCATTATTATGATGGTAATGGCTTACCTTCTTTTTCAAGACGTGGGTCTTTAGCTAATCCTAACGCATCTTCACCTCTGGATTATCGACGCCCATCCATCACTGAATTAAATAGCTTACCATTACCTAATACAGCACCACTTCCAACTCTAAGTCGCAGGGATTCGGTCGTTACAACCAATTCAGATTATGAGGATCCTTTATCAAGATCCCCTTCTCCTTCTCCTTTTAAACAATCAGCCTATTCTCATTCTCACCATCCATTACAACGTGCTTCTCCCCCTCGTGAATTAGATTTGCATCCACATCACCCTCTTCACCATCCTTATCATTTATCAAATAACCATGATACTTTTCAAAGACGTCATTCTATTGCTACTGTAGAACCTACTTATCCATCGTCATCTTCTAGATTATTATCAAAACATCATCGCCCTTTTCAGTTTCCTGATACTATTCATGAATCTACTACTACCGCTACTTCTGATAATAATAACAATGATAAATATGATCATGGTATTTATTCAGCTCCTTCAAGTCCACCTGGAATAAACAATACTAATAATAATAATAATAGTAATAATAGTAGTAGTAGTAGTCACCATTCTTATCATCCTCTTCATCCTCTTCATCCTACTTCTTCATCTTCCTCTTCTTCAAGATATACAAGAAATTATAATATGAGACAAGCATCATCTTCATCCATCAATGAATCTACTTATCAGCAACATCATTCTCATCATCCATTATCCACTTCAACATCTTCTTCTAATAATAGTAATCAGCATCAACGATCCCATCATCCATACCCACATCCTTATGCAAATAGTTACTCAAGACGTCGATCCATTATGAATGATGAAGATATACCTCAGTTAGCAAGGCGAGCTTCTATGCCGGTTGTTAATGTGGGAAGACCTTCCACTAATCACCCTCATTATTCACACCAGCCAATTTCTTCTTCTCATCCAGGTGGAGAACCTTTTGATTCTCACCCTCATTCCAATTCATCATCGTCTTATCATGATTTATTATTAGATCATCCTCATTCGCATCATCATGATACTCTAAGAAAAGAAAAATCACCTACTACTCCTACTACTTCGTTATCTTCTTCAACAATCAATGGCAATAATGCTAATGCTAGTAGCAATAGAAAATCAGAAACTCCTTATTCTCGTAGTCCTGAATTGCGTATTAGTCATAAATTGGCTGAAAGAAAAAGAAGAAAGGAAATGAAGGAATTATTTGATGAATTAAGGGATTCATTACCAGTGGAAAAGAATTTAAAAACTTCAAAATGGGAAATATTAAGTAAAGGTAAAGTATATAATAGTAATAATAATAATAAAAAGGTATATATGATTATTATTATTATTATTTATTTTATTTTTTTTAAAAAAAAAAAAAAAAAATGGGTGATTAAATGAATTTATTATATTATATATATATATATATATATTACATTATTAGCTGTGGAGTATATTGGTACATTAAAACGAAGGGATTATGAAAAAGAAAATGAAGTGAATAATCTAAGACTGGAAATTGCAAGATTAAAACATGAGAGAAGGTAAAAAAAAAAAAAAAAAAATTACAATTACAAAAACATTGGTCTATATGGAGAATGATGAATCATACACTTTTTTTATTAATCTTTTTTATTTTTTATAGTGGATCTTTAACTTATTAATCCATTATTATTTCATTTTGATCCAAGACCAGTTCCATCTTTATTCATCTCTCTATTTATATTATATATACCCACACTTATCTTTTCACTCATGCCCCAATTAAAAAATATTTGTCTCCTTTTTTTACTATTATTATACGTTTCTTATTTATTTTGTAGATCATGGAAAAAAAAAGTAATTATATATATATATATATATATTATTATTATTATTATTATTATTATTATTGTTTATGTTATTATTATTTAAACACATCGAGTTGATCTCCCTCTTTCTCTTCTTTTTATTCTTGACAAAAAGTTTTTTGTGTTTATATTGGAGAACATTTCCTTATATAGTTGTTATTATTTATTTTTATTATGCAGAATAAAAATATTGAATCATGTTGAATACTTACATTTTATCATGCATTTATTGGATTTATTTATGTTTTTGTAAAAAAAAAAAAAAGAGTACTTGAGAAGTAATTGGACTCTCTTTTATTTTCCTTCTCCCCCTTATCTTTTTTTATTTTCACTCCCATCGATCTACTTTCCCTCCTCATTTTATATATAGAAAAAAATAAAGCCATGATCGCTTTCATCTTAAAAAACAAGTACTTTTTTAACGTGTTTTTTATAAAATTGATTTTCCAATTCTTTGGATTTTCATTTTTTTTTTTTTTTGATTTCAATTTTTTATTTTTATAAATAGCTATATTTCTTTTTAATAAATGATCTCCGCTTTTATAAAAACATCGTGTTTTAACAAGTTAATATTTGACAGATCATTAAAATCATTTAAATATATATTAATTGTATTGAAACTCCGGTTGGTTCTTTTTATGATCCTCCAATAATATATATTTACTATAATTAATCTTTTTTTTTTGAACCATTTCCTTTTTCTTCCATTGATTGTTAAAAGAAAGAAAAGAGAGTGATGATTATTAATAGCTATACATCACGTGTTTTTAATAATTAACAATAAAAAACAATAACCGATGAACCTTATTAGAAAAAAAATAAAAATGATTTAGTTGATCAAAAAATAATTAAAATATATATGCCTATTAATTATCACTATTGTTATTATTATTATTAGATATATATAAATTTATATATATTAAAAAATGAAGATATAAAGAATGATGGTCGTTTGAATAGAAAAAAGTAAAAGAAAAAAAGTGAGAGAGTGAGGAAAAAAAAAAAATAAAGAGAAAAAGAGAGAAAAAAAAGGTTAAGCAAAAGGAATATAAATGTATTCATGCACAAATAAAATTTAAATCAGGTGTTACTTGTTGAGTTTTAATTTTTTTATTTTTTTATTTTATATAAATGATCCTATTTTATAAAGTGGTACTACACATGATGGATAATATATATATCAAGTATGAATAAGTGTGCGAGACATATATAATATTAAATCTATTTATTATATATTTATAAATTTGTTGGTATTATATATTTATATATATATTTATTATATATATATATATATATATAATATTATATATAATTTAATAATTAAAAAAAAAAAAAAAAAGTGAAAGAAAGTGAAAGAATGGTCTTATAATAACTAAACTAACTATTATAATATGTAAAGTATAACTTTAAAGATTAAAGTCACAAGGTGCTAAAAAAAAAAAAAAATTATAAAAGGCCATGAATTTTTTTCAATCCCCTTTTATATCTTTTTTTTTTTTTTTCTCTTCTCCTTTTTTTTTTTCTTTCTCTTTCTCTTTCTTTCTATAACTTTTATAATTTTATTACTTGTATAAAACTCTTATATATATACATATATTATACCTTTTTAATTCTATAATCATATAATAATAACAATAATAATGTCAGCTGAAGATACTAAAAAAGATACACCCGCCGTTGAAACACCCGTTGTTGAATCTACCACTGAACAATCTAAAGTAGAAGAAACACCTGCTGCCGCCACTGTTGAACCTACTACTACTGAAGAAGTCGCTAAAAAGGATGAAGAAGAACAACCCAAGGAACAAGTAGAAGAACAACCCAAGGAAGAACCTGCTACTCAAGAAGCTGCCAAACCTAACCCTACACCTTCTAGATCTGCTACCAAACGTTTATCTAACTTCCTTAGTAAAACTAAAAAGACTTTTACTCCTGAAAAGAAATCTTCTACCACCAGTGATGCTGAAACTAAAGCTCTTCCTGAAGATCCTAAGCCTGTCGAAGAAGAACAACCTGCCGCTGCTACCACTGAAGCTGTTGTAGAAGAATCTACTCCTGCTACTGAAACTCCTGCTGCCGAAACTCCTGAAGTGGCTGCTACTACTGATGATAAACAAGAAAAGCGTAAATCTAAATTCTTGACTGGTTTCTTCAACAAAAAGGTAAATAGATTTCCCTATTTTTTTTCTAATGATAACAACCTTAAAAAAAAAAAAAATAGGCGGTGTGCAAAAAAAATAGGTTCTTATTTTTAGGTGTACAACTTCAAAAAAAAAAAAATCTCCATGGTGGTTATAGAACAAAAAAAAAAAAAAAGAATAGATAAATTTTTTTAAATTTATTATTTGTGTGTGTGTACAACGTTATCTTTTTTTTTTTTAGTGACATATTCTGATTTAATATTTTTTTATTACTATTATTATTTTTAATTAGAACACTACTACTCCCAAGGAAGAAGCTAAAGCCGAAGAAAAAGAAGACGAAGCTAAACCTACTGAAGGTAAAAAATAAAAAAAATAAAAAACGTTTATCGTCATTATAAAAAAACATCATATCATTTTTTTTTTTTTTTTACTCATTCTCGTTTTTTTTTTTTTTTCCTATTTTTATTTTTAGAACCCACTACAGCTGCTGAAACTACTTCTACACCTGTTGAACAAAAACAAGAAGAAACAACTCCTGAAGAACCCACTACTACTACCGAAACTTCGGCCCCTGCTGTGCCACCAAAGGATACACCCAAGGAATCCTCCCCTACTACTGCTAATAAACGTCTTTCTTTTGTTAACAAATGGTTCAACAAGAAGGAAAAGGCTATTCCTACCCCTGAAGAACCTGCTACTGTTGAAGAATCTGCTAACGCTGAAGAACCTGCTGCTGCCACAACTACTGAAGAACCAGGTAAATAAAAAAAAAAAATTAATGTAATATGTACACAATGTGTAACCTTTATATCATATAAATATATCTATTATATTTTTTTACACTTGATGATCTTGTGTACCTATAAAAAAAATTTTTTTTTATTATATATATATATATATATATATATATTTATACATATATTTATTTTTTGACACTAACCTATAATGTATCATCATTTTATTTATTTATTAAATATAAATAGAAGCACCTAAAGTAGAAGAAGTTGAACAACCCAAAGTAGAAGAAGAACCTGTTGTTGAAACTACTGCCACTGAAGAACAACCTAAAGAAGAAACTCATGAAAAACCTGCCCGCGCTGGTTCTCCTTTAGGTCGTCGTATTACTTTACTTCTCCGTGGTATCTCCAAGAAAGATAAAAAGGAAAAGAAAGATAAAGCTCCTGCCGCTGCTGCTCCTGTAGTTGAAGAAACTGAAGCTGAAGAAGCTAAAGAAGAAGCCAAAGAAGAAGAAGCTAAAAAAGAAGAACCCGTCGCTGCTACTGAAGAAGCTAAAGAAGAAGAAGCTCCTAAAGACGTTCCCACCGTTGTAGCTCCTACTGTTCAAGCTACCGCTTAAAAAAATAATTTCTCTTTTTTTTTCTTTCACCATTATTATTATTATTTATTTTGTTTTTTAATTTCATAATTTTTTAATTATTTTATTATTATTTACTATTATTACTTTGTTACTTATTACATATTTACTATTACTATTTATTACTATTATTATTACAAGTTACTTATATATTTAATTGTGAATGATTTTTTTCATTTTTATCTAGTATTTTATCATTTCTTTTCTAATTTTTATTTTCTTTCTTTTTTTAAAAGAATATTATTTTAATAAATTATTTTTTTTCGGGGGTTATTAAAAATCCATTTTTAGTATATAAACTTTTGGTGTAAATGTAGTATCATATTTGACAAATCTCACCTTGCAGTACATTTATAACTCCGTTTTTTTAAGATTAGAATCAAGGTTTTTTTTTTTTTTACTTACACAATGTATATCATACAACAACAAGAATAAAAATATCGTCATTATTTTTAATACAAGTACGACAAGTAGATAATAAAAATCATCAATTCATGTGATATTTTTTTTAAAAGGTAAATAAAAAAAAAGATATATATATACATTTATATTAAGAATAAGAATAAAAATAGTGATTATAAAAAAAAAAGAGAAAGGGAGTGAGATATTATATATTTGTTGCATAAGTATAATCCTATTTCTATTTCTATTTTTTTTTTTTTTTTTCTTTTTTTAAACAGCTTGACGGAAAACAACCTTGCCTTGATTTCTAAACTGTAATACTTCACGTCTTCCAAGAATTGAAAGAGCTCTAAGAATAGCAGCTTCCGCGTAACCTTTTTGTATAAAATCAGTTTTGATTTTGGCAACTGATACTTGTGATCCAATGGGTAAACGTTTTTGAATTTCTGATTCAATTTCTTGTACTTCAAGCATGACTTCACTACGAGACATCCCTTCAGCTAAAATAAATAAATAAATAAAAGATAAGAAGATTCATGAGAAAAATAAATAAATAAATAAATAAATAAAAAGATCTGCATATATATATTTATATTATTATTCTTTTTGATTCTTTTATAAGTAAAAAAAAAAAAAAAAAAAAAAAAAAAACTTACCACCACCATTTTGAACAGCATCCATAGTAGAATATTTAAATAATCGAATAGCTTCTTCAACATGTTTTTCATTTGCAATAGGAGATAATGTCATTTTAGCTAGTGATTCTGATATACGAATAATAGCTTCTAATTGTCTGGGCAAAAAATAATAATAATAAAAAATAAAAATGATGTGTTACAAAGAATGTCACCTGTCAAGTCATCTTTATTTTATTTCCTTTTTCCTTTTTCCTTTTTTTAATTATTATTTATTATTATCTTTATTTTTTGTTTATATTATTATTTTTTAGATCATGTACCTGATAGTGATGGGAATAGACGACCGTACTTGTGTATCTCTTTCAGATTCTTTCACTTCTTTTCTAATGGCAACAAAATGGCTACTAAGTTTTTGAGCTGCCTCAGGTGTTAGTCTTGGCGCACATTTACTATATTTTTAAATATAAATATAAATATAAATATATAAAAATATAAATATTAAAGTTAATAAATATTCTTTTAATTCTTTTTCCTATTTATGGCTGTTGCTATTTTTTTTTTATTTTCATCCAAATATTTACGCTTTGCAATAGTTGATATATGCCTTCATTTTTTCTAAATCAATATCTCCAATGCTATTGGTGGTATCTTGATTTTGTCTATTCATATGAACATTGAGAACATGTCTGGCAATAGACTATAAACAAAAAAAACCTTATTAGATAATTTATCCAATTATATTATTTCATTTTTAATATTAAATTTAATTTTTTAAATCTTACCAAATCCCGTGATTCATTGTGTTCATCCTTTACAATAAAAATCATATCAAAACGTGATAAGATAGTAGTTTGGAAATCAATATTCTGAGAAATAGAAATTAAAGATAGTTTAGTTTCATTAAAATGCACCATCTACTATTTTTATTTTTTATTTATTATTTTTGAAATAATAATATAATTTTACTTACTTCACCAGGACTTTTCATATCATCATAACGCCCAAATACAGGATTAGCTGCAGCAAGAACTGAAGTTCTTGAATTCAATATAGTAGTGATACCAGCTTTAGCAATTGATATAGTCTGTTGTTCCATAGCTTCGTGGATAGCTACACGATCTTCATCGCGCATTTTATCAAATTCATCAATGCATACAACTCCTCCATCTGCTAATACCATGGCACCACCTTCAAGGTAAAAATCTCTCTATTTATTCAATAATAATAAATAAATAATGATGCTTTATTTATTTATTATCATTTATTATTATAAATATTTAATACTTACAGTACTGGGGTCACGAATCACAGATGCTGTTAAACCAGCAGCACTACTACCTTTACCAGATGTATACACTGCAATAGGAGCTACTTTTTCAACAAATTTAAGTAACTGGGATTTAGCTGTACCAGGATCACCCAAAAGTAAAACACTAATGTCCCCACGTAATCGCATTCCATCAGGTAATATCTTTTTCGATCCACCAAATAATAAACATGTAATAGCTTTTTTGATATCTGCAACAGTAATAATAATAATAATTAAAATAATTAAAATAATTATATTAATATATAAACTTTGATTTTCTTGTACTTTATATAATTATATGGATATATTATATTACCTTCATTTCCAAAAATAGATGGGGCGATACTTGAAGCAAAGGTTTCATAAAAGTTTGGTTGACGAGACATACGAATATATTCTTCTTCTTCAGAATCAGTAAATATGGCTTGTCCCCTACTGCTATTATGTTGATCAATTTTTAATCCTACTACACGAATGTATGGTGTGCGAACAGCTGCTGCACCAGTAGATTTCTACAGTAATAATGATAAAAATAAGGATGATTAATATATAAAGCATACTAAAATATGATCCATGCTTTGTTTTTATAAAATAAAAAAAAAAGAGAATGAAACTTACAGCATTTTTGTTTTGATAAATAGAATAAATACCCATAATAACAGCACGCATACCAGGAACAACACGGTTTGTGAGCCAACTATACGAAAAATAAAATGATTTATATTAAAAAAATGCCACTCTTTTAAAATAATAATAATAATAATAACCCAATATCACTTTATATCTTTATCTCTATCTTAATATAAATATGGCTTTCTTTCTTTATTTATTTTACCGATCAGCATTTAGAATAGTATGTCGAGGAAGATCACCAACTGGTACCATATCAGGAGCTTCTTGTAATTTAAGTACTTGAGAGTCTACAAAATTACATTTATCATGTACAATAATAAAAGGGTCCATGGGACATTGATTTTTTGTTCCTTGAAGAGGTTGACTAAAAAATCCAAATGAATAATAATAATAATTAAATATTCGTTCCTTTTCATTCCATTCCTATTTATTTAAGATTATTATTAATGTCATTTATTACCTATCACAAGTTCTTGGTAAAGTAATACCAGCAAATCCACCACCTACAGGAATCACTTTTACATGACGACAAGAACGGCACATAATATTAACATATGTAGCACGAGAACTAAGAGTAGATGCACCAATAACAATACCTGGAATACGAACAAGTTTACCAATATAGTTTGACTATAAATATATTAAATAAATAGAATATAATAAAAAATCATATCTTTAATAATTCATTGTAAATATATAAATATCCTTATACACATATATCCTAATGCATATTTATTATTGTCATTATCATATATATTTACATTTAAATCACGAATCTGAGTAACATTAGCGTCCGAAGTGAGAGTAACTTGACAATCAGGTACATCAGCATCGCTGATAGTTCCAGGAGTAGTAAATAATATACGTTTGGCACTTTCTTTAACAGCTATTTCAAACTAATGCGATGAAAAAGAATAAATAAAATAATATAAATTAATAAAAAATCGTTTGTTTATAATAATAAATAAAGGCATACTACATTCATATATATTATTATTATTATTATTATTATTGTTATCCATACCAAAGGTAAATGTTCTGCAGGTGAGTTTGTTAATTTATTAGCAAGATCAGCGTTATAATTAATAAGGTGACTCATATCCACTTCAATATAATATTGTTTTAACATAAGATGTTCTTGAAGTTGATCTCTATTTTAATTATAAATAGTAATAATAATAATAAAAAGTATAGTTTAGTATATCCATTGATCAATTATAACAAGAATAAGATTGGAACTTTATTATCATTACTTGCTATTTTATAAATACCTATAAATATAACTATTGCCTAAACGAAAGTTTTGAATAAATTCAAAATATAAAGACTTCAATTCAGAACGTGAATTAACATGATCTTCACCAGGTAATACACTTGTAGAATAAATTTGTCCACGATCCCAACCACTAGCCATTTTAAAAAAATATTTAAAGTGAAAATGCAAAAAAAGGGAAAAAAATAAAAAATAAAAGCTCACCGTTAAAATAAAAAATTATTCACGCCCGCGGGAAATCAAACACGAAAAACGAAAAATTTATACTATGACGGCTTAGTTGCCAAATTTAGATTTTCTTTATTCGTTATTTTACTTTTTGCATTGATAAAAAAATAATAGAAAGCCTTTCATTAAAAACACAGGTCTTGTATTTATATATTTCTTTATTTACAATTATCTTATAAA
Source organism: Cunninghamella blakesleeana (assembly GCA_017871115.1). Classification (NCBI taxonomy): domain Eukaryota; kingdom Fungi; phylum Mucoromycota; class Mucoromycetes; order Mucorales; family Cunninghamellaceae; genus Cunninghamella; species Cunninghamella blakesleeana. Next base: position 2,502,856 of record JAFCIZ010000001.1, on the reverse strand, counting down.
ATCAACCTAGGTATAAAAATCAATCGCATCCTTGACATATCAAAGTTTCTAGTCGATTAGCCCATAAACTATGAAAATAAATAAATACGTAAACATTAAACTTGAATATGATCCTATAGCTTTATTGATCAACATTTGTAACCTTCGTTTGAAAGTCAGTCTGCATTTATAACTTGGCTATGTTAATAAACTGTTAAAATCCCAAGTCAAATAACTTATTATATATAGAGGTAAATGAATATTTTTTCTAAATTCATATGAATTTTTTTTTGTCTTGGTAAACATATTAAGATTTTGATTTCAAAATATATATATATATATATATATATATATATTCATGCTCTTTTTTTTATTTTTTATATTATCTACATAAAGCGATTGTATTAATAATAAAAAAACAATTTTAACCCCATATTTAGCCATAATTAGAAGCATTTATATATTATTATTATTATTTTTTGGCGGGAAGCAGAAGCAAAACTCCTTTTTTCTTTAAAATTTATGTACATAAAGTTATATTTTGTCTTTTTCTTTTACCTTTTAATTATTTCATTATCTTTGGTAGAATTCCATCGAATTTTACATATATGGTTACAAGCACATATATGTAAATATATATATATATATATATTACTAACGTATGTACCAAAGTCATAAATTCTTGGAAGGTAATCAAAGATAATATAAAATGTAATTACGACGGCATAAAGTGAATTTTTTTTTATTAATTATATGAAGATCATTCATAACTTTCCATGTATATTTAATTTTATTTTTTTCGGCATTATGAATAAAAAACTATGAACGTACCTACGTACTCCTAATTTTTTTTTAATTGATTACTACAATAATACTAAATATGGAAAATAAATGACGAAAAGTAATACTTCTTTTGACTGGAAAAATAATTTACCCATTTATTCAAATGGAAATGATTAAAAAAAAGGTACTAGCAAAGATTAGAGTTATATATTTATCATTTTTTTTTTTTTTTTTTTATTTATTTTATTTTAGAATCGATTTTTTCATTTTCATTTTTTTTTTTGACAGTAATTAAAATAATTATACCTTTTCGAAAATAAAGTTCATTGGTTAATCTCCGATAGAAATTCGGGATCGACGAAAATTGACCTTTTTTATATATATTTTTTTAAGTGACACACAAAATATAAAATGACTGATTTTATATTTAAATATACATTGATTTATATATTATTTTATTGTAATTTTTTTTTTTAAAAAAATGAATAAAAAGAAAAAAAAAAAATGAAGATGAAATAAAAAAAAAAACAATAATTCATAACATAATAAATACTAAAAAAAATTCAAAATATAAGTATAGCATAATATAAATAAGAATAATATAGAGAAAAAAGAAGATGAAATATTTAAAATTTTCCATTTGCTTTAGCAGCATCGGCAGCACTTTGACTGGAAGAAGACATTGGGATACTTTGTGTTTGAGCATTATTAGGCTTATTACCAAAGGTTTTAGCATATGAATAGACAAGTCCAGCGACAAAACCTAAATAAAAAAGTTCATAAATAAGTATAAATCTTTGTACGTTTTTTTTCACTTTCACTTTTTATATTTTCCATCCATATAAGTCACTCTCACTTACCAACAATAATAGCAGTAACATTAGCAAAACTAGCAGGATCACCAAAGAATAAAATACCGGAAGCGGCAATAGGTAATTTATTTAAAGCACCAACCATAGAATAGGTAGTTGAAGAAGTAGTACGGACACACCAAGCGGATGCATAAGACATAACAAATGCAGAAACACCGGAGAAAACCATAGCATAAATCATTTGCGTTCTAACTTCTGGTGGGCTATGTTTATATATAAATAAATAAGTAAATATAGTGATATGAGTAAATAATAATAATAGTGATAATAATCAATGATGTATTTATCAACTTTACAAGGTAGCAGCAAAGTTTTCAGAACTCCAATCTTCAAAAATAAAACTGGGAATAATTAAAAGAGGAATAGATAGCAAGTTATTGTAATATACAGTATCGAAATCTTTAAAGTTAGTCAACTTGATACGTTTTCTCATATAAAGTACGAATGCAGCTGAGGATATACAATTGGTAGCCATCCAGAAATAACCGATCAATGTACTATCAAGTTCAACAATTTGTGATAAAGCTTCTGAAATATCAGCCCATCCTGCAATAACAGATGATAATACCTAATGATTGTCATTACCATCATCACAACAATAATAATAGTAAAAATAAATAAAAAAATGTTATTATTATTACGTTAACACGTCCTATTTTTATTTTTTGTTGTTTTATATCTTTTTTCTTTCTTATTATAAACCCTATTTTTTGTGTTTTATTAATTTTCTTTGTATATTACCATTAATCCAAAAGAAAGTAACATTTTATCAGTAACAACACCGCCAAACCAAAGCACTTCACCATAAGCTATAAGAATAATTGTTAAATTTTTAAAAATAGTATAAATAGGGATGCGAAGATATTGAAGCGATTTAGAACCAGTGTAAATCATAGCAACGAGAGCGGCAGCAATGGGGAACCATTTTCTTGCTTCTTCTTTATCGAATTCACGAAACTTGATAAGGTTGAGAAATTTAAAAGTTTGTAATAAAAGAACTGTTACAATATTCTAAAATAAAATAGTGAAATAAATAGATGAATGTTTATATATTTAGTATACTATTACTTTACTCACACGTATATATATATATATAGATTAATACACTTACTTGAACTGTTAATAATAAAAAGTTCATATTAAATCCATAACCACTTAATACATATTTGTTCGTTACTGTCATCAAAATACTTGCAAAACAATAACAAGCAATAGGTAAAGCTGCTTTTACAGTTGGTGATAAAGTGATTATAGAGGGGGCAACAATAGTAGAAGATGAAGTGGATCTAGGTTCGTTTTCTTCATGAATGGCTATTTTACTATATTCTGCTTTTGTTGATGATGACATGATATATTGTTATTATTATTATTATTATTATTATTATTATTATTAAAAAAAGTCTAAAATAAAAAATATAGTTTTATATGAATAAGTAAATATATATATATATATATATATATAATATGAGGGGATGAGAGGAGTTCTTTTTATATATGTATTTTAAATCTGATAAAATGGAGAGAGAATGGATTATTAAAAAGAAAAATGAAAAAATGAAGAAAAAAGGGAGAAAAGGAAAGAGAATTAGGCTAAAGGGGAAAAAAAGAAAAAAAATATAGCAAAGTAAAAAAAAAAAAGAGAGAAATAAAAAAATAAATTCAGGTTAATTTTTTAAAAAAATTATAAGTGACGATGAAAATAATCCAATCAAATTAAATTTGATACGATAGTGCGTTTTCACCTAAAATCAAGACGATCTTTAATTGAATCCCAGAATATTAACTGAATTGATCTTCCTTACTGATTTTTTTATTTATTTTTCGATCATTAGAAAAAAAAAAGGTAGTAATGATCTGTTTTTTAGTTGTATAGGAGTTGATCATGAATAAATCAATAAATAAATAAATATAAAAAAATCAAAAAAAAAGAAGTAAAAAGGAAATATATTATAGAATTTCTCTATACTTCGTTTCCATTTTTAGTATACAAGAAAGTACAATATTTACTACTTTCTTTAATATTAAAAACGGAAACTATAATGTTATAATTTAATATCAATTGTCAATTTTATACCTATTTATTATTATGACTAATAAATAAACTTTTGAATATAAAATAAAGTTGATTTTTACTTTTTTATTTTATGATCATTTTTTTATTATACGTACTTTTTTTTATATTCTTATAAATTATTTTAAAAGTTGCTCATACATCTTTTTCAATGGTAAACATTTGCCGATCTGAGGGATAATGTAATAGCATATTTTAATATTATCATATTTTTATTTTATTTTTTTATTCTTGTTTAATATTTTATATAGATATATATGTATGTTTTTCACTAATTAATACTCCTATAAAATAATTCTAAATATTTCTTTTTTATATAATTATATTTTGACTTAATTTAATATATGATTATATATTGTATTAGTGTAGGAGCTTTAATGAAAGTATAAAAAAAAAGGGAGCCAGCATTTCTTTTTTTCATTTATCCGGATAATAAATTTGTCCGGCGAAATTTTTGAAAAGGTTTAAAAAAAAAAGGCACCAATATTTTTTTTTTTTTCTTTCTTTCACTTTTCATTTTATTTTTTTATCTATAAAATCTACTCTTTCTTTTCGATATTTCTATAATTTATTTTTAAACCTCATTCATTACTATATTATTTAATATCAACAAATAATCCAAAGGATAATATTTTATATGACTACAGTAAAGAAAAAGAGTATAGATTTTGAACCTGCCTATTTTTCAAAAATGGATAATAATATAACTCAACGATCAGGTGTCGTTTGGTCATGGTTCAAGTTGATAAGTTATTCTTTGATAGCCATTATTTTCTCTTGTCATTTGCACTATAATTTACCTGATCCTGTTGCTCATAGAGGTATTAATCCAAAAAACGGTCTTTCTGAATTTTCTGAAAGAAATGCTATAGAAACTATATCTTATCTTAGTGATACTCTTGGTTATCGTAAGTTTATATACAAAATAAATAAATAAATAAAAGAAAAGTAAAAAGATCAACATATATAGATATTTTTAATAAAAAAATTAATAAATAATAAAAAAAAACAACATGTTTATTTATTATTTTATATATATATATTTACTTTATTATAGGTATTGTTGGAACAGTAGAAGAAGCTCAATCAGCTGATTATTTAAAGAATATGATTAAAGGATATCAACAGACAGCTGCTTCTATTCCTGGGTCACCTAAGTTTGATGTTTGGATCCAACAAGAAACTGGAAGTCATCGTTTTGATATTATGGATCATAGTAAGTATTCCTTTTTTTTTTTTTTAAAAAAAAAAAACGAGAATAATCATCTTTATCAGTTTTATCAATACAACGAAAAAAAATAATTAAAAGTTGAATACAAATTGATATCAACATGAAGTTTATGCAAAATAAGTCAATCAATTGGTAAATCATCTCTGACGATATTATTTATTTATTTATTTATTTTAAATAGTGGTATTAAAAGCTTATACTAATATTACCAATATTATTGTAAGATTATCATGTCCTGATGGTGATACTGTATCTGGTGTTCGATCTTGTGAAGACAATGCAATCCTTGTAAATTCTCATTTTGATACAACTTTAGGATCTCCTGGTGCTACTGATGATGGTTCTGGTACTGCTGTCATGCTTGAGATCATTCGTGTTTTAAGTCAACGTGACTGGACTGGTTATAAAAATTCAATCGTCTTTTGTAAGTTCTCTCTCTTCTACATAAATCTAATTGATATTTTTTTTTTTAAGATAAATAAATTAACTTTTCATTTCTTAATTTTCATTTTAGTATTTAATGGTGCCGAAGAAACTCTCCAAGATGCTTCTCACGCTTTTATAACTATGCATGAACTTAGGGATAGGTAAAAAATAAATAAATAAATAAATAAATAATATATATAAGGAGTCACAAGGGATTATATATGATTATATAATGGTTAAATGTTCAATTTTATTAAATTTTATTATTTTTATTATTTTTTATTAATTTATTAGTATTCGATCAGTAGTTAATATTGATGCTTGTGGTACAACCGGTCGTGAAATTCTTTTCCAAGCCAATTCAAAAGAAATGATTGAAGCTTACAAACAAGCACCTTATCCACATGGAACCGTTTTGGTAATATATATATATCATATAATTACCATTGTTTATTCTTGTATAAGAATAAATTTGTATATGATTATTAATGAAATTATAATTATTGTTATTTTTTTTTTTACAAATAGGCAAATGATGTATTTAGAACTGGATTAATTTTATCAGATACTGATTTTAGACAATTTGTACAATATGGTAATTTAACTGGCATTGATATGGCCATTTATAAAAACTCTTACCTTTACCATACTCATTTGGATATTACAAAACATTTACAACCTGGGTCAATTCAACATTTGGGTGAGAATACTTTGGCTATCGTTGATCATTTAGCAAAAAATGCTACTTTAACCGGTATTGAACGTACAAGTGAAGTCGTCTTTTTTGATATTTTTGGTAAATTAAAAATAAACAATAAATAATTATGATTATATCAGGAAGGGAAATTAAAAAATAGGGGAGTGAGGAGTAGATAGAGTTATGTCAATATAAAATAGAGAGGAATTTTTTTTTTAATAAGGATAAACATTGTTATTGATATCGTGCTAATATTTTTTTAATCTATTTCTAAATATAGGTTTATACTTTATGGTTTATTCTTGGGCTACAGCATTCCGTCTTCAAATCGGTACAGTTTTAGCAGCCTATATTTATCTTGGCTATATTATTAAACAAGCTACACAAACTTCACCTTATCGCCCATTACATGTAGTATTAAGAAATTATATTCAATCCACCATCACAGTCATTCTTAGTGGTATTGCCTCTCTTCTCCTTCCTGTCACCATTGCGCTTTTCTTAACTTCCAGCTTAATCAATCGCCATATGGCATGGTTTTCTCATGAATGGTATGGTATGCTCATTTTTGTTCCTACTGGTTTATTTGGTGCTTATAGTGTTCAATATTTATCCTATTTGATTCCTGGTTCCCTTCATGTTGATATGGAATATGGTGTATTTAATTCCTTAGTAGGTGCCTTTGCTACCATGACCTTTTTAACCACAATTACAGGTATTGCAAGTTCTTATGTATTTTGGGTATATAACACCATTCTTTTATTGGCAGCTATGACCAATGAATTTTTACTTAAACCTTCACCAACCAAATCCTTAGTCCCTCAACCCAAGATCAATACATGGACATACGCTATTGCCACTTTGCCTTTAACATTTATTTATAGTGATAACATTTATGCTTTGATTGATATCTTTGTTCCTTTAACAGGTCGTATGGGTGTAGACACACCTGTCGATATTATTATTGCTATTATTTTTGGTAATATTGCTTTCATGGTCTGTTTACCATCATTGGCACATGTTCATCGTTTTGGTAGACGTTTCTTGGCTAAAATCTTGACTGGGCTTTTGATTTTCCAATCCTTTGTTTTATTATCTGTCATGATGCAAGGTGGTTCTCCTGGTGGTTGGGCTTTCCCTTATGATGAAATGCACCCAAAGAGATTGTAAGTAATAAAAAATAAAAAATAAATAGGAATCTTTATACATGTTAAAAAAAAAAAAAGAAATGAATCATGGATGTGTGTAGTTAACTGTATATATATATATATATATGTTATTTTTACTTTTAGATTCATTCAACATTTAAAGAATTTAACATCAGGTGAAGCTTATATTGCTATTGCTGAAGCCGACCAAGGACCTTACATGAATACAGTCTTGGACTCATTAGAAGATTTATTACAAGTCAAACCTGAACCTCGTAAGGGTATTGATGGATTAAAAGATTGGGATTCCATTTATCCATTCAGTCATTTCCTTGGTGGTTATCGATTAAATACTGAACCTTATATTCGTGCCCATGCAAATAATGAAAAAATCACTCATGCTGTCAGTTTAGCTGATCATTTCACTGGTCCTTTCCCAACTTTAACCGTTCACAATGACACTTATGATGCTACTACTGGCGTTCGATCTTTCACCATTTTCAGTATGGCACCTTCTTATACTTGGACAGTTATCTCCTTCCATGGCCATGTTGTAGATTGGAGTATTCAAAATGAAGAACCTTTAAGTTATTCGTCAAGATACGTTGTACGTCATGTAACAGGTTTTGGTAATGATGGATGGAAATTGCAATTATCAGTTAAAGTACCTGAATCGGAAAGAAGCCTTGCAGAAAAAGGAGAATGGAAAATGCAAGTTGAATTTACAGCTTTAGAAAAGGAAAATTTCGCAGGTCGTGGGGAAGAAAGATTAATTGGTGGGGTAGGATTATTAGGTGATATCCAAAACACGTTACCTGAATGGACTACTACTACTTGGCTTAGTTCAACTGTACAAGAATGGGAATTATAATTTATTTACGTATTTATTTTTATATACATCACTTTTTTATTAACATATTATCATTTTTTAAATCGCATTCATTCCATTTTTTTTTTTTTTATAACTCTTTAGTTTAATTTACATTTTTCTTTTATTACCTTTATTAATTTTTATAATTTTTTTAAAGAAATCAATAAATATATAATCATCACATATATATATATATATACAATGCTTAAAAAAAAAATGAAGGGTTTAAAATTCCGGTTATTATTTTTGGATTTTTTAGTTTGTGTTCCTTTTTCTTTCCTGTATTCATTTTTTTTATTTTTTTTTTTTTATTTTCATTTTATATTTTATCACCTCCGTATTAATAATAATATTAAATATATATATTTTATCAGTGGACATAACTAAATAGTATATATGTATTATCTCCTATATTGTTCATGTATTTAATATATATTCTTAATTACGTCAACTCATTTATAACCAGAGTCAAAGGTACGCAATCTCTATTATATATATTTTATGACTATATAAAAAAAACAGGCTCTCAACTATTTATATTTATATATTTATATATGTCGTTTCGACGTGTAAATAATAACAATAAAAATAATAAATAGGTATGGATTATCGATTTATAGTAAAAAGGATTACTAATTTTAGATCAGTATAAACAATACCAACGTATGTTTCACTTTTTTTTTTCTATCTGTCATGATCACCTCATTCTCAGCAAAGCCGAACTATTCTCACCTCGGGTATATGTTTTAACCCATGCTTTATCCTCATTGAAAAAGTAAGTAAAAAATGGTTTAAATAGTATAAAAAATAATAAAAAAGTAAATATATATATATATATATATTCGTATGTGATAGGTTACACTAAAAGATTAACATTTGTTGTTTTTTTGCATGATCACCTAAATACATCTTTGGTCTTTATTTTTTTAGTGTAGGGTTTTTTTTTTTAGAACAGAGTAACACTGGAATTTTTTTTTTTTTTTTTTTTTTGATTTCGATTAGAATTTAAAAAAGAAATTTTATCACTTTTTTTTTTCTTTTTTTCTTTTTCTTTTTATTCATACATCAAAAAATCAAATCAAAATGAAGGCCACCTTTATTATTCTTACCGTCTTAATTGCCCTTGTATCATGTCAACAAAACATTGTTAGTATCACCTCTCCTCTTAGTAATAGTCAATATAACGCTGGTGAAAAATTAATCATAAGTTGGTAAGTATTTTATAAAAAGAGTAGAAAAGAAAAAATTAAAAGATTCATTAACTTATTTTATTTTATCTTAGGATTAATCCTACTGTTCAAACCATTCCTTCTATTACTTTGGTAAATGGTCCTGCAACTGCTTTACAGCCTGTTTCAACCATTGCTCAAAATGTTGATGCTAACAGCGGTTCTTATACTTGGAATATCCCTGCCGATATTACTCCTGGTCGTTGTAAGTATACACACTTTTTTATTTTTTAAGTGTATATATATATACATATTTCGTGAGGGGTAACAAACTCATTCTTTTTTTATTTTTATTATTAATCTAGATGCTCTTCAATTGGGTACCTCTCCTTCTATTTCATACAGTGGATTCTTTACTATAAATGCCGCAAATGGTGGATCTTCAAATGGTGGAGGTAAAAAAAATAAAAATACATAATAGTAACAATAGTATATAATAGACAATAGTGTATAGAAATGATAAAATAATTTTTTTTTTTTTTTTGCTTTTTTTTTTTTATCACTAAAATGCATATTTATTTATATTTATTATTCTTATATAGCTTCTCCAACTTCTTCTGGTGCTACACCTTCAGGTAATTCCACTGCTACTGCTACTACTTCTGCTTCCGGATCTACTACTAGCTCAACACAAGTAACCTCATCTACCCCTGTATCATCTACCGTTAGCACTCAACCTACTACTGTTGCATCTAGTGTTACCACTACCGCTCCTTCTCCTACTAATGCTCCTAACTCTGCTAACAAGAAAACAACTGGTATTCTTTTAATTGCTGCTATGGTTGCTGCTATTGCTCTTATTTAAATTCAAAACCCTCATCATTATGTAGAATATATATATATATATATATATTTATATATATATATATATAATTTAATAATTTACCAATGATTATAATAACAATAATAATAATAGTAATATTTATATAATTATACGTAATAAAAAAAAAAAAAGAAAAAAAATGACATAGCAGTAGTAATTGTAGCTAATTATTCTATTACCAAAAATAAAAATGCAAAATATATCTATACTTACATAATCTTCATTCCTTAATGATTTTAAATACGGTTTGTTTAAATAATCTATATTTCGATTTTAAACAACTTTAAACATAAAAGTATAAGTAAAGTTGATAAATTACTTAAAAAATAAAAAAGTATCAAGTGGATTAAGGAAAAAATGTTGGGTTTTAATTTTTTGAAAAGGTATTTAATTTTTTTTTCCTGCTCTCCCATTTTTTTTTTCTTTTCTTTTTTTTTATCACTATCCATATTATTCTTCTCTTTTTTATGCCATATAATATTTATTTCCATGAAGCTTAATGATACCAATAAAAAAGAATGGAGAAAGTATATGCTAGATCGTAATATTATAGAAACTGTTGCAGAGCATAAAAAAAGGTAGTAGTAATAAATAAGTAACTAACAATAAAAGAAAAATATAAAATATAAAAAATGGCTATCATAGTTATTTACCAATAGCAGTGTATATATATATATATATATATATAAATGCATATGTAATGATAATATATACGTATATATATGTATATATGTATATATATACATATATATGTACGCACATACACAAACACACACACGAATACACACACACGAGCATATATATATATATATACATATATATACATAATAAGAATATTTACATATAATATATATATGTATAAACATAGCTGATCAATAGATGTTATATATATATATACGCAGATATAAATATATATGGAACCGTGCGACTCATTAATTATTTTTCTTTATTTTTATTTTAATGTCTCATTCAAATTCCCTTTAGATGTGGTGTTATAACTTTATTACGTTCCATGTTACCAACCTTTAATAAATGCTGTGTTAAGGAAAATAATATTAAACGATCCAACTTTGAATGTCAACTTTTACCTTTTGGTTCCTTTCGTATTGGAGGTTACCTTGCTAATGCTGATATTGATGTGGTTTTATTAGCTCCTATATCTATTCGTCGACGTGATTTTTTTAATTTTTTCCCTACTCTTCTTAGATCACAATTTACCGTGAGTAATATTGAAGTAAGTATATATAAACGCATGATTTTTTTAAGAATATAAAAAGAAAAAATGGTAATAATAATAATATTAGCTATCATCATACTAAATAAAATAAAATGTATAACCAATCAATCAGCTTATTTAGTTTTTATTTATTTATTTGTTTATATTTACTTTCTCTTAGGTAATTCCAAATGCTACTGTACCTATCATCAAATTTGTAGTGGATTCAGTTACGGTATGTACTCTATTTTTTTATATTTAATTTCTCCTTAATACTCGTATACATTTATTTATAACTACATTCTTTTCTTTTCTTTTTTTTCTTTTATTATTATTATTATTATTGTTATTATATAATAGGTTGACCTTTCTTTTGTTCGATTACAAATGATAACTGTTCCAAATACAATTGATCTTCTGAATGATGATTTATTAGTTAATTTGGAAAAAACTTGCTTATTAAGCATGGATGGTAACAATCATAATCTATAAATATCTATTTATGCATAAAAAAAGTAGAGTGATTTTTATTTTATTTTCCATTTTTTTTTAATCCATTTAGGTCCACGTGTAAACCAATTTATCTTTGATGGAATAGATAAAAATGATTTATCTATATTTCGACTGGTGATGCAATGTATAAAGCATTGGGCAACAAAACGAGGGATTTACGGAAAGCCAATGGGATATTTAAATGGAAATGCTTGGACCCTATTACTTCTCAAGGTTTATTTTACATTGAAATCAGAGCATCAAAGTCGGTATATGAGTAATACTGTTATTGCCGATTCAACTATACCTCCATCAGCATCTCCTTTGTCTTCTCCAGCATCACCAGTAACACCTACAGCACCTTCGTCTACATTAATACAACTAAACAAACCAGATTTGAATATGTTAAAAGAATCCTCGTCTTCGTCTTCATCTTCGTCGGCGTCATCATCATCATTCCATTCAAATATTACATTTATATCATTATTAAAATCCTTTTTTGACAAATGGTCAACTTGGCCATGGCCAACACCTGTTGCCTTAACGCCCACACTACCTTCATTTAGGAATCAGCAGGATGTTGATTATCATAACCTTGTAAGCAATTCATCTATCAATATATATATATATTCATTGATAAATCTTTCCATTCTCATTATGTATTTTTTTTTTTATATATTTTTATTTTTTATAACAGGCTGAATTTAGAAATGCATTCATGCCGATTGTTAGTCCATGTTATCCTATTTCAAATGCGGCACCTTTTATCACCAAGTCAACATTACAAATTATAACAAGGGAATTTGATCGTGCCAGTAAGATTTTACAAACAAAATATGATCAACATGAAGATCAAATGGCAAAATTGTTCAAAGCAACAGATATTATTAAAACCTATAAACATTTTATTAAAGTGACCGTTAGTACTGAAACGATTAAAAGTAGAGAAATATGGTAAAAAATAAAATAAAATAAAATAAAAATAATAAGAAATGTATATAAATAGAAATAATATAAACATATATATATATATATATATATATATATATTTATAAATATAGGGATCGACGAATGACTTGTAATATCCCAAGATTAGTTGAATTATTGGAAACAATGAAAGAAGTACAAACCGTTCATCCTCTTACTGGAACATATTCAACCATCATTTCTTATCGTACCAGCCATGAAAAATTTTTAATTCAACAAGGTTTGGCCCTTGATAATGTGGATTATGCTTATAATTTAAATCCTGGTTCTCTTTATTTAACTTATTTTGTTATTTGCTTGGAATTCAAGGATAGTAAAGTGTTTTTTTATATAATGCCATTAACACATATATACATATATATACATATGCATATATCATAATCTTGCGCATACATATTAAAAAATATTGAATGAATAGATTTACTAATTAGTATAATATATATACATATATATTTATATTTATATCTATATATATCTATATATTATTATTATTATTATTATTATTATTTTTAAAATAGTGTTTAAAAGAGAAAATACTGTGCTTGATTTTACCGAACCAATCAATATTTTTATTAGTGAAATTGATAAGAAAAAAAATCGTAAAGATAGTGATGTCCAAGTTCATATTACGGCTATTAAGAGGTAAAAATAAGATAATTTTTATTATATATAAATAATGATGATTAATTAGATATTACTGTTATTCCTATATGTTTTAGACGTGAAATGGCAGGTTTAATTCAGCAATGTAATGGTAAAAAATAGATATTCTTAGGTTAGTTTTTTTTATAAAAAATATATCAAAATATGTCTGTGCGTACGAATAAATAATCTCCGATTCCATCTTATAAAAAAAATGTTGTGCCTTTTTTTTCATTTTCCTTTCTTTTTTTTTTTATAACGAATTTTTTTTTCTTTTATATATATAAATATATATAAATATATATATTTATCTAAATAAATAATATGCAATTAAGGAGATCAGGATCTTATACATCCTTAGATCCTACTCTTGATAATATCAATTTAAATTCCAATCATAGTAACAACAGCTCTAATAATAATGATAATATAGAATCTAGTTACCGATTAGATAGAGTGTTTTTAAGAAGGTTTACTCGTATATTAAGACTTTTATTTCGGTCAACACCTAATGCTACCTGGTTTACAACAACCAAAGAAGGAAGACAACAAAATATTTTTTGGTTATATATCTCATTTTTCCTTTTAGCTTGCGGGACGGAAATCATTGTTTATTATGTTGGCTTAATCCCAAGTCGGTTTTATAGTATCTTGACAGCAAAAGATCAGTCAGCTTTTCTTCAATTCATGATTCCTTGTTTTTTACTTATTTTTGCTGTGGCAGCTGTAAGTGGAATAATAATAATAATAACGACAACAACAATAATAATAATAATAATAAAAAAATAATAATATAAATATATATGTGTATATGTGTCATTTTTAAAAACAATAGTAATAATAATAGTAGTAATAATATATATATTTATTTATTTTTACTTTCTTTCTCTTTTTCTTTTTCTCTTTTTACGCATTAATAATAACTATCGTTATTGTTATTATATTTAGGGAAAAGCGCTTGTAAAATATATGGGTGGATTGGTACAGTTAAAAATAAGAAGGTTGCTGACGAATCACATGCACGATCGTTACATCAAGCCCAAAACCATGTATGCTTTAGTCTTGGAACATGTTCACGTGGATAATCCTGATCAGCGAATTACTCAAGATATTGAAAAGTTTGCGGAAACTATGAATCTCATCTTGGAAAATCTAATCATTTGTCCTCTTTTAGTGATATTATATACATGGCAATGCTGGGCCGTTGCTGGGTTTTTAGGTCCTCTTTTGATTTATCTCTATTTTATTTTTGGTTCTATTTTAAGTCGTCGTTTTATTCAACCAATTGTTACGGCTGTCTTTTATAAAGAATTACAAGAAGGAAATTTTCGGTAAATTTCAAAAATAAAACAAGAAATGTATAGATAGATCAATGGAAAAAAAATACAAAAAAAGAAATTATGATTAGATACTTAATGCATATGTATATTCATATACGGTTTTTTCTTTTTTTCTTTGCCTTTTTTTTATTATAGATTTTTACATGTAAGATTAAGACAATTTGCTGAATCTATTGCTTTTAGTGAAGGTGAAATGGAAGAAAATCAACGTGCAAAGGCAAGTTTGGATAATCTATTGACTTATCAAAGATCTATTGTCAACAAAAATTTACCATTGCAATGTATACACATATATATAAATATATAAATATATAAATATATGCATATCTATGTTTTTTTTTTTTAAAAAAAAAAGATATGAATATAGGCAATTATTTAGTCTTATATTTAACATTTTTCTTTTTCTTTTTATTAGTGGCAAATCAAAACTTTGCTTATGTTGGATCTATTCTTAGCTATCTAATTGTCTCAATTCCTATTTTTCTTGGTGTATTTGATGATATGGATGCAAGTGAACTTAGCGCTGTAATTAGTAAAAATTCCTTTGTTTCGATGTATTTAATTTATCTTTTTACAACCATCATTCAACAGTCAGATAAAATATCGGTTTTGGCTGGTTATGTGGCTCGTATAGGTGAATTATTAGAGTCCATTGATGATATTGATAATGTTTTAGAAGCCGTCAAATTAGAATCCATTTACCATGATAATGATCAAATGTAAAAAAAAAGATAGAAAAGATATATAAATATAAAGTGTCAACATATTAATATTAGGAATGGTGTATAGATATGTATATGAACGGATAAACTCATTTTTTATTTTTATTTTATTTTATATATATTTATATATCTTTATATAGTGATGCAATTGTATTTGATAATGTAACTTTGGTATCCCCTCGTGGTAAAACTCTTGTAAACAATTTAAATTTAAAAGTTAGTGATGGACAACATCTTGTATTGGTTGGTAGAAATGGTAACTTATATAAATATACATATATAGAAGTATGTTGTATCTTTGATAGATTGATTGATTGATTATTATTATTATTTTACAATACTCTATTAATTGCTTTTTAGGCGTTGGAAAATCATCGTTATTGCGTGCATTAGCTGGTTTATGGCCTTGTTCTAATGGTAATCATTAATTAATATATATATAAACATATATGGGTATAAAAAGTTACAAACATAATTAACTCGGGTTTTTCATTCTTTTTATTTTCAACATATATATAAATCTATATAAATAGGACGGATTCAATTACCTAAACTAAAACATGGAAAAGAAATCATATTTTTACCTCAAACACCATATCTTGTACAAGGATCGTTAAGAGATCAATTAGTATATCCAAGTTTAACATCCACTGCTTCCGGTAAGAAATAAATAAATTTGAAAAAATGAAAATGAAATGGATTTTATTAATATATATATCGTTTTATGTATAGTGACTGATTATGATGTTCGATCGCTTTTAAAGCAAGTACGTTTAGAACATTTAGAACAATTCATTTCATCTTTTGATACACCTTATAGCACTGAATGGGATAAATTATTATCACCTGGAGAACAACAAAAATTAGTTTTTGCTCGATTACTTTATTGGAAACCTCGATTTGCTGGTAAATATAATTACATTATATTTTTTTTATTTTATTTTATTTTATTTTTTTAATATGTTGTTCAAGAGTCCTATTGCTTAACTTAATTTATTTTAATTTTTAATTTTTTAGTCTTGGATGAGGCTACAAGTGCTATGGATAATGAAACGGAAGCTTATTTATATAAACTAATTAAAGATGCAGGCATTACAGTAATTAGCGTTAGTCATCATACAGAAGTAATTCAATATCATCAACAAAAATTATTATTGAATGGTGATGGTAGTTATCAATTAGAAAATGTATTATAGTTTTTTTAATATTTTTATTGATATTTAATTTCGTCTAGTTTTTAATCTATTAATTATTATTTAATTTTATATATATATATATATATATATATTGCATTAAAACCAATATCTCCATAATAAATATTTTATTTGTGATATTTTTATATTATAAAATGCATACTTGTATATAAATTATTTTGTTTAACATAAAGATCAAAGGTATTTTTTATTATATTGAGGGACATCAATTGATTATATAATAATATAGAGTATGCATATCATCATTTGTGTTGTCAATATCAACTTTATTTTTAAATAATAATAACAATAACAAAAAAAAACTGTAGCTACCATTTATATTAATATCCAAAAAATGATTCGAAATGTCCTATTTTTTTTATTTTTATTTTTAGGTGAATAAGACTCGTAATCTATATGTTTATAAACAATATATCTTGCATTTTCTTTTCCTTTCCTTTTTTAATGTCGATGTTATTGTTGTTCCTTCCTTTATGAATTATTTACAGCTTGAATTAAAGTAATATTATCACCTCTTAACATAATACGACCTAATTTAATAAAAATGATGTACATATTTAGTAATTATCCTTGTATTTTAAATAATATATATTTGTACACGTATTTATATATGTGATTATGGTTATTTACCAACTGAACGTCTTGTTTTATCCTTTGTTGATACTTCTTCGGCTTGTTCAAGAACCAAGTTCATAAATTCATCAAATCCCTATAATATATATATATATATATCAAAGTATTAGTATTATATTATTTAAGTACACTCACATATATATATATATATATTTAAGAATTATGGCGTATCTTATGTTCTTTTTTCTTTATAGATATTGATATTAATTTTAAGTATACACGTAATATGTTTATTAAAACTTACAATAATTTGACCTTCGATTCTCATATCTGATTTTTCAAATAACCAAATCTGTACTCGTGATTTCTATTATTGAATAATAAAAAGCCCAATATGAATAAATTAAGTATTATTTCTAAAGTTGTATTATTCTATTTATCTTCTATTACTATTATTGTATATATGAATAACCTACGTTTTGTAAATATCTGAAAATCAGATTCTAAATAAGTAAAAATAAAAAAAATAAAAAAAAATAAAAAATAAGTTAATAAATAATAAATAATATATATATATATATATATATTATAACTTATTTATATAGTTCTTTTACTTACAATGGGTTGAACCATAATTTTTTGTACTTTGCTTGACATATTGTTTATTTTTTATTTATTCGATTGTTAATTAAATAAGATGAAGGGAGAAAGAGAAAAAGAGAGAAAAAAAAAGTTAAGTTCAACCAAAAAAGAAAGAGGAAGGAAAAAAATCGCCAATTTAATTTTTTCGCTTTCCAAATTTATCTAACCTTTTCTTTTTTACCATCACCATTTTTTATTATTCTCTATTTTGCCTATATTTTGACAAGTGGCTTATTAATAACGATATGTATCTTTAATATAAAATTGTAGTTTTTCGCACCTTTCTTTTCCTCTCTTTCTGTTTTTTTTTTTTTAAAAAAAAAATAAAAAATAAAAGGAATAGTGGTTTAATAAGATATTAAGATATAATTATTTGATCATAATAGAATAGTTTTATAAAAAAGCGATATATTTTTTATATATTTTCTCAAATAAAGAATAAAATGTTTTTTTTTAAAAAAATATGGTAGTGTAATTTTATGATTAAAGTATTATTTTAAATGTATACTAGTTCATCATCATTTATAGTATTTTATATTAATATCACATATATAGTGAGTTTTTTTTCGTTAATACCGATAGCTTTTTTTTTACCTATAGTATTGGATCGAAATCTTAAATGATGAAATAAATCATATTTATTGGTTATCTTTTTTTTATTTATATTTGTTGTGAGTCAAAAAAAAAAAGATTTTATATATATGAGACTATTTTAGTAAGTTGATACTTTTTGCTTTTCTTCCTTTTTTCAACCCTTATACATATATATATATATATATATATATAATGTGTGTATTTATGTGTGTGTGTCTATCCTATTATATCAATACTAATAAATAAGAAATCTATGATAAATAAGAAATATATTCATTATGCATTTTTCCTTTTCTTTTTTGCATTGAGGTGGCTCACTTTTTTCTTTTTAATGATGAGAGTTTAGACTGAATTTGAATTTTTTTTTCATATAAGCTGGAAAAGACAAAACGGTCACCCCAGAAAAATTTTTTTTCAATAAAATGGAGAAGGAAATTTGAAAATGAATTGCTCTTTCCTTTTTCCCCCTTCTTTCTTTAAGTTTAAAAGTTCTAACAATCATGTCTGCCGAATACGAAGGTGCTATTGGTATCGATTTGGGTACTACGTAAGTTTATTCTTTTTAATTCTTTCTTTTTAATATTAATAACATTAAAAATTATAATCTATTTTATACATATATATATTTTTGGTTGACTTATTATTATTTCTTTATTATTATAATAGCTATTCTTGTGTAGGTGTCTGGGAATCCGAACGTGTTGAAATCATTGCTAATGAACAAGGTAACCGTACTACTCCCTCTTATGTTGCTTTCTCTGAAAGCGAACGTTTAATTGGTGATGCTGCCAAGAATCAAGCTGCTATGAATCCCAAGTAAGCTTATTAATATTATTTTTTTTTTCATATAAACACATTTCATTTCTATATATTAAACTATTATTATTATTATCATTATTATTTTTAATTTATAGGAACACCGTTTTCGATGCTAAGCGTCTTATTGGTCGTCGTTTTGATGATCCCGAAGTTAAGGCTGACATGAAGAACTGGCCCTTCACTGTTGTTGACAAAAATGAAAATCCTTTCATTCAAGTTGAATTTGAAGGTGAAACCAAAACTTTCTCTCCTCAAGGTAAAAATAATAAAAATAGGATAAATAAAAGGAAAAAAATCATAAGAAACTTCATCAATAAGGACTTTTTTTTTTATGGATTCTAACGTGATCATTTTATATTGTGCTTTTTTTTAAATATAGAAATCTCTTCTATGGTTTTAATCAAGATGAAGGAAATCGCTGAAGCTAAACTTGGCAAGAAGGTTAGCAAGGCTGTTGTCACTGTCCCTGCTTATTTCAATGACAGTAAGTTGAAATTATATTTTTTTTTTTTTTGTTTATTGATCAAAAAAAATTTTTTAAGTGATCAAAAAAATTTTTTTTAAGTTATCCTTTTTTTTAACTAAATAAAATTTTTTTCCTTTTTTTTCTTTTTTCTTAAACAAATAATAAATAAATAGGTCAACGTCAAGCTACCAAAGATGCTGGTACCATTGCTGGTTTAGATGTTCTCCGTATCATCAACGAACCTACTGCTGCTGGTAAATATAATACAATATATATATATATAGACTATAAATTTTTTTATGATAATGTATAAAACATTTTAATATTAACTGACTTTTTTTTTTTTTTAATTTAGCCATTGCTTACGGTTTAGATACTAATGACAAGAAAGAACGTAATGTTCTTATTTTCGATTTAGGTGGAGGTACCTTCGATGTTTCTCTTTTAACCATCTCTGGTGGTGTCTTCGCTGTCAAGGCTACTGCTGGTAACACTCACTTGGGTGGTGAAGATTTCGATAACACTCTTGTTAACCACTTCGTTCAAGAAATCAAACGTAAGCACAAGAAGGATATCTCTGGTGATGCCCGTGCTCTCCGTCGTCTTAGATCTGCCTCTGAACGTGCTAAGCGTACTTTATCTTCTTTAACTCAAACCACCGTTGAAGTTGACTCTCTCTTTGAAGGTATTGATTTCCAATCCAACATCACTCGTGCTAAATTCGAAGAAATTAACTCTGTTGCTTTCAACAACACTGTTGAACCCGTTGAACGTGTATTAAAGGATGCTAAGATTGATAAGAAGGCTGTTGATGAAATTGTTTTAGTTGGTGGTTCTACTCGTATCCCCAAGATTCAATCTCTTTTACAAGATCTCTTCGATGGTAAAGAATTAAACAAATCCATCAATCCTGATGAAGCTGTTGCCTATGGTGCTGCTGTTCAAGCTGCTGTTCTTACCAACCAAGCTGGTAACGAAAAGACTCAAGATTTATTATTATTAGATGTTGTTCCTCTTTCTCTTGGTGTTGAAATGCAAGGTGGTATCATGGCTGTTGTTGTTCCTCGTAACACTCCCATCCCTTGTCAAAAATCTAAGGTTTTCACCACTGCTTCTGATAACCAAACTACTGTTACTTTCCCTGTTTATGAAGGTGAACGTCTCCTAACCAAGGAAAACAACATGTTGGGTGAATTCTCTTTGAATGGTCTTGTCCCTGCCCCTCGTGGTACTCCTGAATTATTATGTACTTTCGATCTTGATGCTAATGGTATCTTAAAGGTTACTGCTCAAGATAAGACTACCGGCCGTAAAGCTGATGTCACTATCTCCAACTCTACCCGTTTAACTGCTGCTGATATCGAACGTATGGTTCAAGATGCCGAAAAGAACGCTGATACCGATAAGAAACGTGAAGCTATTGTACAAGCCAGACAAGATCTTGAAGCCTATGTTTACCAAGTTGAAAACAACATCTCTGATCCTAATGTCAACATGAAACTTCGTCGTGGTGACCGTGAAGCCATTGAAACTGCTCTTGCTGAAGCTATGGAATACATGGATATCTCCGCTGAAGAAACCACCGTTGATGACATCAAGGGTGCTCAATCTAAATTGAAGCGTGCTGCTACTCGTGCCTTCGCTCACGTTTACTCTCAACGTCGTTAAAAAGATCATTTTTTTTATTGATATATAATTATTTTCATCAACTACCTTTTTTTATTTCTCTTATATAAATTTTTTCTATTCTCATCCATTTGTATAGCCTTTTTCTTTTTATTTTAACTTTTGTTTTGAAAATTCAATTTTTTTGAATTTTGTTTTATTGTTTAATTTTTTATATAGATATTGAAAATGAAAGAAGTATTTCTTTAAAAAATAAAATAATATAAAATTGATTTTATCATTTGGAAAGAAGAAATTTTTTTTTCTAGATCAACTTTTTGATCCGTTGATTCAAATATATATATATATATAATGCAAAATATAAAATTAATATCATTTATATCATTACAACCTATAGTTTTTAATGATTATTTTAAATTAAATGAGACTATATTCCAAATATATAGAAAAATAAGGAAAAATACCAAAAAAAAGGATCAAATTTTTTGTAAAAGTAAGAAACTCAGAGTTAAGCTAATAAATTAGATTTATTTACGAAATATTATATAGTCTCTTTGTTTAACCTCAGAGAGCATTTTAACAGCCGCTGGAGTTCTTCATGTTATTATTTAAACTGTTGATCCTTGGAAAGATTTTTATGCTTATATTTAGTGATATGTATAAAGCTAAACTTGGGTATATATTTAAATAGTATTCTTTTTTTTTTTTTTAAAAAAAAAAATAAAAGTTCTATTCAACCTGAAGTAAATTCTTTTGAATTGGTACAACATGGATTTTGCCACCCAAACAAATATTATGAAATTGAAGATGTAGTAAATATACTGTTTTGAAAGCCGTAAAAAAAATCATCCTATTAATTGTGGACTCTGCCAATAACAACAACAACAATGATATTTTTAATGGCTAAGATCATAGTGTTAAAAAAAAAACTACCAAATACGCTGTCAACTTTGAAAAGAAATTAGCATGCTTGTATGTTGATCTTGACGATATTCGTGAACCAATTAAGACTTATAATTCTCGTACTATATCAGAACTAACCAAATTATTTTCAATTATTGATTGAAATTTATTATTAATCAATTTACAACCACCTTCTATACCTATTCAATATATTATAATTGTGAATTCATTTTGCTATAATTGTATTATACAATTGTAAAATTGTATTAAAAGGACCAACTTGCATTTTATTATTTTAAATTTTGTCTTCTTGTTTTAGTTAATTTATGAAGTATTTTATAATGATAATGAAGCATCTAATAATGGAAAAATACTTGTTGATGACATGGTAGATATTGATATATATGAACATAACTTTGCTCACGATGGTGTTAAAAATCACGGAACTAATATTTTTTTGTTTTATTTATTATGTAAAGATGAAAATAGTAAACCTATTATAATATTATTTTTTATAAATCAGTTTTTATGCATATTTTTTTTATCATCATTTTAAACACATCAATAAATAATATTCCTAAAGACAATATACGGTATTAAATCAAATTTACTTTGGGGGGGGGAATAGATGGATTAAATGAGAGGTATTACAAGAAAAAATGCAAATAAACAATTCGTTTATTTCTTTATTTAGAGGTTCACTCATTGTATGTATATTTATATTTATTTACTTTAAAAAATTAGACAAAAATTCCCAGAAGGATTAATTCTAGTAAAACAAGACCCTTATCGGCATCGTTTTCCGAGAATATAGGTAAAGTAATAATAATAATAATATAAATAAATAAGGTTTTTTTTTTTTTTTTTTTTTTTTTTTTTTTTTTTGGTACATTTATTCATTTTTTTTATTTTTATTTTTTTTTTCATTTTTCATTTTTCATTTATATACCAATATATCTGCCCATCTATATATATATATATATATTTATAGTTATATTATGATCTTTCTATTTTATTAGAATCAATAATGATGAAATTGAAATTGAAAATGGAAGGAAAAAAAAAGTGATATACTCACTATTGCACATGATAATAATGCCTTAAGGCACCTTGAAACGGTAAATTGATATAATCTATCATCAATATTAAAATAAAAAATCTCCAAAAATAAAATCTATAAAGAGTGTTCTATTAATATAATCTAATCTATTTAATATTATTTTTTTATTTTTATTACTGGGGAATCTAAACAATACGTCTCCTTCTTCTTTTTCCTTGTATGTACATGTTTTATCGAGAAGATATCCAGGTAGTTTTAGGGATAGATTGAATGATTATACATCTTTATTTTATTTTATTATAAATATAAATAATAAAAAGCCAGCGAGAGAAATAAAAAAATATGTACACACAGACTTTTTTAAAATAGCTTATCTTTTTTTTAAACTTTTTTTTGGGAAAAAAGTAACCGAGAGCATACTGTGATCACAAGTTTCAGTACATTTTCATTAAGGCTAATTGATAAACTATTTATTTATTTATTTTTATTTTAAGGATATATTATAGGTCCTTTCAAATATGACAGATTGTCAATATTTTTTTAATATAATTGTACAACATGATTAGTTATTATAGTTAAATTAATGAATGATGATGTTTAAATACGTAGATAATTGTCTTTTTTAAAGATAAAAAATAAATAAATAAACAATAGATGATGATCAAAATAATTATGTTTATTTGATTTTTTGCTTTAAGAAATCACATTTTTTTCAAGATGTAAAAATAATAAAAAAAAAGAGAATGGGATTTTAATAATAATAATAATAATAATAATAATAATAAAAGGGGTATGGTGTGTCAGTGTGTGTATATGTTTTTTTTTTTATGAATGAAAATATGAATAAAATGAAATAAAAAATAAATAATAACAATGATAATGTAGAGTTATGAATAATAAAAAAAAAATACTTTTCAATAATAATAGTCAATATGAATATATGTTTTTTTTTTAAAAAAAATAAAAAAAATAAAAAAAAAAACGTATAGAAGAGTGCTTGATGTTTCGCTTTTTTTTTTTAATTGGTTAATGAAGGATGCCTTGATAATGAAGAGAATGAAAAATAGTGAGGAAGATGGGAATAGCTATTTCAAATAAGGACAGTAAGATTGACGATGTCCATATTGACCACACCAAGAACTATATAAATATATATTAAACAATAAATTAAAAATCAAATATATATATATATATATATTATGAATATTATATGAATATTACCATTGACCACCGGTAGTGTTAATGTCTGGTACTCCTCGAACCTTGTTTTTTTCAGTATGGTGTTTACAAGCCATTATTATGAGTATATAACTTTATGAATATAGAATGAAAGAGGCGTATGAAATGGAAAAAAAATGAAAAGAGAAAAAAAATTAATAAAGAAAGAGAAACGTAGTAAATAAAAAAATTTTTTTTTTCAGAAATCAAAAAATAAAAAAAGTGGCCCCTTTTTATATTACTCGTTTTGTTAGATAATAAAATAAACAACTCTTTTTTTTTTTCAAAAAAAAAAAAAAAAAAGGACACGCCAAAAACTTTATTTATTTATTTTATTTCATGTCAACCTAAAACTATTTACTTCAAAATAAAATGTGTTTAAAGCGCACTAATGGGATGGGACGATGTAAATAAATAAATATAAACAAAACAAAAAAAATAATTGAAAAATAAAATAAATAAAAAAAAATTTTTTTTCTTTCTTTCTCCCAACATCAATTGTTTATGAATAGTAAACACACAGACAATCTAGGTTATCCATATTAGTACATGTATCCGTTATTTTTTTATTTTTTTTATTTTTTTTATTGTATAACCTATTTCTAATGGATTATTTAATATTTAATAAATATATATATAAATGTAATGTATAAAGCGCTAGTTCACATTAATAGTAATAAAATATTAGATTAATATTATTATGAAATTAATTAATTTGATTTGTTTTTTTTTTTTTTAGAAATATGTAATAATGATATACGTAAAAGGGCAAAAGAATAAAGTATAAATGATGAAAAAAAACCCACTACAGCTACGACCATTATATTTTATTTGTAACAATAACAATAAACATAGCCAATAAAACAGCCAAAACGCTTATCGATCCAAGTAAAACAGCCCCTCTACTTGCAGGAAATTGACCATTGATCATCGAGTATTGTATATGAAAATATCTTATATTAGCAAAATATAAAAAGACAATACTTAATCCAACAAAGACCCCGCCCAAGATTCTACCTATTAATACACCAGTATCATTTGGCCGTAAATGAAATAATTGTGTGATGGCTATATGATATATGTGTATATTATATATATATATATATAATAGAATAGAACATAATAGAATAGAATAATATTAATATTATTATTATCATTCAATCAGTATTTATTATTGTTTATTTTGATTATTTCCGCCACCTGTACCACCATAAACAATAAACAGCCCTTTCCTTTCTCTCATTTTCGAAAAAATTCTCATGCCTGTTTTTTTTTTTTTTTCTAAAAAAAAAGTACCCTTTTTTCCCTTATTCTTTTTTATTTTTATTTTTGCTTATTTTTATTTATTATTAAATATTACCTACGCCAACGGTGATTAATGATAATGATGTTCTTAACCAAGCTAAAAACGTACGTTCATTTGCTATAAATATAGAATAGAATAGAATAATAATAATAATAATGATAATAATGATAAATAAAAAAATCAATGATTATATCCTTTTTTTTTTTTTTTTTTTTTTAAAAAAAAAGTGATATATTGCTACTCTCTATATGCATATATATATATATATATATGAATGTATTTTTATGGATATTGTTAAATAAAAAAAAATTTTTTTAAATACCTAAATGATCTCTTGCTACACTTGCTTTGTTTTCCAATAATTTCGAAGCAGATAATCTCCTATACCATTTGTCTATAAATTGAAACAAGGTTTTACGAGGTTCCTTTTCTTGTTTGCTAGGGGACCCATTATTATTATTATTATTATTATTATCATTATCATCATCATTATCATTATATATCGTTTGAGATCTGGACTGTGGTAAGGATTTGCGATATTCATTACGTATAGCCTCTTTTTCTTCTATAGTTCTGGCTCGTACTAAAAAGGGCAGTGGGTAAACAGTATCGGAATCATGACAAGTCATGTCTGAATCGGATATTCTATATTCATCGGCAACATGATCATCTTCTTCATTGCTTCTTCTATAACTATTACTACAGCTACTGTGTCTATTATTATTATTATTGTTACTAATATTAATATCATTATTTTCATTTATGATGGTTGCTGAATCCCTAGGGTGTATTAATCTTAATATATTTTTATTTAAAGGTGCCACTTGATCCATTTCGGTCATTTCTTTTTTATTTTGTGTTGATATTGTTTCAATATTACTCATGATATATAGATATATATGTATTTGTAGTTTCTATATGTATGTATTGCTTATTTTTATAATATATATAGGGGCAGAAAAAAGAAGTATTAATAAAAAAAAAAAGATCCACTTTTAAGTAGAAGAAAAAAAAAAAAAAAACTTGAATAAAAAGGAAGAAAAAAAATTATAAAAAATGGAAAGGAGCTTAAAATTATTATCTCACGAGAAAAAAAAAATTCTTTTTTTTTTAAGTCTTTAAAAAAAAACCATTAAACTAAATTATAGTTTTAATATTAAAGTGAAAAAAATATAAAAAGAAAAAGGAGTTGAAAATAGTAAAGAATGAACTGACAGATAATTCATGCAAAAAAAAAAAAAGAAATAGATAGACGACGATAACTCTCAGCATAAGATGGCATCATCGTTATTCACTTTTATTGGCTTATATTTTTAAAGTGCTTTATATTATTTTAAATTTTCTATCAAAGTACGTATATGAAATTTTCCTTCTACCTATGAACTAGATACTAGTTTTAATATCATATATATAATTATATATGTATATAAAAAATGATCATCATTAAATACATAATTATATATATTATATACTCCTTAAAGAAAATTATTGAACTTTAAAAGTGAAAAAAAAAGACTAATAATGAATACCTTGGGAAATGTTTACTGAAAAAGAAAAACCATTTTTGGATTTGATTTTTTTAAAGTGGTACAATAGTTAGTTACCTATCTTTCAACAGTTTATTGTTTCGGCATAATCTTTTTGATTTATTTTTTAGATATATCATATATATATCATATATATATATATATATAATATTTAATGAGAATCTTTAATTACAATTGAAACTTTTTTATGTAGGTACAATAGAATTTTTTTTATTATATAAAGTTACAAGAAAAAATTAAACATATATCTATCTATAGAACGACTATTCAAAAATTGTTTTATTAAATTCCTTAATCTTTCTTTCTTTTTTTTTTACACTTTATATGTAGATCATAATATTCAAGGTATGATTACAATATTTTTTTTCGCTACCTAGTTTTATAGTAAAAGGATCAATTATTCGGTTAATATGAATTCTCCTTTTTTTTTTTTTATCTCCCGCCGTATTATATGTCCTTATCAGGAAATTTCTCGATATTATTTTATGATGCAATGCGATCGTACAGAATCTCAATTCTTTTTTTTCTTATTATAGTTACTTTCATTTGACTTTAAACAACAATAAAGGGTAAGTGGGGGATCTTTTTTAATTCTATATATATATACGCAATTATTTTACAGAATATTTAAAAAATACAGGCCATAATATTGTATTCATTTCGGGGCTGCAAGAAAACATAATATTAGAATTGTAAAAACTATCCAAGTCTTTATACATACATGTTGATATGTAGTGTACATACGTAACTATAATAATAATAGCCTTGAATAAACTATACAAATGTAAATATAAATTTATTATGTAATGATCTCAAATAATAAAACCATCTATTTCTGAATACTTTGTTGATTATTTATATTTTCATTTTATTATTTTATTTATTATTTATTAAAAAAGATATACATTAACATCTATTTATTACTGTACTAAAATATTTTTATTATTATAGTCCGCTACAGTTGATAATTGATAGTTAATCATTGGACATGCTGTTTTATTTAGACTACGTTATCAACACCACTTCCACCCAAGATTCTATTTTTTAAAAAAGAAAAAAATAATAATAAATAAAAACTCAATAGCCCATTTTGATTATTATTAATCTCTTACCTTGAGCTTGCGAAACCTTGACCCATAAATGCAGCAGCACCTATTCATTAATAAAATTATTATTAAAAAAATGGCAGACGGTAAATGAGTAATGATATTTTTTTTTTTTTTCATATAACCTAGTGCTATATTTTTTATTTATTTATCGATATACACTCTCATATTCAACCTTTTCTATTTTTATTTTACTTTTATTTACTTACCATATGAAATAGCAGCTAATAATAATGCTACAGCAGCAGCAATCAAAGGGGTTTGGTACATGAGATTTGAAAGGAACATGATAACGGCAAATCTAAATAGTGTTTATTTATTTTTTTTCAAAATAATGGTTAGTCAAAAGCGGTTCGAGTCATAAAATTGTTTATTTACCACTATCATTGCCATTATTATTATTATTATTACTGCTGTTGTTATGCACTTACACTAAATACATGGCTGCACGGAAATAGCAGTTTTCAAAATAAGCAATAAATCCATCCCTATATTAAAATAAAAGAAAATAAAATAAAATTCACCTGATTAATCATCCATCCTTCCATCAAGTTTACGCATAAAAAATATTAACATGTGTGTAGAATATTACATTTTAGGACTAGTAGGACAAAGCTAAATATCATATAACATTAAAATAAAGTAAAATAAAGAAATGGGATTGAGTTATTTAATTATTATTATTATTATTATTATTATTGTGGTTTAGATATATAAATATTATTTACCTTGAGGCATAATGGAATTTCAACCAATATTAAAATAAAAGCAATAACCCTAAATAAATAAATAAATTTATATAGAAAAAAATCAATACATTTGCTTTAGTATACTCTTCCTTCTTTTAATTTTTAATTATATGTCTCTACATCTTTTTTATCAATTACCATCCAACAATACTAAACACAACGTGAGAAATGAAACCCACAATACCTAAGGCAATCAATACTGTTTGTTTTAAACAATAAGAGTAATAATAAAAAAAATTATATGTACTTTAGTTTCTAGCTTATTTCGTTTATTTATTTATTTATTTATATTTAAACTTACAAATAATTGAAATAATGCCAAGCCTGATAGTGATAAGAAGAGTATTTTAAAATAGAAACATAGATATAAATATGTGAGTTATTTTATCGTATACACACATGTTACTTTGAGACTCTATTATTCTGCTCTCTTTTTCTTTTTTTATTCTTTGTGCCATTTATAATTTATATATACCTTGTATAAAAGGTATGAGTGTATATATATCTCTTATATTTTTTTAACTTACCATTGTCCGTAAAGAGAAAAGTTCATAGATTTAGCTTCGTCAAAACAACCCATTTTTATATACAAATATAGTTTATTATTATTATTATTATTTAAATAAAAGAGTAAGAAAAAAAAATATAGGTAAGTAATATATAAAAAAAATATAAAGAAAAGAAAAGAAAAGAAAAGAAAGGAAGAAAAAAGATAAAAAAATATACGCGGAAATTTTGAAACAGATGCTGTTAGCGGGCGATGAATTTTTTTCATAAAGGTTTAGCTGAGCATTTTAAAATATAAAAACTTCCTTTTGATATAAACTATAATTAGCATGAACTAGTATATATATATATATATTATATTATTATGTATATATGAATTTATATATAAATTTATAATCAATATATATGTATATAATTATATGTAATTACATATAATTATATAAATTTAATATAGATATAAAAAATCAACCTCATGATCTTTGACAGAATTTTGATCACAGCTTTCTAAATTTATTTATTTATGCATGTCTGGTGACTGGTTTGCTTTTTTTCATATTTTATATGTAAAAAAAAAAAATTAATTCCGCTTTTGCTTTTTCTCTTTACACTTTTTTTCTTTAAATATTAATATATAGTATAACGAGTATGGTAACAACCCGACGTTCAGCAGCTGCAAACAAAACAGTATTATTATCACCAGTTGATAATCCAGAAAAAATTACTTCTGCATTGATCGGTATGAGATAATCAGACATATATTTAATAAACTTATTCATACCAATAAAAAAGCTTTAGTACTAATAAAATAACCAAAGATAATATTAATGATAGTAATGTTGAAGTAACCGAAGAAGAAAGCGAAGAAGATAGTACTAGTGAAGACGAAGACAATAGTGAAAGCGAAGAAGAAGCTAGTGAAGAAGAAACTGGAGATAGTGAAAGTGAAGACGATAGCGATGACTTGAATGATTTATTGAAAAAAGCTCAACTGTCATTAAAAGCTCAACAAGATAGCATTATGACATTAGAGTAAGTATATACATATTATATATACATACACACATACACATATACAAATATACACACACAAACACACACATACATACACAGATATATACATATATGTAAATTTATTTATTTACTTATTTATTTTGTACCTATTTTTATTTTTATTTTATTTTATATGTATAGCGATAAAAAGGACCCATACAAGGAAAAGATATTCAAGTAAGTGTATTATATATAATAATTACAATAGTAAATATAATAACAAAAGCACTTTGTATATATTTGATAAACTTATATATTTATAAAAATATTTATTCTTTTAAGGTTACCAAAATTAAATGCTGGCGTTGACCCTGAAGAAGAACTTTATATTAAGGACAATGCAACAGAAGCGGCTAAATTAATATCAGATGCAGTATCTATTATAGAACCAGGAAAAGAATCATCACCAGCAACTAAAAATAAATCATTAATCACTTTGAAGAAAGTACAAGAAGAATCAAAACCATTGTCAAGAAAAGAAAGACAATTGGTAAAAATAAAATAAAAATATATTATTAAAAAACAAAAAAAAAAGTCAAAATTATTATTATTACCTTGTATTTATATTATTTTATTTTTATTATTAAAATAGGAACGAGAAAAAACAGCAGGAAAAGGATGGTTCGATATGCCTAGAACAGAAATAACACCAGAATTGAAACGAGATTTAGAAATTCTTAAGATGAGACATATTTTAGATCGTAAACGACATTATAAAAAGATGGGTAAAAATTCAGATCCAAAATATTTCCAAGTGGGTACAGTGATTGAAGGAGCAACAGAGTTCTTTTCTGCAAGAATCAATAAAAAGGATAGAAAGAGAACTTTCGTGGATGAAATTTTGTCGAATGATGAACAAAAGGATTACTATAGAAATAAATACTTGACTTCACAAATTGCTAAATCTTCTGGCGGAAAGAAACATTATAAAAAATTAAAAGCTAAACGTTCTCTTTAGAAAACAATTGCAACTCTTTTTACCTTTATACATTCTATCTACTATTTATCATCATTTATTAATTTTATATTTTTTTAAAGTATATATATTTATATCATGACTTATTCATTTTTTTTCTCTTGTATTCTATACATTTTTATTTATATTTATTTTATTTAAAAAATAGTTTATCAATGCATTTCATTTTTATCATAAATCCTTAATCAATTATATCAAAAATAGACTATTTTATATTAAAATAAATGAAGTTTTTATTATTATTATTATTAATAAATAGAAAAAAATGAAAAAATAAAGTATGAAAAAAAATAAAACGAAATAAAATATAAAAAGAAAAATATATATCTATATAATACAAATAATTAAATTATAAAGTAAAGTGTATGGGAAAGAAAAAACAAAGTATAATAAATGTAAAGTTTATGGACTAATGACGATTAAAAAGTAATTATTATTTCTATTTTCTATTTTTCTGTTATTGTTATTGTAGTTATTTTTTATTACCATTTTTAACACTTAATTTAAAATATTTGTTTCTACGTAAGGGCCATTCTAACTCAAATATAATAAAATGTCTACTGCACCTCCAACAATGATCTCTGGCATATTGGCGTAATTCTTCATATTGTTCTGGTGTTCCTTTCATACGGGTATAATTTTGTTCAGGTACTGGATATAATAATCTTCCACATCGTATACAATCATCTCTTATTATTTTTTTTAATACTCTGATATCATAACTACAAGTGGATGAGACGTCTGATTCATTACCATCAAAATAGGGGTCGATATCATTTTCTTTTTTGTCCACATCCACTACCATTGAGTCACACATTTGATTCTTATCATTATCTAATGATACTTTAGCTATTTCTACATCCATATTAATGCATTCTGAATCATTTAATACTGCTTGATACATCTCTTTATCAATAATACTATCGCATTGGTCTTGATCATTATTGTCATTTTGGCCATTTGTTAATTCAGTAATTATGTTATTATCACTATCGTCTTTACTAATAGTGTTTTCTGGTGAAGTATTTTTTATAATATCATCGTCATTACTATTTAATGTCATTTGTGATATACTTTGATGTATGCTTATATCATCGTTGTAACCGTTATAGTTGCTATTATCTACGGTATCTTGTGATATATTTTGTTGTAAATTATTATTATCGTTTTTATTATTACCATTGTTGTAGTTGTAGTCGTGACTGTGTATGTTATCCATATCTATACCTTTTTTTGAAATTTCCATACGAGCATTATTAACATTATCATTACTTGGAGTTAATTGAGAAATATAAGCATTATCCACCAATCCAATATCGATTTCACCTTCACTCTCCATAATGTTAATTTCTTCATCCTGAACATTGATATTATTGTTATTGTAGCTTGGTAATGCTGAATGATACTTATCTCCATGATCATTTATTTTAGTTGAATCAAGGGTTGGCATAGTAGATAAATCCATATGATCATAAGTAGTAATGGGATCATTCCTTCCTTCTCCTTCTTGTTTTATAATGCTATGGCTCATATGAATATTATCATCATTATTAATTAGAGTCACTTGAGTTACTTTTCCATTTTTTTCTAGATTATCCATATTAAATACGTGATTATTAATACTGGTTGAAGTAGTGCATGTTTCTTGTTCAACACCCATTTTGATTTCTTCTGCTTTTGGTTCTTGTTTAATATTCATTTCATCTTTTTCATTCGTGTTGCTGTTTACTTTTTTCGTAGATGTTATTTTCTTATGAATGTTTGTGTTATTACTTTTTGACGACGAATGACAAAGTATAGTATTCTTATGGTTTATATAGAGTACATCAATGTTGTCAGGTGTAAATATTTCATATCTTAATTGTCTATTATTTTTTTTTTTAAGAGTCTTTTTTTTTTTTTTTTTTGATGGATGTTGTTATTTTTAGTTATTTGTAGATCGTCAGATCGTTCTATATTAGGTACATTGATCTCTTGTTCCACTTCCTTGTTCTTTTTATTAGCCTTCATATTTGATCGTTTTTCTTCAGCAGTATCGCTATATTCAATTTGTTGATATTCCATGACTATACACGAAACGAAAAAAATGAATGGTATTCATTTAGCGTTTTAATGACTATTTCTTTTTTCATTTTTAATTTTGTATGTAATGTTTTACCATAAATTTCAGTTTCGTCTATTATTTGAAAATCTGGTCCATAATAACTATGTTTCTCGTATTGTTCAACTGAATGTTCAGTTGAATGTTCAGAAGCTTCATCGTTTATATTATTTTCATCGTTTATATTATTTTCATCGTCTGTTACCAACTCCGATTTCACTGTTTCCGATTCATCCCAAGTTGGTATAAATTCACCTGATTTGACTGCAGTAAAAAGTTGATCAATCCAAATAGGTTCATTAGGTGTCTCCACTTCATCTTCTTCATTTTGAGAATACTCGATAGGTGGTAAAAATTCATCAATATCGCCTTCATCATCATCTTCAACATCGGCTTCATTTAAATCAAAGCCTATTTCATTATCAATATTATTGTTAATTATAGGTGTTGCTAATAATTGAGTGGATTCTTCCGCGTTTGTTTCATCTTCTAGAGATTTACATAAGGTAGATGGTAATATTGTGTGACTAGCTGGTGAATGGAGATGGCTATTTGAGTCGCTTGGCGGAGAGGAATTGCTAGAAGGTGAAGGTGTGTCATTTTGTGCTATTCTGTGATTTATTTCATTCCGTTTCCAATTGTCAAATAATCTATTTTTATATGTGGCAGCACTCTTCGTTTTAGGTTTTGTTGTTAATTTAGTTTTTCTATCAATATGATAGACATATTCTAAATAATTTTAAAAAATAAAATCAAGAAAAATAAGTTGAATTATTACTATAATAGTAATAATTATGATGTTATTATATTTAATATTAATATTAATAATTACCTCCACTATCCATTTTTCTTTTTGCTCTTTTACTACGCCTATAGTTATTTGCATTTTCTTCTTTCAATTTTTGTTCAAATTCTTGTTCATACTTAGTTACAAACTGCGCATAGTAACCTTTTCCATTTCTATTATTACATATATATATTAAAAATATAAACAAATGAACAGACAGGTCAAAAAATATTTATAGTAGTTGGTAGAAATATATTATGTCGTACCTTTCACATGATGCACAACGACATTCCCGATTATTAAGACCAAAATAATGTGAGCCATAGAAAACAGTCATTTCTTCCCCAATATCTATTTTCTTTACAACTTTAAATGTGATCGCATTGGGTCCTAAACTGATAAACTAATAAAGCCGTAAAAAAAAGTTGAATTTTAATTAATAATGCTATATAAATTTTAATATACATATATATGTATATGGATTTTTTTTTAAAAAAATATAATAAAATAAACTGATAAAATAAAAGTTTCGATTACCTTACAATTTGATTCACAATCATGCTATAATGTATAAAAATATAGAAAAGAAAAATATTATAGGGTATGGGTGATGAATGATAATAATGATTAATATATATATATATACAACTATATATATTTCTTACATTCATAAATCTTGCAGGACCAAGAAAAAGACAATTGGAGTTTTTACGCTGAGAATACATTACACTAAAATCACGACCAGATTCAATTAATTGACGATAGTCTCTTGATTTCAAACAAGCAATCATGCCAGTGCATTTCGTTACTTCATCACCTATATCCCATTGCTTTGTTGAAATGACACAACCTTGAACACCATTATATCTTGTGGTATCACTTATTTCAAATCCAGCACTGGGCATATACCTATAAATATGCATTAAAATAGGATTCATGGTTGTATTAAAATGGAAATATATATGGCTAGATTTAAATGTTTATTTTATTTATTTATTAATAAACTTACATCAAAAGGTAGCGTTTAACATGTTGGGCAAACTCATTTATAATTTTTTCATTTAAAGTATCCATTAATTTATTAAATAAAGGTAACCTATATATATCATAGAAAATAGCAAAATAAAATAGAAATAACATAGGTAATTAAAAGTTTATTTTATCAGTTTATTTTATTATTGTTTATTATTATTATCGCTATTATTATTAGTTTCTTTCTTTTCATAAACTATCAGCTTACTTTTTACATACATTAAAACGTTGCTTACTGCTTTCTTTACGTCTCTTTCAACAACAACGTTGTCATATATAATGTTTTTCAGTGGTTTTGAGTAGGCAGTTATATTGATATACTCCCCATTCATATTAATAGTATCGAACCATAGATACAGATTTTCTAAAAGTAGATTGGCGCATAGATCATCATATTTTGATAAAACTTTGAAGTCCATTGATCCAAATAAACAAATAAATATATTATTATATTTCACGTATAGATAATAGTAGTAATAGGTGTAAATAGAAATAAAGCGTGTTTTTTTATATAATAGCAATCAACTCCAAATCAAAAATACTAATAATTAAAAAAAGATGAGTAATGTAAGTACCTTATTTATATAAATATAGTATCACTATATATTTAATAGAAGATATAAACTATATAAAAGCAAAAAAAAAGTAAAGGAAGGAAGGAAAAAAAAATACAACTATAAGATTGACTAATAAGAAATAAAATAATAATGGAGAGAACTGAATACAAAAAAAAATTTCACTTGGAAAATAAAAAAATAAAAAAATTAGCGGGTATTTAAAAAATAAAATTTATTATAAAAAGGTACAAATCTCTTTTTTTCTTTTTTTCTCTTTCTTTTTTTTTTTTTTTTTAAAAAAAATAGAAATGCTTCGAATTTTGAATAAACATTCAAAAACAATAGGCGCATTTTTAACACTTAGTACAGCATCTGTTTATTTATTAAATTCGAATAAAAAATTTATTATGGCCCAAGAAGAAGAACGAACATCCACCACCATACCTACACATCATACGGGAAATGGTTTTCAAAATCCTTGGCCATCTTTTACAAAGCATGGTATTTTATCAACTTTAAAAATGATAGCAACAAACGACGTGGGCAGTGTTGTCAAAAAAGCAAAAACAGAGAGTTATCCGGAAAAAGTGGACGTTAATTGGAGCCTTTTAAAAAATGATAATAAACAAAATGATCAAATTATTTCAACCTGGCTTGGTCAGTAAGTTTATTTGTATATCCATTTGTACAGTTATGTAATTTTTGCTAATGATCTATTTTTTTTTTTGTAAAAATTTAATAAACAACAACAATAATATATAGCGCCTGTATATTTGTTCAAATCAATGAATTTAACATCTTATTCGATCCTATCTTTTCTGGAAGGTAATTAAATTGATAAAATAAGGTTATGGATAAATATATTTAACCGATATTATTTTATTTATGCAATTTTTTTATAATAATAATAGATGTTCACCTTCTCAATTAGCTGGGCCCAAAAGATATACACAACCTCCTTGTAAGCTAGAAGAATTGCCAAAAATTGATGCCGTAGTCATATCACATAATCAGTAAAGAACATATATATATATATATATATATATATATTTAAAATAAAATAATATTTATTTATTAATTTAATTTTTTTAAAAAAAGCTATGATCATTTAGATTTGGGGACGATTCAAACATTGGCTAAGCTTAATCCTGATACAAGATTCTTCGTCCCTCTCGGAAATAAATCATGGTTTGGAGATATTAGTAAAGAAAAAGATAGTTTAGGAAATGATCGAGTGGTCGAATTAGATTGGTGGCAAACAGTCAGTATTGGAAAGGAGACATCTCAAAGTCTTGTTTTTACTTGTACACCTTGTCAACACTTTTCTGGAAGAACACTTTTTGATAATAATAAAACATTATGGGCATCTTGGTGTGTTGAAGCTGTTCAAAATAATGTAAAGAAAGGCAAGATATTTTTTGGAGGGTAAAAAAAAATATGACTCAAAATAATAATAGTAATAATACCAGTGTAAAGAGAAACTAAAAATGGTGATTAAATTCGTCATATTGATTTCCTTTTTTGATCTTTTATTTTCATTTTTTATTTTTTAAAAAAAATTAAATATAAAAATATAAAAAACATTTAGTGACACTGGTTATCGATCCGTTCCAATTTCAGCCGGTTCTGAAAAAGAATACGATGAAGCATACTTAGATTCATTACCATATTGCCCCGTATTTAAAGGTGAGATAAGATGAAGTAAAATAAAATAAATTGAAGCAAAGTTAAAAGACATCAATTAAACTAATAATGTTTTTGTTTTTATTGTTTTTATTATTTTAAAACGTACTGTAGAAATTGGTGATAAATTTGGTCATTTTGATATTAGTTATATACCTATCGGTGCTTATAGCCCTCGTTGGTTTATGTCTCCCATTCATTTATCACCCGAAGATGCTGTTAGAGTTCACGAAGACATTAAAAGTAAACATTCAATTGGTATCCATTGGGGTACATTTGCACTAACAAATGAAGCTATGGAAGAACCACCAAAAAGGTTAAAGAAAGCTTTAGAAAAAAGAGGACACTCTTTTGATGATTTTAATGTTTTAAAACTTGGTGAGAGCCACATAACTAAAATTTAAAGAAATAAATCAAAATGTAGTTATAGATATTAAGTGTGTATAATAAAAAGTAGTGATACTTATTTATAAATTGATACTATTTAATAAAAATAATATATCTATATATCCATATATATCTGGATGTTATAAATAATGTATGGGATAAATACATTTACAATGTAGCATAATTACTTTTTTACAAAGCGGGGTTTTAACCAGCATATAAAAAAATATATTTCATTGTTAGAAAAATATTTTTTTTTTTACTCTTCATTCTTTAATTGATATTATTTATTACAATTATGGAAGAAGCTGAAAATCATCCTGCTCTTACCCAAGTACCCAATTTTTCAGAATGGGCAACTATGACAACAGAAAATATGGAGCTTGGAATAAGTATGCCTTATTAATTAATTTTATTTTGTATATCCTGTTATTGTTATAATTATTTTGTAAATCTAACCGCGTACAATATATTATTATTATTTTATTATTATAATATAGTCTCTTCGATTGAACATAATAAACCTTCAGAAATTTTATTATTCCAACCTGAATTCACTTACCCTATCTTTGGATCTCATGAAACCGCTTTTGGATATAAAGATTTAAATATCAAGGTAATATACTAGATCTAATGTTGTGTGTGATATTTATTTATATATTTCTAAGACAATAATCTTAATATAAATTTAACTATAGATTCTTTTTGCGGCTGGATCACTTCGTACTTATTTAAATATTGATTACTCTTCAAAGTATCAACAATCAAGTTCCTCAAAATGTGGAGATTCAACAGTTTCAGCTGATGATCTTTTTGGTGCCTTAAAAAAACATATGGCACCAGGTAGATACATATATATAAATATACACATATATTTGGCTTTATTTATTATTGTTATTAATGCCTACCTTATTGCTTATTTTTAAAATACGTATAAACGCCTATAGATACAACAACTAATTACGATACATTTTTACAAGGTGTTCAACAGGATATCACATCATTCGCACCCCTTGGTGAAAAAGTTTATGAGTATCAATTAGAAAACGATCATGGAGAAGAAGAAGTCTTTGAAATATATAAAGTAAAATAATAATAGCGAAAAAAATAAAAATGAATGTATTTAATAATTAATATGAATTAAATTATATAATTATTATATTTTATAAAACGATCAACTTTAGTGCTCTTTAAATTATCCTAAATTTCGTGAATATCACCGTAGAATGCAATTCTTTGTTTTGCTTTTTATTGAAGGATCAAGTTATATAGAAGAAGATGATGAAAAATGGGAAATTTATACTTTGTAAGTAAAAGAAACCGATGGTTTATCTTTTCCTTCTTTTTTTATAAGCATTGTCAACTATAATAATAGTAATATTAGTAGTAAAAGCTACATGTATATTGCAGTACTGACATGTTCTTTATCTTTTATCTTTTTTTTTAGATATCAGAAAGAAAAATCCAGCGATTCATATATTTATACTTTTATAGGTTACAGTAGTGCTTATCCTTTTTATTGTTGGCCAGAACAAATTAGAATGCGTATCAGGTAATGTATTTATTTATTTATATTTTATGACTGTATATTTTATATATATTTTACTTATTCTATTCACTTATCATATTGTAGTCAATTCTTGATATTGCCACCTTACCAAAATAGAGGACATGGACGTAAGTATAATTTTAGTGAGCTTATTTTTACTATCGCCATTATTGCGGTTGTTTACCTTATTTATGTTTTTTTTTAAAAAAATAATAATAATAATAACCAATAGATCAATTATATCAAACAATATATGAAATATTTTCCAAGAGAAGCGATGTATGCGAAATTACTGGTAATTTTAAGTTATAATTATTTTTATCAGCTATAAAATAATATAAAATAATTTTTTTTTATTAATGATATTAATGGGCATAAATATATTTTTATTTTTTTTTGATGTATAGTGGAAGATCCTAATGAAAGCTTTTCAGATTTACGCGACAAATGTGATTTAAGATATTTACAGGAACACGATGCATTCAAAGATATAAATTTACCTATACCACAAGGCACCATTCAACATTTACAAAAGCAGTTTAAACTTACAAATGTAATTATCAGTACCATTGGTTTTTTTAAAAATAATAACAATAATAACGATAATAATAGTAATAGTAATAGCATTAATAATAATATTACAGCAAAACTAATAATAATTTTTTTTTTAATTATACATATAGCGACAAATTAATGGCTGTGTTGAAATGTATCTATTGTCAAAATTAAACAAATTAGATAAAGAGTTATATAAATCCTTTCGATTACAAGTTAAACAAAGACTATTTAAATTTAATTATGTAAGTGTTTATTTAATTATTTATGAATTTATTTGTTTATTTATTTTTGCTCAAATCAAAATTAATATATTTGTATACTGTTTTTAATTTCAATTTTTTAGGATACATTACAAGAACTTGAACCTGATGTTAGAAAAGAAAAACTTCATGAAACTTACTGTAGTGTTGAACAAGATTATCATCGGTTATTAGAACGTTTATAAAATACACTTAATATAATATATCTGGTAATGGTAGTGGTTCGAACAAATTTATGATTGATTTATTATTATTATTATTATTATTATACTATACAATTTCATAAAATCAGTTCCTTTTTAAACAATATATTATACAACATTAATCTATTTTTTTTATTATATTGCTGTTGTAATATCGCTATTTTTTTTAAAAAAAATCTTAATACACGTTTATAATTATAAGTAGCCTTCACTTTGTATACAGATAAAGGTATAAAAATTCAATATTTTGGGTATAGGAAATAATAATAATAATAATAAAAATAATATTTCAGATTTAAAGTAAAAAAATGAAAGTACTATTATGGATAAATATATGAAGAAAAAGAGAATAATAAATCATTAATAAAAAAAAATTATAAATAAAAGTGATAAAAACATATTAAATAATAAAATCAAAGAGAAAGAAAATATTTAAAGGTATATGCTATCAAGGTGAATGACTTGTATAGTGAGAGCTGAATTGTGGTGGGTATGAGAACTTGTCTATTTTATTTTATATTTTTTAAAAAGAAAAAAAAAAAAAACATAAATATCAATAAATGAATAATCTATACTAATATCCATATATCCATAGATTTATGCTGTTTTCATTTTTTATTTATATATATATATATATATTGCTTACACTCTAAAGGACTTGAAATACTATGATCGGGAGTACTAAACTCAGTTGTAGTAGTCGAAGAATTGGAAGTTGAACAAGATATGTAGTTTGATGTAACTGATTCCTCTTCAGGCTGCCTATTTAAAATTTCATTGTTTGACCAAATATTAAATCCATTCCTAGGAGGATAGGCAAGTGAATTGAGAGTTCGAGATACTGTATTATTTAAGGGTGAAGAAGAAGAATTAGGAAAAGAGTGATTTGGTTTGTATTCAAAAGATTGTTGCTGTTGTTGTTGTGTTTCACACAATCTTGTAAAAGGCTTATATATAAGCTCTTCATTAAAAATTTGTCTTCTGCTTAGTGGGGTGTTCCATATTTTTGGATTGTTTGCCTAAAAAAATAAAATAAAACAGAATTAATGATGATTACTAAATTGAACATAGTTTTTTTGTTTTTTTATTTTTTTTTTACTCTTTTATTTTATTTTAAAGTATATATGTATATCTATATATCACATAATAATTAAAACTTACATAATTTTTGTTCATTGACCAGCTATTATTAGAGTGATCAAGTAAAGCCATATCAAATGGTGTGGGTAATTTTTGAGAGATATCAGAAGATGCCAATAGTGGATTGAAAATTCTATTTTGTTCAGTGGGAATTGTAGGTAGTACATTTATATTATTATTTGTCTTCTTATTTTCTGGGAAGAATGATGGTATAGGCTGGTGATTTAAATCTAATTTTTTAAGTGGGCTTAATTCTTTCCATGATTGTTCTGAGATTAAGGAAACTAAGAATTAAGAAGATTATATAATAATTAGATTAGAAAAAAATAATAATCGTATATTAAAATGTTGATAACTTCTCTATTTATTTATTTATTTATTTATTATTTATGGATGTATTACCGAATTTTGATTTCATTATGTTTGCTCGTAATTCATTTTTTGAATCTAAAATTAAATAATTGGCTAGTTGATCGTTAAGTATATTTTTAGCGGATTGTAATCTAAAGTCGCAATCATCAGCAATTTTTGATTCACCATTAATAGAAAGATTTTTTTCTGAGCCATTATTTGCAGTTAATAAGTATATATAATGATTTTTGAATGAATGTATTACATCCCATTTAACATGAGTCGAAGGCGGTATGTCTTTGTATAAACGATCTGGCTCCTTTACTGCCACACCCAAACTTATTTTAATGTATTTTTTTACTTGATCCATGTTGTTGTCAGATTGTAAATACTTTTCAAATTGGCGTGAGAAAGGAACTAAAACATAAACATGCCGAGGTAATAAATTAGATAGTGCTGTTTGTAGTAAACCAACCTGTGTTGCGGGACCCGTTACAGAAACGTCAATACTACCATTTCTTGATGGCCACCATATTCTTGCATTGTGAAGACGGCCATAATCACGTAATGCATCGCTATATTGATTAGGTATAATACGATGTAAATGAAGCGGAATTTGAACTGTACAGGATATGCAATTGCGATCATTTTCAAAAGAGACTTGCTCCATGATTTCATTACAAAGCAATTCCAAACTACCATGATGTTTTCTAGGTGTTCTAGCAAAGACATTGTGGTCGTTTTCAAAGTATCCTCCAAGTTCAGTAAATTCGTCAGCCCCTGAAAATTTGACATAAACACCATACTTCTTCATGATACGCTGAATATTTTTTCCACCAACACCAATAATTCTACGATGATATATTTCAGGCACGATAAATGATAATTCATCAGGTAATTCACTTAATAATAATTCAAATCCATCAAAAGCTTTATCGATATCTTCACTTTCTACCGTCATCAAACAATTATATTCTCCATATGTTGGTATAAATTTAATTTGTGCACCACAAGTTTTCATTATCTTGTTGATTTTTCCGCTTTTTTTTCCTTTAATAAACAGACGATGTTCAGATGCCATTTCGAAGTTGATACTAACTGATAGCTGACCTTTCTATAAATATATTAATTATTATTTTTTTTAAAAAAAAATTAAATTAAATAAAACATCAAATTAGTATTAAAAAATTAAATAAAATAAAATAGTAGATCACATACTTTAAAGCTAGAATCTTTAATATATTGATAAGCCAGACGAACAGATGTTTCAGTGCCATATATTTCAATCTGATTTTGATCACCATTATATAAAATTTCACTACCAGAAAACTGGGCAAGATTATCGATAAAATTTACAAGACTATCATGATTTTCTGCCAAAATTGTTGATTGGTTTGTAGAATTTTTGAATGTAAATATTACATGATATATTTCATATGCCTAATTAAAATAATAATAAAAAATAAAAGTTGTAATTTTTTTTTTTTTTTACATATGTATCAATATCCGCAATAAATTAGGGAGAATAATTTCCTTTTTCTGTAATAATCCGCCTTGCTTACCAAATAATTAAGTAATCTTAAGGTTCTTTCTATATTGATTTTATTCTCTGCATAAATATGGATCTGATTTGTACCAGCTCCAATAGGAGGAAAATGAATAAATGAACCTATATATGTAAATAAAAAGAAAGAATATATAAAACATATAAATATGTATAAAATTAAACTTGT
The DNA here is from genome assembly GCA_017871115.1 of Cunninghamella blakesleeana. Lineage (NCBI taxonomy): Eukaryota > Fungi > Mucoromycota > Mucoromycetes > Mucorales > Cunninghamellaceae > Cunninghamella > Cunninghamella blakesleeana. The sequence continues at coordinate 2,458,630 of JAFCIZ010000001.1, read as the reverse complement.
ATGGTGCTTGTATTTTTAATTTTTTTATTATATTTTTTTACCGTTGTCCCGGAGAATCTTTTTAAGATTATCAAGATTATGAAGAAGTATCCAATCAATTTTCCTAGAATAGTATGTAGAATCCTTGTAACACATCGAATTTAGCTATGAATATAGACATACAAAAAAGGTAAACATGATCAATAAGTAGAAAGGCTTAGACAATTACTATTTATTATTATTTATTTCCAATCCATTTTATTTTATCTTATTTTAAAAAAATAAACATACTTTTTGTTCCCCCAATTTTTTTACCAAGCATTTAGCTCTAGTTGTTCCAGTAGCATCACCAGATATATAAACTGTCCTTTGAAGGTGTTGAAGAGGTTTACCCACGTGACCGATTAAAAAAGGTGGTTCAAGATATATATTAGTAGCTGTTTCCTCCATAACTGATTGTAATTGATAATGTCTTTTTCCTCCAAGAATATTATGTACGCATATTGGTAAGGTTACTGATTCAATATATAAACCAAGCTAAAATAAGAGAAAAAAAAAAATAAAGTTTTAGCGAACTTTTTTTTATTTAATATTCAAGTTACACGAGGCACCTTAGCATGATGACTATATTATTATTATTATTTTTTATTATTATTATTATTATAATGTTTTCTCTCTTTTTTTTTCGGCTACGTTATTTGTATGTCAATATTATCATTTACCAATTTATCCATAAATATAAGAATTTGAACGCGCGCAATTTCTACTTTATCTAAAGTTCCTTGTATTACGATGGTTGGTTCATTTGATACTTTAATAGTTATATTGATCTGATAGTCATTTCCGATTTGTTCAAGTTTTTCAGCTAACTTTCTTCGGTTTATTTGTTGAAATATGATATCTGGATGTACCGATTCTATTATTGTTTGTATCTAAAAAAATAAAAATAAAAAATAAAAGAACCATCGTATATTTAGTAAGGCTTATACTGTATAAGAGTATTTTTCTTTTTTTAATAATAATAATACTAAAGCAGCTTTTTTTTTATTTTATTGAGTAAAAAAGTTATTATTTTTATTACTATTATTATATCATATTTTGTACCTCTATAAAATTATTATTTAAAAGATCGCTTCGAGATTTCATTATTGATGCAGTCGAATCATGTAAAGTTAACTTTAGTGTATTTTTACAAGAATCAATATAGGTCGCTTTAAAGTCCAAGACCCTATCATGTTGACTATAAAATTGTTGTATTTTTTGATATAAAACTGTATTATCCAATAGAGCAAGATCTTTTATTGATATGCAATAGGAATATATCGCATTAGTGTCCATATTGACACAATATTATATAAATAGATGTATTATTTTATTTACTATAAATTATAAGTTTAAAAGTAACAAGTATTGTAAAATAATACTAAGCAAAAGAAGAAAAGAAATGAACGAAAGTGAAAGAAAAAGAGAAAAATCGGCGGAGGATAAAACTATTTTTTATAAAACTATTTTTTTTTTTAAAAAAAAAACGTGCCCCTCTTTTTTTTTATATTTTTCTCACTTTCCCTCTTTTTTTTACTTCTATATTTTTACATTGTTTTCATCAAATACTAGCATTAACACCATACAAAGAAATAGTATTTCTTCTATAAAAAAAGGTACTATTTTATTTTTCTTATTTTAAAAAATATTAATAATAATTTTTGATATGTAAAAATGTAATTAATAGATTATTTATATATATATATACACCTACATTCTTCTTCTTTCGCTGCATTTATTTTTTTATAGTTCGCTTTGCTTCCTTTGGCAATGAATATAAAACTGAAGAAGGATATAAAGACGATTTTATTAACGATATGAATTATGATGTTCAAAATGCAGAACTAAATTCTTTACTGATGAACTATAGAAATGCACTTCAACAAACAGATGAAATTCAAAAAAAAACTCTACAGTTTCGCAGCAAACAAATTGATATACCACAACATTTATGGAAAAAAGAGGTTAATAAAGAAACACTTCAACAAAAATGCGGTGATGGAAAAATAGTTGTTCTTGATTATGAATATGACAAATACACTTTTCTCGATAATGAAGCCAGTCAGTTGGACTATTCTTTAAGTAAATTAGCTAGTGATATCAACATAGAACTATTAAGATGTTTATATGAAGTAAAAACTGCACGATCTGCTATACAGACATGGTTAGATGAAACTTTATGGTCGTTACATACCAGATCGGAACTCATATCAAGCCAAAAATCTAATACAAAGCTAACAACAGCATTGGATGATACAAATAATAAAAATAAAAATACTGTTAATCAAGATAAAGAAACATTATCACAGGTTCTCAACACGTTATTTTCAGCTGAAAGATCTTTAAAACAGCTCCATATTGTGACTTTAGAAAAAGAAGGAGAAAAAGAAAATGAAGAAGAAATAAAAAAAGACGATGATGATGCTTTAAGTAAAGACACCATCAAAACAAAAAACGAAGATACTGGTTACAAAGTATTTCAAGATCAGCTTCATGCATGGATTCAAAACATTGGTGCCATCTATTTGAAATTAGCTAATTTATCTGAACTTAAATATCTTTTATTACAACTACTCAAAACTAAAAATGCAACTTCTTGGGGTATCACTCTCATACAATATGCACCACCATCAGACAAAGTATCATCAGAATTTATGACAGAATATATTAATACTATTCACTGTATATTTAATAATTCGATGGATTCAGTATGGCACGAAGATGACTATATTTCTTGTTTAGAACAATTTGATATACCTTATGTTTTTGCTCAGTTTATAACCTCAGTTATGAAACAAGACCACCCAATTGATGATAGTTTTATCCATTATTCTTCTGAATTTTTTCAATTATGTAACAATTTAGTGGATGCTTTAATGGTTGGAATACAGTTTGCTTCTGGTAAAGATTTTTTAACGTTAACAAATAGAATATCTCAACAGATATCACGGGTATCTTTTATTTTGGAGGAAAAGTTAAAAGAAAGAATGGATTGGTCACAACAATGTCAACTCTATCAAGATAATTTTATATTTCATATCGTTTCAGGGATTTGTACCATTGCAGATACAAATACATGGAAGTTATTACCTTCATTACCTTATTCTATTGTTTCAAAGCCTAACCTTTGGATAATTACAATGAAATTACTTCAAATTACTGATTATTCGGAACCATCTAAATTGCAGCATGTACTTAAAAATCCACCAAATATTCAACTTCTTATTAACGATCTAAAAAAAAATCAATCTCAAGGTATATTTATGATTAGTTGCCTCACAAATATTGTTACCTCTATACCATCTGGTGTCGATATTTTATCACCTACTGATTCAAATTCTTCACTGACGGCTTCTCTAATCACTGTTATTGGATATACTTTTTTTACCATTGCTTTTGTGGATGATGTTTTAAAGGAAATTTATTATAAAGATGTCCGTGATAGTTTTGGCTCAATATGCTATGCACATCCTTTTATCATATCACTACTACTTCGCTGGACTTGTGAGCATTTATCTAAAATGGAAGGAATGGCTCTTTATCTTTTTCGCACCTTACCTCTTGATCGATGGCAAATATTAAACGATGATTTAGCAATACTACATCAATTATTAAGACAAACCTCATCAACTACATTGGTCTCTTTTGCACAATATGTTATTAATAATCTCAAACTTGAATATATTGATGATAAAGGAGAAGAAGAAGAAAAAGGGGAAGAGAAAGAGGAATATAATAATGACGATCCTATGGAAAAAGAAGAAAACGTACCATTTGTTTGGAACCAGCACATAAAACAGCCATTTTTACCATTTAGTATACATGAAAACATTGCATTTATATTATTAGATTCATGTCAAAAATATCAATCATTACACGATTTTGATAAACATATAGCCTATGGGAATGGCACTTTATATAAATCAATATCAACAGCTTCCTCTACATTAAATGATGGAATGCAATCACTAGAAAACGATACCGAATTTACTTTACCAGCATTAAAAGAAATATCTACATCACCAGTAAATATAAATATCACATCTCATCAAGAATTTTTAAATTGGTGTTGGCATGTTGTACAAAAATTAAAATTATATCACGGACCTCTCTCATCTAGAGCTGCTGATGTTGATAAATCAATTAGTTTACCGTTCTTACGTGATTGCTCCCATCATCCTTCAGATGCAGTAGCATCACATGGGGCTTTAATTACTTATGTTGCTTTTTTACTTTCTTCAACAAGCCGTCATTTTTTAATGTTTGAATCTAACCATGGATGGATGAAACTATTACTTATACTTCGACGTGGCCATTCGACCGCTGCAATAGAAGTGCTTGGTGAAATTGTACCTGGCTTTGTTTATTTGTATGGTGATGATTTTTTCAGCAGTGATGACACTTTGGTGGATTATTTAAAAAATATGGTTGAATATAAAAAGGATCCCATGCTACAGTCAGCTGCTCATGAATTTATTAAATTGAAATCAATCGATAACCATCACCATAACCAGTATTCTACAACTAAAAAGAAAAATACAAAAGTCGATACAGTCAAACCCAGCAACAATAAATTTTGGAAACAATATGATTTAAATGGTATTAGTTTAATTATTGGATCACATGCATGGCACTGTCGTTTAATAGATACTTGTAGCGGATTAAACGGATTTTCATACTTTGGACTTATTCTTCATTCTTGGTTGGGGACTATCTTACGTAAAGAAGATTGGATGTGGCATGAATCCTATGTCAAATTAGTTGACGATATATGTTACATCTCATTTATTTTAAATCAACGATCTCTGATTTTAAATATACTTGAAAATGAATACGAACGTTTACAAAATATCAGATCAACGGCACAGTCATCAACTCCAACTGTTGGTTCTCCTAAACTTACCCCAATAATTGGTCAATCTAGGAATGCTCTCAAATATATTAAAAATATGTTACCCGATACAACATACTTAACATTTTTAACTGGTGAATGGTCTATGCTATCTCTAACAACAAGTAATTTATTTAAAACACCTGGGGTAGAATCTGATTCATTGTGGTTTGCCTTTTATATTTTATTAATGGAAACAAAGTTAGAACAAGAGGATCGAAACCATATAGCGCAACTTATTTTGAAATCGCCAATCATTCCTTTATCATCTGAAAATTTAAGTCAAACACAATATCAAGATTTTGATTTAAAACCTTTTCTTACTCAAAGTAAAAAGCCCATTGAATTTTTTAGCATATATAGATTATACCAACATATTTTGGCTGCTCCATTAGGTCATCCAGTGGTGCCTCTACTTTTACAACTATTCTTTTGCCTCTATTATGCCAATGTATCTTTTGAAGACAATAACAATAATAATGATAAGGGTGATAATAAAAATGGCATCAAAAAGTTATATTATGGTTCATTATTTTTTATAAAAAAACAAGATCAACTTTTAAAACTTAGAGATAGGATTGCAAGTTTACAAACTTATCATGGACAATATGGAACATTATCACCTGTCAATAGTGAGCGAAAAAAGCTGAACGAAATTGAAAAATTAAATTTACAAAAGCAGCAGTATCATGAATTACTACGTCAAGTTTATCATGCAATGTGGCTTTGGTTAGGAGAATCGAACTTAATAAAACAATCGGATGGAACAACAGTAACAACAGTGATCAATAAACTTTCCAATCATTATTGTACAGAAAGGTTGTCGGCATGTATGATAACGTCAAGTATGGATGAATGGGAAAAAGAATTACCTTGGAACAACATTAATTCTCTCTGGTACGATCTTGTTGAAATGGATGAATTAAAGCTAGCATTTGATCAATTTCCTTGGATTGACTCTGAAAGTGTAAAAAATAAATTTTCATCAAAAATGGGATAAAAAACGAAATTATAAAATATATATATATATATTTAATTTTATTTTCGCTATGGAATGAAAATAAATAAAATTAAATAAAAAGCTGTGCATAAATATTTAGAAAATACACTTTTTGCACTTTCATTTAAATAATAAAAACGCAATCACCATTGTTTTTATCCTTAATTCACCTTGATTTTTTTTAAGTAATACTACTCTATTATTCTTTATTAGTTTATAAGCGATTATTAAGCTTTAACATGTATAAAAATCTATATCACAATAATCAACTTTTTATTTATTAAGTTAAATAAATATTTAGGTTAAGCACTATTCTTTAATTTAATCTGTTAATATTTAAAGTCGTCTTATAAAAAATAGCTCGAATACATTATAATTTCAAACCAATTGATTTATTGCCTACCTAGATAAATGAATATTAAGATTGAAAATGAATTTTTGGGCAGGTGTTTTAATGCACACATTATTGGGTTTTTTGCTGCTCATTTGTAAAAAGAAATTTGCGCTCTTGCTTTTTTTGCCACTGTTCATTCCAAGTAATATTTTGAGTGTTAGTTTACATGATATTTTATTGTTTTATTTCAATCATCCAACTGATAATTCTTTAAATACAGTAGTGAAATTATCATAAAGCAGAGATTAAAATAAAAAAGAAAAAAGAAAAAAATTAAGCTGAGGTTGTTCAGTTTTTTTATAAAGAATCAATTTGAGTTCCTTTTTTTCACCTCTCTTCACATTACTTTTTTTTTTTCAAACTAATTATATTTTTTACATTGGAAATTATTTCTTTTATAATGAGTTTTAATATTGTATATATGCAAATATATATCGTAGTATACTGTATCTAATATATATATTGAATTAATAAAATAGATTTATTTAGTTTGTAATTATTATTTATTCTTGGTAGAGGTTTTTTGGTACTTTTTATGTTTTTATGCGTATATACAAGTAAAAATTTTTGTAAAAGAAAAAAACTAGCGCATTTAGATTATTTAGGAAATACTGACATCGGAGTTAAAAAATCCAAAGGTGTTTTTGGGAAAGATTTTAATTTTTAAATATTCCACTCCTCTTTTTATTTCACTTTTTTTTTTAAAATATATATATATATATATATATATATATAATATCTACTACTGCTACACTTATATTACATTTTCATGTTAAAGCTAAATATATACTTGTAATGGATGGTGTTCAGTCAACTAGACAAGTATTACCTGTATTTCATTTTAGACGACCTATTCAGCCTATTCCTTTAGATGATTTATTAACGATAACGGCGGATAATTTACTTGAATCATTAATTTCTACACTAAAAGATCACGCTAAACGATTCCAATTGCATATAGAACAACAAAAAGAAATCTATTCTAACTATATTAAAACAGTGTCCGAAATACAAGTAGTTAAAAGTTCAACTAAAGCTGTAAAAAAATCTTGCACCAACAATAGCAACAGCAATAGTAAACCATGTAAATCGCCAGCAGCCTTTGAAATAAAGACTTATCAATTAGAAATCAATAAAGATGTAGAAAAAAAAGCAGTTGAATTTAAAAAAGAGGCCTACACATATTTTTATACAACAGTTGATTCACGAATTAGTACACAAATTCTTTTGGCAATTGGAAAAATAAAAAGTATAATATCACACTTTGAAGATAGTTCTGATATAAAAACCCGTGATAATCTTTTACAGCTTGCTTGGTCTTGTATTGAATTTCTTTGGCAAGAGCTGAAAACAATAACTACTTATCCTCCTGTAAAAACCTTTTTAAATCAAATATGTGAACTCCTAAAAAACATGATATCTAATAATAGTTACTCAATGGATCGCTTAATACAACTCTTTGATAACGACCTTGAGTCTATAGAATATCTACATCTCTTATTTAATCCTAATAATAATAATACTTTTATTCAAAGATATCGACAAATCACTCAAATTATTTCGAATTCAAAAAATATTTCAACAGCACAAAAATACCTTGTACAGTCATTTGATATAGTCACATGGGCAAAAACAGATAATGCAAGAAATGAATCAAATAGACAAGAATTTTATTTAATAGCATGTGATTATATAGAACAATCATTTATCAACAGTAAAATTAGCAATGACAATAACAATACTTCTCGCAACTTATCTATGGTTTATGCTTCTCAAATAGTGGAACTTATGCAATCCTATTTACTTGATCAGGAAGAAATCAATCAAGGTGAAATTCTATATGTTCTGCATATTTTATTAAATATGATAGCTACTGTAATTAATAGTACTAGTTCAAAAGAAGAAAATAATTTTCAAAATAATCTTAATAATATATTGGATAAGTTTACTAATTCCTTGACAACACATCCTTTGCAAGATATTTTTAGTTTATGGCAGTCACCTTCATTACCAAAACTGAATTTAGCTTTAGTCAATGATGCTGACCATATTTTGGATGCACTTTATACAATTTTAACTCAACAATGCTCCTTTTTTCATCGCAAAAACATATTGGATTTATATAAAACAGTATGTATGTCAATCTCTCGTCTTATACTTACATTGATGCTTGATAGTGCAAATTTAACATTTGATCTAACGGTGAAAATGTTTTCTTTATTTTGGCAACCTATTCATCGGCAGGATACTTTCGATACCGACAAAACCTCTTCTGAAAGAGTAACTAACGACTATGAAGATGATGATGACAATTCTACAGCAATTCAGTACTTTATTCGGTCATTTGAATTGGTTTTAAAGCAATTAATAAATTTAGATGATGGAGTTAATGAAAAAGAGATATTGATAAAGATTTTTAAGTTTTATCATCATGATATTTTTTATCGTCATGATACTAAATTACAAGATTATTTTTGTAAAATGATGCATACGATACATTGGCATTCTTTACAACTGAGTGCGAACGGCGATAATGATCTTCTTGATATCTTGTGGAAATCTACATTATATTTAACATCCAACAATAAAATAGAGCATAAAAAAAACGTTGGACAGTATCTTAAATTTGTGTATATATTTCTACAACAAACTATTCTTATTCAAATAAATAATAATAATATCAGCAAAAATAACAAAAAAAAATTGCAAGATTTTATGAATCATCACCAACTTATTATTTATATAAAATTAGCATTTATTATTTTGATGAATGTTGATTTAGTATGGCCAAAAAATAAAGATCGCCTTCAAAAGATTGAAATGTTATGGCTTCCTATTCACTCTACAATTAATAATATACAGCTTTCACCAAACGACATTCATGATATTGTATTAACAACGCAGATATGTTCAGCTTCTAACTGGAACACTACTTTGGATGATAATATAAACGATTTCTTTGATGACTCAAGTAAAAATAATTCACATAGCAAAATAAACTATGACAATACAGGCAATGATCACCTATCAGTATGTATTAGATGGATGCAAACATTGACGATAAAGGATACAGCGAATGATTTTGATAAAATTAAAGCGTTTGGAAATTTTATATTACCATTATTATCTAATATTAATGATGAAAAGACATTACAACAATGGCTAAAGTTCTTATTGGATCAAGCAGAAATGACAATGGGGAATGGTGGTGAACTCCAAATGGTTCAACTTCAAGATTATATTGATTGGTTTCAAATATTAATAAATACATTATTATCGAGTAGTAATGAACAATACAATGATAAACTCAAAGCAACTACTTTTAATACTATTTATCATTTTATATCATCCTGTCAATCAAATATTGCTTTTGTGTTTTATGCAACAAACATTCCTCCCATCTCAATTGATCAAACACCAACAAAATCAGCCATAAAAATAATTAACAACAAACTCTTATTAATGGAGCATTCTATTGAACGGTATATGCATTTTGAAAAAGATCATAAGAAAGTTTGGATTAGAATAGGATCAGTTATGTATGATAATTGGAAGTATGGTACGCAAAAGAATATTACAGCAAAGGGCAATGATGATGACAATCTATTAACTAACTATATAAATTATTGTATACAGCATTGCATGGAACTTTCGTGTTTTTTGGTTATCAGGGCTTATTGTCAAGGAAAACTTCAACAATTATATACAAATAATCAATATGAAAACGGCGATATAGATGTGGATCATCATATATCTGAAGAAGTGGCAGCCATTATATCACTTACTCATTTACAACCAGAAAAAATGACAAATATAAAACAGGTTCAAGGATTTATAGAGTTACTACAACTTTATACGTCACTTTTTTCAAAATATAAAAATCAACGACAAGTTTTGAACCTTTGGATGGCAAGTTTAGTATCTTTATCCAAAACATTTACCAGATGGAATACAATAGAATCTTTTGATATTTATCATCATGGACTATCTTCTCTAAAAGATCAAAAAGATCAAAAAGACAGTATCAAAAATGGTAACAACAACGACTTATTTTGGAATCTACTAACGAAATTACTGGATACTTTTTTAACAAGACGTTTAATACAAATGGGTGTACCTTCATTTAAAGAGGATGATGATAATTGCAGATCATGGATGGATGAATTGAATAATCTAAAAACAGATAAAAATTATAAACAATTTGAAAAATTAATCTCATTTGGAGTTGAAGCTATTCAGGACAAGGAACAGTGGACTTTATGGGATTTATATAAATTTATTGAAAATATAATGGATTTAATTTAATATTGTTATACCTCTTTTTATAATGTATTTATTTTATTTTATTTTATATGTAGCTTTTCAACTAATTATTTAACTATTTAGTATGTACTTTATTAACATTTATAAATATATTCTTACTTTTTAATCACTAATTTTGTATTAATATAATAAATATAATTTCAATTAAAATATTGATTGGAATCTTTTGCTTCATTTAATTCTAAAAAGCGCTACTTTTCATTAATTAACAACAGCAAAAAATTTTAGTTATTTTTTTATCATCCAGAATTTTAAATTATTATTTTAAAATAGATGACTTGATATGTAACATATATATATATATGTAAATAATTTAAGTAGAAGTGTAAGTATTCAATATACCCCTTGTGGTTAAAACCCCAGCCATCTTTTTACTAAGGTTAATTATAACTTTTTTAAAAATGTTATTATAAAGATAGTATTTTTATTTTTATTTTTTAGAATTTTTTTATTAATGGATATCTCTAAATGATACAATTTGAAAATCCAGAACCTAAAGTTTCTTTATGTTTTAGACATGATCATAATTATGGTACGGAAAAAATAAAATAAAATATGGACACTCATTGTATTTTTTGTGATCAAAAAAAGAACCCTAACCATCCCCTTTACAACCTATTTTTATTATTTATTAGTATTCCATTACACACGCATGCATATATATATATATATATATTATTTTTTGTAATTTAAAATAAATACAAATCATTAATAATAGAATGTATCAAAATATATTTATCTAATACAAAAAAAAATAAAAACAGAGATGGGCTTACTTATGCCAAAAAAAAATAAATAAAGCATATAGAATAGCTATTAAATGAAGTATAGCTTATATACGGATATATGTATGTACAATTTTTAATAAAATTTTTGATTTAAATGATTGTTACGTTTATTGGTGTTTGCTGCATTCCTTAGGATATCGTATGAAAATGCTAGAATTGGTGAGGCATAACTATCATACATTTCTAATAAATTAATAGATTTATCATTTGTTGTCGAGTTTTTTAAATTGTTGAAATAATTGAGAGGTGATGAGGATACCGGCACTAAACTTCCTTTCATAAAAAAAGTATGCTGTAATTCATTAATTGTTTCATTCAATTTTTGTCTTGCTTTTAGTGAAATAGCTTCATTAAAAGATTCTACCAGCGAACTTAGTAAATCAGCCAAGGATATCAAAAAGTCAGAAGTAACTAACGGTAATGAAATAATATTAGAATAATAAAATTGAGAGATTGAGAAATTAAGTGATGATATGTTATTATACTTTATCTATTAATCTATGTATTTTTTTTTTTAAAAAAAAGTAACCTTACATAAACAATATTCTTTGAGTAGTTCTAATTTTTTTACAACCAAGACCATGGTTTCGCAACATTCAAAAGCATTTGTTAAAGCTTTGTCTTGAATAGCACAAAGTAAAGCATAGGACCCATCATTCATAACACTCGATTGATTTGAAGGCCTGACCAACGCTATGAACGCCTCTGCTCTGTGACCTATCATAATAGCAAATAGTAGTAGTTTATATTCATTTTCACATTCTGAAATATAGTCTCTACATTTAATATCGTCGGGGTCCTTATCGCATAATCGAAGATGATCTGGTACAGAATACCACCATTGTTTATATGCTTGATCAAATTTTAATATTAATTCTAAGGAAATTTTTGCCGATCTGCCTATTAACATTTTTTGTGTTTGCTCCTAAATAATTAATTTATTATTATAATTTTTTAAAAAATAAAATAAAAAATAAAAATACATTAGATAAAATAATAACTTCTATTGTATATTCTAATATAAATATGTATATTCACTTACAGTCCATTCCAAAAGAACAGGGTGTGTTAATAATTCTAAAAAGCAATTATATATTTCAAGAAAAGCAGATTCCACTTCACCTTCATCATCAAGAAATTCCAAAGGACAAACATTTAAGTATTCAAAAGTGTCAAGATCATGATCCACAATAAAATTTAAAAATTTTTGTTGAAGGATAGATGCCATATAATGACGACCAAAGAGTGCACGATTAATATTTGAAGGAGTTGAAGCTATTTTTATACTTGTACTTGATAATGTAGAGGTAGTGGATGCAGAAGATGCTGGCGAAGCTGGTGGAGATCCTGAAGAGGAAGAAGCAGAGGAAGAATGTTTTAAAGATCCAAAATTAGGCAATTGGTATTCAACTTCGAGATCTTTGCATAACATATATGAAATTGAACACCATTTTCTAGCTTCGCTTAGACGTAAAGCGTATCTGTAATAACCAGCTAACAAATTAATAATAATAACAGTTTCCAATTTTTTATCTGGATCATCAAATATATCAAAAAGAATATCGTTTGCTTGCTGATAAAAATAATCTGCCAATATTCTTTTTTCAAAATTGTCATATTTAAAATGTTTGCAAGAACAAGCGCACATCATAGTACAAAGAGCTAATGTTATACCATGTCGATAGGGGTTAGGTCGTACATCACGATCGTAATTAGCTCTATAAGTAGGTTCATGTAATAATGGAAAACCAGGATTCACACAATTAAAATATGCCTCAATTAATTCTTCAATTACTGATATATATGGACGTCCATTATTATCGAATAGTTTATGATAGGATGGGTGTAGTGTAATCGAACTACCAAGCAGCTTCTTTCTTTGTTGTTTTCTTAGGTCAGCACGAGATACAACATCAATTGCTACACATACCAATGATTCAGGTTGGTTATATTCAAATATAAAAAACGTATTGTTGAATGCCCCAGAAAAAGGTGAAAGGTATCGATGTACCGCATTTCCATAAGCTAATAATTCTTCAACACTGTAAATGGGAGTTTTTAAACGCAGTTCTCCATCCACTAATGTAAGTTCCCAATTATAATTTTCATTATTTTCATTATTTTCGTTATTATTATTATTATTATCATCTTCATCTGTGATAATAGATAAGTTTGGTGATGACATAGAATTTGCTGTAGGGATAGGTGAAAAAGGTGATAAAGGCATTTGATAATTTCCTTTGATCAAATGATACTCTTGGGAATGAGGTGAAGAATAAATAGATATAGTGCTATGATCATCATTATTATCATCGATACTATTATTATTGCTATTATTAATATAATTGTTGGTATTATTATAACTATCATTGCTATTATAATTATTATTAGTTATCATATCAAAAGAGTTTCTAATGTTATGAAGATCTGTAGATGTTTCTAGCTGTTTATTTTGTAAGTATAATTCCATTTGCTGTAAACTTTGTTGAAGATCTGCAATTTGTTTGGTTAAATATTCTACTTCCGGAGTACCATCAATAGTATCATCATTATTATCTTGTGATCCGTCGTCATTTATGCATTCTCGATTACTTTTAATACATCTTGAACAAGATTCATTGGTTGAATTTCTTTCGCACTTTCGTCTTTGTGTTTTACAGCCTAATATATATAAGATAATAGTAACAATTAGAGATTCAGATATATTTTAAATTAGTGTTTAATATACATAGTTTAAAAAACCATATATGCACATAAAAAAATATTAGTAATAGAATAAATTGATTTAAATATGATACTATTTATAAACTTACGCTGACATGGCTTTAAGCGTTTTCCCCTTTTAGCTGGAGGTTCATCTGACATGATTTAATTTATAAAAATAAATCAAGGTTTAAAAAAAAGAAAAAGAGAAGGGTAAAAAAATTGCAAGAAAAAATTTAAAAAAAAGCATTGGCGCTTCGCCGCCAAGAGCGTAATTTAAAATTACGGGCTTGGAAAATAATAGGACCGATCGACGGGCTAAGAAATAAAATTCAAATCAAGTAATAAATCATTTTAAATTCTTAATGCTTAATCTACGTAGACACAAAGAAAACATATTATACAAAGTGTTATTATATATTCATAAAAATATATATTTACATATACCGACGTATTTATTAAGGTTTTTATTTTGAAAGATGTTAATCTAAACATTGCATATTCATATGAAAAATATTAAATAGATAATTATATTGCGTGAATCATATCATTCCAAAGCCTTCAGAATTACTAATACTCGTCAATAGCCTTTCACGTAATTTTTCTTTACTTCCATATTCGCATAAGAGTAATACATTATAACACGTATGAGATGTCGGCAATCTAAAAACAATAATAAATATAATTATATGAAAAAAAAAAAAGAAATAATTTAGAAAAGAAGAGAATTCATAATATATATATGATCCAATAAATACAACCTATATATATGTATATATTATATACCTATCAGAATCTCCACCATTCTTTGCAATAACAAATTGTAACTTGCTTAACCCTCCAATAGGAGCCTTTAATATACATATAATTATAAAAAAAACAATATGGTTAATTAAATCGTTTTTATTATTACCCTATTTAAATCAAATCACAATATATATATATATATCGCTTTACTCTATCTGAACCAGTTGCAAAAAATAATAATTTTTTCTTTTCTTCATAGGTAAATCCATGTACGATTTCCCAAAAATATCTATTGTTAATATAATAAAATAAAAAATGTATAATAATATATTTAATCTTTCTTGATCTTTTTACTACCAAAAAAAAAAATTTACTTACTTGATAATAGTTGAATCCTCATTCCATCCTCCATCATAAACCGTTGATTTCTCTAAGGCTTCAAAGTCTAATTCAGAGCTTCCACATATTAATTGTTCAATTTCTTCAGGACGAAAGATCTGAATGTAATTAAATATGTATATTATTAATATTATAATAGTTGTGATTCCAATTATTATTGTTACGTCTGTATATGTATATATGTATATACCTTTATAGCACAATCCTGGCAAACAAGATTAAATCCAAGTTGAAAAGCGTCAAACTGCTTTGCTATAGATGTGTTCAATATAAAGTCAACATACAAATCGACAAACTCTATTATTCATAATAAAAATAAAATAAAATCACCATCATTATTATTATCATGATGTTAAGTAAATTAAAACTTTTTTTATATACATACCTTGGCGATTTTCATTTGTTACCAAAATAGAACTGCCATTAGGTTTTAAATCAAAGGTTTGTACTTTTCCAAAAGATTCAAGATCCACTTGAAAATGATGATCAAATTCCTCAGTGCAACTATTTAATAAATGTTCTAAACCATGCCCAAGTCCCTACAGTTATCATATATACATATTAATAAGATTATATTTAACTTTTATTTTTTTATCTATTTAATTTATTTTTATAATCGTTACCGAATCCAGTTGTTTTAAATCAGATAAATTAACAGGGACATTCATTAATTTTTTATAAACTGCCAAAGGAAAATGAAGATCTAAAATAACACCATTATAAACAGCTAAACCAATTAAAAGACCCAATAACTTGTATTCTCTTATAGTAATGTCATCCAGTATAATATTTGGGTTAAACCAACAGAATCGACTTTCTTCATAAAATGTAAACATTCCTATGTGTATTTAAATTATATATATACAAAAAGATACTTAGCTGATAAATAACCGTATCCATATATATTAATATATATTTGTAAATATGTTTATATATTATTTTTCATAATGATTACCATATTTAGCATCGAATAATTCACGTACCATGAGTTGAAAAAACTCTTTTTGAACACCACCTTCATCTACGCCTTCTTCACCGATGAATTGAATCCGTAATTGTTTTTTAAGGTCATGGATGGATTTTTCTTCTAACTAAATAAAAGTTAAAAATTTAAAAATAAAAAATCATGAGATTAGTATGCTGATTTTAAAATATAAATAAAAAAATTGCATAATGCATAACAGCCACAAAACCTAATATTCTTTTCATTATCTTTAAAAAAAAAATTACCTGTTGCAGAGTATCTTCTATAATATGATCCCTTCGTATTTCTAATACCAAATATGGGCTATTAACACCTATAAGTAAATAAATAAATAGAATGTGAAATAATTTGTTTTTGTTGTGAATATAAAAATCTCAAACCTAAATATATATATATGATACTCACACCTTTTAATTTAATTTATTTATCTTTTTTACCTTGAAATAAAGCTCGGAAAAATGCATCTTGAAGTTCGTGTCGCATCTGATATACACTTTCGATCTTTAAAATGTCAGCTTTTACCACAGGGTTTAATATAAATGAATAATCACAAAATGAGAATCTATAGAATAATACAATATATTAATATGTATATTATAATTATCTATTGTTCAATTTTTATTTATCTATTTCATAAATATAAGCATATATTTACATTACCCTTTATGATCTTTATAATTTGGAAAATCCTCTTTAATTTCTATGTGCTCGTTGACAGCATCATTATAAAATTCAGTATAAGATACAAATTTATGTTTTTCATTCATACGATCTATGTTGTCGATATTAAAATAAAATAAAAATGAATAATAATAGTATCAGTATATAAACATAATTGTATGCCATATATATATATATATATGTGTGTATGTGTATGTGTATGTGTATGTGTATGTGTATGTGTGTCTATAATAAAACTATATATTACAAGTCATAGCTAAACATTTCGTTGCGTCAATCACCATAGTATCTGAATTTGGACTTAAATTTGTTGTTGAAGTTGTTCTTAATAATACTCTAATTTGTACCATATGATGAAAAATGGCTAATAAGGATTTAAATATTGCTTTTGATAATGTGATTGTTGTTGTTGTTGTTGTTTCTGTTGCTGATTGGGTATCTAAGTTTTCTTCTTCTTTTTCTTCTTCTAGCAAATATTGACATAAAATATCTTGTAAATGAGTGCTGATATTAGCAATAAATTCACATATTTCAGTCAACAAATTATTTGGGTATAAAATATCTACATATACTGGACATTGAAATAGTATAATAATGACATTGAGATGGATGACAGTGATTTTTTCCCGTTTATTTCTTATATAATATCGTATTAATTTGCGTACTCTATCAGTAATGCGTTTAAATAAAAATGGTGGACACTATAAATGAAAAAATAATAGTGGAAATAATATTATAAAGTTAATTTTTTAATATATATATATATATATATACAGTATATGCTATTTTATTTTTAGGTTTTACATCCGTTTTTATCAACTGAAAAGCTTTTTGAGCTTGTATTTTATCGACAGGACAATGTATTAAAGATGTTGTTCCCTAATATACAGTTATTGAGAAAGGAAGAGTGAGAGAGTAAGGGAGAGTAAGAGTATATATTAATTAAAAAGCATCTATACGTAAACGTTTCATTATTGTTTGTTATTTCATTTACTTTTAAAAAGCTTCCACTTAATGAACATATATCTCCAAATACATTGAGTAAAACATTTGTTAAAGGTGACCAATCGTCTGTTGTTTCACACTCGTTTCTTAATGATTCAATAGTTGATAAATTGATTCCTTCTATAAAGAAAATATCGAAACACATAAACAAACAAATATATAAAAAAAAGTGAGAAAGGTTTCATATTAAAATAAATCCTTTATATGCTAATATATGTTTATAAAATAGTTTTTTAAAAAAAATTATTATATATATTTCTTTTCTTTTATTATATACCAAATTCTTTCATAGAGTATAGGTAAGTAAAAATAAAAAATAAAAAAAATAAAGGAAAAAGAAAAAGGAAACGAAAACCCGACGAAATAAAAAAAAATGAAAAAAATTGAAACTCAAGTTGGCATATTTAAAATTTTCGCGGAACCTTTTTTTTTTATTATATACCCTTTTCTTTCCTTTCCCATTTTCTTTATTTTATACTTTCTATTTATTTTTTATTTTTCATTACTTCATCTCTTTTATTAGTATATTATTTTTTCAAAAAATAATAATTATAATTGATTCCTTTAATATATCTTTTAATCTTTGGACAAGGTTCATAGATTAATAATGGCTACTTCTGCCGACTTTCAGGATACCAAAGACAGAGCTGCAACTTTATTAACAAAAGGATACGATACATCTCATACATTACATAAAAATCTTATTGTCTCATCTAGCAGGGATTTAAAACAGACCCCACAAACTTTAATGTCAAGTAAGTTTTTAATAAAACAAAATAAATAAATATATAGAAATATATACAGCTACATGATAAAAATAATAAAAAAACTAATAATACTGTATTTTAAATATATATATTATTTTACCACAGACTTGTCGTCAAAGCCAATTTCTTTAGAAAATAAACACAAAGAAGATCAAAATTTACATCCATTATCTGTACATATAAAACGACGCAATTCTTTACAACAAGCATATACAAATAATAATCAAGAACTTACAACTATTCCTGGATATGATGACTTTAATAATGTACAATCTGATCAACATAGCTCAATAAACGATGAGGATTTGTCTACAAGCTCAGCACAACAAATCAAACCTTCTTTACCAAGGTAGTATTAAAAAAAAGAAAAATTGATACGATATATATATATATATATAGCTAGTATTAATAATAATTACATCTATATTATTCCATTTTATATTTATATTTATATTTTATTTTGCATAAATAGAAAAAAATCGAGAGATATATTATCAAAAATTGGACTTCGAAGACAAAGAAGTCATCAACAATTATCAACGACGAATCACACCGCAAAAAATGATACTGAAAGCAGTGATGCAAGTGAAAGTTTATCAGATGATCACCCTCTTACAATCCAATCCCATCTTCATCAACAACAACACCAAGTACAAGATCAAGATCATTCTTTTACTTCTTCTAATCACCCTCATCGACAAAGTTTAGAATCGACAAGGTCTTTTATTCTTCAACCATCTCAACCCCCTCTTCATAATGAAAAATACATAAAAATTAAAACAAAATCAAAATCTCAGCATAAAGCATTATCTAAGCTAATTCTGTCTCAAGTTCTTAACACGGGTAATACATCATCATCATCATCATCATCATCATCATCACCATTACAAAAAAATAATCATGATATAGATAGCCATTCGTATACTACCGATGACCAAAAACAACAACAACAAAATAGTCATCCTAGTAGACCACATCAAGCCATTTGGACAATGAAATTTAGTAAGGACGGAAGATACTTAGCAGCAGGTGGTCAAACTTGTGTATTAAAAGTATGGGAAGTTTTATCTGAAAAAAAGCAAATGAACGATCAATTTAATAATGGAGAATCTATAAAAGTGTTCCATGATAAACCTATTCAAGAATATTATGGTCATAAAGCAGATATTTTAGATATTAGTTGGTCAAAGGTAAAAATTAAATACATATATAATTATGTAAATAAATTAATTATTATTATTACTATAAGTGCTATTAGTGCTTTATATTCAGATTTTATTCTATTTTTATTAATATAAGTATTATTATTTATTAGAATAATTTTTTATTATCAAGTTCCATGGATAAAACCGTTCGGTAATTATATATTTATTAAAATGATATTTCTTGCTCATCTGTTAATTGCAATTACTATTATTATTATTATTTTTAAAAAAATAAATATATAATAGACTATGGCATGTTAGTAAAAAGGAATGTTTATGTGTCTTTGTTCACCTTGATTTTGTTACTGGAATTCAATTTCATCCAAAGGTATTATATTATACCATACATATTGAAAAAATAAAAAGATGTATGAATTATTTAGATTTTAATTATTATTACTATTACTATCTTTATGATTATTTTATTTTTATTTTAAGGATGACAGGTTTTTTTTATCGGGGTCATTGGATAGCAAAGTAAGATTATGGAGCATTATGGAAAAAAAAGTTGCCTTTTGGAACGAAGTACCTAATGAAAATCTGATCACAGCGGTTGGGTTCACTTTGGATGGACGAACAGCATGCGTTGGTTCTTACACTGGGCAGGTTTATTTTTATGAAACGCAAGGTCTTAAATACAATACTCAAATCAATGTTAAAAAAAGAGGTGCAAAAAAGGGAAAAAAGATTACTGGGATTGAAGCCATGCCAAATATGCCACCTGGCGAAGAAAAATTATTAATCACTAGCAATGACTCAAGAATTCGAATGATTAATATGAAAGATAAAAGTTTAATTTATAAATACAAAGGTTTGGAAAATTCAACGATGCAAATCATGGCAACTTTCAGGTAATATATATATATAACAAATACCTTCTAGTACTAATAATAATAACCCACTTTTTATGTTTTATGTTTTATTTTTATTCTGTAGTGATGATGGTCGATATATCATTTGTGGATCAGAAGATAACAATATATACATGTGGCCAACTGGACAAGCAAGCTTTTTCCCTGTTCGTTATTCCATGGATGATAATTTAATACCTATTCGAATGGAAGGTGAAACTAACTCAAATCAACAAACATCAATGAATAATTCTTCCTCTTCACATCATCAGCAGCAACAGCAACAACAGCAATCTCAAGGTTTAACATCATGGTTAAAACGTGGTGATCAAAGAATGAAAGATAAATTACAGCATCATCATGAACATTTTGAAGCGCATAAGTGTGTTGTTACCAATGCTATATTTGCACCTCATAAAACAAGACAGCTATTAGCTATAACTGAAAACGATATCATCTTTAATAACACACCTTTACCCTCTTCCTCTTCCCATTCGCCTTCTTCCTTAATGTATATATCACCCAATGAAGCGAATTCTTCACAAACTTCTGTAACATTACAACAATCTCAACATTATTCTTCTCATATAGAATATGATGGTGATGATAATAATAGTAATAATAGTAATAATAATAATAATAATAATAGCAAAACATCATCATCAAATAGATACTCTACACATAGTCAAGAAAATATTAATAATAACAATACTAATTCTA
This sequence comes from Cunninghamella blakesleeana, assembly GCA_017871115.1. Lineage (NCBI taxonomy): Eukaryota > Fungi > Mucoromycota > Mucoromycetes > Mucorales > Cunninghamellaceae > Cunninghamella > Cunninghamella blakesleeana. The sequence goes on along the minus strand of JAFCIZ010000001.1, from coordinate 2,437,150 downwards.
ACCATACAACTAATTATAATAATGAAAATAATAACGATAAAGCACCTTCCATTGATACATCAACGTCAGCACTTCGTGAAAAATATGATTATCCAGATAGTCAAATCATTGTATCGGCAGATATACATGGAAATATTAATATTTATAGAATGGACTCAGGTGTTTATCATGGTACTTCCTCTTCTTCTGCTTCAGCAAAAAGGAATAGTATGGACTCTATTTCCTTCGGAAACTTTGGTATGTCATATATACGAGCCAGTGATACTTCCGATCAAGAATCATCGCCTGCAACCATTCACCCTACTCCTACAACTTCTCAATCACATCATTTAACAGTACCTTCATCCCATTCTTCATCTCATCAAAAACGCACTTTTGGTTTATTTTCTCATCGATCTAAATAAATAAACAATAATACAAGTATATAAGAGGATAATATTCTTTTTATGTAGCATAATAATAAAACATCCATTGTAATATATATATATTTATATATATATATATTTATATAGATAGATAGATATAAATATGCATAAAATAATATATATATAATTTATTAAAAAATAAAAAAAATAAACAAGTGGTGAAAAATATTAAAATAAATAAATAAATAATACAAGTGATAAAATAATAAACAATAATAACAATAGTGTATAGTTATTTTTTTTTTTTTTCATGTTCTTTAAAAAAAATCATTAACCAAAGTATATAAATAAATATATAATCAACTATGAATGATTTTGCTATTATGTTAATTATATTTTATATTCCAAATTAGAATAATAAAATAATAAAAATTAACAGATTAAAAATAACAATCATTAAAGTTATTAAAATAAAAAGTAAAGTTTCATATAAAATAAGAAGAATAAAAAATAAAATAAAATGAAGTTATATGTATGAGAGGAAGAGAGTACAAAAAAAAGGGGATTTTTTAAGAGCTTTGGATTTTTTGAGCGTTAGCAATTTCTCTAGCCTTCTTTTCGGGATCACTTAAAGCATAAAAGACGATAGTACCCATACCTATCAAAGCAGCAATGACACAAGCAGCCAAAGCACCTTTTGCCTTAGGGGTAAATCCATCAGTAAGTAATGTAATACCACTAGGGGCACCACTAAGATCTAGCCCTTCTTTACCAGCAGCATTACCGGACCAAGGGTTACCACCTGCTGTACAAACATCTTTAAACGATTGAGGTAAAGTCATACGTTGTTGGGCAACATCAGGAGCGACAATAAAAGTAGAAGCTAAACCAGATTCTAAATGCCAATCAATGTGACAATGGAAGAACCATGTACCAGGATTATCGGCACGGAAACGGAGCACAACAAATGTTTCAGAATTAATTAAAATTGTGTCACGGCTCATAGGATTACTAAACCATTCTACTTGAGATCGATCTCCAGTCCATGTACCATTTCCACGTCCAACCATATAAAAAGTATATCCATGCAAATGGAAAGGGTGATTACCAGCATCAAAATTCGTCACTACTACTTCAATAAAATCAAGATGTTTCATTACAAAAGCCATGGATTGAGGACCATACACATCCACATTAGAAGACAAATTACCACCAATGGTTAACATAGTATTTAAGGAAGGAACTTTGGGTTGTAAATAAGGAAGTTCATTAAACATACCACGATTAAAACCATCAGTAGTGACATCAAAATTGAAAGTTAAATTCACAGACATATCAGGTTCAGGAAGGCCAGTAGAATTGATTAATGGAACTAAAGTGAAGTCATCAAAGGGACTATCCATACCAATATCTTGGCTAGGAGCAAAGTTTTGATGATTAGCATTATAATAGATAGGTGCAGTGTAATCTATTTTTTTTTTAAAAAAATAAAAATATATGGGTTAATGAAAAGTATAAAATATAAATATCATGATTATGGCGATATATATATATATATATATAATTAATATCGCTGGCTAATACCACTTACTCAATTGTAAATCATCAGGGATTTGATCGAACATATCAGAAGCAAAATCAGCGTGTAAATAATAATTAAGGTCTGTAGAGTTTTTAGCAGTAACAATAGCAGAAATACGTTGAGCAGCAGTTAAATAAATACTATCTACAGGGGTACGTTGGGTTTCTATACCATCTACTTCAATAATATCCAAAGGATGACCATCAATACTGATATAGAAAGTACTGAAACCAGACATATTAATAAAACGTAATCGATATCGTCTTCCAGGAACAAAAGTAAAGGTAGTATTGGCATTATCATTGATTAAGGCGTGTTGAGGAACAGGCTCAGCACCAGTAGGATTATAGATACTTAAAAAGTCATTCAAATTTTCAGAACTTTGTTTATGATACCAATCTATATATATGTAAAAAAAAATATAGGAAGGGTAGGTAATTGTGAGAAGAGACTATTCATTTACTATTACCTTTATTCTTGTTATTATTATTATTATATATAAATATATTACCTGAAACAGTAACAATAACTTCTTCATCATATTGATAAGTTTCATTTTTGTTATGAAGAATCAAAGGAGCACGTAAACCATCCATGTATTGACCCTATTTAAAAAATAAATGAAAAAAAAAAAATCATATTAGTATTATTTATTATTTAATTGTAATACTGACGATAATATAATAATATAGCAATAAAATGCAACCTACCATATAATGACTATGGATCCAGTAAGTACCATGTTGAGTAATATTGAATTCATAAGTTAACTTGTGATCTGGTGGTATAGCACACTAAATAATGAATTAAAAAAAAATGACAAAGAAAAGGAGTTTAAAAAAATTATATATAAAAGGACATATTTTTTTTTCTTACCTGTGTGACCCCAACAGGCTATAAAGTTTAAAAGAATAACAAATATAAATGTATTAGTGTTAAATAAATAATGATGTGCATATTTATATTTTATTTTATTAAAATTCTTACCCCATCCATCCATACACTACCATTTTGGAACATACCATGGGAGTGAAGAGCAGTAGGAACATCTAATTGATTATGAGCATTAATTACAATAGTATCGCCAATAGTAACATGAAGAGGAGGAGGACTATTTAATAAATATACGTGTGGGGACTATGTTTAAATCATGTGACTTTGGTTTTTTTCATCTTTTATTTTTTTTAAAATAAAAATACTTACGGCCATTTTCCATTTACACCAACTACTCGACGTTCATATAAATTATCAGGATTAGCAGTAGTGTAAGTGATATTCCAATCATATGTTACAATAGCACCAAGAGCTACACCGCTATATAGGAACAATAAACTTAATAAACGCATATTATATGATAAATAGTCGATCAAAAAGTAATAAAAAGAAAAAAAGAAAAAGAGAAAAGAGAAAAAAAAAGAGAAAGAAAAAAAAAGAAATATATATTAAAGTTTAAATCTGAAAAAAAACATTATCTGATAAAGGAACACAAAATGAATGACCCCGAGTCAAACTCCAATTCTGGGCTTTAAAAAAAAGAAAATCAAAAAGATATCAATAAAGAACAAAAAAAATTTTTTTCTTTTTTTGCAACATGTAACAAATCTGATGATTTTTTTTAAAAGATTAAAAATTTTTCATCTCCGCTGATAATATCCATGATCATTGTATAAAATAGCCATTTTTGAATAATTTTATTCAAAAGATCCAATAGATCTGATAAAAAAAAATGGAATTTATAGAACCATTCTTTTTTCATTTTATTTGATCAAAAGTAAATGACGCACCTCCGATAGTAAGGATATTACTATTCCTGGATAATAAAAAAAATTTTTTCTCAATAAAGTTGATTATCAGTCATAAATATAAGCTTATCAGATGGAGAAAATTTACCTATTATAAAATAAAAAGATATATACTTAATAAGAAATAAAATATATAAAAAAATAAGTAATATTTTTATAATCAGATTGTTTGACGGGGTTTAGCATCATTTAGAGAATGTTTATATATAAAAAAATTTTTGACCTCTTTTTTTTTTTTTCCTTCATCCTTTTTTTTAATCATTTTCCCTTTTCCTTTCTTTCTTTCTATTTTTTTTCTCTTTACTTTAATCTATTTTATTTTCCTTTTTCAAAAAAAAAACCATGGCAGCTGAAGATTTATTTAATGTGCCTATCTTTTTTATCCTTTTCCGTGAAACCACTGAAGCAGCCATCATTGTTTCAATTCTTTTATCTTTTCTAAAACAAACTTTTGAAGATGATACTGCAGTTTATAAAAAATTACGAAAGCAAGTCTGGGTTGGTTCTTTGATTGGTTTTATTATTTGTTTAATTATTGGTGGTGCCTTCATTGGCGTTTGGTATACAGTTCTTAATGATATATGGGGTGCAAGTGAAGATATTTGGGAAGGTGTATTTTCATTGATTGCAACCATTATGATTACAGTTATGGGTCTAGCTATGTTAAAAGCCAATGCAATTCAAGAAAAATGGAAATTAAAGTTAGCCAAAGCCATGGAAGCCAGTGGAAAACATGATCATGCAAATAAACGTTCTAAATTTAAAAATTGGTTGAAAAAATATTCCTTTTTTATGTTACCTTTCATTACGGTTTTACGTGAAGGATTAGAAGCTGTTGTCTTTATTGGTGGTGTTTCTTTAAACGTACAAGCTCGCTCTATCCCTATTGCTGTTATTATGGGTATTATTTGCGGTTGTTTGGTTGGTTATATTATTTATCGTGGTGGTTCCATGCTTAAATTACAATGGTTCTTTATCTTTTCTACTATTATTCTTTATTTAGTGGCTGCTGGATTGATGTCAAAAGCTGTTGGCTATTTCGAACAATATTCTTGGAATCAAGTCATTGGTGGAGAAGCTGCTGAAGAAGGTGGTGATGTCATTACTTATAAAGTTACTACTGTAAGTTACTAATAAAAAAAAATAGTTGAATTATAAAAAGATTCATATAGTCTAATTTCATACTTATTTTTTATATATTTTTAACATACCCATTAGTCGGTATTTTATTCCTCGGTAGGCGACCCAGAACAGAAAGAGGTAAGTACCCAAAACACCAAAAAAAAAAAAAAAAGAAAAAGAAAAATAAATTAATTTTACTTTTAATTTTTATTTTATAGGGAGGTAACGGAGGTTATCAAATCTTCAATGCCATCTTAGGTTGGAATAATGTTTGGACAATTGGTACTATTGTTAGTTATTGTCTTTATTGGATTTTGGTTTCTCTTTACTTGGTTTATTCTTACTTTAAACAACGAAGAATCGCTATTCAAAAAGCTAAAAAAGGTGAATATTATATTCCTGATGCTGATAAAGCCTTAGAAGATGCTAGACAATATGTTAATCAAGAAGGCATTATTGTTGGTGCTAATCATGAAGTGGATTCTTCTGATATAGAAAAATCAAAAGTTTAAAAAAATACAATTAATCATTCTTTCAATTTTTTATTATAATATTGTATTATATATTGTATATTAATTACTCTTACTATCACTATTATTTATTTATTATTTATATATTTATGTTTAATCATTCACACGCTCTTTCTCTCCCCACTTTATTTAGTATTATTTTTTTTTATTATTATTTTTATTATTATTATTTTGATCTTACAATAAAAAAAAATATTATACTCTTTAAAGAATCTGATACGTAAACTCTAAAAAAATAAACATAAATCAAATGTACACACGCACAAATAAATAGACTTTTTTTTGATACCATCACAATTGGAGACCAGTTTTTATATTTCATTGTACTTGTTTTTTTATTTTATTCAATTTAAGAATGACGTACTTTAAAAAATGTATATGACTTATTTATATTTATTTATGTATTGATCTCTTTGTTTAACAATGAACAGTAAATTATACACACACACACACATATATATATATATATATCATGTGACTATTTTAAAAATCAAAAAAAAAAAAAAAAAAAAAAAAAAAATTCTCACCATTTGTTTTGATCAAAATATGGACATTTCCATCTAATCTTTACCAAGATCCAAAATATCAAAATTACTCTTTTAGTTGTAATCTTATTCATGTGTAATTATTGTTATCCGATTTATTTAAAAAAAAGAGTTTGTATATTAAAAAAAGGCAAGCATAACTTTAGATTTAATAAAACCATAGCCAATCTATTTATTATTGGTCTCTCACTATCTACTACATCAATGCATAGTTATAATTGTATCGATATATTATCATTATTATTATATTGTAGTTAATAGTTTCAATAACTCTTGAAATAATTCATAAGGGGTGTAAATTTAACAGGGTTTAAACAAAATAACATAAATTGATTGTGATTACTTAGAAACCGTCACTTTGATAAAAAAAAATATTAAACTTAATATGTTGCTTGAATATGACGACTCCAGTTACTTCATATATATTCTGCTTTCAGAATATATAAGTTCACTTGTTTTGTTATCAGCTTTTTTTATGATCAAATATATCTTATCCATGATCCATATATTTCGTTTATTTTCATTATTCCCTATTATATTAGCACAATAGCCAATCTTATTTGATTATCAGGGTCATGAGCAAAACTAGTAAATAATAATAATAATAATAATAATAATAATAATAATAATAATAATAATAATAATAATAATAGTAATATTAATGAAATATATATAGTTTTTAAATAAAATACATTATAATTATTATATATTTATTATATTATAAAATGTTTGATTTTTTATTGCAGTAATGATAAAATAAAAAAAATAAAATCATGATTAAAAAAAAATGTACCTATCGGCTTTTTAACTTAAAACGAACAAAAGAAAATATTTCGATCTCCGAAAATTCCATTTTTGGTTATATGACCCTTTTAAAGATTTTTTTTTTTTCCCCAACGCCACTTTTTTTCTTCCCTTTCACTTTTTTTTAAAAAAACATATTTTATATTTTAATAACAATACTAAATAAATCGTAAAAAAGAAAAATAAAAACAGCTTGCTTGTATTTCTTTATTCCCTATCTCTTTTTTTATATTTTTATTTTGAAATGGCGGCTGAAGATTTATTCAATGTACCTATCTTTTTTATTCTATTTCGTGAAACAACGGAAATAGCTATTATTGTCTCAGTTTTATTATCTTTTTTAAAAAAGGCGTTTCAAGATGATACAGTGGTTTATAAAAAATTAAGAAAACAAGTGTGGATTGGCTCTTTGGTTGGATTTATTATATGTTTATTAATTGGGGGCGCCTTTATAGCAGTATACTACACGGTACTTTCAGACCTGTGGGCAAGTGCAGAACTGCTTTGGGAAGGTGTCTTTTCTTTAATAGCGACTATTATGATTACTGTTATGGGTTTGGCTATGTTAAAAGTAGAAAAAATGCAAGAAAAATGGAAGCTAAAGCTAGCAAAAGCTTTGGAAGCAGATCAACAAAAGAAGGAACAACTAGACAATAAAGAAAAGGTAAAGAAAAGAGAAGCCTTGAAACGCTGGATGCAAAAATATGCCTTCTTTTTATTGCCTTTTTTTACGGTTTTACGTGAAGGATTAGAAGCTGTCGTCTTTATTGGTGGTGTCTCTTTAAATGCTCAAGCTAGATCCATTCCTATTGCTGTTATTATGGGTATTATATGTGGAGCTTTGATTGGATTTATTATTTATCGTGGTGGTTCTATGCTTCATTTAAGATGGTTTTTTATTATATCTACGATTATTCTATATTTGGTCGCTGCCGGTTTGATGTCAAAAGCTGTTGGGTTCTTTGAGCAATATTCTTGGAATAAGGTCATTGGTGGAGAAGCTGCTGAAGAAGGTGGTGATGTGATCCCTTATAAAGTAACCACTGTAAGTACTCTAATTCTTATTATTATTATTTTTTAAAAAAAAAAAAGAGAAATAATAAAAAACGGGCGTTAATAAAAAAATATAAAAGAGAAAGAGAAAGAGAAGGAAAAAGGTAAGACTTATGACCAGGCTAACCTCATCTTTTATTTTATTTTTTTGTACTTGTAATGTATCAAAGAGTGTTTTACATGTAGACTATGGTAACCCTGAACAGTTTAATGCCTCTACTGGTGGATATCAAATCTTTAACTCCATTTTAGGTTGGAACAATACTTGGACAATTGGCACCATCGTCAGTTATTGTCTTTACTGGATTCTTATCTCACTCTATTTATTGTATTCATTATTTAAACAACGAAGAGCAGCTATTCAAAAAGCGGAAAGAGGTGAATATTACATTTCTAATCCGGATGAAGCTTTAGAAAATGCTAAACACTATATAAATAAAGATGCGATTATTACTGGGGAACATATCACTACTACTGATGAATCAGACATTGAAGCTAACGCCGCTAAAGCTCAAGTTGAAAGAAAAGACTAGATGATATCCTACACTTGTATATTTATTACTACTTATTACATATATATATATATATATTTTTACTATAGTTACTCTTTTACTTTTAATTTACTTCATTTATACATTATTTTTTTTATATATATTAGTATATTTTTTTAAAACTCCTCAGTTATCTGATCGAGTAATAATAAAAAATCAACCGATTTTAACCGACAATATAAATGATGATCTTATGATGATTAGAGTAACACCAAAAGTATGACACGAAAAAAGTTAAAATATAAATATGGGAAAATACTTTTGATCAGATAATTTAGCAATAAGTGATTAATATAAATAACATATAACATATAAATATTTGTATAATATAAAATAAAGAAAGAAAAGAAGAGAAAAGAAGAAAAGAAGAATAAAATCATGTGATTTTTTTATGAAAGTTATTGTTCTTTGTTCAACAACAGATTAAACAAATAAATATACAAGGAAATAAAACTAACTGTTTCATATTTCTTTAAAAAAAAAAGAATGGGGGTTAAAAACTGACAATAAATAAGGTTTTTTGATCAAACAATAATCAATGATATGCTTTTTCAAATAATTAGAATGTGCAAGATCATTTATTATTTTTATTTTTTATTTCATTATTAACAATAGTATTTATATGAAATATACACAAGTACCTTGTATGAAATCAATAGATAAATAATTTAAATCTGATACGAAAGATTAAAATAGATAAAAAAAAATTTTTTTTGTTAAACCCAGCTCAATTTTATTTACTACTATTATCACTATTGTTATTATCAACATAGGCTTTATTAAATGAGCAATAAGTTTTAAATAAAAAAATAAGAGTATTTATACGTTGAAAATTTGGTCTTTTAATTATCATATGTTTTTAATGATTAGCTTATATTTGTTTTTTTTTTTTGTTTTTACCCATATAAGGAAATATCAATCTTTTTATACATTACTGGACGTTATTATTATATGTATTTATATATTACAAAACTGTATATCAAGCTCAGAAGATATATTATCGCCCAATTTTTTTTAGGTCAAAACTGTAGATTTTTATCAAAGGAAATGATAAGAGTCGAATTAAATTGATTATGAGAATACATATGATATGAATAAACCTGAGAAATATAATATATAGCTATTATGAAACTATTTCGACTATAATACAAAATTCAGTATCGATTTTTTTTATCAGCCCATTGGTTAATATTGATTTACAGCATGTATAAAAAACTATTCATTTATAGAGCTTTTTTACTTATTATATTTTTTTCGGCTATGACCATATATACAAGTTTTTTTATTTTTCTGAAACCTTGGCTTTCTATTATAACTGCTTCTCTACACCAATTTTTTTTAAATGAAATTATAGACTAATATCAAGCTACAATACATATAAATACTATTTAATTCTAAGATGTTTTTTTTTTAATGATGATACCCTACACATAGTTCATATAGCTCTTTTTCTATTATAGATATTTCTATTCTGTCATTTGTAACCCAGATTCTTTTTTTTTTTTTATCAGTTGACAGTTGGATATTAAACTACAATATATATAAATAATATTCATTTCTGAAAAAAAAACCTAATTTGATCATTTTTTATCTTGGCGCTACGCAACATCCATTTATTTTTATTATACATTCATTTTGTTATTTTTATCGATTGGAGGTTAAGGGAAGAAAAATTTAGTAAGCATTATGTTTTAAATATACCAGGCGATAGAATAAAACTTGGCCATACATTTTTATTCCATCATCTTTTTTTTCTTTTTTTTACCTGAGGTATTTTTAAAGATTTTTCCATGTACGTAAGTTCCTAATTTGGTATACAAGTATTAATAAAACTTCATTTTATTTACGATAATTGGGTGCAATAAAGAGTATAAGAAAGGGTGTCATTTTTTTTTTAAAAAAATGTTTTTCTTTTTTATTTTCATTCTATCATTAAGGTCTATTCAATATGCGCTTATTAAGTTTGCTATCATTGTTTATTGGGATAACTCTTGGTGAAATAGTAAGATATGACTGGAACCTTACTAGTACAAAAGCTAACCCAGATCAATTATTTGAACGTAAAGTAGTAGGTGTCAATGGGAAATGGCCGTAAGTAACAAAAAAAAAAGAAAGGAAAAGAAAAAAAAGAGATCATACATTTGTATTTATTTATTTATTTTTAATAGACCACCACCTCTTTATGCAACAATAGGTGATACTATATCGATCAATGTTCATAATCAGTTAGATGAACCAGCTTCCCTTCATGCTCATGGTTTATTTCAAAATGGTACTAACTTTATGGATGGAGTAGTTGGGGTCACACAGGTAGATTTTTTTTAAAAATGTATTTATATATGCCTTTTAAAAGCATTTTTTTAAACTCATATTTTTTATCATTACCTAGTGTGCTATACCACCAGATCACAAGTTAACTTATGAATTCAATATTACTCAACATGGTACTTACTGGATCCATAGTCATTATATGGTAGGTTGCATTTTATTGCTATATTATTATATTATCGTCAGTATTACAATTAAATAATAAATAATACTAATATGATTTTTTTATCATTTATTTTTTAAATAGGGTCAATACATGGATGGTTTACGTGCTCCTTTGATTCTTCATAACAAAAATGAAACTTATCAATATGATGAAGAAGTTATTGTTACTGTTTCAGGTAATATATATTTATATAGATATAAGAAATTATATAACTGAACGAAAATAATAGAAATGAGCACCTTTTTCTCAACTACTCTCTCTATTTTTTTTTTTTTTTTTTTTTTTTAAATAATAATAATAATAATAATATTGAATACAATTAGATTGGTATCATAATCAAAGTTCTGAAAACTTAAAGACTTTTTTAAATGTAAATAATACTGAAGGTGTTGAGCCAGTCCCTCAATCTGGTTTAATTAATGATCACGCGGATAGTAATTTTACTTTTGTCCCTGGAAAACAATACCGTTTAAGATTCATTAATATGTCTGGTTTCAGTACTTTCTATATTAGTATCGATGACCACCTTTTGGATATTATTGAAGTAGATGGTGTAGAAACCCAACGTACTCCTGTAGATAGTATTTATTTAACTGCTGCTCAACGTATTTCTGCTATTGTTACTGCTAAAAACTCAACAAAACTTAATTATTATTTACATGCTGATTTAGATCCTGATATGTATGACGACTATCCTAAAGATTTACAATTAAGTAAGTTATAAAATGAAATGAAAAATAGCCATACACATTATCATATTCTTTTTATTTTTTTATTTTTATAGTCTTATATCATAATTTCTCATTTATTTTTTATTTTTGTTTTTATTTTTTTTTAAAAAAAAATAGACTATACTGCACCTATTTATTATAATGCTAAGCATCAACACTTTGCACCTAGTCAAGATATCGGTACGGCTAGTACGTTTGATGATTTTACTTTAGTTCCATTAATCAATTCCACCGGCATTCTTCCCAAACCTGATCGGTCCACTAATTTAACCTTTGATTTTGGTATTACTACGGATGGATTCAATCGTGGCTATTTTAATAACGTTCCATATTTACAACCAAACGTCCCATCATTAAATACTATGTTAACGATTGGTAATAATTATTCTTCCATTGCGGATGTATATGGTCCTCAATCTATGGCGTTTGTATATAAACATCTTGAAGTTGTAGAACTTGCAGTTACAAATTTAGACGATGGTAGTCATCCTTTTCATTTACATGGGTATACATTTTATATGGTAGGTCGTGGGAATGGTACTTGGATGGGAGATGATGATCAATCAAAAATAGAATGGTCCAAAAATCCTATGAGTCGTGATACTATTTTAATTAATGCCAATTCTTTTGTGCTTCTTCGCTTCCGTGCTGATAACCCTGGTGCTTGGTTCTTTCATTGTCATATTGATTGGCATGTGGAATCTGGATTGGCAGCTACTATTATTACAGCCCCTGAGATTGCCGAACAACGTATGTCTTTACCCCAAGCTTTTAAAGATATTTGTATTGCTGGTAATCTTCCTTGGTCTGGTAATGCCGCCGGTAATTTAGGTTTAGATCTGACGGGTGCTCCAAATGGCATTTTTCCAAAAGAAAAAGTATAAAGAGAAAAAATAATAATTGGATTTGTATGCGTAGCTCTTTTTTTTCTTTTTTCTTTTTCTTTTTTGTATATAACTCTGTAAATTAAATTAAATTAAAATAAGCCGTTATATGCTTTTTCAAATAAATATATAGACTAATATTTTTATAAATAATAATAAAAAAACGTCATTTTATTCATGCGCATAATTTGTACATAATAATACATGACATTATTTTACTTTGTATATTGATTCAAGTTGATAAAAAAATAAAAAGTGAAAGGTATAAATATAAATTGAGTGCACTCGTTTATAATATATTTGTACAAGTAATATCGGGAGTATGCTAATTGAATCATTCCAAAATGATAAAACTAGATGGTCCAAATCGATTGCCTAATTTGGATAATCTTCATTCAAGTGAACCTTCTCTCTCTCGTTATAAATTTTGGTTTTCTCAGCAATGTTTTATAAGTTACAGGTTATTTATAAAAAAGGTTGCATTGAAGAAACAAATGACAGTTTTATATCTTTGATTTTTTACTTTTTTTTTTGTTTATAATGTTGAATTGATATTTTGCCGTTTTGTGCTTTGTTTTTAAATGATTTTTCTTCAAACTAGTACTATTGATGTGAACTTTGTATATGTATTTTTTATAATATAGTTAAAGATAATAGTAATTTTTTTTGATTTATTATATCAAATAAATAACTTTTATATAAAATGATTATTAAAGATATGATACATATCAGAAAAAAGCAAAAAGAGTAATAGTATAATAAGGTTAGTGCATACTGGAGGTTGTTTTTATTAGCGGATTTTAAATTGATATGTTGTCCAATTTTTCTTTTGAGAGTGAAATTTTTGATTTTCGCTTTCCCTTTATATTTTTTTTAAAAAAATAAAAAAAAGAATTATATATGATATACACTTCCAACAATAAGATATAGATATATAAAAAAAAAAAAAAATGAGAAAGCAAGGAAAAGGTACACAGCCAGCTATGAATATTGGTATACCTAATAATGGGATCAGTAGTATCGGGAGGATGCAAAAAATGGTATCTCAAACAGGATTGTATGCAGCAGCAGCCAAACTTTCTTCTTCTGACGACAATAGCAATCAACATGACCAATCGGCTTCAGCTATTATAAATAATATGCCGCCATTACAAAATATTCCTTCTTTACGTACTCGGGTTTCAGGTGCTATTAATGCTTTATCTTTGTCTCCAGATCGAGAAGCAATTGTTGTTGCAGGTCGCGATGGTAATACTTGTTAAAAAAATGTGAGATTAAGAAAAGCATTAAATATCAAGTATTAATTTAATATATATATTTACTTTTAGTACTTAAAATATTTACCATATCTTCGACCCAATTAACGGAATCACTTAATTTAAGGGCTGGAAGTCAAATGAATATCAACTCAAGTAACGATGTAAAATGGGGAAATAATGGTAAGAGCAGTTTTTTTTTTCTTGAAATAAAAAAAAATGATGCAACGTAAAAATACGAATAATAATAATAAAAATATAGAGCCAGGGCTAATTATTATCATTCTATTATTATTTTATTTTCATAGCCACAAAAACAAAAGTAGCAACAGCAGCAACAAATGGTTCAATTATTATTTGGGATATAAATAAAATTGGTCGTAAAACAGGTATATAGATATAGTTTTCTTATATGTATGATTTTATCCTAATTTTTATTGTTGTTATTTTTTTTTTAATATATAGAACGTATTATTTCAGAACATTCAAGAGCTGTAAATAGAATATGTTTTCAACAAGATAACGGTAACATTTTATTAAGTGCTTCTCAAGATGGTACAATGCGATGTTGGGTAATATAGAAAAAACAAATTATTATTATTATTATAGTTCTTTTTTTTTTTTTAAAAAAAAAAATGTATACATATATATATTGGTTTTGTTTTAAATTGCCTTATTTCCTATACGAATGTATGCATTATTTAATAGGATTTACGTGATATGAAAACAGGCGCCAAATTTAAATTTGAAGGAAAATCAGAATCCGTTAGAGACGTGCAGTTTAATCCAATAAATTATCATGATTTTGCAGCCGCATTTGAAACTGGGACAATCCAGGTAACTATATTATTGCTTTAATAAAAAAAATAAATAATAAAAAGGACGAAAGAGTTATATATATATTTTATTTTATTAATGGATATGCAATATTATTTTTATTATTATTATTGCTATTGTTTTATGTATATATAGAAATGGGATATGAGGAATCCAAAAGCTATTTATGATCGTAAAGTCAGCGCTCATAATGGACCATGTTTAACAGTGGACTGGCACCCAACTGGGAGAACAGTAGCTAGTGGAGGAAGAGATAAAACAATTAAAGTGTGGGATATGGGTGCAGATAATAGAAGACCTTTATATACAATGCGTACGATGGCATCAGTATTTCGTGTACAATGGAGACCTGGATATGATGATGAAGTGGCTTCCTGTGCTTTATTAACTGATCAAAGAATTCATATCTGGGATGTAAGAAGACCTAGCATTGCAAAATATGCTTTTGATGAACATGAGTCAACACCAACTGGTAATAATGATAATAATATATACGTATTTATGTATATCAGCTTGTATATGATTTAATTTTTAACATTATTTTTTTTAAAGGTTTTATATGGTATGATTCTGATACTTTGTTCTCAGTTGCCAAAGATAAATATATTATTCGACAAGAAATTCAATCAAGTTATCAAATTGATCAATTGTTACGTCGTAATGCAATCAATTGGAATATTCAAGGTGATGTTTCTTTTGTAGTTGATAAAAGTATTAATGATGACTTTGTTAATAGAAAGTAAGTACTTGCTCTCTCTCTCTCTCTTTTATATATATAAGAAACAAATAATACTATAATGTATATATATAAAATGTATCCATAACTCTATCTGTCCTTTTTATCTATTTATAGAACCACTAAGTCATCCATTACTGTTACAAAGAAAAATAAACGATCTGCAGCCAAATTATTTTCAGTAGAAGAGGTAATCTATTATATATGATATTAATGAAAAATAAATGTATAAATAAATAAAATAGAGCAATTTGCTTAATCTAATTTCATTATTATTACTATTATTTTTTAAAAAAAATAGGCAGTCCAATACATACCTTTACAAAGCAGCGGAATAGTTCATTTACCTTTATTTGATTATGAGACTTTTTCGATTTTTGCCGAAAACTATGAAATATCTAGTGATAATATTATAGGCTCCTGTGAAAAAAATAGTCAGGTAATGAAAATAAACAAATTATAATAGATATATACGAGCGTATATTTATAAAAACACTTATACATTTTTTTTTCTTGTTGATCTGTATTTTTCCAATAATAATAGTTGGCTTGGAAAGTGGGGAATTATCGAACATCACAAACTTGGAAAATAATAGCACTACTATTTCAACAAGAATCGGGAAAAAAGAAAGAAGATAGTAAGTATAATAGTAAGATATATATATAATAGATATAACAGTATCTTGATTTATATTTATTTATTTATTTATTATTTGTTATCTTCTTTTCTAGATCAAATAGATCAGCTAGAAGCACTCATGGCAAATGATTTCCTTGGTGAAAATGTAAGTTTTTTTTTAAAACTTGTAGATTTTTTTTAAAATATAATTAACATTCATTTCATATTTGGAATGATAATAGGATGATGATGATAGTAATGGTAATAGGGATATAGAAGATGATGATATTGAAAATGAAGATGAAGACGGTGACGAAGAGGAAGAAGAAGAGGAAGAAGAAGAGGAAGAGGAAGACGAAAGTGAAGGTGATGACAACGATGATGATGATGAGGAAGAAGAAGATGAAGAAGATGAAAAATATACACAAACAACCAATGCATCCAGCCAAGAATCAATAGGTGGTGAACTCTGGCCAACTTGGAAGCACGATAACTTAGTGATGGATTTGCTTGACTATTATACCGAGCAGGTAATACATTTTAAATAGATATATATATATGAATATCATATTATTGAATATTCACCTTATATATATATACATACAATTCTTGTTTATTTATGAATAGGGAGATGTTCAAATGTGTGTAACAATTTACCTAATTTTAGAAAGATATATACATGTGGATGATTATCGATTGCAAGATTGGTTTAATTCATACATTGGTAAATGAATAAATAATAGCAATAATAAAAAAGAAACAAGTTAATAATTATAATACGTACTCATTTATTGATAAAACATTTATTTGGTAATTTATTATATATTTATAATAGATATGTTACATCGATTCAAACTATGGTCGGCTGCAACTTCTATTATAAAAGCATGCAAGATTCCAAGTATTCAAAATAGAAATCAGGTAAACTAAATAATAATAGCAATAATATATATAATACTAACGATAGTAATCTTTATAATCTAATATTCTATTATTTTTATCATTATTATCTATTGTCATTATTATTTATATTTAGATGGCAACAACTATCAACATTGCTTGTAATAATTGCTTTAAACTAGTATCAGGAACTATTCACGGTGCATGGGCATGTGATAAATGCCATCGATTATTAAATCCTTGTTCTATATGGTAAAAATCAAATATAGAATAGAAAAGTATCAATATTTTATTATGTTGTTGTTATTTTAACCATTATATTAATACATACATATATACATATATATATATATATATATATATTCATTTATGTTTATATATAGTCATCAAATAGTAAAAGGCCTATATGTTTGGTGTCAAGGATGTAACCACGGTGGACATATAGAGCATTTAAGAGAATGGTTTTCCAAAGAAAAACAATGTCCAACAGGATGTAGTCATAATTGTGTATTAAATTTTTTAAATGCTCCACCCATTACAACTAATACTACTACCACTAGTCAATAATTTTTAATTAGGTGTTTTTTTATTTTTCATTGTAAATAGAATGTTCATATATACAATTTTTTATATTTGTAATATATCATTACCATAACCATATTTTTATATTATTATATATTTATATTTATTTATTTATTTATTTATTATTATTACGTAGCTTTATTATATAAAAAGATAAAAATATATAATTACGCGTAACTTATCATATCTTATTCTATGGGGGACAGGTTTACTGAGTTTTTTTTTTTTTTAGCATAATTATAGCATGATTTTTATTCGATTTATATTAAATCAGCTCTTTGTTTATAGTCACCATGAAATAATAAAGATAACTGAGCATTCCGATTAAACGACCCAGATCAATTAGAGTTTTCTTTTTTTTTTTTTAAAAAAAAAAAAACAGGGCTTTTATATACAATGTATGAAATCTAGATACACATATAATGGGGTTATCTTTTTAAAATGCCGAAGTTTTTTTTTTAGTATTAGTCTTTTCTGTTTTATTCTAATAAATTTCTTGAAGCCCTTTTTTTTTTTTGTAGCCCTTGGCAAAAAAAGGTAATAAGTTTCAAAAAAGAGCATTCCCCTTTTCTTCATACCTTCCCCACTCAACCTCCTGAATCTCTGATACGTGTCATTACTATTATCCTGTTATATATAATATATAGTGAATTTTCTATGCATCCTAGGATCTGTTAATATACACGTATATATAACATAAAGAATCATATACAAATTGACAAAATATTTATTATACCAGTATATTTCTTTTTTAAAGACATATATCTTGAATGTTATTTTATATTTTATCTAAATGTCTAAAAATGATTTGAAAAGGTTAGCCTGTTTTTTTAAAAAAAATAATAATAATAATAACGATAAAAAGATGATGATAACTAGGCTTATTGTGAGATCATTTTAATATAAAATAATAATGTAATCTTTTGCAAGATGAATTAGGATAAATGTATTACATAAGGTATTTATTTGCATGTGAAATTAAATAAAATAGTAAATATGATCATATTCACATGGATCTAGCTGGCTATCAAAAATTTTAAAAATGCTTACAATGAAATTATACATATACGTGTTCAACCAGTGACTAATAATGATTATTTTTTTTAACTTGGAATATAAATATAAAATAAAAATATCATTATAAAAAAAAAATATCATTTTATTTATGGTAGTGCTATTTTAATAATAATAATAATTTTATTATTATTATTATTATTATAAGACTATGTTAAATATAAAGAATAATAATAAGAGTCGGATGTAAACCATAATAAGTAACCTATTTTTTACACGTGGAAGAATTTTTAATATAAAAACTGAGATAATAAAAGATTATAATAGTGCGGATCATGTAATTTCTACATATAATTTTTTTTTTTAGAATATCTTGGCCAAAATTGGCCGATCTGGGCGCGGTCCCTTAATTTTTTTTTTTTTACTTTAAATATCGAAATTGAATTTTTTTTACATGTCCCTCTTTCTTTTTAACTTTTTTTTCATATGTATAAAATAAAAATAATAGATACATTATTCTTTTTTATAACCACTACAACCACTACACCAATAGTATTAATAACAAATATGACACGCTGGTTTAATCCTACTCTTATTCATTTATCATCATCAACTTGGATAAATACTACTTCAAGGTTTAAACCACTTTATAAACCTGTTAAACATTATCGTATCATTAAAGAATTAGCTAAAGGATCAACTGGAACTATTTATTTAGCTATCAATGTTTATACAAAAAAATATTATGCTATAAAAGAAATTCATCAAAGTAAATTACAAAAACAATATGGTATGGATTTACTACAAGCCCGCCATCCAAAATATCGTCAACAACAGCAGCAACAGCATAAAGAAGAACATGACAAGGAAAATGGTGTTCAAAAAAGAAGAAAGTTAATTGATTCTACTATGCCTATTCATTCCTCTTTGTTATCCAATTGGTCGGAATCGGAAATATTAAAAATGTTTAATCAACACCAGCATATTATACAATGGATAGATGCTTTTGAAGAAGATGATCATGTTTATTTAGTCATGGAATCTATCAAAGATACTTCTATTTTAATGGATATCAACAGTAGTAGTGATAATAACCAAGTATCGAGTTTTGACGAATCTCTCTATCATTCTATTTTCGTTCAATTAGTCAATACTTTAGAACATGGTAACTATAAACTAAAATGAAATAGTTATAAAAAAAACATGTAATTATATATAGATAAATATTAACATATCCGTCTATTTTTTTTTTTTTTATATTAAATAGTGCATGAAAAAAATATTATTCATGGCGATATCAAACCTGAAAACATCTTGATAACCAAAGAAAAAAATATTAAATTGATTGATTTTGGAAGTGCTATTCAATTCAACAATGATGATGAAAAAGATCAAAAGAAGAATAAAAAAAATCAAAAAAATAATATGATATCTCAGCCAAGAGGTACACCTGCTTTTGCTGCACCAGAAATCTTAATTCCTACTACCCTTCAAGTCTCTTCATCTAATGAAATGAAGAAAAAAGAAGAAGATGAAGAACCAATGACTCTAAAAGAAAAAATGACGGCTTTAGATATTTGGTCTTTAGGTATGACGCTTTATTGTATGATTTATGGCTCCTTGCCTTTCCACTCTACTCAATCTCAATTCCAATTATGCCAAACTTTAAAGTCAATTCATGAAATTCCTTTACCTAAAACTTCACCATCAACTAAAAGAGATATCAATCCCCAACTTTTGGATTTACTTTCTAAAATGTTAAAAATTAATCCTTTGGAAAGAATTCCTTTACATCTTATTCAATCTCACCCCTGGTTTTTACAACATGAAGTTTGATTTTATTACTTTTAAGAAAATAACAGTAATATTCTATCCAATCATATATACTTATTTTATATATACATATATACATATATATACATATATCATCCGCCCCATTTTATATATTTATCCCCTACTCATAGGAAAATGGCTATTTTTTATTATAGTTCCTTCTAATGGATTCTGACCATCTCTTTTTGGTTGATTGTTATTTTTTCCCAAATAATTTTATCTATAGGATAATGAAGGAACCTATTTTTTTTATATTTTATATTGGATGATGAAATATTATTATATTTAACCCCCCCCCAACCCCACCCTCTCCCTTCCCATTACTTTTATATTTTATATTTAATCAATTATGATTATGGTTATTTTATTTATTTATTTTATATTTTATATTTTACGATGATTATATTTTTATGATATTTATTTATGCTCACTTTTTTTTTAATTATGCCCTTTTTATGATTTATATATTCATATCTTAATTAATAAATAACTTCATTATAGAGATATTTTTTTTATGGTTACTTAAAAAAAAACATTTATATGTTGCTTCATTTTTTTTTTTAATTTATAGCATTGGTAATTATAAAAGACGATTAATAGGAATCGAAAAACCCCAACATCAGCTATTAATAAAGGCAACCATATGAAAAGTATTATAAAAGAGAATCTTCAGGGGTCATAGAAAATTAATCGGAAATAATAATCATATATTCTATTAATTTAAGCAAGATTTAGTTATAAATTAATTTCATAATATAATAAAGTAATATATATTTATTAAAACAAAAGTAATCTTTTCCATGAAAAAAATGAGCTCCTGCTAACCAAGAATAAAAATACGTCTGCTAGAAATACAATATAATAATTAATAGTATATATAAATATATATAGTATTAAATAATATTTATCACTATATAAAAAACCCTCAGTAGAAAAATTACAACCCGCTTGAAATATAAAATAACAAAAATGAAGGAAAGCTAATAAAAAAAAACATCAAAATTTGATTCTTAAATAAAATTAAGACAGTGCTATCCATATTTTTGACTAGCCTAATTTTTTTTACATTTCATTTTTTTTAAACTACAATTGATTAGTATTTGTTATGCTTATTATTATTTTATTTTTTAATAGCTTTTCAAATACTAATGATTGCTTTCAATTTCTTATCCATGTTATTTAAGATATACATAATCCTTTTTTTATTTTCAAAATAAAAATAATTTAATAAATAACAATAATAATAATAAAAAACCTATTTAAAAACCTATACTATATACAATATATATATGTTTTTTTTTTCTTTCTTTCTTTTGATTAAAAAAAAAAATAGGGCTATAATAGCCTAATGTACAGCAAAATCGTCAAGTATAATTCTATATATATAGATTTATAACATCACAAAGGAATTTAATGTATATAATATTAAAATAAAAATAAAAATATGGTGATTGTAATAATAATAATAATAATAATAATAATAATAGTAATAATAATAATAAATTAAAAAAAAAAGGATTTTGTTGTTTATACATGACATATGTCGTTCATTCATTCATCCTTTTTTTCTTCATTCTGTTGAATTAAATTATCTACTACTTTTTTAGAGTCCTTTATATTTGTATCTATATTAGTAGGTAAAAGTGATTTTAATATATGTTCAAATTGAGGTAATTCTGGGACATTTACTGGTAAAGTAGGTTGCTGCTGTTGCTGTGAAGTAGTGGTGGTGTTGGTACTAGCTGTTGCTGCTGTCATGGCTGCTGCATACATATTGGCCATCATAGCTACTGCTTGGGGATTTTTTATCCACATAGACATATCCATAGTTGATGAAGAAGAAGATAAGGAAGGGGAAGAGGTAGATGGTGAGGATAAAGTAGAAGAAGAAGGTGGTGATGTGGATGAATTTTGAGTTACTGAAGTTTGGTGGTTAACAGCTTCATTCTCTTTTATACCAGCATTTATATTATTATTTTCTATTGTTTCTTTTTGAATAGTATCTTCATTTGTGCTAATTGGTGATGGTGATGTTGCTATTGTATTATTTTTATCATGTTCAGTTTCGACATTACTATTGTCTAAAGTTGAACTATTTTCATCATTTGAAACAATTGGTGATGGTGACGATGATGGTTGTGTATCTAATTCTTCTATTAACTTTTTATATCCTTGTACATCCATTAATCCAAGTTTTTCTAAACCATCACGTATTTGATTGACTAAAGCAGTACGTTGTTTTGTATTGGCAAGAGAGGGTAGAGCTAATACTTTTTGTAAAAAGGCAACACCATGAATTTGATCTTGTAAAATTTCTTGCAACAAATTAGCATCACTGGCCAATGTATTTAAAAGAAGGTGACTACTTTCTTTATCTTCTTCTTGTTGAATCATTTTATAAACTGTTAACGATCCTAGTTTATGTGTGCATAATTTACCAAGATGAGGTATAAGACGAGGGCAAAGGACACGGTAACGACCTGCGATGTCGGAAGTATCTAATAACCAGATTAATAATAAAGTTCCATTGGCATTGGTGGTTAATAAGACGGCATTTTGCGCAATAGCTCCAGCACAATAAATTTGTTGTTTCTTTGTCACAATAGGGTTTTCTAATATTGCCCGTACAGCGCGAGCACCAAATCTGCCTTGTCCTATTTCCCAACATTTATCTACTATAGCATCGAATATGTATTGATTATGTTCTGGTCCCATTCTAAGGCAGCATTGCACTACATAATTTCCAAATTGATCCAATAAAAGTAATGGTACATAAGGAGCAACATGTTGTCTAATTAATTGAATCTATACAATAAAAATGACAAATATAAAATGAATATATATGTATATATATATATATATATATTATTTCATTGTGATCAAGGCTATATATATTTATACTTTTTTTTTTATATTAGAATAATGATAACAATACTTACTTGACCAGGTGTACTAGCATAATCAATAATTTTTTGAGCGGCCCAAGTTCCATTTTTATGTACACCAATGGCAGCCAAATAAGGAGCAATTCTTTCCAGCATCATATGTTTAGTTGAATCAACACAATGCTCAAATAGTTTTTG
The DNA here is from genome assembly GCA_017871115.1 of Cunninghamella blakesleeana. Classification (NCBI taxonomy): domain Eukaryota; kingdom Fungi; phylum Mucoromycota; class Mucoromycetes; order Mucorales; family Cunninghamellaceae; genus Cunninghamella; species Cunninghamella blakesleeana. The sequence goes on along the minus strand of JAFCIZ010000001.1, from coordinate 2,413,827 downwards.
TACAACAGTATTTCCAATATAATCTATTTTGTTTTAAAAAATAGGTATAAAATAAAAATATTATAAAATTTTTCCTTAATATTATTTTAAAAAACAAAACAAAATAAATAAAAACTTACCACTACATAACTCTACAATTTCATTCATACATTCATGAGCAATGATTTCTATGTCTTGTAATCCTTGACCACTTTCCAAACGTTTACGCATATCACGAAGCCTTAAAGGTTCTAAAATTCTATCAGAGCTCAGCTCTGGTACAGAGGGAATAACTGAATAATAACTAATTGGTATACGATCTTCTTGTTTTCTATCATCAGGATTGGTGCCTAATTGCTGCATTATAAATTGTCTTTCTGCAGTAATAGCGGTATAAAGTGAAGGTTGCGTTAAAGGTTGTTGACCAGAAGCATTCATCATCATGGTTGTCATCATCATAGCTGTAGCCCATTGTGCTGCTTGATATGTATCAATTGGTACATTATTATTGCTATTGCTACCGTTATTATTGTTATTGCTATTGTTATTGTTGCTATTGGTGTTATTGTTTTTGTTTTTGTTATGATTGTTTTTATTATTATTATTGTTGTTGTTATTATGTTGCTGACTATGATTGTTATTATGACTGTTATTATTATTATTGTTATTACTACTATAATTGTAATTAGTCATATGGCTGGTAGAAGTTGGCATCATAGGAGAAATCATTGTTAAGTTTTGCTGTTGTTGGATAATACCTTGTGATACGACTGGGTACCCATGTTGGCCCGGATAAATAGATGTCATATAAGGCTGGGGAGGAGGAGAGCGTTGTTGAAGTGTAGTCTGTTGTTGTTGAGGATAGTAAGAAAAGGGTTGAAGAGGAAGAGGTGGTGGAAGAGGTTGAGGTGATGATGAGTTATTAAATGTAACATAATCTCCATTACTCATTTCTTCGGCTGTAGGTGCTTTTGCAAAGCCAATTCTTACTGTGCCAGTTCCAGGGCCTAATATTTCTTTATTTTGAAGATGTTTTCTTGCCAAAACAGCATCTTCTTGATGTTCAAAATTTATAAATCCACAATTTTTATGGGATAAAACGCGAATAGATTCAATTGGACCAAATGCTTGAAAGATAGCATGTAAAATAGCAGTGTTTATATTTGAAGGAATATTACCAACCCCTAAAAAAGAAAAGGAAAGATAAGAAAAAAAAAAAAAAAGAACATATGCATATATAATTAATAACAAAATTATATATTTCAACCTTTCCCACTCTTTTTTTTTTTTAATTTTATTTTCTATATCTATATCTATTAATTTACATAATGCACGTGTAGGTCCTTGAGCATTTGGACCGGCTTCATTAGTAAGAGCCATAGCCAACGTCACATCCGCTTTGCCATAGCCAACACGAACTGAAGTGCCAGCCAATTTACTTCCAAGCCTTGTTTCCAAATCATTTTTTGCTGCAATAGCGGATTCTACATTTATAAAATTAACAAATCCGCATTCTTTGTCAGATAAAATTCTAGCACTTTCTACTTGGCCATATAATGAGAATTGTTGCATTAAATCGTTTACACTAACAGATGGATTGATATTTCCTAGCCACAATGCACGGGATGGAATTTGAGTTGCTGAAGAGGAAGGTGAATCTAATAAGGCAGATGTGGAAGATGAAACAGAAGGCATCGTATCATCCTATAAATAGAAAAAAATAACAATAAAAAAAAATTAATTAATTAGATAAAATGAATAATTAATATTATTTTTAACATTATCTCGTTCTTTTTCTTTTTTACCATAGGATTTATATCATCTGATAAATTATTTTCGATAAAATCATTTCTACTTGCCATATCTAATAGATTACCGCTTGATCTAGAAATACGCAACGACTGTTGAGAATTTGTTGTAGTATCGGATAAATATTGTTGAGCTAATCTTGAAGAAGTAGAAGATTGTTGTTGTTGAGAAACAGAAGATAAAGTAGGTTGTAAAGAAGACATACCAAAAGGAGAAAACCGAGATAGGTTTGTATTATTGTCGTCGTCCTCAAAATGAGGATCATCCGCCATACCAAGACTAATAGCACGAGGGCGCTGCATAACGCTTGAGCGAGTTTGTGGAGAAAATGGAGAAAAATTTAAAGATAATAAATCGCTAAGCTCATCATTATTTGTAGAAGGCGTACGTGTAGAAACAGTATAGGCTCTATGTCTTTGTTGTATATGTTGAGTAGGTGTTGAAGGTGAGGTTGAAGATATAGCGGCGGTGGTGTTTGATACTGCTACGTTAGAAGTAGTAGCTGTTGTTATATTATTTACACCCGTACTATTATTATTATTATTATTATTATTAATGTTGTTATGATTATTACTATTATTACTGTTGGTATTATCGTCCAAACCTAAAGAAGCCAAAGTGCTTGCAACTGTATCCGAAGCACTTTCTTCCATAATTTGGTAAGGTGAAAAACTAGTTGAATTAAATAATGTAGTACCAAAACCTTGGTTTGTTGTATTATCAGAAGGTAGTGTGACGGAACCAGACCTATGTCTACCACCAGTAGCTGATGAAGAAGGGAGTGATAATTTCGAAGTAATTGAAGAATACATATCAGTATTATTGTTGTTGCTTGTGGTAGTAGTAGTAGTAGTAGTAGTAGTAATATCATTTAAAGGTACGTAAGGGAATACAGTGGAACGTGAAGGCATTGTATCAGCCCTTGGTCTACGTATAGTACTAGGTAATCCAGATACCTGAGAACTATTTGAAAAAGGTGTAGAATTAAGTATTCTTTCAGAAACATCTTCAGGACCCCTATAATAATAATAATAATAATAATAATAAGTTTATAATATCTCTTTTAAAATATATATATTTATCTTTATTTTTTGCATATATACATATACATATATCTATATCTATATATATACCTAATGACAACAGAAGGATTTACATCTTGGCTAGAAGCGTTAGGCAGAAATGAATTATATTTGCGTGAATTTTTTTCTGACGTCCACCTATAGTCCATTCTTCAGTTTTATATTAGAAATAAATAAAACAAAATAAAGTTATACTTTATTTTATTTTTTATAAAAGTAAATTATTCTGTCTTCTCTACTTTACTTTTTTTTTTTTTCTTTTTTTCTTTTCTTTTTTTAAAAAAAAAGAATATTTATAAAGTGAGAGTGAGAAAGAAAAAAAAAAGAGAAAAAAAAAGAGTTAAAGAGAAGAAAAAAAGTGTCGGAGCCTTAAAATTTTTGTAAAGAGAAATTTTTTACCAACCAAAATGGTAAGATTGGGGCCAGTGACGTTTTTTTTTTTCATATATTGTTGAGGCTGCCGTAATATTCTTTTTTTTTGTTTATATTTTATTTCCTAATATGATAAATTTCGATTTTAAGCCATTTAAGATGATCTTCTTTTTTTTAAAATATATATATATTTATATAAAAAATAAAGAGGAAAATGTTTATTATTTATTATATTTATATTTTTATACAAGAGGTAAAAAGATATAAAGCAAAATTAAATCTATATAAATATTTGGTGTTGCACAGATGATTTAATTCAATCTCAATACTATATTCTTTTTTCAGTTGTTTAGTGAATATATTCGATTCTTTGCATTAATCGATCATTTTTTTTTAAAAAACATACCAAGTAAAAAAATGAAAACGAAAGAAGAGAAAAAAAAAAAAAATGATATATAACGATATTAATTCAGGTACCGCAAAGAAAGGTTTTTTTTTTTTACCTATCATAACTCTTTTTTATAATCTTGGCAATTAATTAAGTTCAACTTATATACCCATTTTCACACTATATGACAATATATATACGTATATATCCGCACTTTTCTCTTGGTTCTCCTTTTCCTCCTATTTTAATATACCTTTTTACTATTTTTATTTTTATTTTAGAAAGTAAGAATAAAATTAAAAGAAAGCGGTAATCTTTTTTTTTATTATAAAAAGAAAGAAGAAAAGAATAGTAAAGATCACCATTTATTTAAGTAACGAAAATATTGAAGGATGACCCGAGAAAATGTGGTGATGATAATAATAAAAAAAAAAAAAAAAAAAAAAAAGGCCGGTTAGTTTTTTGTTTATTTTTAATTTACACTAATCATCATTTTCTCTTTCTTGGCAAAAAAAATAATAATAATGCATGAAATCTTTTATACCCTCTCGCTCCAATAAAGACCGCCAAGGTAATAAAAAAAAAATTATGTCGGCGATCTTACCATTTCTTTTCCTTTCTCCTTTTTTACCTTCTTTTTTTGAAATACATATTTAACTTTTTTTTTTAACAATATAGTTTAACTACATATATTTTGCCAAGAAGGGCTTCCTTTTTTTTTTTTTTTCATTTATAAAAACAAGTATTTTTTATTTTAACTCTTTTTCTTTCTTCAATCTCTTTTATCATTTTTTTTTAACATATCACTTATATTTTTATCTTTACAATGGTTAACAACTCTTTTCCTTCACCTCCTTCTTCACCTATACAACCCAAACGTAAGCGAGAATCTTTACCATCTATTATCACTACCACTGCACCATTAAAAAGAACCAAAACCAACACCACTGCTTTAGATATCACCGTTTTAAAAGAATATGTTGAACGAGGAGGATCAATGATGATAGAAAAAAATGGAAAATGTTTATTATGTTGCGCCTGTCAATGTCATTCTATGGAAGCTTTAACCTATTTATTAAAAAAGGAAAACACATCATTATCTATTCAACACGTCTGTCAAAATGATATGACGGTACTCCATTCAGCTGCTTATTATGGATTCATCGACGGATTAAAGTTTCTTTTAAATCAATCATCTAATATTACAAATTACAAAACAAAAAAGGATATGAAAACACCTCTTCATTATGCTATTCAAACAAATCAAATCGACTGTGTGCGCTATTTATTAGAAAAAGGTGCAAGATTGGATTTACCAGATGCTTTGGGCAGATTACCTATTCATATAGCTATCATGAACCGACAATTAGAATGTGTGGCTTTACTTTTAGATTATCAACACCTTAGTAAAAACAACCCTTCTCATACCGATATAATCTGGGGTTCAAAATTCACTTCTTTATCAACTGCTACTCTTTATGAAACACGAAATGCTGTCGAAGATGCCATTATGATCGGTTGCTCTTCTATTTTAAAGTCACTCTTATCCTCTTCTTCCTTTACCATCGATTCCATATCTTCTCCTTCTACATTATTAGATTTAGCTGTACAATGGAATAGAATTGAATGCCTTGAATTACTGATTCAAAAAGGGTATCAAGTCAACGAATTAAAAGAAAAAGACGGAACATCTTCATTATTATTAAAGGCCGTCCAACAAAGAAAAGTTGATATGGTCCAAGTTTTATATAAACATGGCGCAATCAATACTTCCCAACAAGGTTTCAGCCCCTCTTTACTTTATGCCGCCAACCATGGCTTTTTAGAAATGGTCCCTTATTTGATTTCTCGACACACTTCAAATGATTGTATTCAACAAGCTATTATTTTATCCACTCCTCTTAATCTTCGTCAGCCTTTATTATCAGTTATCATTCAAACTCTAAAAAAATATAATACTCCTTCCGGTCTTTTATCCCCCATTTCCCCATTATAGATTTTTTTTATATATTATTCCCTCTTTACTTATTTTTTGTTGTATGTATATATATATATATGTTTTATAATTTTGTTATTATATTTTTATCATTAATTAATTAATTTTTATCATATACCTCATATATTTATTTAATAAATATTTCCAAAAAGTTTGCTTATTATTGTCTATTATTAAAAATTATTATTTGGCTCAAAAAAATTTATTATATTATTCCATGTTTATTAAAAAGATTATATAAAATAGTAGTTTAATGATAATATTAACAGTAATAATATATATAATCTATTATATAAGTAATGAAAGATAATAATAATTAAAAAATATATTGTATAACTGATTAGAAAAGTAAGTGAAGAAATTAAAGTGTTTTTTTTTATTTTTAAACTAATGAATGAAAAAGTTTAAACCCCTTCCATTTTTTTAAAAATATACTACTACGCCTTTCCCTTTTTTTCGCGTTCTTTCCCATTATTATTATTTTTTTCCCTTCAATCTTTTAAATGACTAAATGAGTACTTCTTCAAGTATCAATGCTACTAATAAACCAGTAGTAAAAAGTTCTTTTGGAAATGCTATACTCGTCAATCCTTCCCAACATAAAAATCCAATATTACGAAGCATTCATAATGTAAGATATGAATTTGATGATAGCATCAAATGTGATTATGCTGTTGGCGCAACCACTGGGGTATTATATTTAAGGTAATAGAAGAAAAAGGAAATGGCGAATGTATTTTATTATAAATAGGATATATATATATAACTATAGCGATTTATTTATCCTCATTCTTCTTTTTCCACATAGTTTACGGTACCATCGACTCTATCCTAATTATATCTATGATCGAATGGCGGCTCTAAAAAGAATGTATGTATTAAAAATCTTATTGGTATATGTAGATACAGAGGACCATCAAACAGCTTTAAGGGAATTGAATTTATCAGCCATATCTCATCAATTTACTTTAATGTTAAGCTGGAGTCTTGAGGAAACAGCTCGTTATTTAGAAACTTACAAGGCCTTTGAAACTAAACCAGATGATTTGATCCGTGAAAAAGTTAACACTGGGCCGGTGGACGTCTATACTCAGATGACCGATACTTTGACTAATATACGTGGAATAAATAAAACCGATGTATTAACTTTGATGTCTAATTTTGGTTCCTTTCATGGTATTTCAATGGCTACCTCCGAGCAACTCTCTTTATGTCCTGGGTTAGGTGAATTAAAAGTGAAACGCCTTCAACAAGCTTTTACACAACCTTTTATCATACGTGAACAACAACAACAGCACCTCTAATATATTTTATACAATTATAAGAATGCGAACAGATCAATAATAATAGTAGCCCAACTTCTTATATATATTACTGAAAAAAAAGCTAAATTGAATGTATATATAATATATTTATTTTATTTTATTTTATTTTGGAGGATATATATAATAAAGATATAAGTATAAATTGTAGTATAGTAATAGTAATAACATATAATAAATAAATAAACAAAACATAAATGATATAAAAATACAGATAAAAGTTGAAAAAAAAAAAATGAGAATATCATAATCAAAATAATAAATAAAAAAATAAATAATAAAAAACTATAAAAAATAAAAATAAACATGTATGTATGTTTACTGATTTAAAAATACATTGAAATATATATATATAGAGAGAGAGAAGAGTTATTATTTTTAATGTAACCAAATAATATCATCTTCATTATGTAAGGATTCCAGAGTAAAAGATGAAGACAATCTTGATTGATTTTGATTGTGTCGTTGTTGGAATCTAGAAAAACCTAATCGTTGAGAAGGAGAAATATCTGATTCATTATCATCATTACCATCTTGACTAACAAGCTGAGGATCTAAAGAAGATGAGAAACCCGTTGAAGGAGGAGGAGGAGGTAAAGGAATAGGATAAGTGGAATGAAGCTGCTGTTGTAATTTTTTTAAACTTGATAAAGCGTCCATATTTGCTATTCCATAGTAATGTGAAGACCGTTCATTAGCTTCCAATATATTTTTAGGCTGTTGTTGTTGAGAGTCATTCACTTGTACTTTTTCTTCTACTTCGTCATCATCGTCATCTAATAATGAATCTGTATCAATACAAGTATTTTCATTAATAAAAGAATAACCAACAAATGCTTGATCTAAGGGAACATTTAAATAATCGTCATCATCATCATCGTTTGCTTCACCATGATATTTCTTTTGTTGTTCAGATAAATTGAAAGTTGATATTTGATTATCGTGTGCTGTGTTATTATTATCCAATTCATAAAGATCATCATCTAAATCATCATCAACTTGCTTATTGAATTGACTAAGAGCTGAAAGACGAGGAGATAAATTGACAAAAGCAGGATCAAAATGGCTAACATCTGTTTCTGATTGAATACGAGGAATAAAAGGAGCGGGTAAACGTTTATGATAGACATCATTCCAATTGATATTTGCAAAATAAGGATGATCACGAATTTCGTTTATTCCGTCTAAATCAGGTTCAAAGAAATGAGCACAGCCAATACGTAATCTTGGATCATGTTCCAGTAATCCCAATATAAGATCTTTGGTAAAAGAGTCTAAATGATCAGGAATATCTACAGGATCATTTAAAATCTTTTCATATAATTCATCATCATTTTCATCATAATAAGGCGTTATACCAAGTAACATTTCATAAAAGACCACACCAAGACTCCAAAAATCAACTGCATAAGTGTAACCTTCCTGAATTAATAATTCAGGTGCAATGTATTCAGGTGTGCCACAAAATGTTAAGGTATGATAAGGAAGTAATTCATCATCAGCTACATATTCATCAATTCTACCTTCTTCTTGTTGTCGATCAAAAAGTTTTGAAAAACCAAAATCTGTCAAGACGATATGACCATCGGCTGCCAATAAAATATTTTCAGGTTTTAAATCACTAAAAATAAATACATGAAATAATAATAAAAAGAATGATTAAAAACAATTCCTCCCTTTTTATATTTATGTATATATATATACCACTATTTTTTTATACAACTATTCAATTTATTACTTACCGATAAAGAATACCAAGACGATGTAATTCTTGTAAACCTAAAATGATTTCGGCCATATAAAATTGGGTACGATAAGGTGTAAATTGAGGATGAATACATAATTGAGTAGCTAGGTCACTACCTGGATGATAATCCATTAATAAAAACAATTGATTTGTATTTTGGAATGAATGATGTAGTTTGATTAAAAAGGGATGGTGAACTTGAGATACTTTGGATAAAATATTTCTTTCCATTAAAACATGTTCGATTTCTTTTCTGGCGTTCAATCCTTCTTTACTAATGGCTTTTAAGGCATATAATCTTGATGTTTGATGATGTCTTACTAAAATAACTTTTCCCATGCACCCTTTTCCAAGTACTTTTAAGAATTGAAGGGCATCAAGAGTCATTTTCATTGGTTTTTGTTGCTGTTGTTGTTGTTTTTGATAATGATCTTTCTTTTTATTTTTATTTTTCATGATAATGTTTGAATGCTTTAATATATTTGTTGTTGTTACAGAGGTGGCAGTGGATTTAACTTTATTATTATTATGTTGAAATACATTAGGGAAACTAGTCAGAGTAGTGGGTAAAGTAGAAACTTGATCAAGAGAAGTCGATGAAGAAGGGACTAAATGAGCATTTATATCGGTCGTAGAAACAAGAGTGGTAGGTTCAGATGGTGGTAAAGGGAATAGAGGCGTCCATTTGGTTAAATAATCATCATCAATATATTCATTATCATCATTCATAATGATGGAATTAGAAGGGTTCATATTAAAATCAAAATGACTATTAATATTTGAATTAAGTTCAATATCTGATAAATTTGGTAAAACGGAGTCAATTTGATCATTAAGAATAATCGACGATGAAGAAATAGAAGAGGAAGAGGTGGAAGTTGGTATGATATAATTATGATTATGATGATGATGATGATGGTTATTTGGTATAGAATTTAATGATGATGATGCTGAGTTAGTTTTAGTGGTACGTTTAGAAGAAATAGTAGATTCACCAATAGTAGATAATTTTGTTGAATAGCTATGCTCAATAGTATGTTGTTTTACCATAGAAGATATAGCTACTTTACTTATTTTAATATCTTCTTCACGTTGAGGAGATAAAAAGTCCCTTAAAAGAGAAGATTGGCCAAGAAGAGGATGAAGAGAACATTGTTGTAAATAATCTTCTACCTTTTGACCGTTGGATCGTTTTGGTTTAAATCTGAAAATAAAACGATGTAAATTTAATTTATGAAAAGGATGTTGTAAAGCTGAAGAAGAAGCATCTATTAAAGTAGGAAGAGGTATTCTTGAAGAACCATGATACTTTTTAAAGAGTTGATCAAGTTGATGAATATCAGATATATAACGAACTATGGAAATATGGCTATCTTCATTTTCTATAATAATATTAAATAACTATATATGAAAAAAAAAGGAAAGAGTTAAAAATCGGAATTTTAAAATTTCTTTTTTAAATAGATATGGAATAGTGTGTAAAAAAGCATTGGTTACACATTTAGTGAAAAAGATTTCCTAATGCATCTTTTTTTCAAACATAACACTCTAACCCAACCATAAATACTATTGCCCAACCTTATTTTATATTCACACCCACACGCTCTTATGAAAAAAAAAAAAAGCTCTTTATTTGTTTTTTGTTTATTATTTATTATTATTATACTTACTGTAATAGGCTTTTTCTTATTTTTCTTACTACTATTAACATTGCTATTATTATCTAAGGTTGAAGTGTATTCTATTACAACAATATCAAATTGTTTTGATACTTTTCGCCTTGATTTCGATCTTTTTGATGAAAACATATTCTTTTGTCGAATAAACGATGCTTTTAGTGATAATGTTGATTTTTTTATAGATAACAAATGCATGTTGAATAATTCATGTATATAAAAGCTTTATGTATTTTATTATTCTTTATATAGTATATACGTATATAAATAAATATATAAATATATAATATAATATAATACAAGGAAAGGAGATCAATGAAATGAATTAAAAAATAATAAATAACAATAAATAACAATAATAATAAAAAATAATGAAATGAAATGAAATGAAATGAAAAGAAAAAGAAAGAGAATAAAAAAAAACAAAAACACAAATCCAAAATACGAAATAGCTTCCGAAAAAAAAAAAAAAAAAGAGTTGTTGTTTATGATAAATACAAATTTGGAAATAGAAAGAAAGTTATAAGTGGATATAGTAATTTTCATCTTTTTCTTATGGCTTAAACTTTAAAAAAGTACCGTACAACCTTATATATCTTTCAAAATTTAAAATCCATCAAAATAAATATATAAATAAATAAATAAAAAAGGGGGGGGGTGGAGGGAGAAATAGAGGGAATATGTATAATATCGCATTTACCATGTATGTCTTTTCCGAAAAAGTTTGATCTTGATCCATGCTTTTCACTTTTTTTTTCCCTTTGTATTCATTTTTGACAAATATATATTTCTATTTTATTTTAATTTTTTTATGTTTGACAAAAAATATATATAAAATACTGAATTATAATAATTTTACACCAATAGTTGAATCTTTTTTATAACATTCTATTTGATAAAAGGGCTCCCGTGATGATGATGAATCAGAAAGTAATGTTTTTAATCGATTAGTATAAAGCAAAATAAATGACCAATGATCTTGTAGTGATTTTAATTTTTTTAATAATAATAGCTTCATTTTTTCTTCCTGTTGGCCTTCTTGATGACGATCCTCGATCCATTCACCATCGATTATTACCCATCCAATAAATTGTTGGTGGTGATCATAAAACCATTTTTCTATACCATAAATGAATGTTATTAATTCGTTGTTATCCATTGGCTGAAAATAGTATAATTTGTCACATATAAGATTATCGTTATTTTTAAGTGGTTTCTGAGTTAAATTGATATACAAGACTTTGGTGCTATCTTGGTGTTTAAGTGTGTGTTCGATAAATTGTGATACAATATACGTTTTACCTGTATTAGTTTTCCCATATAATTCGATAGTATCACCATAATATATTCCTTCTAGCTTTTTTCCTTCAGTTGAATAGATTTCTTCGATTTTATTTTCTAAGGCTGGAAAAGGAATACTTGCTTTTTTTTTCTTTTCTATTTGGCATAATACCTACATACCAAAATAATAAAATAATAGAAATAAAACATTACATATATTTATATATATGTTTAGAAGCTATTATAAATCAACTGTTTTTGTGACAATACTGTCTTTTCAATTACTATTATTATAACTTACATGAAGCGCAGAGGTATTTTTAATTCTTTTTACATATTGTTGGAAAAGAGGCATGTCATTTACTTTACATTATATAGCTATATTAAAAAAAAAAGCGAAAGAAAAAAAGACGCACTTTGTATAAATTTTTCAGCCTCACTACAAAAAATACCAGTCGGGTTCTGAAATTTCACTTTAAACCGTAGTAAACGTAAACGGATTAATTTTTCTTGGCTCTTTATTTGCTTAATTTTTTTTTTCCTTCTTTCTTTTTTTCTCTCTTTAAACCACTTTCTTTTTTTTTACAAATTCGTTTTTCTTCCTCTCATTAAATTATCTACAACTATTTTTTTTTTTATTTTAAGAATACCATTTATTTATTTTTATAATGAAATTAGCTCTTATTTCTAGTGCTTTATTTTTAGCAGGTTATGTAACTGCGACACCTATGATTATTCCCCAATCCTTTTCTGAAGGCTATGTCTCTCCTTTATATAGTTCGCCCGAAGCTGATATTTTAACCGATTCTTATATTGTTGTACTTAAAGATAATCTTCATCAAGAAAAAATGGATCAACATAAAAACTCTATTGCTCAATTAGCTGCTAATAGTAATGGTGCTGTCAATTGGTTAAACCAAGAAACTTCAAGTTTTGGTATTCATCGTGTTTATGATTTACCTACTCTTAAAGGTTATTCTGGTAAATTTGATTCGGCTACTTTAAAAGCCATTCGTTCTTCTGATGAAGTAAGTGATAATATTTCACATGTTAAATAATAATGAAAATATTAATAATGATAACAATAAAAGTGTAGTTAATAAAAAGAATATCATCAATATATATTTATTTATTTATATTACATGAAAAAAATATCCATTACGGAAAATTTTCTTATTCAAACCTTTTTTTTTATTGCTTTTTATTATAATTTTTATTTTAGGTTGCTTATGTTGAAAAAGATTCAATTGTTTATGCAAGTGAAACTGAAAGACAAGCTCCATGGGGTCTTGCAAGAATTTCTCACCGTGAGAAATTATCCTTACGCACTTTTAATAAATATACTTATAATGAAAAAACCTCTGGTGATGGAATTAAGGTCTATGTAATTGATACTGGTATTAATACAGAACATGTTGATTTTGAAGGTAAAAATATGAATATATATATATGGCAATAAAAAAAAAACAAAAAGCTAAAGATAATAATGATGATGACGAATAAAAAACTATTTTTCTTGAAAAGGTCGTGCTACATGGGGTGCTACTATTCCAAGAGGTGATCCTGATGAAGATGGAAATGGGTAAGCTGCCAATTTTTGTTTTTTTATTTTAATACTTTATATTTGGTTTATTGTTTATTATTCCTTTCTTACTAAACAATCTTATTTTTTTTTTTCATTTTACAACTTTAGTCATGGTTCCCATTGTGCTGGTACCATTGGTGGTAAAAAATATGGTGTTGCCAAACGTTCTTTACCTGTTGCAGTTAAGGTGTTAAGATCTAACGGATCTGGCTCTACAAGTGATGTCATTGGTGGTATTGAATGGGCAATCAATGACCATTTGAAAGAAAAGAAAGATGCTGAAAAGTCTGGCAAAGTTTATAAAGGTGCTGTAGCTAATGTATGTATTACTTTTATTTATCTATTTTATATTAGAAAAAAAAATGGATACACATATGTAAAGTAATTAACAAACACTATTATTTTTCTTATTTTCAATTCTATTCATCTAGATGAGTTTGGGTGGCGGTGCTTCTCGTTCCTTAGATAATGCTGTTAATGTTGGTGTAGATTCTGGAATTGTATTTGCTGTTGCTGCAGGTAAAAAAAAAAATTTAAAAAAACAATAAAAAAAATGCATAATTCACAATTTAAACTTTTTTTTTAAAAAAAAAATAGGAAATGACAATAAAGACAGCTGTAATTCATCACCAGCTAGAGCTGAAAATCCTATTACTGTTGGTGCTTCAACTATTTCTGATGAAAGAGCTTACTTCTCTAATTATGGCAAGTGTAATGATGTCTTTGCTCCTGTAAATGCTATTTTAATAATAACAATAATAATAATATTAGTAATATAACGTTCAATTATTTTTGTACCAATACTCAATATTTTTTTTTTGTTTTTATATATATGTCATATTTTAGGGACTCAACATTTTATCAGTTTGGAAAGGTAGTAAATACGCAACCAATACTATTTCTGGTACATCTATGGCCTCTCCTCATGTTGCTGGTTTAGCTGCTTACTTATTAAGTGAAACTAAAGATGGAGCCACACCCAAGCAAATTAAAGAAAAAATCATCTCATTGGCAACCAAGGACGTTTTGAAGAATGTTGGTAAAGATTCTCCTAATTTATTAATTTTTAATGGCTATGAAGGTGATTCTGCTAAAGTCAACTTCAAATCTATTTTCAAGGATACTTTTGGTGCTGATTTCAAATAGATTTCTTTTTTCTATTTGTTAATATAATATATTGATCATTTTACTTGCAATAATTTGTTTAATATATATTTTTATTTCCTAAAGAATTTTTAATATAAATAAGAATTTACCTATCAGGAAAAAAATAAATAATACGTAATAATCACAAGTTGTTAAATTATTTATGATATTTGTTCCTTTACAATATTTTTAGCTTTATTTAAAAATTATAGTACTGTCACTCCACATGGAAAAAACAAACAAACACATGACAATCTTTCTGTTAAAAAAAATAGAAATAATATTAAAATGGAAACATATGTATCATCAACTTTGATTTTTTTCTATATTCTCACTTTTGGAAATTTTGTCAATCATTTATCTTCACATTTTCAAATTAGCAAAATAAATTAATGCTACGTAGTATATAATAATATAAAAAAAAAGCATGGCGAAAGGATTTCCAAAAAAAGAAAAAAAATTAGAACGCAAGGTTGATCATCCATTAGTACGACATTATCCCTTTTTTTTTTTTTTTTTTTTTCAAAATCATACATGAGGTTTAGTTGGTTTTATATATAGTAATCAAATGTGGGTCAAAAATTTTTTTTTCAACATGAAAAATCATACGAAATGATATTGTTACGAATATTCATTCATATGTTTTATAACATATGTATTATATTCATTCATGTGTTTTATTACGTATGTATTATATTCATATAATATACGATTTGAAAAAAAAAAAAAGAAAAATCGCTATCGTATTTATACATTTTTAAACCCCTTAAATAAAATGCAGGTAATTTTTTTTATTCCCATTATATGTATTGTATATATATATATATATATAAAGATAAACTTTGGTGAAACAATTGCTTTTACAACATGTCGACCACATTAATTCGAGGATTAAAAAAAAACCTTTTGTATAATAATCTCCCCCAAAATTTCCTTTTTTCTTTTTTTTTTTTTTCAAGCCAATGGTATAAAAAACTGAATTTACTTCGTCAAGTTAGTGGTATACGTAGTTAATATATCAAAATAAGATATTAATTATATGCTAAATAAAGTTTATATGTGAGTGCTTGTGTGAGTTTGTATGTGTACATGTGTTCATTTTGGCTGTATAACTATTTTTATTGTAAATGGTGTAAAAAATATAATGTGCCGTTGCAACTAGAATGATCCTTGCTGAAGATATCATATAAATATATACAACTATCGATTGGTGGTGGTGGTGTCTAAATCTCGAATACTTTTGATAGCTCTGTCTTCCCACATTGATCTCCCTGTTTCTTTGATAGAGTCATTTAAAGCTTGGTCGTTAGGTATTAAGACATTTCGTATCATCACTTTTTGTAATTGGTCCAAATTATTTTCAACTACTCGAACATGTTCTTTAAGCCATTGTTGTGTTGCAAGTGTCGCATGAGATGTTGAATACGTTAATTCTTTGATATATTGATAGGATTTAAGTAAGTCGCCTATTTGCGTTGAGTCTGATCCATAACATATTGATGTCTAATAGTAGTTTAAAAAATAAATAATAAAAGTAAAAATAAAATAAGTTATTTTATAATTATAAAAAAAAATAGTATTATTGATGTTTTCTTTTTTTCTTTTATTTATTTTACTTACAGCATCGTTCCTTAATTTGTCTTTATATAATTCATCATATTCTGCTAAAATGCTGGGTCAAAAAAATAAAATAAATAAAAAATAGGGCGATTAATATAAGCTTTGGATATGATTATTGTTTTATTATAATTATTTCCTTTTTATTCAACCAAGTTTGAAAAGTATTTACCTTTCACACTCTTCTTTTTCTTTCTTTTCTAAAATATTAGGAGTTTCTAACTTTTGTTGAGCAACAAATACAAAGGCATCTTTATCATCTTTCAATTTTTTAAATATCATTGCTGCCTGAGCATAGTCTTTCCTATCCTTTTTACAGCATAAAATATAAAAATCGAATAATCTGATCCATATATCTATAATATATAAGATAGAATAATTATATGCATACATAAAAAAAGTTGATTAATAAATTATATGTATTTATTGTTTTGTTGATGATGTTACTATTAAATACAGAAATTATAGATTTTTACATACCTTTAGTCACCCGAATATGATGTGTTTCCCAAGTTGAGGGCTGTGAACAAAATAAAAAATAAAGTGCATAAATAACCCCAAACTTCATATTATCCAGGTTACTATCAAAGTGATCTTTGTATACAACAAAAAAAATTGTAGATTTAGTAAATGTATATATACTGTCGGTTTTAAAATTATTGAACAGTACCTAACAATGATTGATAGAGTGTATTCATAAAGTTTTCACGGTTTTGTCGTTGTAAGCATACCAAATGAATATAATCAAATTTCAATAAATCCCATATATTATCAAAAGTATCAAAAGTTTGCTCTTTTTGCTATAGTATAAATAAAATAAAAAATATTATTAGTTTTTGACTATTATATCTTGTTTCCTTTCTTCCTTTTTTTTTTAAAAAAAAAGTAATAAAATAAATATACACCATACAGATAAATAGGTTGATAATAAAAGTTCAATATCACTTTGTAAAATATCAAGTGGTACAGCAGTAAATTCATGTGAAATCGTCAAGAGATTAGTTGCATCATATATAGAATATGGGTAAACAGCACCTTTTGTAATCATTATGCAATTGAAATATACAATAAAAGAGGTTAGGAAAAAAAGTGAAAGAGTAGTAAAGGAAAAAAAATTAGAGGTATTTTTATATTAAAAAAGTTGTCACATAAAATGTTTTTTTATTTGAATAAATTCTATTGGAGTTTTTTTTTAATAAAAATGGAAACTTTACAAAAATGATAAGTATATAAATATGTATATATATACTATGTATTAACATTAAAAAAATAAACCTATTGATTGTATATATAAATATATGTTAAAGGATTTTTTTTATGCTGAAGGAGGTGGAGGAGGAGGAGAATTACTATCGGTTGTGTTATTTTGTTGTTGTTGTTCTTGTTGAGCAGCTTGTTGTCTCTTTACTTCTTCTGCTAGTTCTAAATCAAATCTTTCCTTAGCTCTTACTACTTTAGATTGTAAATAAAATGATCCACCCTTTTCCACTTCGTTTGTATTAAATAAGTGTTCGTAATTCTATTAAATAAAATGTGTACAAATAAACGTATAAAACGATTGATTAATATTTTTGTATTTTATACTTATATAATATCTTCTATCACCTTCCCAATTATATATTTATATTTATATTATTATAGGTATACCTTTGTTAATAATGCTGGATCAGCACCTTTTGGAACATTTAAAATTTGACAAGCTTCTTCCAGTGACATGCCTGTTTTACGAGTTAAAGCATCAACAACACCCTCCTTTCCACCTCTAGCAGCAGCAGCGGCTCCACCACCAGCAGCAGCGTCTATATATTAATAAAATGAATAAAGTAAGAATAAATATTATTAATACAGTGTTTTACACTATTATTCATTTATTTGTTTTATTTAATTTTAAAAAAACTTACTAGCAGCAGCTTGTTTATATGCAGCAAAGAAAGCTCGACCTACAACAGTTCCTAATGATACAACAACTTGGGCAATAATTCTAGCTGACTAAAGTATATTTTTATTATTAGTTGATTTAATTATATTCGTATATCCATTATAAATCAACATATATTTTAAGTAGTTATTTTACCATTTTTAATAAAGTATTTTCTGACCTGAAAAAAAGAGAGAAAGAAAGTAAAAAAAAAAACAAATTTTAAAATAAATTTTTCCGAAATCGGAGAGCTGGGTATTAATTTTTGATCAACCAACCACAATAGTTTTAAACACTTTTTTCAACTTGGTGGCCTTAGTTATATACCAAGGCGGCACGCCTTTCTGATATACTTTTTTGCATTAAAAGGATTTTTTTTATAGCTGTTTCTTTTTTAAAAATATATCAATTAAATTAAGCGTATAATTAATATTAATATTGTGTAATAATACCTGAATTAAAATAAAGACAGCTTCGCTTATTTTAGTATATAGCGATAGTTTTAAGTAGAATAATATATACACATATATACAGTCTTTTGATTACTTTTTTATTTTATTTTTTTCTTAATTCATTCAATACCTTTAATCATATTATTAAATAAAATATTAGAAAAATAAAGGATAAATAAAAAAGGAATGAAATTTAAATAATAAAGAAAAAAATAATCTGCTAATAGGAATCCATTGCATCTCTTTAAACAATTATTATAGTAGTACATGTAGTAAGGCACCAGATCTTGTAATCGACACAATTGATATAGAATTAAATAACCTTTCATTGTAACTTACAAATATACCAAATCATCACTGGGTTCACTGGGTTCATATATGACTTTTAAAACTGAAGATCTTCTTCAAAATTGATAAACATTCATATCCATATGACATATTTCTTAATGGGTCTACTCCAGATAAAATCCTTTTCAGTCTATATACATCGCACTGACATGTACAATTTTAGTTTAATACTGGTATAATCCCACCTCTTTACCCACCTCTTTTACTATTAATTCTTCTTTAAATTTTTTGTTCTTGAAGTTTTTATATCATTTATGTTTTCTTTTATCTTGCCATTTTAACATAGTCGATCATATATTAAAACCAATCCAACTCACTACACCTTATTAGTAAATAAATAAATATTAACATGAGATAACTATAAAAAATACAAAAATACAAAAATTCACTTGTATAACTGAATAAGGTAACTCTATAACCCTTTATTTCTCGATTAAACCAACTAGAGAAATCGAAATACTACTGTGGAGAATTGGCACATAGGTTGAATGACATATTTCATTACCAAGAAAATAAATAACTATGAAGAGAAGAATGGAAAGGGTCAACTGTCCAAAGTAAAAATAAAAGAAAGAAAGAAAAAGAGAGAGAGTATAGTATAAAAAAGGCTAACCGCCCTCAATGATCAGTACTTTTATTAGGAGATAAAAAACCAGAGATCTTAAATTAAAAAAGAAGATTAGAACCAAGAAGAAAAAAAAGTAGTATTCCAAAATATCAGAAAAAGAGGTCCAGTAGCTTAACTAAGGAAAATACCAACTTCTCGAATGGAAAGTAAGCTACAATTTTAAAGAATGAAAGACAAACTCCTTGAACTAAAGTAAGTACAATTTGAATAAATACTATATTATTTCAATTTTTTAAAAAAACATGTGATTTACTCTTCGTTTTTTTATATCGTATATATTTATTTCAATTCTACACTAATTTTATCTCTATTTTATTATTATTATCTTTGCCAAGTTGTATGTGAAAGTAGAGATATAGTATGTATATGTATATACATTATCCATTTTTGAAGACTTTTTTTTTTGAAAAAAAATAAAGAATATATTAACACAAAATTCATACATTAAAATTAACTCATGAAGAATACATTATTTTCTTTTTTTTTAAAAAAAAGGCTATATTCAAAAACTATTTGCTGTCCAATAAAATAAAAATAAAATAAAACAAAATAATAATAATAATAATAATAATAATATATATATATATATATAAATACGTATCTATACCTATAAATGGGCGTAGATATAAATTTAACAATACAAAAATAATGGTAATTATAGGGTATAAGATCTACATAAAAAATAAAAACTATCTAAAAAGGATAATAATATATATAAATAATATAAATGTATTTAAATGATACAAGTTCTTAAAGAAAAAAATGTTGCCATCTTTTTTCCCAAAGTTATTCATGTTCTTCAAGATCCTTAAGATAAGCTAGTAAACGTCGTTTATGAATAATACCAAGGAAATGACCATTTGAATGTGTAACGCAAACATAGCGAGCACCTAGTTTTATAAACATTTCCATTAATAATTCCATAGAAGCATTTTGATTGATTGTCAATGGTGCCTAAAAAAAGCGAGAGAAAGGAAGAAAAAGTAAAAGTTTTAGTGATGATGATTAAATAATAATAACAATAAAGTTAATGTATATATATATATATATATATATATATATATATATATATATGTAAAGTTTTAATCATCTTACTTGATCAACATATTGAGATAAATCATTTAATGGACTAATTCCTGTAGCACGCTCATTATCATCAGCCATAGAATTAGGTGGAAGAGGTAAAGAGAAACTATTTGTTTCGGGTGCATCATCTAATTGAATTACATGCTGATTTTGTTGACCTACGTGACGGAAATAACATGGGATTTCATTGATATCTTGATGATTCATAGGTAAGAAACCATTTTCAAAGTTTTTAGTTAATTGATCAATAGCATGCGATAATTCATGAGTAGCAATATAACCTTGTAAGACATTGCCATGGCTAAGAAGTGGGAACCCTCCATCTTCACCATACCCCATTGATGTAATCAAATCCAATTTATGTTTTAAGATACCAACAGTAATAGGTTGGTCTAGATTGATGGTGGAAAGATATTCCGTTAATTCGAGTACAGTCATGGTGTGGACATATTCTTTACGTGCCTCCAAATATGGCAACCCTTTCATATCGATTAAAAGATCATAAATTCCTTCTATAAATATAGCATCTGATATCCATTTGGCAACCTGTTTAATTAAAAAAATTATATAAATATAATTAAATGTAATATTAAAATTAGTATTAAAGTTATTACTTTTATTATAAATATATATATGCTGGTGCTATGGCTTTTAACTATTTACCATTACTGCAATCATGATGGGCTATTATAAAATTACAAATAAAAAAAAAAAGGAAATGAACAAATTAATAAATGATCATTATACAATTTATTATTTTAATACTATGTATTTAATTTTATAACTTACAACGGCATAAGTGACTGAATAAGTAAGTTCAAACATAATAACGACGAGAGATACTAATATTAATAATAATAAAAATAAACAAATATGAATAAAGAAATAAATAAAAAATATTCATATTTATGTTTTTGTTTGTGCATTTTCTTTTTCCTTCTCTGTTATTATATATATATATATATTGTATGGTGTTAATGATAATGATGATTACCTGTTGTTCTTGTGATGCCAGCTAAACAAGCGGCAGCTCCAACCATGGCATAAACACCAGGAATGATACATTCACCACGATTAGCAATATCTTCAGCGCAAGCAGTGAAAGGGTATAAATGAGGGTACGTCAAAGTCAAGTATTGCATAATTAAGCCAATAATTCTTCCTGTGGCGGCGCCAATGATCAAACCAGGTAAAAAGATACCACCAGGTACGGCACATCCAAAAGTAATAACGGTAAGAGCCATTTTAATAATTAATGCAGTTAATAATAAAAATAATAATCGAGGGATTTCTGCTGTCGTTCGTCTAGATATTTAAAATAAACAAATAAACAAATAATTCATCATTAAATTGATGTGGTATGATGATTTTTTCTTTTTCTTTTTTTCCTTTTTTCAACTATCTAATATTTTTTATATTTATAGATACTTACGCACATAACCCTGCATTATCATTTGTAGGTGAACATTCAGAGAATAGATTTGTAACAAATTCATTTAAACTTAATCTATATATTAATAAAAAAAAAAAAAAGAGGGAAAAAAATGCTTAAATACCAATCAACTTTTTTCTTTTTTTCTTTTTTCTCTTTAAATAGTAATAAATAAATTATTTACCTAGCAAATGGATTCCAAAAACAAACGATAGCAGTAATTAACATAATACATAATACTTCGGTAACTGGGTAGTTTTTAAGAAATGATTTTTTTCTAAAATGTTGGAATTTAAGATTGTAATAAGTTACAAATGTACCAAAGAATCCCTATTATTAAAATAAATAAATAAAATAAAAAAATGATCAATTGTTTATTATTAGTACTTTTTCATTTTTTTTTAAAAAAGTAAATAAATAATAAATAATATTTTATATAAATATAGATATATTACCGCAAATGCACCACAAAGTAAAAAGGGGACTAATTCAAAAAGATGATATTCTTTATCATATTCCACTTGATATAGTACAATTTTACCAGTGCCAAAAGGATCAAAAATCTAAGGTGAAATAAAAGGAATATATACCAGTTAATAAATATTTTACATAGTTTATTTTAATAATTATATATCCATTCTAAATTACATACCTTTAATACAGTAGCGGCTACCATAGCGCAACAATAACTACGGATCATTGTTTTAATAGGGAAATAATAGCTGACTTCTTCCAAACTATTATTTAAATAAATAAATATAGATTTATATTTTTAATAAATGAATTATTTAAATATATATGTATGTATATATTTATGTATGTATGTATATTTACATCCATGATTTATTAATTTTATTATTATCACTGTTTATTTTTTTTATATTTTTATAAAAAACTAACCTGAAAAGAACACCACCAATAGGTGCACCAAATGCAACAGAAACACCAGCAGCGGCAGCGGCTGATAAAATTTCTCTTCTTTTACCTAAAAAAGAAAAAATGACATCAGTGAACACAAATCAGGGTCATGGGATAAAAAGCTTAAAAAAGCTTAAAAAAGAATTCAATGATGCTATTTAGTTATATTTGTAATTAATATAAACTTACTTTCATTTTTATTGAATTTTGGGAAAAAACGACAAAAGATATTTCCAACGGAACATGCAAGATGTACAAAAGGTCCTTCTTTACCACAAGTTAAACCAGCAGATGTTGAAAAAATCTGTTTAAAAAGATAAAGATATATAATAAAAAGAAAAAAATTACCATTAACAAACCATCATTCTCGTGTAACATTGTAACTTTTTTATAAACCTTTTTTTTATTTTTTATAAACCTTTTTTATTTTATAACTTACGTTACCAATACTCTTCACAAAAAGAGTTTTAATACCAAGAAACCCTTTAATAACAAAGCCACCCAAGATTACTTTTACTTCAGGGATACCAGACCCAGCACTATAGTAAGCCAATTTTGTTTCTTCTTTTATATTTTTACCACCAAAATAAGGATCTGATGCTAAATGATGTTCTTCAACAGTGTCATGTGTAAAGGAGGCCACTGATGGCGATTTAGAAAATGGTTTTGGATTGGATGGTACTCGAGTAGTGACCTTTTCAGCAGAATATTTTACCATAAGAGAAGCAACCAAAGAAAATAGTAACTATACCAAATAAAAAATAAAAATAAAAATAATAAAAAGGAAATCATGCTTTAAGTCATTTGATAAATATATTATCATATTTTTTTTATATAAATCTTATTATATATATATATATATATATATATATATATTTCTATAATTAATAACTTACACCGATTACAGTATAGGAGAACATTGCTGTATAATAAGTCTCAGATTGCCCTTGAACATCAAATACTTCAGGCCATGTTACCCAATTATTACATACTTCATGTTCTAATAAAAAATAAAAAATGAATTTAAAAATTATTATAGATAAACTATATTTCAATATATATACAAGTAGACAAGCTTTAAAATAAATAAGTACTATATTACCTTCTAAACCCCAACAACAAAACTGCCTGTTATATCTCCAGTTTGATGTACAATAACCTTGTTTTAAATCAGACATCCATTCTTGAACTACATCAATAAACCAAGCGATACAAGCTACCGCAAAACCAATCAAGATAACTAAAAACCATGCCTGGGAGGCATCCTTTGCTTTAATCCATTGACCTCGAATTCCTGTAAGATTTCTTAATTTACGTACACGGACCCCTTCTTTAATACGATCGTGAATCCAATCTATAAATAATAAAAGAGTAAAAATAAAATAATTGATTAGTGAGTTTAAACAAAATAATATAAACATATTTAGGTTTATTATTATTATATGTTATACGTTTTATATATTATTATTATTATTATTATAACTTCTATTACCTATACTTGAATAGGAATCAGTCCATACTCTTACACCAGTATTTTCATTCACGAGATCTTGACGATCTTCATCATAAGAATCTTTACGTTTATTAAAAATATTAAATCTTGGACTCACCACAGGTTGATTAGCAGGTGTTATAAAAGTAGCAGGAGCAGAGTTATTTTCATTATTGTCAAATGAAGGCAATGTTAAAGAGGAAGGTGGTGCTGGAATATTTAAGGTATAATAGTTATTGGCATTGTAACTAGATCTTCTTCTATCTAACAAACTACTACATTCTGTCATATCATTCTTTGGCATTTTTTTTTGTTTAAAAAAAATAGAAATGGTCTATAAAAGAAATGATATATGGAATATTGATAAAAATAATATATTTATACAAGGAAGGAATCAAAAAAAAAAAGAAAGGTAAAGAGAAAGTTGAAAGAGATAAAGAAAAAATTAAAAGATAAAGAAAAGAAAGAGAAAAGAAAGAAAGAGAAAAAATTTAAAAAACTGGGGAAATTTATATACCAATCAAGTGGTTAATTTTTTCTTTATTGGTTAAAACGCCGCAATTGCCAATGCCGACGGCCAAAATTATTTTTTCTGCTATTTTTTTTTTTTTTATCAGCGTCATGATTATGATGATGATTATTCTATATACTTTAATGATTATATTGTTTGTTATTTATTATCTATTATCTCAAACGTTAATATTGCAATGATAAAATAGATTATTTTTAAGGTTAAAGTGCATATTGATTATATTATTTAAATGATTATCAAACAAGAACAATACAACTAATATTCTATAAAAGGAAGTAACCAATAAATAAGAAGATCATCAAGAAAATATTTGAATCACAGTTTAATAGACTTTACTAAATTTGTCCTTTTTTTCAAAAAAAAAAAATCATCTCTTTTTTTTTCTGTTTTTTACCAAGAAATGAAATAAAAAGTAGAAATAAAATAGCAAGGATGAAACCCTGATGACGACTATATTTTTTATTTTATTTTTTTCCCTTGTAGCAGACAGTTTCATATAATTACTAAAAACAGTTTAGGTTTACATAAAAAACAATACTAAAATAAAACGATTTCTAATACAATTCAGTAACAAAAATTTGGTAAATCTTTTTTTTTTTTATCTAAAATAAAAAAACTACCTCCTTGGGTTATCTTTTGAAAGCTCTCGAGATATTGCTTTCATCAAATATCTTTATCGCTATCCTTTTTTAATATTATCATTATCATTCTTTATTTTATTTTTCTTTATCTTGATCAAGATGTTTTATTTATTTATCTTAATTCCTATCAAAGTGAACTGTTTTTAATAATAATAAAAAATAAGATGAATATTTATGTGCACACACGTTTACGACGATGAAATACATGATAATAATAAAAAAAAAAAATAGAGTTAAATAAATAATAAATAAATAAATAATCTTCATTTTCTATAATAACCTAAACTAACAAAAATAATATAAATATGTAAAACGAAACAATTTATTTTATTTTATTAATATATATATATATATATATATATAATTATTAATTGTGTGTATGTTTGGGGAAAAGGAAAGAGTTTAACCTGTTTTTTTTTGAATAAGAAATAAAGTGTTTAAAAAAAAAAATGCATCTTCATATACAATAGAGAGTAATAAAATAAAAAATAAGTATGAAAAAAATAATATAACATACGAAAAAATGATAGTAGTAAAAAAAGGGATTTATCGCTTCTTGGGACCTCTTGGTTTAATATCTTCATCACGAACGGCATGTAAAAAGATTTTATGAGGAGCTGGATTGGCAAATTTATAACCCTAAATTTGTATAAATAAATAAATAAATATATTGATATCGCCACTGTTGTATAAATATTTATCTTTGCTTTTTTATTTTATTTTTACCTTAGTCCAATCGTAACTAACAGCATAAGCAAATATAGTTCCATTACGATTAAATGTTGTGCAAGGGATAGTGCCATTGACATTATTAAAAGCCTTCAAACGTTGTTTAGAATCTTTATCCCAAAAACTGACTGTGCCATCGGCACCAGCTGTAGTGAAAGTTCCATAAGTAGGATGGAAATCAATAGAATTAACCGAGAATACATTTTTAGCTTCATCACGATGACATTTGAATGAAAAGTTTTTACTATAATATGGTAAAATAATAATAAAAGATCAGCATTATTATAATCATCCTATTAACATTATTGTTTTTTTTGAAAAATAAAATTAAAAAGCGCTTTTTTACTTACGATTGTTCTTTATCTTCAATATATTGAATACCCACACGTCCTTCAATAGAACCGACTGCATATCCTTTTCCGCTTGTAAAACACGAAATAGTTCTAGTCTGCCATTTTAATGGTGATGTTGTTTGCTAATGTTGAAAAAAAAAAATAGGGATAAAGAAAAAGAAATGTTCAAAAAATTGTTAAAAATGTATTTTTTCTTCATTCTATGGTATATTTACTGGTATATGTATCATTTCAAATTATTAAGTAATAGTAATAACTTACTTTGAAGATGGTAGTAGGATTATTAAGATCAAAAATACAAATATGCTTATCAGCTGTGCCAACCACTAATAAAGGTCCGAATGAATCCATAGTGTAAACTCTTTCAGGTAATTGTACTGTGCCGATAGGTTGGGGTGATCGTAAATCCCAATATTTTAGAGTTTTATCCCAACTTCCAGTTGCTACAATATTTTGTCCTTGGTCAATAAAATTAACACATTTAATAGGTTCGCTATGTTCGGCAATTTGGCTACTTTGGCCAGTATTTACATCAAATAATCTTCCTGCTTTATCTGCGCCACCTGAAACTAATTTGGTGCCATCCTAAAATTACAATAGCAAATATTAGAATAAAATAAGATCATGATTAGTAAATTATATATAAAAGTGAGGAAGTAAATGATACATCAGCACCCTATTTCTATTCTCTATATTTTTATTATTATTTTAGCAATAAATATAAATCTTTGTTTTATATAAAATTGATTTTACCTTGCTCCATGTGACATCAAGTACTGGACCTTCATGTGAATAAGCTGCTTTAGGAAGAGTGTTGCCAGAAGGTTGAACTTCATATATACGTACCTATACCATTAAAAATCCATTATAATATATTAAAAATCCATTATATTATATTAAAAGTATAAATAAATAAAAACTGAATAATCCTAAAAATTATAATATATATCACTGATTTAAAAAGAGATATATCAAACTCACTTGATTGTCCCATGAAGATACTGCTAAAAAGTCAGCTTGAGGAGAAAAATCCATAGAGGAAATACCATCAGTTGGCGCATTAGCTACCTAGATTCAATAAAAGTAAAGTATAATAATAATAATAATAATAAAGATTTTAGAAAATGATGAATATTATATATAAATATTTTCGATATAAAAAATATACCATTTAATTATGAATTACTGAAAACATTTATTTTATTAATCTTACTTCAAAATCTTTGGGATCCATATTATTTTAATATTTTATTTACAAAGTACGGAAGTAGTGAAATAAAAAAGAGAATAACTAAAAAAATATTTATACGCGAAAAAAAAAATAAATAAATTTATAACGCCGCCACATTTTTTTTACATAACAAACTGCGCCCAAAAAAGTGGATATTTTATGATAAAAAATAGTATATATGATTATGTTAAAAAGAACTAATATGATTATATATATATAATAACATAAGCTATATTAAAAATATCTGGATTGATAAAATAAGGTATGAACAATTTCAAATTAGTAAAAAAATATTATATACCACTTTTTATTTTTAAGCGCATTGGCTGATTTTTTTTTAAAAAATATAATATTTATTAAGAATGAAGATAATATAAATATAATACGCAATATGATAGTAATAATAATTAAATGATTATACATAAAATATATCTTTATATTATATTATTGTAAAATATGATAGTCATTAATATATAATTTTTTTAATAAAAAAAATAAACCAACTGAATGAAATTACGGCAAAAATAACTGAAACTATATTCATCTGTATAAAATATACAGTTATCTATGTAAAAAAATGGAGAAATAAAAAAAAAAAAATTACAGCCACATTGATATAGATTAAGTTTTACATTGAAAACGATTTGACATCATCCTAACCCCGGCTGGATGATTTTTTTTAAATGTACATACATACATATACTTAATATATATATATATATATATATGTATATATATCATGTATGTGTATATGTGTATATATACTTATACATAATAGAAATAGGAAGAAAGAAAGTTCATTTTATTTTATTTTATTTTAAAATAATAAATATTTTAGTAACAATTGGTTTTGAAATATTTTAAATATTATGTAATCCGATTGACTCATATTTTATAATTCGGTTAAGACGTATATATATATATCAAACAAAACAAAAAAAAAGCATGACTGTTTGTTTTTACATGTTAATGGATTTGTTTTTGCTAAGTACCGTAAGACCTGTTAGTATTAATAGTAAATAAATAGATTACTCATGTTTTCTATCATTTTCTAAAAAAAATTAACCGTCTTTCCATTTTTAAAGATTCCTTCCAAAATAGGATTTACTGCGGTGGATATATAATTTTTTTAAAAAAAGAAATAAAATTTTTTTTTCTTTCCTCTTTTCTCTCTCTTTTTTTATACCTTCGTTTCTTTATCAATTAATCCTTTAAATGATAGATTTTCTGAGCCCTTTGGCTCTTTCATCATATCTAGGCACTACAGCTTGTCTCAGTGCTATTGTATTATCTATTCAACGTGGTTACCATCATAGTATTAAACTATCAGAAAACGATAGTGAAGATGTCTTGATAAAATATGATCAGCATCGTGATCCTAACGTACCCTTTGCTGATTCAAATCGTATTCCACGCCTTATTTTTGGCACCTTTGTATTACTTTTATTATCTGTTTATTCCTTATATATTCAAGCTAAAAAGTTTGATCATCAACAAGATTCAATTCATCTAATTTTAGCAGCATCTTTTGTATTGATCACTTGGTTGTATGCATTCACACTCACTTTGATCTCAAGAAAATATCAATTACCAAGTCAATGGGGATTTATTTTGAATGCTCATTTGTGCCTTTTATACTTTGTTGCTTTTTCTATTACCATTAATGATACTTGGTCTTTAATCACTACACATCCTAATATGTCATGGTTAAAAGCATTACCTATTCTTGTACGTTTGATATTGACATTGGATTTATTTTATACAACATTAACAATAAGTAGAGGTGCTCCTTTTATTGATGATAAAGGCAAACCTGTCGCTCCTGTTAATGTATCTTCTATTTGGTCTTATTTTACGTTTAGTTGGATTACGCCTCTTATTCGTTTAGCTTATGGTAAAAAGAAACTGTCAGATGACGATTTGCCTACGTTGACGCCTATCTATCGTGGTCGCAACCTATTTTATATATTTGGTGAACATCGTGGTTCTAAATTATTATATCGTATTTATCGTAGTAATCGTGCTGCCATTATTTTTCAAATTATCTTGGCTGTTGTTACTTCATTCTTTTATTATGCACCTGCTTATTTTATTAATCGTATATTAAATTTAATTCAAGATATTGGTTCTGGAAAAAAGGATGATCATTTACTTGAACATGGTATTATTATTATTGTTGGTCTTGGTCTTTCTATCATCCTTATCAGTCTTGGTACAGCTCAACTTTGGTACTTCTGTAAGAGATAATGATTATTATTATTATTATTATTATTATTATTATTATTATTGTTTATACATATTATAATCATCGTAAACTTACATGTATTTATATATAACTTTAAATAATTAGGTGGATCTTATACTCAAGTACGTATTAAAGCTTTGTTAAATATTGAAATTTATCGTAAAACACTCCGCCGTATGGACACTAATTCAGGTTCTGATGAAAAAAGTGAAGATAAAAATCGATCTGATGATGACGATACTGAAAGCAAAAAAAAGAATGATAAAGACAAGGAAGAAAAAGAAGATGTTAGCTCAAGCACTGGTACTATTGTTAATTTAATGAGTACTGATTCTAATCGTATTTCTGAATTTAGTACATGGTGGTGTTCTGTTATAGCAGGTATGTATAAAGTTATTTATTAATCAGTTTTTATTATTATTATTATTTTAAAAAGAACAATGATAATACTTAAAACAGTTTATTTATTCTATAAATATATATAATTTTTTTTTAATTTTTTTTATTTTCATATAGCTCCTACTGAGTTATTCATTGGCATTTACTTTTTATATAATTTACTTGGTGTATCATGTTTCCTTGGATTGTTAGTTATGGTCATCACTTTACCTGCTAATCACTATAATGCTAAATTATTTGCTAAATCCCAAGATCGTTTGATGGAAGCTCGCGATAAACGCGTTAATTTGATGAATGAAGTTCTTCAAGGTATTCGACAAATTAAATTCTTTGCTTGGGAAAACAATTGGGAAAAACGTGTTATGGAAGCAAGAAAAGTTGAATTGAAGCATTTAAAAATGGGTTATTTGGCAGAATTGGGTTTTAACTTTTTATGGCAAGGGTAATTATAAGAAAATAGTATATATATATATATAAAGAATGGGTGATTAATGAATACTAAAATCATTTTAAAAAAATAAAATAAAATAAATTTATATATATAATGTAGATCTCCAATTTTAGTTACCATTGTATCTTTCTATTCATTCACCAAATTGGAAGGAAAAGAGTTGACCGCTCCTATTGCTTTTACTGCCATCACTGTATTCAATGAGTTACGATTTGCTCTTAATGTTTTACCTGAAGTTTTTATTGAATGGTTACAAGCCTTAATCAGGTAATTATATATATATATATATATATATATATTATTATTATTATTATTATTATTATTATTACTTTATTATTTATATAGGAGTCTTTATTTTAACTCTTATTTGACTTTATTATTCATTAGTATTCGTCGTATTGAACAGTATTTAAATGAACCTGAAGTTGTGGAACCACCTATCGTTAATGTTAATGAACCTGTTATCATTGGTTTCAAAGATGCTACCGTTGGATTCAAATCACCTAAAACTATTTCATCATCCGATTCTGATGATAGAACAGCAACATCTGATGATTCTGAAGGATTTATTTTGAAAGATTTGAACTTGGAATTTCCTAATGAAGCACTTAGCGTTATTTGTGGCCAAACTGGAAGTGGAAAAACATTAATGTTATTGAGTTTATTGGGTGAAGCTGTTGTATTAGAAGGCCAAGCTTTCTGCCCACGTACTGGCGTTGCTGATACTGTCTCTGAAGATTTTAAATTGGATAATCATATTGCTGATGAAGATTGGATTGTAAATCATGCGGTTGCTTATGTTGCACAAACGGCTTGGTTACAAAATGCATCCATTCGTGACAATATCTTATTTGGTTTACCCTACAATGAAAAACGTTATAAAGATACTTTATATGCTTGTAGTTTAGTTAAAGATCTTACTATTCTTGAAGATGGCGATATGACCGAAATTGGTGAAAAAGGTATTACTCTTTCTGGTGGACAAAAAGCTCGTGTTGCTCTAGCTCGTGCTGTCTATTCTCGTGCTAAAAACATTCTTATGGATGATGTCTTATCTGCTGTGGATGCTCATACTGCCAAACACATTTTTACAAAATGTTTAATGGGCCCATTAATGAAAAACCGTACACGCATTCTTATTACTCACCATGTTAAATTATGTCTTGGAGGTGTTTCTTATCTCGTCCATATTCAAAATGGTCGTATCAATTTACTTGGATCACCATCTGATTTAAGAAGTTCCGGTAAATTAGAAACTATTTTAGAAGAAGAAAAAAATCAAGAAATTGCTGATGAAGAGGAAGAAGCTATTGAATCTACTGAAACAAATGAAACAGAAGATACTACCAACGATGATATTAATAAAAAAAATAAATCACCTAGAGTTTTAGTGGAAGAAGAAAGCCGTTCAACGGGTAAAGTTAAAGTAAGATTATATGGCATGTATCTTAAAATGGTCGGTAATCCTTTCTATTGGTTCCTTGCAATTGCTGCTATTCTTGGTACACGTGTATTAGATATTTCTGAATCTTGGTGGATTAAAAAATGGGCCCAATCTTATAATACAGATGTTCATGCTACTGCTTCTATTCATGGTTTCACATCTAAATCTCAACCTTCATTCTCTTACCTTACTTTACCTGTTATGTCACCATCATCAACCAACGACTTTAATATATTAGATGCTGCCAATAAGGATAATAATCTTAATTACTATCTTGGAATTTATGTTTTAATCTCCTTCGCCGATATTATATTGAGCGTAAGTCGTTTTGGTATTATCTATTTTGGTATTTTACGTGCTAGCAGGATATTATATGGCAAATTGCTTCACCGTGTTTTACATGCTCCTTTAAGATTTTTTGATACTACACCTATTGGACGTATTTTAAATCGATTTGCTAAAGACATTGAAACAATTGATTCTACTATTCCAAATGATTTAATTAATTTTATTATTCAATGGGTTATTGTTTTTTCAAGTATCCTTGCCGTCAGTTTTGTCTTACCTGCCTTTGTAATTCCTATGATTGTCATTGCCGTAATTAATATATTTGTTGGTATTATGTTTGTATCTACTTCTCGTGAATTAAGACGTATGGATTCTGTATCACGTTCACCATTGTTTAGTCATTTTACTGAAACAATTGTTGGAATTACTACAATTCGTGCCTTTGGTGCTACACGTCGCTTTTTACAAGAAATGATCACACGTACAGATACTAACAGCCGACCTTATTATTTTGTATGGACTGTAAACCGCTGGGTTAGTATTCGTTATGGATTCACAGGTGCCATCGTTAACGTGGTTGCCTGTGCCATTGTCTTATTAAGTCTTGATTATTTGGATGCTGCTTTAGCTGGTTTCTGTCTTAGTTACGTTTTATTATATAGTGATCAAATGTTTTGGGCCATCAGAAGATATACAAGTTTGGAAATGAGTTTCAATGCTATTGAACGTGTAGTTGAATTTATGGAAATGGATCAAGAAGCTGGTGCTATTACCGACTATCGTCCTCCTCCACAATGGCCAACTGAAGGTGCTATTGAAGTAAAAGACTTGGAAGTCCGTTATGCTGAAGATCTTCCTGCTGTTATTCATAACTTATCCTTCAGCGTGAAACCTCAAGAAAAAATTGGTATTGTAGGTGCAACAGGTAGCGGTAAATCTACTTTGGCTTTAAGCTTTTTCCGATTTGTTGAAGCAAGTAAAGGAAGTATTACTATTGATAACGTTGATATTAGTCGTATTGGTACTGAAGATTTAAGAAGCAATTTAACCATTATTCCTCAAGGTAAAAATATAAATATAAATATAAATTAAATTAAAAATAAATTATATATGATGATGAATTTAAAACTAAAACATATATTTATTTATATTTACATATATATAGATCCTGTATTATTCTCTGGTAGTTTACGCTCTAATATGGATCCATTCGATCAATTTGCTGATGATGAAATCTTCACAGCACTTAAACGTGTCCATTTAATTCCTACAGATGATGATGCTTTTGAAGTATCAGAAGAAGTTCAAGTGAATGAAAATGTATTTAAAGATCTTAATTCTAACGTAACAGAAGGTGGAAAGAACTTCTCAAATGGTCAACGCCAACTTATTTGCCTTGCAAGAGCTTTATTGAAAAGAAGTAAGGTTGTACTAATGGATGAAGCTACTGCTAGTGTTGATTTTGATACTGATAAATTAATTCAAAAGAATATCTCAACTGAATTCTCTGACTCAACTATCCTTACAATCGCTCACAGGGTTAGTTATTTTTTTTTTTTTATGTTGATAATTTATTAGTTTATAGTATGATTTTTATATTTTATATAATTATTTCTTGCTAACTATTTGTTTTTTGTTTTTTTCATTTTAATAGTTGGCAACCATTATTGATTATGATCGTATTATGGTATTACATCATGGTGAACTTTTAGAATTTGACAGGTAAAAATAATAACAAAATAATCATTTATTATTAAAAAAATTAATTTACTTATTTTAATATATTTTATTTTACTTTTATTGAAATATAGTCCTATGAATTTACTCAACAACCCAGATTCTGCTTTCTATAAAATGTGTGTTAAATCTGGTGAATTTGAAAGCTTGTTGGCTGCTGCTTCTCAAAAAGCTTAATGATTCTTAAATATTATTTATTTGCTATATTATTACTTGTTCATAGATATATTATTATTATTTTTTTAAAAAAAAAAGAAAAAATTATAATCAATATGTATATATTTATTGAAAAATAAATTAAAATAAACGAATTAAATGGTTGCAATTTTTTTTAGTATTAGTGTTTCATCATTAATATAAAAGGAAAAGTAAAGTTGCATTATATTTTTATTTTTTTGTTATGTGTTTATGTTGTTCACTTTAAAGTAATTATAATAGCAATAATGGTATGGTAAGTTAGTTTAAAATTATAGCCAACATTACAAATGTATTCAGTAATGCAAACAATAAAAATCATGAAATTGAAATAAGATTGAAAATAATTTTTGTTTAGATTTCTTTTTTTTTTGTTCATTTATGAATAGCACGTTCAAAATCAGATTTATTGTAAAAACCCTTTTATCTCAATTCTTTCATTAATTTTTTATTGTGTTATTTTTTTTTATTAGTATCTTTATTTTATTAATCTCCCATTTATTTATTTTTCATAATACCCACACATATATTATTTTTTAAAAATAAATAATTAAATAAAAATAATGGGCTGAACCCTTTATTTTTAAAGATATTTTTATTATTCATTGCTATTTCAAATAAAGCAAATTTTATTTGACAGTAATTATGTGAACCAACTATATATATATATATATCAGATTAAACTAAAAAAACATATATTTATTTTATATGTGTCTATTGATCTTTGAGGTGTTTCTATATATATAAAAGAAAGTTATGTTCATTTTTTTGAGCTTATAATAGAAGAAAATAGTAATAATAATGGAAGTTATATATATATATATTATTTTCATTTATTAAAAAGTTACTTTAAAAAAAGTAAAAAACATTTTTTATAAAAAATACTTAAAGTAATAAAAATAAAAATAAAAATAAAAAATAAAAACAATAGTGGAGTAATACGGCAATAACTAAGGTTATTTTTTTATACAAAACCATTTTTAAGTTTTTTTATTGTTCTTTTTTTTACATCTCTTTTTTTTATTTTTTATCATTTTCTATTTTTTTATCGTTTTCTATTTTTTATCATTTTCTATTTTTTTTAATTTTTATTTTATTCTTTTACTTTTTACGTTATTTTTTTGTTAATATAAATAAATAAATAAAAACTATACACAATAGGTCCACATAATATATATATCTAGCGACCAAAATGCTTTTTAAAGAATGGATGATGTTCTCTTCCGGATGAATGGCCACCACCTCTACTAGTGAACTGACCACCAGCGTTTCTATTATATTCGAGATAAGCCATATTATCACCACCGGCCAAGGTTTTCGTTGTAGTTGTCTGTCTTCGAACCAATCCATTTTTATTTTTAGCAGCAACACGTTTATCAGTAATCATGCCAACATCATCCGTTATATTCAAATCTTCTTCTTTAAGATCAGTCTATTAGAATTATATCAATCAATATTAATATATATATATATATATATATATATACTTCTATACCTATATAAAATTATTTTTAATATGTCAATGATTATTAATTTTTAGTTTTTACCTCATTAGCTAATAATACGGATTTCAAAAGATCCATTTGTTCCTGATGTGTTTTGAATACCAAATTGGGATCGCTTTCCATCCCTTCTAAATTAGTGATAACTTTAAATGCGTACCCTTGATCAATTAAGAATTGCTGTCGTTTTGTAGAATAATACATTTCTTGTGTATCCCTGGATACTAAGGAATAGAAAAAAGCATTGAACCCTTCATCATTTCTTCTTTTAGCACGCAAAATTCTTCCTAATCGTTGGGCTTCTTGACGACGAGAACCATAATGTGAAGATATTTGGATAAGACAAGTGGCTTCAGGCAAATCAATACTTGTATCCCCGACCTATTTTAATAATAAAAAAATGTTGCGAAATTGAGAAAAAAAAATTGAATAAAAAATAAGAAAATGCGAAAATATATATATACATATATATATATATATATCAAATTCCACTTTTTTTTGAATAATAATAATAATAATAATAATAATAATAATAATATATAAATATATTTAATACTTTTGATAAGAAAATAGTATTCACAGCAGGATTATACTGGAAATTTTGAAGAATACGCATACGTTCTTGTTGACCAGTGCCACCATAGATATATGGTTTTCCTAGTTTTTTGGCATATTCCTATATATAAGAATAATTAACAAAAATACAAAATGAAGATCCATTTTTATCTACACTCTTCCTTTTTTTAAAAAATGAATAAATAATAAATAAAAATAAATAAACCTTACCACAAGAGCAAACACATTATCAGAGAATACAATAATTTTATCGCCACGGCCTTCATGATATTGAATTAAATATTGGCATGCTTGGAATTTTTTAGGATTCATAACATATAATAAAGTTCGTTTACGATTGTTTTCATAAAGATATTCTTTATAGAATTCCGGAGTCATTGGACACCAAACTTCAGCACACTGTAAAGTAAATAACAAATAAATAAATAAAGACGTATATATATCTTTATATTACTTTTAAATAAAATAAAACATGATTAATTACCTGTACGTTAGCAATATGACCTTTATTAGCAAGATCTAACCAATTAGCTTCATAAAGCTTAGGACCAATCAAGAAATTCAAATCATCAATTTTTTCATCTTCGCGGACCAGTGTAGCTAATCATTTCAATATTTTTTTAGAAAAAGAATAAGAAAATGAAGAGGCAATATAATATTAATATTAATATCAATTAATGGAATAATAATAGTTATATATTGTTTATAAGATTTACCTGTAAGTCCAAGTTTAGCATGGGCTGCGATAGTTGTTACGACAGTTCTAAACATATTAGCAGGAACAACATGTACTTCATCCAGTAATAAGAAACCCCATTCACGAGACTCTAAAAAGTCCATCATTTTTTGTGCATCATATGAACGTTTACGTTTATTAGCAACCATAGAGTAAGTAGATATAACAATACCCGAAGCGCCAGAGAACTATGAAAATGATATGGTATGATATACATTAATGTGTTTTTTTATCTTTAATTTTTTTATTTTATATTCTGATATTACCTTTTCTTTGCAATCCGATGTAAATACGGCAATTTGATTTTCTTTAATACTACTCCATTTTAAAAATTCCTGTTTCCATTGCATTACAGATACTCTATATTAATAATATTAACAGCAGTAGTCATAAATACATATGTTTACAAATCAATATGAACTAATAGTACATATATACATTTACATATATATATTATTCTATACAAATAAAACTTACGAAGAAGTACATAGCACTAAGCAACTTTTTTTGATAGTACATGTAGCAGTAATGCCTACTAATGTTTTCCCAGCACCACATGGCAACACAATGATACCTGATCTTGCACGACCATTACCAAACATCTTTGATAGACTTTTTTCTTGATATGGACGGATGGCAGTTGTTGGTTTTAAATCAATTTCTAAATTTGCATTAATTGTATCATTTCTAAAATCATATTCTTCTAACATGGGATAATCTTTATCAGTACATCTTTTTTTTGTAGCCTATTTTTATTTTTTTAACAAAAATAAAATAAAATATATAAATAAGTATATGTGGTATCGTTTAGATTATATATAACCATTTCCAATTCATTATTGTTATTATTATTCAAACTTACCTCTACAAAATCAGGAGCAATTTCAAAAGCATGTACTTTTTGACCTTCAATATCATCATCATCTTCATCATCTTTATCAATCCGAACTACGGCACCAAATAAACGTTCATCTTCTTTTCTACGAGCTTCTGCTTCTTTTTCTTTTTCACTTAATTGTTGCTGATCCTCTGATGTATCCATAGATTCTGTTTCATTTTTAGGTTTGATCCCAGGGATCGTTAAATCTTTACCAGAAGGTTTATTATAAGACATTAATCCTACACCAACAAGATTATTAGGATTATTATTTGTTGCTGTTGGCATAACGCTTGGTGGTCCGCTAACAATTTGATCATTATCATCACGTATAACACGGCCTGGACTAATGACTGGGTCTTTTAAAAGATATTGTAAAATCTCTGCATTGGATGTTTCTACATAATATCGATTGTGTTTTAAAACTAATTTTACTTTCCCATAAGACACCGTACAGGATCGAATAAAATCAATAATGGATTGTGGGACAGGTACTTTGGATAACCGATTTAATACTTCAATAATATCGTCTGTTTCTAGCCCTACTGATACTGCTGCATAGAGTGAGTATGGTGTTAATTTATATTCTTGAATATGTGCAGGTCTATTTAAATATAACAATAAGGATACGAATAACAAATAAATTAATTTATTTATAATAAATATATCCATATGGAGTCTCTCTCTCTTTCTCACTCTATATATATATATATATATATAACGTTACCTACTAACAGGTTCACTAATAGCTACCAAAAAATCTTGAGCTTGTTCTGCAATAGGCGAAAAACCTTCTAAAATGATATGGCCATCTTCAGGACTAATCCATAAAGGTCTTGAATTATGATCTGGTTTAAGTGGTAAATGGGTATAATCTTCCTTTCCAAAAATATGAGAAATAAAGTCACCTTTTCCAGTGGTATCATGATTTGCATTTAAAGTTGAAATATCTAAATTTGCATTTTTTGGAACTGTTAAATATATAAATATAAATATAAATATAGATTTATATATTTGTATTAGTAATAAGTATATATATGATTTCATAGTATTAAAATGATAATAATACTAGATTTTTATTTCATTATCTACTTTTTTTTTTCCTCATGAAATAAATCTCTCTTTACCATGCAATTTTAATTGAACTTGAGCGTCTAATTGAACATCGTCTTCTTCATCGTCGCTTTTAGTTTCTACAAAAAAACAAATCAAACAATATAAGATCAAATATATATATATATATATATATATATATATACATTAAAATATATAAATATACAAGTATTTATATCCAGGTATTTGATCGATGTATATAAATATAGATTATATTTTACCTTCAAGCTTTCGTTTACTCATGTAATATAATTAGGAAAAGAGATATTTTTTAAAGAAAAGAAAGAAAAATGGAAAGAAGAAAGGTGCAACGAAAAAAAAAAAATGCAAAAAAAAATTACTTTTATATTTTGTCACTAGCTGCGCCCCGGTGTTTAAAATAATTTTTCGCTCTTTTTTCAAGTTTTTGAATAAAAAAAATGCAGTTTAGCTCTCTTACTACCACCTAAATGGGCAACATACCTATATAAATATAAATCTTTATATACTTATTTAAGTGTTAGATATAAAGCATTTGTTTAAATAAATTACTATTCCAAAAAATAATTATTGAAAATACTTATCATTATAATGTATAATCATTTATAAATATATACATAGTACGTAAAAAAAATATAAAGTCAATATTTAACTTCAATTAGAATTTTTAAATAAATCGCTAGTAATAAAATTGGCATTATTATATTTTGCATCAATATAATGAATGGTAGTTCCATGAATATCTTGAAATTCCAAGTTAATTGGTTTATTGTGTATAAAAAAAAAGTCAGAGTTTATCTGAATCATTAAATAACTTTAAAAATGATATATTATTTATTTTAAAAATTTCTCAAAATTAAGATAAACGAAAACTCCAAATAATACACATAATATTTTATTTTTATTATGCATATAAAAATAAAGTTATCTTTAACAATTCATGATTTGTATAAACCGTTTAATTTTAATTATATATGTTAAAAGGTATATAAATATTTGTATTTATATTAAATAATGTACATATTTAGTAATTCAATTAACTTTCATTTTAACTGGCTTTAAGATTGCTCACGTATAGTTGATTCTTCACTATTAAATTTTATTAAAAAGTTTAAATTAATGTATTTTATATACTGCTATGTTTATATACCGAGAAGTTAGTCTTTTTTATTTTAATAATAAATAAATAAACAATGATCTCGGTTAATTCTATAAACGATCATCATACTTCTGGTCAAGTGGCAAAAAAAAAATAAGCATACGGAGTTTTAAAAGTATTAGTATGAGAAAAAAAAATTTAAAAGTGGCCGATTTTTATTTTTACTACTTTTTTTCTCTTTTTTTTCTCTTTTGATATATATATTATAAATATAAATATTTACTTTTATATAATTCTGTACATATATATTAAACATAAATATACCAAAATATATACATAAAAAATGTCAGGAGAATCATCAACTTCAAAAGATGGACACTATAATAATAATGAAAGACAGCCTTTATTATTGAAAAGTAATACCGCTTTAGGTGGTACAACTCAACAAAAAGACAAGTTTCCTGCAAAAAGAATTAATGATAATCATTATCAAAGTATATCAGGAGTCAATAATAATAATAGACACTCCCATTTACCAACCACCTCTTCAACTATGGCATCCATAGTATCTTCACCAACAACAACAGTAACAGCAGAAGAACAAGAAGAAGAAAATAATAGAATTGATCAATGTCGTTTTAAACTCTTTGTTGCCTTAATGATCATATTAACGTTTTCTTTCGTCACTTCCTTATCCATATTATTAATAGCACCTGGGTTTGCACAAAAACAACTTGAAGATGGGTTTCAGTTAACATTTACAGAAGCATCCATATTAAATATAACAGATCAGTTACAACAGCACCCATCCACAATAACAACAAATAATAGTAGTGGTAATATTATCACCATGCATGTTCTTGGATCAATTACATTATTAGATAAGGCTTATAGTCTAACTAATAAAATATCTTATTTATTTGGTGATATAAATTTACTAAACACTTCGCTTCAAGTCTATCATCAACCTTTATCATCATCATCATCATCATCATCATCATCATCATCATCA
The DNA here is from genome assembly GCA_017871115.1 of Cunninghamella blakesleeana. Classification (NCBI taxonomy): domain Eukaryota; kingdom Fungi; phylum Mucoromycota; class Mucoromycetes; order Mucorales; family Cunninghamellaceae; genus Cunninghamella; species Cunninghamella blakesleeana. The sequence goes on along the minus strand of JAFCIZ010000001.1, from coordinate 2,372,414 downwards.
TCATCATCATCATCATTACCTATGGGGATTATTCAATTGCCAACCTTAACGCTATCTCAAGATTCCAATGTAACTGAATTTGATTTTATAACACAATTTTTGATACAAGATACAAATGCTTTAATTGAGTTTTGCAAAGATGCATTATCGTCTAAAGTAGTGGGTTGGAAAGTAAAGGGAGATTTACCTATTGGTGTTGGATGGTTACCTTTTAATCAACAATTATCTCTTGATAAAATTATTGAAATTGAAGGTAATAAACAAAAATAAAGAGAAAACAAGATATGAAAAATCAAAAAAAAAAGGGTCATGTGCTTATCATCCTTTTATTTTATTATTTATTTTTTATTTTTAACTTTTTAAGGGATGGACGGATTAAAAAAATCAGAGCTAAAAGATATTGAATTTACTGGTAAGCATGCAGTAGGAGGGATAGGGCTTCAAGGAACGGTAGGGGTTTATAATCCATCCAAAACATTAAGTATGGCAATTGGTGATGTTAATTTTGGCATTTATTTACCTAATGATCAACCACAAGAAGCTAATATTAATATGGATCAAGATGTCATGATAGCGGTGGTTCAGGCAAAAAATACACAATTAATTGGTGAAAAAATGAATTATTTTTCAGTGATGGGACGAACATTAACCTTAAATGATCAAGATCCTCTACAAAGAAGATTAATGGAAACATTTTTAACTCGTTATTTACACGGTAACACATCTATGGTTCATGTTCGTGGTAGTTTATTTGGCCCTGATCAATCAATGTCTACCCTACTATCATTCTTAAATCAATACTTTCCACCAATGACAACAACATCCTCCACTACTTGGTTAGAGAAGGCATTATCCTCTATTACATTAACTTTACCTTTCCCTGGTACCAATCAAACGGATATTATTCGCTCATTAAAGCTCGAACATATTAAAATTGATTATTCTATGGTTTCTCAAACTCCTTTAGTGTCTGGTGAAGCAATTTCCCTTTTACAATTACCTACTGAAATGCAACAAATCTCATTCGATGTTTTAGAAATTGATCCCGATGTTTATCTTTATTTGGATAAAGACTCTTTACGTCCTTTTGCTCAACTGCATCCTAGTCAACCTTGCCCTTCTACTACTATTCAACCTGGTAATGATGATACTATCCCTCTTGGCATGTTTAAAGTCATCTCTATAGTGAAAAAAGCACCCTTTAAAGTTATCCCTGGTCAAGAAAAAGAATACCAAAAATTTTTGGATAAAATATTTGAAGGCCAAGAAAGTACATTTTATTTTAAAGGAAAAGCAAATGCTTTTATTAAAAATGACTTTGGGAAATTGCATGTACGTGATTTGGATTTCAAAGGGGAGTTAAATACAAAAGGTAAAAGAAAAAGAAAATAAAAAAAAAAAAAATAAAGTGAAAACCTACTGATTATATATGGATTTATAGGAATGCAAGGCATGAAATATCCTCCACCAAAAGTAACATCTATGGATATTGTAAAAGGGTATCAAGATGCTTTACAAGTAAAAACAACGTTCATTCTTAACAATCCATCTAATATTGATATGAATCTTGGTGACATTACTTTTTCCATGTTGTACAAAGGTGTTAAGATTGGCAACGTTACTATTGATAATTTGAATTTAAAAAGTGAAAGTAATAACAACTTTGATAGTATCGGATATATCTTTTCTCCTTCTTCTATAACCAGTTCATCTACTATTCTTGAGTTTATTGGAGATTATATATCAGGTAAGTTAAAATATAAATTACAATAAAAATAAATAAATAATATATATATATATATATAGTAGAAAAACGTATATAAATAAATGACACATCGCTCATTGTTTTTTTTTTAAATTTAATTTAAATTTTTTTAGGTGATACTATAAAATTAGAAATATCGGGGCAAAATGCAACCAGATCTAAATACTTGGCACCATTATTAAATCAACTCCATTTTAATATTCAAGTACCTATATTTGATGATCTTCCATTATTGCAACATGTTCAAATGAATTTATTATCCTCCACAGCAGTTATTTGGTTAAGAAATCCGTTTGAATTTATTAATATGAGTATTATAAAAATCAATGCAACAGCTATTTATGAAATGGATTCCATCTTGGGGACTATGTATGCAAACTTTAAAGATGGAGGAAAAGGATGGAAAGGACCTCTTGAATTACCACCTATTGAATGTAATGGCGATGATGATGATGATCAATTTAGAAAAAGAAAGGATAGCTCTACTCTATGTAATGGAGTTACAATCGAAACTCCTCGTATACCTGTCATGTTGAAAAATAAAATCATTACTTGGGAACCCATTTCAAAAGCTTTAGGTGGAAAAATCAAGGTAGCTATTGATAGTATAGTGACGGTGAAAATCGATGACTTTTTATTAGACGGACTTGATTATAAACGAAATAATATTACAGCTATAATTAAAAAATCTTTTTAAATAAAATAATTTTATTTTTCAGGTGAAAATTTAAACTATTTTAATTTTTTTAAATTCAAGTCCGCTCTTATGTATCGAAGATCCAATTTTTTCGAAAGAGAAAAAAAAAAGATTATGAAATGCAATATCATAGAACTTTAATATATATATAATATCAAACTAATGATAAGAAATTAATAAAATATATTATTCCACCAATAAAAGTATAAAATGCTATACAAAAGTGAAAACATGCCAATGAAATATGAAATACAAAATAATAAAACAGAAAAAAAGAATATATAGAGTTTTATTATAATAATAATAATAAAAATTTAGTGCAAATTTGTTGTTACACAAATTTTATAAGATCAACCAATAAAATAAATCATTTAAAATGAAGTATTTTTTTTTTTTATTCTTTCTCTCTCTCTCCTTTTCTCATTCATTCTCCTTTTCTTTTTCTTTTCTTATTTTATATTTTTTATTGTATTTTTTTCTACACCCATTCCTTTCATTATTTTTAACCCTTTTCTTTCATTTATATAAAACTCTTTTGTTCATCTTTATATATAATTATATATAATTATATATATATACATCCATATATTTATATTCATATAATTATATTATAAATTTATAGATTTGTTATTTTATTATACTTTAATTTTGAAGGCAATTCCAAACTCTTTATTTTTGCATATCAAGTTCACCACCACCTTTCAGCCATAACGATCTATTATTAATATTACTAAAACACATATTTAATAACTAATATTTAATATATATAAAAAAGAAAGAAAGGGAACAAAAATAAATAAATCAACTCATAACAAAGAAAACCCCAATACAGCTCCATATATTTTATTATTCTTTTTTATTTTATTTTATCATTATTTAAATATGAAAATACAAACGTTAGCCACCCTTTATTTATTATTAAGTCTTACTTATTCAACTACTCAAGTAGAAGCATGTTTTTTGGGAATGGGAAGTGATTGTGATAAAACAACAACACCTGCACCTACACCAGGACCCACTTCAGGTAATCCATCACCACCTCCTGCAACTACCGCAGATCCTAAACCTACACCTAATCCTTCAAGCAACCCTACAACACCACAACCAACCACTACTCCTGCCAAACCTCCTCCATCATCAAATAACCCAACCCAACCATCAAATACTAATAATCCTAAGCCTACTCCTACCTCAAACGATAATAATAATAAAACACCTTCTCCTTCAGATGATAATAATAATTCTACTACAGATCCATCCGCATCTAATTCGCCAAAAGATGGTGAGCAAAGCAAGGACCAAGGCGGTGGTAGTAGTAATAACGTCGGTGTGATTATTGGTTCTGTTTGTGGATTTTTAGCCGTTTTAGGCCTTGGCTTTGGTTATGCCTTTTTCTCTAAAGCAAGAAGACAAAATCGCAAAAAGACAGCTGGATTCCATGATGAATTTAATACTAATAATTATAACGATTCAAAACCTTCACCTGCTATGGCTTATCAAGATGTATATAATAATAATAATAACACGATACCTTCACCTCAATTACAACAACAACAATACAACAATTATGGTTATTCAACTGCTGCTGCTGCTACTACCGCAGGAGCTGCTGCAACAATGACTTCACCATATCAACAACATCAAGATTATTATGCTTCACCACAAATGACCCATACTACCTATCCTGATACAGCTATGACTGGTGGGGTTGGTTATTATAATACTGCTACATCGGCTCCTTATTACGATCCTAACTATGATCCTAATTATATGTACCAACAACCTCAACAACAATATTATAATGATCCTAATTACATGACCCAACAACAACCTGCTACTGCATATAATAATAATAACAATAATAGTAATAATGGATCAGTATTAGGTGCTCAACCTAATTCTGTAGTAACAACTACTAGTTCTACGGTTTATTCTCCTCCAAATGCTTATGATGAACAAGATCATAAGCAACCTCCTAGACAATTTTAATGATACATATATTTATTTATTATTAAAAAAAATCAAGAAAAATAAATGAATAAATAAATATATATATATATATATATATAATAAAAAAAAAATGAATACCGTACAGTAGAAAAAGCATTTTTTTTTTTTTTTTGATTCTATACATATTTTATTATAGTAGATGACATATTTATTGTTATTCTTTATTATTATTATTATTATCATTATTATTATAATTATTATTATTATTATTTTTATTATTATTATTTACCATTTTATTATTTTATTATTTTTTTAATTAGTATTAGTATATAATATATATATATATATATATATATATATATGTTTTTTATTTTATTTTATTATTTTATTAAAATAGTATCACATTCATTTCTTTCTATTTAAATCATATGATGATATCATTTTTCACACCATTCTCTTTTTTCTTCTTACTTTTCTTTTTTCTCTCTTTAGAAACTGTTGTCATAAAAATGATATGATCATTGCTATTTTTTTTTTTTTTTTTTTTAAATACATAACTAATAAGGTGATTTTTTATTTTTATATCAAAAAAAAGGGAGGGTTAAGGGGATAGATAAATAGATATATAAACTAAAGAATGATAATTATTATCACTTACAAATAGAAAAGAGAGATATATTTATAAACACACACACACGCTTACATATATATATATATATATATATATATATATATAGGAGAATGTAAAAGGGGTAATAAAAAATAATAATAATAATAAAATTGTAAAATAATAGTAATAAAATAGCTATAGATATAATGTAAAGTCACCAACATCATCATGTGTGGATTGAGTTAAATAGCCTTTTTACCTTCCTTTTTAGCACGGAAGGCAGCAATATCTTTATGAACTTCTTCCATCACTTGTTTTCTTAAATTAGGGCGATAACCAACAGCAAATAAAATTTCGAAAAAGACAAAATAAGGTGCTGATACAAGTGCTATTATTATTATTTTAAAAATATAAAAGATTTGTTCCGGGGAATGAGTATATGTATATATATATATATATATATATATAATAAATATTCAATTGTTTCATATCATTCTTTTATAACTATATATTACCTTGGATGAGATTATCTACTAATTTTGGGCTACGTTTTTCGGCAGCACCATGACCAATGAATTGAAAGATCCATGAAGTAATATGTAAACCAATAGCCAATTTTGTAGAATTAGGATTAGTACGTTGGAATTGGGTAGCTGTATAGCACATTAAATAAAGAAATGGTGCATAAAGTGTCTAATAATAATAATAAAAATAATTGATTTTTTTAATCAATTTTTTTTTAAAAAAAGAAAGAATCTGATAAATATTTTCATGCATAATATTAAAAAATTATAATATATATAAAAAAAGCTCCTATTCTTTCTTTTTATATATACTATTCACACAGACCCTTTCTCTCACTCTTAATAATAGTAATTATTATATTAATGATAAATAATAAGTTTTTACTTACAGAAGCAACAGGATCTAATATAGCATAATACATGGTATAAAATGTAACAGTAAAGAAACCAAGATTTGGACCCATAGTTTTTAACCATTTTAAAGAAGTTGGCAAGTTGTTTATATTGATTAGAGCGCCTGTTTTAGCACCTAAAACTAAAGCTATATATATATATATATATTTTACAATATATATTACAATATATGTTACAGTATATATTATTTCTTTTAGTCATCCTATATATTCATTTATTTCCCATATATAATATATTTATTTATTTATCATGTTTTTACCAGTCCAAAATATTGTTGGTACAAATATCATATGTATAATGACATTGGTTTTATTATTATGATGAGATCCGTATTGAACAAGTTGTTTTTTTAAATCAAATATATCTGATTTGGCCATGATAAATATAATAGGTATAAAAAATAATGTGGAGAAGAGAAAAAAAAAAAAAAAAAAGAGAAAAAAAAGGTGTGAAAAAAAAGGATTTTATAAAAAAAATTAAAAATTTCGAGTCCGGAAGTTTTGGTCATTGACTATTATCCAAAAAAGGAACATAAAACGATTTTTATTGTACGAGTTTTTTTTCCTTTTTTATTAACATATTTTATTATATCATACTTATATATTATATTATTATTATATAATACATTTTGATTCTATATATAAAATAAACTATTTTTTTTTTAATATGTCAAAAATAAAAAAATAAAAATAAAAAAAGAGCGGCCATTTAAAAAAAAAACCTTGGCCTTAACCATTTTATTTTTTCCACTTTTTCCCCTTTCTTTCTTTTTTTCTCCTCTTTTACTTTCTTTCCCTTTTTCCTTTAATATCTTAAACTCCTTTTTTTTTTTTTTATTGTCAAGAGTTTCTTATCATAATGGGTAATACTCAATCGCTTGGTAAAAAAATAGATAAAGGGATTGCCTTTTATAAAAAAGTGAAAAAAATAGCTGACGAACAACAACAGCAACAACAGCAACAAGATCATAATAATAATAATAATCAACATCATTCACCTTCTCATAGTAATAGTAATCAACACCACTATACACCATCTCATGACACAAATGATAATCCTGAATATTCACGTTTAAGAAGTTTAGCTCATGAAGAAGCGGAAAAACGGAATGAATGTTATGAGCAAAGTCAAGAAGCTTATCGAAATGGTGACGGTGCTTTAGGTAAAAACAATGTATATGTATATATATATGTATATATATATATATATATCTATATATAATATGTTTTTTAATATCATGTCTATATATATATTTTTTTTTTAAAAAAAAAATAGCTAAAGAATTATCAAATAAAGGACATAGTCATGATAATAAAATGAAACAATATAACCAACAAGCTGCAGATTTGATCTATCGGGGTAAGAAATAAATTAAATTAATTTTAAATATAATAACATTGCAGTAAGAATAGCTTTTAATTGTTATCTTTATTTTTATTAGAAAAAAATCAACATCGACCACCTAATGAAATTGATTTACATGGTTTATTTGTACAAGAAGCAACAGATCGCGTGGATGAAGCTATTAAGTTTTGTAAAAGAGAACATTATGAAAATTTAACAATTATTGTAGGCAAAGGATTACATTCTCCAGGTAAAAATAGAATATATATATATAATAATAATAAAAAAAGGAAATTTAAGGAATAAAATAAAGTGAAATAGAACAAGTGGATTGATATATATATATATATATATATATATATATATATACGCTTGTAGGTCAAATTGCTAAATTAAAACCAGCTATCACGGAAATGGTACAACGATACGAAGTATTATGTGAACCTAATCGACCTAATCCTGGATGCTTATATATTACTTTTGGACAAGGTACTGGAGATCTTTCTTGGTTGGATAGGATTACTGATAAAATTCAACAACAAAATACTTGTACTATTATGTAAACAAAGGAACAGCCTCGGAGTTATAAATGCATATCCTTTTTTTTTTAATATTTACTATTTATATTCTATTTTGCATTTATTTTGTTTTCGTTTCTTTCATCTCCCTTTTTTCTTTTTCTTTTTTACTTCTTTCTCTTTTAACCTACTTTTTATAATACTATATTATTATTTATTTAAAAATCATGATTAAAATAATTTATTTCTTTCTATTGTCTTTTTATTCTGTCTATTGTATTCCTATTTTATTAAATGATGAACCGAATCCATTTATTATAACACTCAGTAATAATTTAGAGGATTATTATGAAAGTATCACGGATCAAGTAGTAATATCTTTAAATAAAGATATCATGTCTTCTGCAAGTTCTTTTTATTTGGCCAATTATGGTCAAGGTAAATATACCACATATTCATAAACTAAACTACAAAAAGATGGACGATCAAAAAAAAAAAAAAATGGCCCATTTATCTAATGTGATACCTATGATTTTTTCTATGAATTATATATAAAGAATCTAATTCGTTTAGTCGCTCATTACACCATCATCTTAATTTAATGCGATACCATTTACTTGCTTCAATACGACCATTAATTGATTCTAATATGCCATGGATCTTTATACAGGAAGAAAAAGAAGAAGATGTAAATAATACTAACGAATATAGTTGGACACAGTCCATGACCAAAAAAATACTTTTATTAAATCAGCGCATCAGTCAGCAACTGGCAATGATTATAAATGTGGATGAAACCTCTTTTATGATGATCTACCAATCTTTACCAACTAAACAGCAACAGCAAGCAATGAAATCATATAATGAATTAAAAGATATAATGGAAGATATAGACTGGATGGATCAAAATGAAGAAGATTTGATTTTAGCCAATGAATTGAATAGTCATCAATTTATTTTCAAGAAAAAGGCAACTACAATTATGGAGCAAGAAAAAGGTTCTATTCCCCATGAGCAATTAGTTGGTTGGTTAAGTCATTGGTTATTTAATATTGAATCCACCGTTTTAAACGAATTTAATAATAGATTAGAGGATCTTATTCAAATTATTATGGAAGATGTTTTATATGACTAAGAAAAAAAAAAAAACCGATTCCCCTATAAAATCTAACCCTCCCCTTCCCCTTAATACTTTTTTTTTTTTTCTTATAAAATTATTATTTATACTATACTGTTTTTTATTTTTATACCCTCTTATTCTCCTTAATATAATTCTCGATATATATATACATATCTTTATTTTTTTATTTTTTACATAATAAACGATAGTCTTGTTAATATATTTATTATGTATATTTTTGACATGTTGTACAATAAAAAATGGAACTTGCCAAGATTAGTTTTTTTTTTTCTTTTTTTAAAAACCCGGCCGAATTATTTTTATTATGGCTGGAGCAGAAGAAAGTATTGTTTCTTTTTAATTTGAAACTCAGGCACAACAAACGGCCCTCACGGACTGCGGTAAAATTTTTCTTGTGATATTTTTATTTTTTTCAAAATTTTTTTTCTTTTTTCCTTCTTTCTCTTTCTTTTCTTTTCTTTTTTATTTTTAACGGCTTTAGTTATATATATATATATTTATATATCCTATTTATTAAAATAAATAAATAAATATATATATATATATATATAAATATAAATATAATATAAAGATATTTATATTTATATATATATTTATTCTTATTCATAAATCCTTATTATATAATTCACTCTTTTTCATTTATTTATCCTTTTTCATATAAACAATCCTTTTTTTTTTTTTTTTTGAAAAAAAATAATAATAATGATATCTAATACTATATACACCAAACCCACACAATCTACTTTTATGGACCATCCACAACAATTAAAACATAACAATAATAACATCTATAAATCAAAACATCATTATTCTCCTCATAATAATCAATATAAAACTAAACAACAACATGTAACGGATCCTTTTGCAGGCATGAAGGAATATGTTGATTATCAACAAAAAATTGAACAGCTAAAAGCTATTATGATACCAACTACAAAATCATCCTCGTCATTGTCATCATCATCAACAAAAAAATACTCATCCTCCTCTATTCATAAACAGTCCTATGATTCTATAGATTGCAATAGCAGTATTACTAGTATGGATACATCTAATAGTAGTCATAGTGATCATACTCTTAATGAATGTTTAACTCCTAGATCTCTATCACCTACTTCTGATCATCATCAGGATTATTATCATACTTCAGAACATCCTTCTTCCTCTTTGCAACAACAACAATTGTTTAAGAGAAATGATATATCAGATGATGAAAAAATACGTTTTATTCATTTTATTCAGCGACGTAGCGGATGGTCTAGAACTTTTGTAAATAAATCTTTTTTAGAACAAGATCAATCTCTATGGTCAACAAATCAATATCAACAACAACCTACTACAACTGCTACTTCTTATTACCGTTTATTTTAATCGCACACATACTTTTTACTCCACTCCCCCTTCCCCCCTTTTTTTTATTTAATACATTATATTCATTTATTTATTATTATACAAATTTATAAAATAATATGGATTAGCTTCTCATTTTATTTTATATATAATTTTTGATCTTTTTTTTTTTGCCTCACTTCTTCCCCTTTTATTAACTTAATATATACTTTTTATTTATAAATACCTTTTTATTATTATTATGTAAACTATTTTATTTACCTTTATTATACTGTGTTATCACCCATAAAAATAACCATTACCACTGCCATAATTAACAAAAACAAAACAAAACAAAAAAATACAACGCATTTTTAATATTCTTCCGCACATATAACACCCTTAACTCACTCTTATACATTAGTTTATACTTTCAACCTTTTTTTTTATATATATTTATACATATTCTATTATACTTTATACTATTCTTGTTGAATTTTTTATTGTTTTTACTATTATTTTTATTTTTCATTTTTTCGATTGGTTTACTATTCCACGTTTCTTTTTTTTTTTTTTTTAAAAAAAAAGGGGGTTTCTTTTTATTATTATTATTATTATTATTATTATTATTATTATTATTATTATTTTTATTATTATTGTTGAATATTTTAATTTTTAAATACTATTTGAATAAAATAATTTATATCTATATAGTTAATTAATCCAAAGTTTTGTATTATGGTTTATTAAATAGTTTTTTTTTTTTTTTTAAATAAATAAATATATACATATATATTCTGAGTTGAACTACCTATTGATCATTTTAATATGGGGAATATATTATTTTGTTTGGACCCCTTCATTTATATGCATATATTTATCAACAACATTATTTTATATAGAGTTATATCAATAGTTAATATGAATGTGAATTTTTAAATAAATCAACCAATAATCAATATTATTCTTTGAAAATTGGATTATATATAGAGAATGAGGGCAGTTAGGGACAATTAAAATTTCAGCAAGTTTATTACTTTTTCATGGAGTTAAATTAAGTAGAATGCTATTTTTTAAATAAATTAGTCAACACGTAGTCAAGATTATTTTATAAACACTGGATCCATTCATAGGGAATTATAATGATTATTATGGAGCTATTAAAATTTCGAGGTTATTGGTTTATTATTATATGGCGATAAATCACTATATAAATTGAATATGAATCTTTAACTAGATTATTAATATACAAGATTATTTTATACAGGTCTATAACTATAAAATGATATTGTTCTGTTAATGACATGTCAAACTACCAATTATTCATGAAGATGGGTAAATTTTTAGTCACTTATGGATGTATATATATAATGTGTTTTGCTAGGTAAACGCTATTGCAGTTTTTTGGGCTTCAAAAACGAAATCACTATTACTATACTATTTTCTATAAACTTTTGATCACTTGAGATCATACCAATAAATGAAAAAGTAAAGAAACGATGGAAAAAAAAATAGTTGGGGATGTTTAATTATTTTACATAAATTTGTTTAGTAATCTTTTATTTTTATAAAAAAAAAAAGAAACAGATAATAAAACCAATTTTTTATTACTAGTGTACAAATTGTATGAGATTAAAAAAACCTATTGCAAATGATCTAAAACTGATTTAAACCCAGTTCGGTTTTTATGCGAGTTGCTTTTTATTGTACTGTAAAAAATTTAAGAACTGCATTTTTTTTAAAAAAAAAGATTAATCATCTTATTTTATATATGATATATATATATATATATATATGTATATATTGGATAATGTGCTAGTTTTTGATCACGTTAAAAACTAGAATATTTTTTCAAAAAAATTTTTTTTTTTGTTTTTCATTTTTATTTACATTGCTATCTCTCTCTCTCTCTCTCTCTCTCTCTCTCTCTCTCTCTCTTTCTTTTTTTTAATTCATAATATAAATAGAGGATATTTTATATGTTAAGAAAGGTTATCTTAATATACCTGCAATGACTCCTGAGATTATGAAAAATAATATAAAATTCTAAAGTTTTTGCTACTCAAAGGGTTTTTTATATTTATATAATATTATGTGATGAAACAAAACATATATGTTTATAAAAATAAAAATAATTTGTTTATTTATTTATCGTTTTTTCAATTTTTTTTAAGTTTTTCATTTTTTCACTTCTCTTTCGCGTTTAATGTACTTTTCTTTTTTATTAATAATATTAAATTAAACATCATTATTACTATTTTATCAATGGACTATCATGAAATAAATAGTATTGAACCTTCAACAGTAAGCTCTTCGCAGCTAAAAAAAACGGTTAAACTGTGTAACCAGCTACCTATTATAGAGATATCTACTACTAATCGGGAGTATAGTAATGATATGAACAATAATAACAACAATACGCCTTCCTCGATTCGAAAAGTAGAAGAAGGAGTAGAGCAAGAAGAACAAGACCAGGAAGATCGCCATTCCAAAAAACAATTTCAAAAACAATCGTTAAAATGTACAGCAACGAAATCCAATCGGTATTATTATGGAAATAAATACAACGATTCCTTAAAAGATTCTAATCGTATTATACCAACAAATGAAATAGCTTTATTTATGAGAAGAAAAAGAGTCTATTATCCTCCTCACTTTAAACTAATTCCTCCTTCTTCTGGTGGTTGGGAAGAAGTTATACCAGAAAGAGTAATTGATTGGGATAAGACCTTTGACCTTCAGGATGATTATTATTCTTCCTTTTTATATGTACATACTAAAGAAGGTCCTTTGGATATACCATGGAATAAATCAAGTAATAAAGAAAAATATGTAAAAAAGAATGATCATTATAATCAAAAAGACCAGCAACAAGAAATGAATCCATCATTAAATGTAAATGTAACTACTTCTACATCACCTACTTCAACCTCGTCTTCATGTTTTTCATCATCATCATCACCATCGTTATCATCACCGTCGTCGTCATCATCATCTTCATCATCTACTTTTTCAACAAATGAATCAATATGTTCGCAAGATCAAACTAAAATAAAAAATGAAGATACTACTACTACTACTACTTTGTTATCACCTCCTCCTTCTCATCAATACCATCATTCTAAACCATCGAATAAACCTGCTCTGACTATATCAACATCTCAGGATTGTCCTTTATTATTAGATAATGTTACCCAAGAAAATAAAAAGGATACCATATCACTAGCAACCCCATTAAAATCACTATCCAGCTTTAATGAATCTAAATCAGATCAGTATTTAAATCATCATAAAAAAGGTACTTGAAAAGTATATAAATAATAATATAAATATAAAAGTGTAGAGATAAAGATGTGGGTAGATTGATAATGATAGTGAGTGAGAATATAACAAAATAAAATAAAAATAGAAAATAGAAAATGGTTTTTGATCTACAACACATTTTTTTTTTTTTAAAAAAAAAGAATATTCTACCAATCATCTACAACGAAAATATTCAGGTTTAATGAAACAACAACAAACAAATAAGAATACTCAAAATGAACTGCCATTGCATATGTCATCTTATGTAAAAGATTTAAAAAATGGAAATAAAACAACAGAGCCTCCATCATTAACTACCAATAGTAATGAATATATAAGTTATAACGATACAAGTAATAACAACGGCAATAGCCATCATCACCATCATCATCATAATAGCCCATTGGATGCGAATAATAATAACAGCCATCTTAGCCACATGGTTTCTCCTACTTCCACTTTTTCTCCTTGGTCGACACATTTATCACCATGGGCCCATAATGAATTAAAATTAACTGATCACTATAATGGGAAAAATCAACTCAACCAATTACCGTTTTCCTCCTTATCTTCAAGAGAACGTGAAATCTCTTCCTCTTCTTCTACTTCTTCACTTCATCACCGAACCAGATCCAGTTCATTAGATTATATTCACTCGCCATCTAAATCCACACTTTTATCATCATCTACCGGCCATTATCACCAACAACAACAACAACAGCAACAACAGCAACAGAATCAACTATTTATTAATCAACAACCATCTAACTCTTCATCATCTTCATCATTATCATGGAGATCTCACTCTATTTCACCCTCCTCCTCTTCTTCTATCTCTTCATTTAATTGGCCAATATCGCCTTCCTCTTCTTCACCCTATCATCATCATCCATTACCAACAACATTAGAATTTAATGGGCAATCGAAAAATAGAAATGAATCCATACCACTCAATGACCATAAAAATAATAATTATACCTATGCAAATGATATTCACCATCATTTTATCTCTTTACAAGATCAACTATCTCATAATAATAATAATAATAATAATAATAACTATCATTGTCTTTTATCTCAACAGCAACAACAACAACTTGACATTAATGATAGATCTATTAGTATATTACGTGTATTGGATAAGGATAGCAACAGCAATAATAGCAACAAGAATAAGAACAAAGACAACAATAATAACAACAACAACAATAATAATATGACCAATTACCTCCAAAGTAAATCGAGACGACAACATCGTCTTTATTATAGTATTTCGGATTATGTTTTAGTACCTGATGTTTAATATTTATATATATATATATATATTAGCATGTAAGGAAAAAAAAATAACAAAAAGAAAAAGGGTTATTATTTTTATTCTATTTTTTTTTTTTTTTTTTTTTTTTTGGTGGGGATAGGATATTTATATGATCAGTGCTTTTATTATTATTATTATTATTTATACAAAAAAAATAAATTAAAAAATAAAATAAACTTATAAATACAATTTTGCAAACTTTAAAAAAGGGATTGGAATAAAATAACCGAATAAAATAAACTTTTAATAGCATGTAGTTTTTTCTTATTCTTGATGATAATATTTTGTGTTGTTTAATTCCAAGTACAGTATAAATAATAATAGTAATAGTAATCAATTCTTTTTCTTTTTAATTTTCTTTTATTTTTTTATAATAGATTAAGTATAATTGCTAAGTTGGTTAAAACACACACACTTTTATATTTATATATAGAGAGAGAGAAAGAGAAACAAATGCCTTATTGGTGATACAAGGTTATTATAAATTTTAAAAAATAATAACAAGTGTTGATAAAGAATTTGACTCATTTGTGTACAAAAAAAAGTATGTATGTGTGTAAGGGAAAATTTTGTAATTAAGTTTCGCAGTAAAAAAAAAAATTAAATAATATCGAATGTTATTTATTTTTTATACGTAAAAAAAAATGCGTTTTTTTATAATTTTTGAGCTATTGGAAATCTTTTTCTATGTATTATATTCTTATCGTTGTTGATCTTAGCCTATTTCAATACTTTTTTTTCAAGTTCAGCTTGCTTTATATAATAACTTTTGCATTTACTTATGTATCTGTTTTTTTTTAAAAAAAAAGAAAAGAAGAGAAAAGAAAAGAAAAACCATTATGTTCAATTAATAGTATCTTTTATTTTATATTTTTATAAAATATATAATTATATTATTTTTTACTTTTTGACAATACAAAACATAAAAATTATAAACAAGTTTTCTTTTTTTTTTAAAAAAAAAAAATAAAATAAAAAAAGCTATCTTAATATTAAGAAATATATATATATATATATATATATAATTTTTGGATAAAAAAGGAAAGAGACTCAAAATGGCTGTACATACTTATTTGATTTTCAAACCTATGACCAGAAAAAGAGAAAAAAAAGTATTACTATTATTCTTTTTTTTTATTTTTTTATATTTTAGCAATAACCTATAATCAGTATCATGCTATTGTTTCACATATGACATATGTAAAGTTTAATGAAATAAGATTAAATAAATAAATAAACAACTACATTTTATTATTATTTTTATTATTAATATTAGGATTTTAATATGATGAATGTTTTTATCTTTTATAAAAATGTTATTATGATTTGAATATCCGCTAGTTATATTTTATAACGATGTGCACAAAGGTATTTTAGCCTTTTAGAATAGTTTTTTTCGTAGATGTGTGTGTGTGTACGTGTTGTCAAAAAAGCGTACAAGACAGTTTAGGCAAAATGACATCCTAATATGGAAATCACAACAACAACAAAGTGGAGGAAAAAAAAATGCGGTAGACCTGCTTTAATTTTTTATTTTAATCCCCTTTTGATTTTTTATTTTTTTTTTTTATTCTTTGCTTCTTTTTCTTTTTCTTTTCCTTTTTTTTATATTTCTATAAAATATATTTATATATATTATATATTTACACTCATATATATAGTATATAATATATATAAATATAAATATACCCTTAATTTATTTATACTTTTTTGATATTCTTTATTTATTAATAAAGATATATATATATATATATATATTTATACTGTAATTATTTTTTTTATAATTTAAAAAACCCAAAAAGATAAATCAGCAAGTTTGGAAAAAAGTTTACATTTATTAAAATATAATGGGAACTGAAGATAATAATATTACAATACCTTTTGGAATAAAAACAACAGAAAATGAAATACAAACCAACGCTAATAATGCTATGATCTCAAATGCAAATGATAATAATAATAATAATAATGATAATAATAACATTAACAACACTAACAACGACAGTAAAAATGATAAAGATTCCACTTTCAATAAACATCAACAAGAAGAAATTGGCAAAGATTTCGCTTTTCGTAAAATAGAATTGGCCACTCTTGCTTTAAGATCCTCTCAAAATGCAAGTCAAAGCCCTTTATTCCCAAAACATGATATACATAAATATTACCTTCAACCTTTTATTGCAAGTTCAATATCAATGCCTACTTTAGCTACAGTCAATGTTAGATCAGATTCCTCCTCCCCATCTTCTGCTTTCATTGATACAACAACAACAACAAATTCTACCTCTTCTATACTTAGTGGTTTTACTGGATTAGATAAAAGTTATTCTTTATTGGATCATTCATCATCATCACTTTTTGAAAAAAAGAATACAAATGGTTTTGATGACAATAACAATAACAATAATAATAATTATAATGGGTATCATCATGGAAATGCCAATAGTGGTGGTATTCTTTTAGATAGAACTTGTTCCCTGGTCATGCCTTCTTCAGAACCAAACAAAAAAAAACAAAAGCCTAAACGTCATGTAAAATTTAAAGAAGAACCAGATTATTTTATTTTTTCAAAATTGGATGATTGGGATGAAAACGAAAACGAAAACGAAAATGAAAATGAAAATGATAATGATCATCAATTTAATGATGTACAAATGAATTCAACGCATAATACACCTGATAATCCTTATACAACTCCCGCTCAAGATAATCACAGCACTTATCGAGGCGTGATTGAAAATGGCATAGATGACTTATATATAGATGAAAGAGGTAAATATAAATATATGATGACTATTTTCTCTTTTTTAATATAAATATAAATAAAATAAAAATAGAACTAGATTACCAATTATAGTAATTTTTTCTTCAATTTCACGATCGTAGATTCTGTTTCAACAACTGTTTCCGATGAAAATGATTTGTCTTTTTCAAGAAATCAATCTATATTTAATTTACAATCTGCAACACATTCTATGGATGGAAGAAGTTCCTCATTATCAGCTTTAATAGATAATTCAGCTTATACTCTTTCTACTAACCCATCAATTGATCAGCCTCAGGGAGAAATAGATTCTGTATCCAACAATACCACCACTTTATCATCTAATGATTCTGCTTTTTCAGGTTCAGATTCCTATCTTACAGCAGCATCAGAGACAAATTTACCATCAACAACATCTATTATACCAGCTACTAAAACGCCTAATACCAACACTAATATACTTAATTCTAATAATATCAATAACAATAGCAATACCATAAATAATAAAAGCCATATATCAAATCTTCAATCGCCATTATATAATCCTGTCTCATTACCCAAACATTCATCTTCATTTACACAGCATATCACTGATTCTTTATTAACTCCATCACCTTCCTCTTCACCTTCTCCCTTCTCCACCTCTTCGCCTTCTTTACCGGTTTCATCAATATTACCGCAACCAATTTCCACTTCTTCTATCTCTTTACCTATCCCATCGGTATCTCATGCAAACCTTATGGCTTTTCAAAGAAAAGGAGAAAAGATTTCTAAAAATGCTATTTTGGAAATCTTAGAAAATGGATCTTCCACAAATAAATTGAGCCACCGTAAATCAAGATCAAATTTATATGCTATGAGTCAAACGCAGTCGGTAAATGATGTAGAACAAGAAATTAAAAAGGCTATTGAAATGGCTAAATTATCAAACAAAATTCCTTCAGCATCTTCTTCAACTAGTTCCTTCATTCAACAACAACAACAAATGGGTATAAAATTAAATAATCATCACATGGAAGTGGATCTTGAAAATAAATCACCCGTATCCCAGCTTAATGAAAGTAGTGATGATAGAATATGTCCAGATAATTCGATCACGTCAACTTCGTCATCTCCACAACCTCACATTCAATCATCCAATAACCATTACCTTCAAAATAAAAATACAGAAAATAGTATGGTTGAAGACAATATACCTATTACTGATATTCAAGATAAAAATCGATCAAGTGAAATAAGAGAAAATATGGATATTAATGAAACCGTGGATGATAAAGTAAAAAAAGAAATAGCAATAGAAAAAGAAATAGAGGAAATGGAAGGTGAGGAAATAAATACGACAGGGCCTGAAAGTAGCAATGATGTACAAATTCAAGATGATTTTACATTGCAGGATTCAAATATCATTACCAACAATGTTAATGGAAATAAACAATACCTACTTCAAGTTAATACAAATGATCTTGATCAGCAACGTGATTTTAATATGGAGAATGGTTTACCAATGATTTCGATTTCTTCAGATCAATCAACCCATGATTTTGGCGAAAAGTTATTGGATGAATTGGACCGTATTACTCTTCCTAGTTCTGTAAGTTTTATTTTTTTTTGTTCATCTTTTATACATATTAATACTAATAATAACATTAACACTAATAATAATATTAAAATAAAATACATTAAATTTCAATGTTTATATATATATATATACATTTATAGCCTTTGCCGTTACAAGATCCACCGTCGTCCAGTACACCAAAACCAGTACCAGAGATATCTCAATATGTAGAAGCTAAAAGTAGCAATGATAATGGTACTAGTATTGATTCAATGAAAGTTCCTCAAAATGTTTCTCCATCAACTATTTCTAATCATAATGGTTTGCAAAGTTCTTCCACTATATGCCAGACATTTGATGAAATTCAAGAGGTAACTCTTTTCTTTTTTATAAATAAATAAAAAAACAAATAAATACATATATAAAAAGATATTCATCCCATTAAATATACTATTATTACTAATTATATTCATAGAAACATTTAAATATGAAATTAAATGAAAATGAAGACCCTGATTCAAATCAAGTTGTTAATGGTAGACTATATGTTAAAGTAATTGCAGCAGAAAATTTAGATTTGCCAATCGATTATGGTAATTTTTTATTTTTTTTAAATAATAATAGAAACAATAATGAACATATGATATCAAATGGTAATAATATAATGCGATTTTTTCATTTTCCTTTTCAATTTTATTTGTACATTTATATATAGATGCTCCTTCAATACAGTGTATATTAAATGATTCTTTAAATTGTTTATCATCTAATCAACATAAACTAGAGCATACTGTATTATTCAACCATGATTTTGTGCTGTAAGTTAAAAAATTTATACGTTTTATACGCTAAATGAAAATATTATATTTATAAATTATAAACAAATGCTAATCAAAATCATATTTTTTTTTTAAAGAGATAATATCCCATCTGATAATGAATTTACAATAACATTGCAAGCTAGTTCAAATGAATGTTATGGAGGAGGATCAACAAAGAAATGGAATAAAAGAGCCTCAATGACAAGTAGAACGGATGATTTGTTTAGATATATCAATAAAGAAGATGGTGCCATTGCTCAAACAAGGGTTTCCTTATCTGATATATTTTCTCAATGCCGTGGAAGGTTATGTACTGCTTCCTTTGCACTAGTTAATGGTTGGTACCGCCCTGCTAAAAAATCTGCACATCAACTTTTGTTATCTAAATCAAAAAAAGAAAAACGAAATAGTGTACATGAAAAAGCCATCGGAAAAATCACCCTCGAACTTTTTTACTTGCCTAATATTGGTAGTAAGGTACGTATAACTTATTTATATGAATGTATAGTTTTATTTTTTGATATACTTATAATAAAAAAAATTATATATATATACTTATTTGATAATGATAATACTAATAATAGCACATTATCTATTTTTAATTTTATATACTTTTATACTATCCTTTAGACAATCAACTTACCAAAAAACATTGAAGGCTGTGAACAAGCATTAAATATTCAACGATTCCATAAAACCATTTGGCATTCTGGGTATATGTCTCAATTAGGCGGTGATGTTAAGGTTTGAATATATTTTTTTTATTTATTTTTAATATATCTATATATATATTCTATTAATTTATTAACTTTTTTTTTTATATATTACTATTAGTATTGGAGACGAAGGTATTTTAAATTAATTGGCGGTCAACTATATTCTTATTCTGATACTATACATGCTCCAAGAACTATGATTGATTTATCTAAAGCAGTTGTATTATCGACAGATAAGCGGGTTTTATTAGAAACTAATCAACAAAAACAACATCAACAAATATATTCAACCAATAGAGAAGAAGATGAAGAAGGACATTTATTATTAATAAATAATAATCACGAAAAAATAAACTCACAATCCAAATTGATTTTATATGGAAATAAATATCAAAGTGAAATAAAAATGAATAATGACGATGATTCTATGGATTCCACTTCTATTACTACCACTTTGACTAATAACAATAATAGTAGTAGTAACGGTAAGGATATTAACGATGATGATGATCTTTCTTTTTATCCTGTGAAGAATGGATTTCAATTAAAATTCGATACTGGTGATAAAATTGAATTCTTTTGTGATTCGGCAAATGATCGTGAAAGGTGGTTAGAAATTTTAAAAGTTATCCTTGGACGTATCCCTCCTTTACCTACTTGTTGGTTGTAAATTTATACTAATACACACACACACATATATATATATATATATGTGTGTGTGTGTGTGTGTATGTATGTATATTAAATGTATTGCTTATTTAAGAATTTTGATATTTATTTATATATTTATAAATTTGTATATCTTGAAAATTAAGAGAGCTTATTATTTTTTAGTTGTATTTAATAATAATAAAAAAGATGTAATATTTATTTTATCTTTTTATTTTACTTGATTAATGATAATAATAACATCAATATTAAAACTATAAAACAAAAAACGTATTTATAGAAATATTTATTTAAAAATAAAATAAAAAAAAATGCTACGTGTATATATCCCCTTTTTTAACAAGTATTTACAAAGATTCAGCTTCCTCTTGAATTCTACGTTTTTGATTTTCCACATTTTTAGATATTTGACCAATATTTAATTCGGCATGACGTATCATTTTTGACAATTCCAAAAGATTTTTATTAAGCAATGTTTGTGCGTTCAATTGTGATTTAGATATGGTTGTCCTCTCATCCTTATTCTTTTCTGGAATATAATTTTTAGTTGTTTTTTTTGTTCCAGTTTCTGTTGTAGTAGAAGTAGAACGGTCGTTTATATTATCGGATGGTGGTGATGTAGCGGTTGTAATATGATCTGACTGATTGATATCTAAATTTTGTAACCAAGTCCATAATTCATCTTCATATTTTTTTTCTAATGAGTCACCAATATCAAATGCACTCTGATACATACGATTTCCATTTGCACCATAATCATTTCTAAAACCATACATACCATTTGTTGTTGCGATACCACTAAGTCTACTTTCTACAGCTGCCATTTTTCTAGCAATAAATATATTGGTAAAAGCCATGATAATGATGCTGATAAATATTAAACGTGTATTAAAATCGGACATTCCTCTTTCTGTTGATGATGATGGTAATGACGGCAGTATATTATATAGTGTCTTGGTATAGTTAGTAATATTCTCAAGAGTAGATTGAATGATAGATTTACGCTTATGCTCAACTTGGTTTTCTTTTGTATTAGTGTTTTCGTCTTTTCGACTTTTTCTAAGTCTTCTTTTTCCTTTTCTCTTTTTATGGCCCACATAATGTTTTTCTCCAGGTTCAAATTCGTTGGGGTGTTTATTCATATAGCGTTCCATCGCTTCATCAAGGTGCTGATAAAACCCAATTTGACCATCAATGCAGGCTTTCTCAATTGTAGCTATTTACATTTACAAGAAATGAAATAGAAATAAATAACAATAATTATAATAAGAATAAATAAGAATAATATATATTTTTATAGAAGCTATTTGATATTATTTTTCACTTACATTTTAACCAAGACGATTTTGTAAATTCTACAAAAGCCGTTACAACCATACGAACTTTACCATACCCACACAAAGTCAAACAAGTACGTGTTTTTACAGAAAAAGATCCACCAGAAGGTACATCAGGCGTTTGTGTTGTTGTTAAAATAGTAATACTATCCTTTAAATCATATTTGATAACTTCATCGGTCAGCAGACACCTTGTTTGTTTGGGTCCTATAAAATTTAAAATTAAAATCATATTTTTAATTTTTCATTCTTTAATTTTTTTATTTTTTTATTATATTTTTTTATTATTTACCAATAGGCCCACTCAAGGGTTTGACATAGGAAGATTGGCGAATATATCTTCCTTGGCCATCTTTTTTTTTCCAAGTTCCAATTTCAACGTCTAAAGGATATATCAAAAAATAAAATAATAATAAAAATAGTATATTAATATAACTTTTTTTTTAATAAATAAATAAATAAATACTTATCGTTTTTATATATTTATGATTTTATCTATTTTCATATACCTAAGGATTTTTCATCAACAGCTAAGAAATTTTTAAAGAATTCGCTTGTATAAAGTAAATTATTGATAGCTTCCATGGAACTTTTATATGTTTTATCCATAACTTTACTTGGGAAATGATCATTATCGCTACATACACAAGAAGTTTTTTCTTTCAGCTGCTTTGATACTGGAGCTGGATTTGTGATATCATTATTATTTGGTTCTGCCATATCACTTGAGTTTGCTGTAGCTGCTGGGTGAGACTTATTTCCTTCAGATAAAGCACGTGGGCGGTTAGAATCGGTGATTGGTGTATCTTTGGGTGGGGCTGGTAAGGAAGACCCACTTCTATCTATAGAGATTAGAATAATTAGTAAATAAATAAGTAGGTTAGCATTCAGTCTTTTTATTTTTATTTTTTAATTTTATTTCCATGTTTTTAATTTTTTTTTTAGTACTATAGTCATTTTACTTCGCTGAACAGGTTCTTCTTCATCTTCATCGTCCGATTCCGTTCCAGAATAAGTATATTCAGAGTTTGAGTTTATATCTCCATAATCTTCATTGTTTTCCTCACTTTCATCACCATTGTTTTTTTCAACTTCGTCTTGTATATTAGAAGAGAATTTACTATCTATTGTTCTTTTGGTCAAGGGTCTACAATATCTCCACACATCAGTCATCAAATCAAAAGCTTGGTCACGTGAAAGAAACGAAGCAAAAAAGTGCTATAGAATAATTTTTTTTTGTTTAACATGAATATTCTAAAAGTGGTATATTGTTTACTTATTATTGCTAGTTTTACCTTTGCATGAAGCGTCGATATTTGAATTGCATTAGGGATAAATATTGCAGTGGTACGTTTTTCAAAGTCCACTATATCAACAAATGCAATTACCAACTTAAATATAAAAAAAGAAATAAAGTGTATATATTACTATTACTGCTATTTTTATTTATTGTAATTTTTATATTTAAATATAAGAAAAAAAACTTACATTTGTTACCCATCCAAAAATATTAGCGTTAAAGCATATATGGTTTTCGGAAATATAGATACGACCTTGGACTAAAATTTCTTTTTGTAATGCACACCCAAAATCTATCATACATTTTTTTTAACAATAATACTAATATATAAGTATTATATGTATATATGCGTGATTTTCTACTATTTTGGTTTACCTTCAATTAATCTATCTTCTTCAGGAATACTACGAAATAAAGAATGAAACTCTTGATTTC
Source organism: Cunninghamella blakesleeana (assembly GCA_017871115.1). Classification (NCBI taxonomy): domain Eukaryota; kingdom Fungi; phylum Mucoromycota; class Mucoromycetes; order Mucorales; family Cunninghamellaceae; genus Cunninghamella; species Cunninghamella blakesleeana. The sequence goes on along the minus strand of JAFCIZ010000001.1, from coordinate 2,347,901 downwards.
TTTTTTCACTTGCAAGAGAAGAGCCAATAGCCGAAGCGACACTACCAGCTACCATTGAACGATTGGAAAAAGAGTAATCACTAGCCACAGTGTTATCAGATCCTCTTCTTGAATTAGTTGCATTACTATTTGCAATAGGCATATTTTTTGAAATTTCCATACCATGGTCCACGTTACTAGTATTATTTTTATTTTTATTATTATTATTGCTATCATTATTATTACTATTATTAATGTTAGTATTATTATTATTATTTGTTGAACCCATAGAAGAAACGGAAGCAGAAGATTCATTACGTTTCATTGATATACTAGAAGTGCAAGAACGAGGTTTTTTAATAGATAAATTAAGTTTACGATTTATAATTGAATTAGTAAGAGAAGTATTGGCTGCTGCTGTTGTTTCAGGTGGAGCTATAGGTGTTAAAAGAACTTGAGAAGAATCAGGTGAGACAATGGTATTACTGCTTTCGTTACGAGCTTTCGCTCTTTTATCTGCATCAGAGAAATGATCTAAAGATAAAGAGCCTTTTGAAAAAGGATCGTCCAAAGTAGTATTTGTAGGTGTAGCATAAGAAACGTCAATTTGAGGTGGGGGTAATCCTGGTGAGCCTTCTGAATTTCTTCTTTGTATATTAGGTTTCGGTGTTGTGTCAATGGCAAGTGGTCTATCTCCTGATATAGTATTTGAATGTAAACGTCGGTGCTTTTTCATTTTACTTTCGTTTTATTTAGCTTTAAAAGTATAAATAAAAAGAAGGAAAAGAAGGAAAAGAAAGGAAAAAAAAACTAATTTTTAAAAAAGTAGAAAAAAAGAGCGGGAAAGTAAAATTTAGAGTATCACACATTTTATTTTATTTTTTTAGGAAATTTAATTTCATATTTTGGAAAATTACTATTTTCTAAAATTCACCATATATTTAATCACCATTTTTATATGAATATTTATTTTTTTGTGTAATGATTGATTTTTAATAATGTAATATTATTTGACATTTCTCTTTTACTTTTTATATATAGAATATATATTTTTTGTCTATGATCTAAGTATATATATGTATAATGAATATAATCTATGTAACTATTTCATTAATTACTTTTACAAGAACATCATGAGGTGCTGTTGTAAATAGAGTTGAAGGGTATATTTTACTTTTCCACTTTGGGTGCAATAATATATGGCAACATCCGACATTTTGTATATCATATCTTGTCAATGTTTGTGTCCCTTGAACATCAGGATAAGGTGTTGGTCCAGCTTCACTATAAATCTATTTAGATAAAATAAAATAAAATAAAATAAAAAAATCAAGATTTCAGTTTTTTTAAAAAAAAGATAATACCCTATTTCAATCTCTATATATTTAAATATCATTTCATAATAAAATATTACCGGAAAACCTGATGCTGGATCCATAATATCAGCCCACATTCCTACAGTACGAAGTCTATCTACTATACTTTTTCCCCAACTAACAAACTGTAAATATAATAGTGTATATAGTCAATAATATATGTATTCATATTTCAGTATCAAAGAATAAAAACCGAAAAATTATATATATATATGTATATATGTATATATGTTTTTATACATATGTATTTATATATATGTATTTATATTTATCCACTTAACTAGTTCTAATTTATCATCTCGTTCTTTATTTACAATTTGAGTAATGCCAACCATATCAAATTCGCATCGCTGAATAACAGGTACTACCAATATTTCTTTTCGTTGTTTACTAGATAAAGAAGGGAACACTGTACCAAGTTCCCTTCCAAACCGAGTTCCTGGGGAATGTACTGAGTATTCAAATTCGGATTCTTTATACATAAATCGAGTAGCTGGTACAAGACAAGTTGGAGAAGTTGATACTGTTTTTATTTTTTGTGTAATATTATCATCATTAGTTAATGTAGTTGCTACAACCATTATTAAAAAAAAATAGATAAAAAAGATAAGGAAAGAAAAAGGAAAAAAAAAAAAAAAATAAGGGATACAGAATTGAAAAAATTGAAAAAATTCAAAACCAGCTCGTCAAGACGGTGAAATTTTTTTTACGCTTTTTAAATTTTTTTTATTTTTGGTGCTCCAGAATTTTTTTTTCCTCTCGCTTTTCTTATTCCTCAATCTCTTTCTCATAAATAACACTATAATTATATTATATTTCCAACTATGGCAGAAATAGATCCTATTCCTACATGGTTTTTTGGAGCAAGAAATTTACATGAAATCATTTGTGAAGCACGATCTATAGGATCTGTTGATATTGCTGTACAACAATTAGAAAACTACAAAAAACAATTTATATCTTTATTAGACGATAGTCCTAAAAATACTGAGCATAGAAAGCTATTACAAACAGGTATGATATAATAGTATTAAAATATTTCAAGTTTTTTATTTTTCTTGTTATTATTATTATTAATATTCCTAAAAAACGATATTTTACTAAAGCTTCATATGATTTCTTTTTATATAATTTTATTATCTTTTTTCAAAAAAAAAAAAGGAAAAATTTATATTGATGGCATACTCAACAAAGTCAACGATGAATTTATAAAGGATGTCGTACTTCTCTCTGATGAATTAGATATTAATGAAAATGTAGCTGCTACTTTATATTATCAAGTTCTAGAAGGATCTTCAAATACCAATTCAGATCGTATCAACGCGTCTATTGAATACTACCACAATGAAAGAAGTTACTTACTGGAAACTTTAAAAGTGATAATCAAGTCCATATATGATGAATCAGTCGATTGGAATATAAAAAGATTTTTTTTGGAATATGTACAAGACATAATGGATGATACAACTATACCTATACGAGGTAGTGATAACAATACAACTAATGGTACTTTTCCAGCAAAAATTTTACAAACAGCTAAAAAACTCATTGGTATGATTAAAAGCCTTGAAAAAGATGGAACTCTTAATAAATCAAACACAGCAACGTCACAACCAACTTCTACAACTACTAATAATACTACTACTTCCACAACAAACAATGTATTTGGAAGTAATACTTCTCAAAACATGCCAGCTTCAACATCTATTAAACTTGATGAAAAAATCACGCTCAGACGGATCGCGCATTTAAAAGATGAAAGAGTTCACTTAATGGAAATATTATATCATTTAGCATCATTATTTTGGTTAAAAGAAAACGATTTATTAACGATTATTGACTATATAGTAAAAGTAAACCTTTCTAACACGATCACACCTTATCTTACGATGGTTTTAATGACTGCCATATCACCACAACCTAATGAATTAAAAATTGGAAATGACTTGGCTCAAGATAGCGCAACCATACAAAAATGTCATGCAAAATTTCAACAACAACAACAATGGAAGGTACCAGCTTTAAGATCGATGATATTATTGCAATGGGTAGCTTTTTTAACAAATGCTATTCATCGTCATCCTGGTTTGGAAATAAAGTTAGGAATTAAAGAATCACAACGTACAGAAATGGCCAAAAATGCAATACATACTTCAAAAGTGTTTGGATTTATCAACGATTATTTACTCTACTTTAAACAACAGTCTAAATATAGAATTAATGGTGAATTAGAAACAAACAAAAACTATGTAACGGATGATAGTGCTATGATATTAGATGGATTAACAGTTGATCCTGGGGATTATACCAAGTTTAGCGCAGATATAAAATTAGACTTTCAAGGCTATGTGGTATTTGAAATACAACATTTTACAACTTTCATTATTAAAAATATGGCGGACTTTTTAAAGGATATCAACTATGAAGAAGAAGATATGATGGGTGGCAGCGGTATTATACCTAAATCAAGAACAGCCTTCGTTACTTCTGAAGAAGATGTTTTAAAAAAACACAATTTAGAATTATTTTTTACCCTTCTTGCAAGCCTCTATCATGATCGACCCAATGAAGGACTCTGGTTTTGGACAAACGATGGTAATTCTGACACAAGTGACTTTATTAAATGGATCACAGATATCAAATTGGTAGGAACAGTTCGTGCATGCTATGAATTTTTAGGTGCTATCTCATGTGGTGATCAATGTGCTACCCATTCTTATCGGTTTTTAGAAGCCGGCTCTGTTAGAAACGATATTAAAACTAGTCGATTGTTTTCTTGGGGGAAACTATTTGCTGCTATTCAATTTTACGAACCTTTACTTAATCAAGCAACTGACAATAACCCAGCTGTTTTTCCCACTGGTGAAGAAGATCTCTTAAAAAACTTTCTCTATGTCTTAAATCAAGTAGTTCAATATTCTGTGGAAGCGCGATTGAATTTATGGAATGATCCTGATTATCGTATTAGTGATTCGTTAACAAAACTTGCTAATAGTTCTATTTCTGCTTCGCTCCGTTCTTCCCTTTGTAATGCTTTAGCTGCCTTTTGTTCTCCATGGGGCGGTGGCATTAACAACATTGGTAGAAATATCTCATTACAAGTCTGGAATATTATTGAAAATGGAAATGTATTTATAAACAAAAAAGGAAAAAGAGGGCATGATATAAAACATGGAAAAACAACAACGACTTCATCATCGTCATCATCATCAGTAGCTATAGCGACTACACCTTCTGATGAAATCACTGGGTTTATGCAAGAATTATCATTAGAAAGGGAAAGTCGATCTTATGTAGAAACTCTATCTATTTTGAATCTTTTGGAAAATTTAATTCATACACAAACTAAACGTGATCAACTTCAAAATGGATTTAATGCTTCTGTATCATCTATTCCTTTAAATCTTGGTAAAGAGACACGATTTCCTGGTGCTCAACCTTATATCACTTCTATCATTGACGATATATTTCTACAATTGGATGATCAGCGTTATAAAAATCAAATTGATAAATGGGAATTATCATTAGCATGTTTAAAAGTATTAGATAACTGTGTGAACTCATTTGATTTACTACCTTTATTCGATGCTTATGAAATATGGCGACAAGCTCCTACACAACACAAACTAGACATGGAACAAGCATTGAGTTATTATATCACACATCCCGGTTTTATTGTTATTATACGTATATTATCTGGAAATCCTTTAGTCAATGAATTATTCAAAATTATTAATCGTGGAAAGAACGCAATGTTAGAAACAGCGGAAGCAATATCACCTTTTATTATAAAATCGATGGTACGCTGTTTAAGAATTTTATTACATGTGATGCAACTTCAAACTATCTGCACCAACTTTTTGATTCCTCAAGTGGTTAATTCTGCAACCTACTTGCCTTCCGGGAAATACCGATTGGGCGATTTAACATTTTCACCTTTTCCTTCTACAGCAACAATTGGTGATCATATGCTTTACAACAGATCTGTAATTGTTAATATTGCTCAATTAATTAATTGTGGCCATCATGAAGAAATATGTTATATTAGTAATAAGATTATACATGGACTATCAATGGAGCCTAAACAAAATGTAGATATTCAAGATATAACAAGGAATAGTTTATATTCTGTATATAGTGGTATAGGTTCAAAACTTACTGAAATACTGGAGGTAGATAAGGCATCTTATGACATTATCCGTAGATATAGTGAACGGCTTGAAATTGAAAAATCAGAAAATACAACTTATAATGATTATGAATATGACATTAATAATATTCCATTCTGGTTGGCGGCTGATATTTTGAACAATACTTATCGTAACCAAAGTGATTTTGAAAAACAACATATGGCAACCTCTGTACGTTTAGCTATCTTGGATACACTTTTAGATAATGTGAGCGTTGATAAGCCTTCACCAACTATTACTGAATATTTATTAGGTATAAAATCATTAACACCATCATTACCAGCGGCAGCAACATCATCATCTGCACCAACATCATCTACTGCAAGTAGAATATGCTTACATTCGCTATTAAATGTTTTGCAAGTTAATTTGGATACTTCAACCTCTGCTAATACATTTGATAATGAAATATACAGCAGCAACAAATCCTCCTTTCTCCCATTAACAGCCACCCACCCTGTACTTGCAGAAAAATGTTACCAACTGATTTATAAATTATGTGCAAGAAAATCAACATCATTTAAAGTAATGCAATACCTTCGTATTCGTGATGATTATTTTTACAAACAATTAAAATTATTACTTACCACTCCATTTATGTTTAACCAAGTCGATAATTGTAATGTTACAGCTGGTACAGTACTCTTTGATAATGGCGAAAAAATCAAATGTGACATGATTACTTTGCGTTCAGAATTACTTCGTAGAGTATGGTTACTTAAAACGGTTGCTATTGAGCTTCATGTGCTATCCAAGACAAACTCAAGATTAGATACTATGCGTATGTTGAATTTGCTTTATCCTTCCAATGATAATAATGCGAATGGCGATGAAAATTATTCTACTATTTTTGAAAATGTATCAGATCCTAAATTATCGGCTAAACATCATAGAGGATATACATCACGGTCACCAACCATTATCAAGTTTCCTGAAACGCTTAATTTTGTTTGGGAAGATGATTTAACGAATTCTGAGTCTCCCACAACAAACTATTTCAAAAACTTTGATAAAAAACAATTCCAAACTAAATCAATTACAGGTTGTACAGTTAATGACATTAAATCAATTTATTCCTATTTGCGTAATGAACAAAAGCATATGAAAGAAACAGGTGATTTAGTAACGGATACAGATAATTGGGCAGCTGAAATAGAGATGGGATATATTTTACAAACATCCACAGCAGAAAACCATTGTCTTGAAATCAATTATGGAAAAACAAAATGCTTAGAGGCCTGGTGTCAATTAATTCGTGTCAATTTATTAGATAATCTTGATTTATTAGCTAAAAAAGAACGTGTGGATATTATTCAAAAAATATTGGAACAACTCTTTTCCAATATGAATGTCGTAGCCAATATTGAAAACAAAACAGATTTAGTCCATGATCTTTTAAGATCTTTTGCACGACTACTATTAACCATTATGACTCGATTGCATCAAGACAATGATAAAGAAAAAAACCAACGAGAACAGCTATTAGAAAAATATGAATCAGAAAAAAGTGAAAATGAAAATACAAGTTATTACTATCGACAGCTAGCCTTTTCAACACCTGAACTCATATTAAATGTTTCCTGTAAAGATTTGGAAATTGTATTTAAAACGATGATAGGCTTTATTAAAAATCCAACTTTGACAGCTGATACAAAAAAGACCATTTATGCGGCAATTATTCATTTCATACAAATATTACCATCTCTAGATGATAACGATAATAATAATAATATTGATAATGATAATAATATTGATAAACAGCAACAATTATTAAGACAGCAAATGTTAGAACAAATAGCCATTTTACGTAATTCTGAAAGTAATGCTTTTTTGCAATAATTCGATATTATTATTATTATTTTTAAAAAAAAATTGTATAATATTAATTAAAAAAAGTATATAAACCTAATAAAAAAAATAGATATACATTCAAAAAAAAAAAAAAAAAAAAGTCTTCATAAATGTCTATGCCATATGTTATTATTGAGAAATGTATAAAGAAAAATACATAGTACAGATAATTATTATCTTTATTTTTGTATTTAAAAAAACTATGATGATCATTCTAAAGCATCCTAAAGGGGAAGTAAAAGGTATGCATTCAATCCACAAACAGGTTTTTTTTAAAATAAGTAAAAACATAAATAAAACAAACTATAATGACAATGATTCTAATAACTTATCAAACTTTAAAGGAAAAAGCAAATATGCATTATGCATGATGTATATCCTTCTTTTTCTTTTTTCACACATCTTTTCTTTTATCCTTTTATACTTAAATATTCATTTCTTTTATTTTCTATTTTTTTTTCTTTTTCTTTTTCTTTATTCTTCAACAGAAAATAAAAAATAAAAATGAAAACAGTATTACTATTTTTATTTCTTTTTAATTTAATAATTACTGCACTCGGTCAATTTCCGTCTGGTTACTTCTTCATTAGAAATATTGATTCTAATAAAGTGGTAGACGTTTCTGGTGGTTCAAAGGAACCTGGGGCTGCTATCGTTCTTTGGGAAAGAAAACAAACAAATTTTGATAATCAACTATGGAAATATGAGAATGGTTATATTATGAACAAAGCTAGTGGATTGGTTTTAGAAATACCTGGCTACGAAAATGGTGGAGATATTACTTCAGAAACACCTCTTATTCAGGCGTCACAAAGGAAAGGACCTGAGGGTATAAATCAGCTTTGGGCATATAATCTCGAGATGTTAATGCCATATGATCCAAAGCTTTGTTTGTCGACACAAGATGATAATTTTATAAATGGGGAACGGATTGTAGTTAAATATTGTAGATTTGAGGATCCGACATTTCAATGGTTACTTGACTCAGTATAATTTACATAATAAAAGACTTTAATTTTTTTTTAAAAAAAAAGGTATACATACTTAATAAAAAATCAGTTATACGTTAGCAAAACAAAAAAAGATTTCTTTAACTATAAATTCTTGTTTATGTCATATTTTCTTTATGGAAAATACACATAAAAATTAGTTCATTTCAAAAATTTAAAAAAAATTTCATAAGTACTATAAATTTATTATTCAAATAGATATTTAATATTATAAAATTTTCCAAACAAAATAATAGCATCAAAAAAAAAAAAAAAAAAAGGCTATAATGATGATCGTCCTAAAACACTTTAAAAGTATCATAACGTTAATGAATTTCAAAAAAATTACAGGTTGCGCTATTTTTTTTAATTAAATAAATATTGAAGATCGCCATTCTAACTCACAAAAAAACTATTTTTATTTCTACTACCATTTTTTGTCTCCTACATTCATTTTAAGCATGATTTTTTTTTCAATAAATGATTGATTCATAGATTTTATTTGATATATTATTTATTATTTGGATATGCTTTTATAAATATGAATATATCTCTCTTTTATTGAAAAAAAATAAAAAATTTGCGTCAATAGTTGAAAATTATATATATTTTTAATTTATGATCACTGTTTCCAATGATTTCTTCAAGCTTTGAATGTCCTCATCAATAATAAATTTAAAAATACTTTCCATTGATTTATTGTTATATTTTTTCGATACATCTTGAATCAATTCTTCCATTTCTTCCGATTTGATTTTTGCCTTTTCCAAGACCTCCATAGGTAATCCGGCTAAATAAGCTACGTTTAAACTATAATAATAATAATAATAATAAAAGAATAAAGATAAATATAAAGAAAGAAATAGTATGAGAGTATAAAATTAAAGGGTGTATATATACATTATAACCACTCATTTACCCATAACTTTTTTTAGCTACACCTTTTTCTAATTTATACAAAAATATAACTTTGGGGACATCTAATTGTTTTTGTAAATAATAATTATATACATATTAGAATTTGAAATTTATTACTATTATCATTATTGTGATTTACCAAATTGATTGTCTTCAATAAAATTCATAAAAGCGTTGGTAGTTGAAGAAGGATATATATCGGCAAGTGCTCCAAGAGAAGGGTAATGTGTAACGAAAAGTGTGAGGGATTGAATCTAAAATATTGGTTTATGCATAAAAATAAATAGAAATGAATTTATAATCAAGCAAATTCTATATATGTATACACCATATTATTCCTTTTATAAAACTTACCTGAGTAATAAAGTATTGTAGAACTGAATAAGCGATTGCCATTCCATCATGGGTACTTGTTCCCCTTCCCAATTCATCGAGAATAACTAGTGATTTCGAAGTAGCTTGTTTCATAATATCAGCAGTCTCATGTAGTTCTACCATAAATGTACTTTCACCTGCTAACATATTGTCTGCTGCACCCATTCTTAGAAAGATAAAAAATAGTTAAAGGTTAAAAATATTATTAGTAAATTATAAGTACGCTATCATTAATATACGGAGTACACTAATAATTTTATATACCCTTTACCTTGTATATATTGCATCTAAAATACCAACTTCCGCCGACTCTGCTGGAACAAATGAACCAATTTGAGCCATCAAAGATATTAGTGCTACTTGACGTATATAAGAGCTTTTTCCGCCCATATTAGGACCAGTTAAAATCATAGTATTAATTCCATTTCCCTAAAAAAAAAATAGTGAGAACTTGTTTATTACAACTATTATCATTGTTATTATATATGTATATGTATATGTATATGTATATACATCAAAATCAATGTCATTAGGTACGTAAGAAGATGAGCCCAAAAATCGTTCAACCATAGGATGTCTACCATTAACCACATTTATTTTAGTTTCAGGTGAAAAGATTGGTTTTACATAATTTGGCTGTTGACCTACGGCAGCTAAAGATTGTAAACAATCAAACTGAGCAAGGCTTTGAATAACAGATCTAAATTCTTCATAGTGATCAGCTATATTTCTAATATATATATATATATATATATATATATATATATATAGAAAAAGAATGTTACAAAATGAAAAAAAAAGCAGAATGTGTACCAATTTACTAAAAATCAAATACTTACCTTAATAACCCACGATATGCTTCATTAGCTTTTAAAACTAAGCGTTCTCTATGGCGTTCTTTTTCCTTGAGTTTTTCTATTACATATGGAGAATGGAATCTAGAGACTTGTTTTGTTCCGCTGATTTTAATCCACTGTTGAGGTACTTTTTTAGTCAATGTATTTTTAATTTCTATTAAATACTATTAAAAATAAGTCAGCATCCATATTGATAGTAATATATTATTTTATTTTACTTTATATATCTATTTGAAAAAAGTTACCTCAATACCAGCGACAGTTTTATATTCCATAGGAATCTTTAATATCTTTTTATTTTCTTCTAAATGTTCTAAAAGTTGGTCTTCGATGAAAGCTATGTTCTATTAGATATATATATATATATAATAAGAGAAAATCTGTATGAGCGAGATAAATTAACAATATTAAGATTTAATAGTTTCTAAATAGCTAATGGATGTTACCTGTTTTTCACGACGTAATTCAGGCCAATCTTCATCCGATTGAAGTAAGTTTATATAGCAATCGGGTGTATTTAGAGCGTTGGTATTAATCATACTTTTGAATCTAATAGATATTTCAAATACAGTTGGTAAGGTGTCAAAGATAGTATTTAAAAGAGGTGAATTGAAACGGTATTCTTCAGAGTACTGCATTCCTTGATATATTTGGGAAATATTTAAAAAGGTATCAAGGACATGGATCAATTCTTGAGGTTTAGACTATATATATTAAACAGAAAAATAAGATAAAATAGAATAAGTTTACTTTTTATCGTTATTTTTTAGATATTATTATTTGGATATGTATATATTGTTATTATTATTATTATTATTATTATTACCGAACCATAATTGATACGACAAAGCCCTTTTTCTATATCTGGCATATTTTTTAATAAAGATTTTCCTTTTTCTATCTTTGGATTATCACTATTTAATAATTCATCTATTGCTAAAGTGCGTTCTTCTAATCGACTACATAAAATTCAAATACACATAGTTTAAATATGTATATATAACCATATTCGTAATATTATCTTTTTCATTTTGTTAATTTAATTTTTAAAAAATTACTTTAGATCAACTAAAGGCCTACCGATCCATTTCTTCAATAGACGTTTGCCAAATCTGGTAACGGTATGGTTCAATAGAGAAAATAAAGATCCCTCTTCAGTTAATGTTGTTGAATTTCTAAATATTTCCAGATTGACCAAAGTGTTACCATTAAGAAGCATATGGCCACGTGAAGAGAAGTGACTGAACTGTTTCGTTTGCTCAAATGCATGTTCCAATTCAAAGTCTTTTAAATAACGGATAGTAGCTGCCAAAGCTTTTCTATATATATATTATAGTCATCATTATAATGAAGATGATAAAGGTGATGGTCATTCAAAAATATATCAAATATACTTACATTACTACGTCAGGAAGTTTCAGTATATTGCTCATAAGTTGAGCTATCAAATAAAATAAATAAAAAATAAAAAATTAATCTACAATACAATAAAATAGAATAAGATAAAATAACTTTTTATCGACTTACACTGCTGGTTTCTTTTTTGTTGATCAGTATAAAATTCAGTAACATAAGCAAGTGCATAGCTATAGTCTTCACAAAATGGATCATGATCTTTTAAAACTTCTAAACGTATTGTATCACCAGTGGAAGATCTATACACATATATATAATACAATAAAAAAAATAAGTTAGATATCTTTCTTAAAGTATATAGTATGAACATGGATATGATGCATTACTTTTGGTTGGTCATATAAGAAATAATTTTTTTAGTAGGTTCGCTCATAGTTGATGGTACAAGTAGTTCACAGGGTTCAATATGTAATAATCTAGTTTCTAGTTCACTTCGCATATAGCCATCGTTAAAGTCGTCATAAACAATATCACCTGAAGAAGGTTGTATAGCCTATAATATTTTTAATTGAGTTATTAAATAAAAAATATATAAAATAAATGAGTAATTAATAACAATTATGATAGCAGCGATTTTAAAACGAATTGATATATATTTGTATATAAATTTTTATTTTTATTCTTACTATAATACCAATTTGAACGAATTCATCTGGACCTGATCCACCACGTTTTTGTTCCATTAAACATAATAAATAATTGCTTGAATTACTTGAATTTAATTCATCCAACTCTGCCATCATCATTTCATCTACAAAAGTCCCTTTACTGTATAAATATTGTAATTTTCTTTCAAAAGGTGCATTTTTATTATTTCCAATGGCTTTTAATGCAGCTGTTTCTACTTGGCGTACAACTCCGACTTTGTGGCCTGCATTAACTAATCTTTTTAATAATATATATATTATAAGTTAAAATAAAATAGTAAAATACTAATATTAATATTTAAAATAACCATATTGCTGCGTTTTTTATTTGTTTCTTTAAAAAATAAAACTAAAAAAATTATCATTATAACATTTTACCTTTTTACATGAACAGACAATCGATGCACAGGAATACTTGCAACATAAAAATTACGATCAATAAAGTTGGCAATATGTAAAACTTTTGAAGCAATCTATTAAAAAAAATATAAATATAGATATAAATATATTAATACATAAATATAAATAACACTATTAACTAGTATATATGTTATATTTTTTTTTTCAATATACTTTGGCGTCTTCACCGAAAAAACGATACTTATAACCAACTTCAATAACTAATAAAACACCAGGATATTTACGTTTTAAATCAACTACTTGTTGTTCCAAAGGTGTATATTTTATTTTAGGATTTTGTTGTTGCTGTTGTGATTGTTTAGATCCATATTTATTCATAATAGAATCAAAAGTTGAATGAGAATCTTGATCCTGTATCATATTCTCTTTTTCTTCTTTTTCTTCTTCTATTTCTATATCTGCAACTTCATTATCATTATTTATCATATCTACATCTATAGAATTTTTTAAATTCGTTTCATGTTGATCAACTCGTTGTCTTTTTTGAGCGCGCGTTATTTCCATATCACCAAAGACTTTTAAAAAATCTTCATGCCGTTTTTTTTTAAAAGCAATTGTTTCTGGATCTTGATTTACTTCTTCTTTATTTGTTTTAGTAGGATCATATTGAAACTTTTGTAAAATAGATCGTGTGTTGGTAGTTGTTGGATTATTAATGAGTGCTAAACTGCTAGGCTGAGGAATAGTGTCATTTTTTGACGTAGTTTTTTTTTTAAAAAAAGAACTAATGGTTGCCTGCGATTTCCCGCTCATATCGATCCAAATTAGTAAAATTGTCGCTAAAAAAGTTCTAAAGTACTAGGGTGGTACTAGAATGATAGTAAAGAATTTTGATAGTGGAATAAAAAGGAAACGGAAGGAAGAGGGAAAAAAATAACAACAGTTCCGAAAAAAATGACTCCATTGTGTTAAAGTTTTGTGTAACAGTTCAACCCACGCTAATTATTTTCTCCAAACGCTTTGTCCTATATTGTCCGAACGTTATCATCAGCGTTTTAAACTTTTTATATTTAAATTAACCTTCAATTCACTATTTTCTATTTTCTTTTCTCTTTTTTTTATTATTATCTATAATTTTAATTATTATTATTACTATTATTATTTTGAATATATATATTAAGCTACTTTATCATCATTAAATATGGAAGTCGTTAAACAAGTATCTCCTTTAGCTCTTGAAAAAAAACCTACAGGTATTGATCTTTATGCAAGGTTCGCTTTAGCTGGTGCTCTTGGTTGTGGTAAATTATTAAACAAATCATAAACACGCATTTCTTTTAATATTCACAAATTTATTTGTGTAATTAATATTCAAATTATTATTATTATTATTTTAAAAAACAGGTATTACCCATGCTTCAATGACGCCAGTTGATGTCGTAAAAACTAGAATTCAAATTTCTCCAGAAATTTATAATAAGGTACATATATATTCTTAAAAAAAATAATAGTAATATCTATATATATTATATTAATAATAATATTAAAACCTATGTAACAATATATATAGGGCATGATATCAAGTTTTAGACAAGTTATTGCTAAAGAAGGTGCGTCTGCTTTATTAACAGGGTTTGGTCCTACAGCACTCGGTTATTCCATTCAAGGGGCTCTTAAATTTGGAGGTTATGAATTTTGGAAAAAACAAAGCATTGATATTGTTGGTGTAGAAAAGGCTACCGATTATAGAGTTCCTATTTATCTACTTTCATCAGGTGCCGCTGAATTCTTTGCATCCGTTGCACTTTGTCCTCTTGAAGCCACTCGAATTCGTTTAGTATCTCAGCCTGATTTTGCTAAAGGTCTTGTGTCTGGTTTTACGAGAATTTTGAAAGAAGAAGGTGTTGTAAGGGGCTTTTATAGCGGTTTTGGTCCTATTTTATTTAAACAAATTCCTTACACAATGGCTAAATTTGGTGTATATGAAGTTGCCGAGTAAGTTGTTTGAAAAATATTAAAAAAAAAAAGAGAAGAATATATGCATTTTAATTATAAGGACGATTCTATATTTAAAGATATTAATACGCTTTATTTTTTCTATTTTTTCACCAACTTATTTAAAATAGAGAAACTATCCTTAGTATAATGGGTAAGGAAAAGGAAGAGCTATCATCCACAATGAAGACAGTTGTTAGTTTAGATGCCGGGGTGGTAGCTGGTATTGCTGCTGCTTTGATTTCTCAACCTGCTGATACTTTACTTTCAAAAATCAATAAAGAAAAAGGTGTCGCTGGCCAATCCATTTCCTCTCGCTTAATATGTTTATCCAAAGAATTAGGTGTTAAAGGTTTATTCACTGGCACTGGCCCAAGAGTTGTGATGGTATCTGTATTAACAATGTTACAATTTGGCATTTATGGTGAAGCCAAACGTCGTCTTGGTGCTACTGATTCCATCGAAATCGCCAAAGTCAAAAAATAATACCTTTTTGAATAGACTTTTTAGCATTTTTTATGTTTAAAAAATTTATAGATATCCTTGCTTTAAATAAAAATATATGATACGTTCGAATACAAATAAATACATAATTAGAATGATCTTTGGTTGAAGATAAATGCATATTAATTTTGTTACTGTTGATTTAATGTGTATTTATATACAATATAGAACAATATTATTCAATTCTGATCTAATATAATAAAATATATAGTTTAACTTTATATACTGCTACTTTTATTTTATTTTTTCAAAAAGAAAAGCATTGACAAAAAAAAAGCGGATTTCCTTTTTTAAAATAAAAAATTGAAGGTAAAATTTAAGTTTTAAAAAAAAACCATGACCAAAAAAAAATTTCCTTCCTTTTTCTTCTCTTTCTCTTTCTATTTATTCAATTTTTTATACTTCCATGGCTAACGATGATCGTTTAGGCATTGATTCTGATAATGACGATGAAGCTATTGAATTTGCTACTTATGTAGAAAGTGATGATGACGACGAAGATCCTTTTTATATGCCTGAACATAATAAAAAATCCAGTACACTTTCTTTTCTAAGGTAAATAAAAATGTATATAAACATTATTTAATTTATAAAAAATATATTCACTTGGCCATTATCTTATTCTCTTTGGTACTATTTTATTAATTTATTAAAAAAAAAAAATAGACTTTCTTGTTCACCAATACAGTTACTTCAAGTGTTAGTACCTACTATTTGTATACTTATTATAATAATATATACAATTGTTGTAGCAGTATTAACCCACAATCGACGAAACATATCATTACCATAAATTAATCACTCGGCATAAAAAATAATAAATATATTATATCAGCGTTAAACGGCTCTAAAATATTTTTATACTTACAATTCGATGACTTATATTAAAAAAAAAAAGATTTATTATTATTGCTATTGCTATTGTTTTTATTATGTAAGTATTATTATTTTTTTTATTTAGAACTAATAATAAAGAGCACTGATATCAATAATGAGGAAAAAATAATAAATATATTATATCAGCGTTAAACGGCTCTAAAATATTTTTATACTTACAATTCGATGACTTATATTAAAAAAAAAAAGATTTATTATTATTGCTATTGCTATTGTTTTTATTATGTAAGTATTATTATTTTTTTTATTTAGAACTAATAATAAAGAGCACTGATATCAATAATGAGGAAAAAATATAATATAAAATAAAATAGCATTTTAACGTAATCAACTATTATTATTATTATTTTGTCCTTCAGGAAGTTCCAATTTTATATGTATCTCACCAGTGCCTGCAGGAGTAATTGGAACCCACCCATCGATTGGCTGTGTAAGAGGAATCTTAACAGCACCAATATCATGATCACCTAAAGTGTGTCTGGATCTTAATTGTACCTCCAAAAAACTATCTTCTGATTTAATATTTGCCATAAAATTTTCATTCCTATAAATAGTGAAACAAAATTATAAGATTGATTATTATGATTAGCATAATTATTTTATATATTAATAAATAAATATTATTTTTTTATATTTATTTTGTATATTTTGAGCTTACCATTCCGGATCTTGTGTCTTTTTGATATGATTTGTTTTATACAGAGTATGTTTATTGTTTCGAACTCGTACATAATAATCACCCTTTTCTTTTAATCCACGGACACTAATAATAGACATTTTAATAGAACCATTGCTAACGATAGATGAATGTTCACTGGAAGTTGGTAAAGTAGAAGTACTATGCCGCTGTTGCTGTTGATCTGTATATGTGACATCAGGATGTACATCATCACCATTACTTTTAGAAGAGGAACGGCCATGGACTACTTTACTACCAAGATCACCAATACCACGAATCCCTTTACCAACACCTCCAACAATAGCTTTACCACCTTTGCCAACACCTCCAACAGCTCCACCAGCTATACCTGCACCAACTCCTAGAGCACCTGTAGTTATATTGACACCGGTTCCTAAAGCTTTACCACCTAAACCAACAGCTCCACCAACAAGATTACCACCTACTCCTAAAGCAGTACCAGGAATAGCTGTAAAGGCTCTTGCTGTTGTGTTTAATAATGAAGTACCTTGTCTTTCACGAGCTAATAATTCAGGCTGCCATAATAATCGCACTTTAAGTTCTGATCCATTCGTTAAAGAAATATCAAATTGCTTGGCTTCAAAGCTTTCTAAAACATCATTTGTAAATGGAATGATTCCCCTAGCTAACTCATCATGTGATCCTATTTGATCCCAATCATAAATAATAACTTCCAATTTAGATCCAATTCTTCTAGGCTAGTTTTTTTTAAAAAATAATATAAAATAAAATAGAAGTTATAAATTAATTAATAAATAGAACATATATATAATTGATATAGATATGAGTATGTTTTTGTTTTTATTTTTTTCTATTTTTGCTTTTGTATATATATTACCACTGGTAAAACAAATGTTTCCTTTTTAGAATCAAATTTAGGATTGAGTTGTTTTTTGTATACATCAGATTTAAATATTTTTTCATCATTCATTTTAAATACAAGATAAGGATCACTTTTACCGCTTCTATCAGCAGCTTTAAGGTTACTTGCAGAGAGAGGAACTACCGTCAATTTACCTTGATTTTCTAAACTTTCTTCAGGGGGCAATGTAAATTGAACAACAGGATAATATTTGAAACTTAAACGTATTGTTCCGCCATCAACGCCAAGCAATTTATATTCTGTACCCTTATCTCTGTCTTGAGACGTTTGTTGTTGCTTTTTATCAGGCCCATTCGATTGCGTTGAAATACGTTTAGAATCACTTTGTTGCTCAGTAGCTATTGATTGTTTTTGCTTTTCCAAAAGGTCTTGAAGGATTCTTCTTGCAGGAATGGAAACATGGCCATGTACTTCAGACTCCTTATTTTGTGTTCTTGCAAGACGTACAACTACATTAGAAAATTCCAATTCCTTAATGAATGCATCACCAGTTTCGTCATATTCTAAATCATCACCACCTTGAGGTACTGTTTTGTATTGAGGATCGTTACTATCTATTAATATCTCTGCTGATAATTGTTTTACATTTCCAGGAACCTTAGCATCATGTACAGTAACTGAAAGAATACCTGCAGTATAAGCTAAAAGATCAATAACCTTACTGTCTTCATCTGTATATTTGATAGCTTCATTATGAATGTCCTTTTCAGGTCTTGAATTCATCATTTTATTGTATACATCATCCGCATTCACCGTTGTATTTTTACCACCATTAATACCATTCTCCAATTTATATAAATCTGCTGTTAAAGAAACTTTACTGCTAGATTTACCATTGGCTGCTATACCAGAATCACCATTCACAGGTGTCATACTTGATTTAATACTTGATGCAGTACTTGCTATAGATGTTCTATTACTTATTTGGGATTCTTTCACTTCATCGATAGATTTGGCCAATTCAAGTGTAGGATGGAAAGATGCCCTATAATGAATTCTACCTTTACCAGGTTTACGTTGGCTATCTTTTAAGTCCACCCAAGTATCAACAGGTTCCAGAGCTTCATAATTTTTCTGCCCAGTACTTTCAATGACTGTTTCTTGAATTATTTGTTTCAGAGTAAAATCAGTTAATCCTAGCAATTTATCATTTTGAATTTCATTATAATCCATCACTTCAAATACCAAATCTTCACGAATAGAATGAACAGGTACATAAAGTGCCGTATCCCATTTTGGATCCAAATCATCCAAGATAAATTCTGTTTGATCTCTGACTTGCATACCAGATAATACTCTTACATAAGGATCAGATTTACCACCTCTTAAAGCTTCTACATTTTTCAAACTAGTAGCACCATAGAAATGTAATCGAACAACACCAATAGGAGGATAATATACATCGTGGCCAATACCGCCAATAAACCCGGTCATTACAATAGGTTTCCATTTCATAGCAAGATGGAGCTTTCCGCTTGTACCCTTTAAGTTAAACCATTCCATTCCATCTTTAATATTTTTTTCTAAATCTTCTACAGTTGATTTCCATGTACCAAGCGTTACATCAGACCCAAGCTGGTTTTCCATTATCGTTACAGTAATTCTTGCAGTTCCTTTATCATGTAAAAAGACTTCTACATGTTTATCCCATCTTGGACTAGCACTACGTTTAAATGTAGTTGTTCTTAATTTTTCTTTTCCATTCACGGAAACAACTGCATATGTATCCATTTTACGTCCGTTATTTAAGTCCTTGCATTCATAAACATAAAATTGTAAAGCACCGCTTGCTATTTAAAAAAGATAGTAATAACAAATAGTTCTATTAGAATTTGAATAAAAAAAAAAGTATTTTTTTATGATAATTATTTATTTTTATTTTTGCCATACCAGATTCAGCGGCTGGAATAATAGTACCATCTTCCTCTTTTTCTTCAACCGATACAGGGAAATAGCGCATATCACATTTGATATCACCAGTGGATTTACCAGAATTTAATACTTTCAAATTTCTAATATAAATAATATAAATAGTATATATAAATATATTTATAACTTAGCAATTGCATGTTTATTTTTTAGCATCAATAATATTGTTATATATATATACTCACAACCCTTCCAAATTATTTTCATTTTCAGCAAGCTCTTTAAGATCAAAACATGAAACACCGACAACACCATCTTTTCTACCAGTATTTCTATCTTTGACAGTTAAGAATAGAGAGTCTGTTAGACCATTTAATAAAATATAGAGAACTTGATTGAAGACAGGATTCTTATTATTTTCTATAACCCTTGTTCTAGCCAATTCGGGGCTATTTTCATTTCCGACATGAACTGTAACATAAGGATCAATACTGCCAAGAAGATCACTGATTTTTAGACCATTACAAGAATGGATAGTTAATGCAACTACACCATTTGCAGCATCTATACGCAGATACATTAAAAAGAAATGAAATAAAATAAAAGATAATAATAGTAGTAATCAATAATCAATAATCAGTAGTTAATTACCAATAAATTTAGTCACAATATATTTTTTATATTTTTTATGTATATACCTCTATCAACACCGGCCATCATTGCTGCTACATCAATTGTAAATACATTTGGAGCATACATCATTGGTGATAAATTAGCATGAATTTGATCTTCAACCAAAGTTTGTAATCCAGGTATCTAATAAATATATATTATATTATTATTATTATTATTATTATTATTATTATTATTATTATTATTATATATATATATATAATAATTAATAAATGAATAGATGAATGAACATAAATATTATATATAAAATTAAGTATAGTTTATATTTTATTACGAACATTAACACCAACTTACATGATTAACATCAAAACCAAATGTTTCACCACCAACAGGTTTAAGAGCATAATCAATAGTAGGTTTTTCCAAGAAACAAAATTCCACAGATTTAACATGAGGAAACTCATTAAACATTTTCACTTTCAATCTTAAGTGGCCAATAAAAGCTAACCCCTCCAAAAGAACAGGCATACCAGCACCAAGCATCTTTTTACCAACGCGTATAGATAATATAATTTTAGGATCAACATGAGCTTGTTTATCACGTGCTGTTAAATCAGAAGTATCATTAGGGACAAAAGAAACCTTCCAATCCATACACTAAAAAACAATAATAATAGCATATATTATTATTAGTTAAAAAAAAGGATTATATTAAATAATGCAATCATTAGCTAAGTTTAAAAAATAAATAATGCGCGATTTTTTTATATATTTTTATATCTAAAACAAGTTTAACTTACAACAATATTTGGTTCAGTATAAGGATAAGTCTTAACAAATTCAAATCGAGGAGCTTTTGTACCCAAAGTAAAAGTGGTTAAACGAAGAGAATCCAAAAAGGAAGGACAATTTTCACTTAATACAGCGTCAGCAGTACCAATAATTTGAGCAGATAGAACGGGTTCATAAATTAACCAAAATCTATTAATAAAGTGATTCATCCAGTTGACCGTTTCATTATCTGTTTCCAATTGTCGTATTGTCATTTCACGTTGGATATCATCTCTTATGTTTCTTCTTAATCGTTTTGTTGATGATTGATAATAAGTAGCTAAATAAATTCATGAGAAACAATATATATTTATATTTTTTTTTTAAAAAAAAAAAAAGTGAAAAAGGAAAAAAGATAATGAATGAATGAATGAATTTTAAAAAAATTATATTTTCTCAAAAATGCACGTGGTTTTAAAAAAACTAAAATTATAATAGCTTACCTAAAAAAGCACCTACTACAAAACATGCAAAAATCCCTGCACCACATTTTGTTAAAATAAAAGTAAAAAACACTGTAACAAAGAAAGCAGCACCATTATGAAACCATTGGCCATAATATCGATCACTTAATACCTGAGTCAAAAACCCTTTATCTTCTAAATAATCATCCATGCGAGTACCATTATAAAGATTAGCTATTTGTTCTTTTGTTAGCGTCTTTTCAAGTGCTTCCATCACAAGGTCTTGACCAGGGTTAGGTAATGTTGAAAAGGCAATCCATCCAGTACGAGTTGCTATTTCTGATGGTAATAGAAAACTACCTGGAATTTTTTTTACTTCTTCATCATCCACGCTTTCTCCTTTTTCTGGTATTTCTTTTTCTTTTGATGTTGATGATGGAAAGCCATTATTATTATTATTATTATTATTACTATTATTATTATTATCTACAAAATCTTTTGTTTTAATATCTTTTTGTGGCTGTAACTGTTGTTGTGGCGGCTGGTGAGGTGATGGCTGTTCTGGTTGTTGCTGTGGTAGCTGTGATGGTTCTGACGATGATTCTTCTTTACCTGGCTGTTGAGCAAAAGTTTCATCTCGTTTGGTACCAGTGATATCGCCAGTTGGTAGCGTAGGCCCATCTGCTGATGCTTTGGAAATTGCTTGACTTTTTTTTTGTTCCGGTGTCATTTCCTCTGAAAATACATGGACATTTGCATCCTTGCCCACTGATTTTTTTAATAAATTTCCCGCTTCTTCTGGTTTAATCTGCGGAGCTTCTGACATGACGATATAATTCTATTTTTAAAATAAAGAATAGAGGAAAAATAAAAAGAAAAGTGGAAAGGAAAGAAAAAATAAAGGAAAATAAAAAAATCAACTTTTTTTTTAGAACTAGTTGTTTATTATAAGCTCGTTTTTTTTTTTTCTGTTTGTTTAAAACCATTAGTCAAATTTAAACTAACTAAAACCTTTTATCCATATTTGTCATTTTTCTCGCCACCATCATGTAAATAATGATTGTTGATGTAAGATCAAATATTCAACGACACTAATAGCTTGATTCATTTGTTCTAAATAAAGTTTAGCATTAATCATAGCTTCTTGTTGAGTAGTTGGGTTATTATTATTTTCATTAGGATCATTGGCATGTATTAAATTTGGAGCAAAAACTACTGCAAGATTATGAGCCGTCATTCTATTGGATCCAGAATGTTGTTCAACTTCAGATAAAAACTTGCATAAATATTGCACTAATTTAAAAGCATAGGGTTTTTGTGCAAATCCATCTTGCAATCTTTGCCTTATTACATCATCCTTTTCCTTGTCTATTTTTTTTAGAAAAAAAAAATCGGTAAATATTGAAACCCTCTATGTATATCTTATTATATTCATATATTTGCATACTAGATATTAATTTGGTAAGCTCGTTGCTTTGTTGTGGTGTAATAACAGAAGTTGGTAATTCACGTAAGAATACTTTGAGGAGAGCTGCTGATACATCTATATCATGTTCATTCAAATTTACTTGTTCCCCATAATTAAATTTATTTTTGACTTGTTTTAACTCTTCACTTGATGGTGATTTTCTAAACAACCCTTCTTTATCAAGACCTATTATCAAAAAAGAAATAAAATAGAATAGAATTAATTTTAAAACCAAGAGCCATGTTATATAAATATATATATATATATATATATATATATGACATGAAAAAAACTATTTTCCTTTTTTTTTACCATTGGCACGAATATGTTCTATGACTTGGTAAACAACTTTAGGTACAGGGTGTTCTGACTTTAATGACCAACCTTCTAAATTTGCCAAATCTTGAAGAGAGCGACCAAAAGAGATAGAGACTTGAGGAGCAGGTGTTACACTATTCACTTTAAATGTAGATGGTACAATTGGTAAAGTATTATCAAAATTAACAACTGGCTGCGGAATCATATTTTCTGCTACATGAATAAACTGTTTTAATTCATCTAAGTTTGATAAATATCGTAACTTTCGGGCAAATTTAGGACTGGACAATCGATATCATACATTGATAGTAAAAAAATAAAAATAATAAGTATATAAACAAAACATCTATATTTAAATCGCTCTTTTACTTTATATTTTTGTGTGTGATCATTTCTTTTACGCATAAATATATATATATATATACCTTGTGATTTTATTTGCCAAGTCGAAAATAATTTGATAACTACGAGATAAATGAACCACATAAAGAGCTTTTAAATTTTTTTTATATCTTCTATCAAGTGCTCTATAAGCTTTTATTAACCATAACCACGAAGGACGGTGTCTTGCAGGAGATGAAAAGAATATAAGAACATAATCGCTTTCAACAAATTCGTCTCTAGAAATGATATTGTTTTATAAAAAATGAAATGAATATACATATTTTAAAGTTAGCTTATTTTTAAAAAATAACTTTACTCCTGAATGAACCAAAAATAATAATAAAAAAAGAAAAAGAAAAGAAAAATGAAGCTTATTTCCTGTTACTTACAACCGAGTTAATATAAATCTAAAACGATATATAAAACGATATAGAGTTTTTATCAATAAGTAATCGTTTACTAATAAAATATAAAGAAATAGGTTTTAAATATTGCTTACGCCAAAATTAAATCATAATCAAAAATATCAGGATTAGGGAGATTATTAGCGCATAATATTAAAATAGGACGACTATCATTATCAAGACCTACATATAAAAGGTTTAGAAAAAATAGATAAGCTTATATTTTTTTTTTTTATTTAAAAAAAAAAAAAAAAAAAAAAGACAATAAAAAATAATTACCAGCTTCATAAATGATATTTAATTCAGCAATAGCTTTATATTCAGGACTTGTTCTCGATAAAAGATCAACATTTACTTGAGGTAAACGTATTGATGTACTTAGAGAACGTCTTGATGTACTTACAGAACGACTTGGTGAAAAAGGCATTATTGATTTTTCTATGAAGGAAAAAGAAAGGAAGAGAGTAAGCAAAAAAAATTACACAAAATTTAAAAAAGCGGGCTTTAAAATAAAAATTATATTTTTATGATCACTAAGTAGCTTCGTATTATTGTGTTTTATTTTATTTTTTAAAAAGATATGAAAATATATAAAACTAATATTATTGAATTTTTATTAACTAGCGATATTTAATTTTTTATTTATAAATATAGGTATATGTAATTTTTTTCAATAAATTAACTTTATATACATTATTGTATGTTAGTAACAAATAGTATAATTTTTGATGATTGGCCAAAGGAATGATCATGAGATTGGTCAATAAGAAACAATAAATACAATAAAAAAAAAAATAGTAAATTATGATCAACTTCACAACCATCTCCTTTTACCATACTTTTTTAAGTAAACAATGTTATATTTTCTATTTTCTTTTTTATTATTTTCAAAAAAAATCCATTATTCTTGCCAACATCACTATATCTAATAAATTAAAATATTTATACTACTTGATTTTTTCTATTTTATTTAGCTAACTATAGTTTTTTTATGTTTGATTGATTTACACTAGACTTTGGTTATTTTTAAAATATATATATATATATATATATTAGATAGTTGATAGCAATAATAAAGCATGGAGAGATTTAAAATACGATCTTTACTTTTTTTTTTTTTGAACATATTATCATTATCATACCAGTTATATTTTATTGTATTACAAGATATATATATCAATAAAACTATTGTAATAATTATCTTTTTCAATGTTTGTTAAATATAAAATAAAAAAATAAAGTGTATTGTCAATCATGAAATACAGCATTCTTTTTTTTTTTTAGATTTCTGGTTAAGATGTCATCGATGCCAAATAAGGCAAGTAATCCTAAAAAGTAATTGAGACTTTTTTGGATGTTTAAAAATAAAGAAAAAATTATAAAAATGGTTATATACTTATTTTATCAAAAAAATTAAAATCGAATAAATTAAAATGAAATACGCGGGAAGATTGCTGATCTTTTTTTTTTTTTTAAATTTGATTAAACTTTTTTGAAAAAAAACTGTACATATATATCTTTTTTTTTTTTTTAAAAAAAAAAAAGTACTGAATCATCATTCATTTTTCTATATATATGTATATATGCATGTATGTATATATAAGTCTAGCATGAATTTATGATTATATAACAGAGTTAATAAACACAAAGAATATCATGTAAAAAAGTTAAACTGTGCAACAAAATATATCATGTGATCCGTGTATTCAGATTCATACCTTTTTAAGGTGGGAAGATCCAATAAAATCAATTCTCCGTTTTTCTCCATTTTGATTGAATGGGAAAAAAAAAGAAAAAGAAAAAACAAGTGGGGAAACGATTGATTTGTTAAGGAAATTGTGGGTTTTATAAAATGAGGGGAAAAGAAAGAAAAAGAAAAAAAAGTGTATAGTTTATGATCTCCGATTTTGACAGTGCTTTTTTGTTCATTTTAACTTTTTTTTTGTCATAATATAAAAAGAAGAAAAAAAAATAAAATTCAATTTTTACTTTTTTCTTTTTATTTAACTTTACTTTTTTTATATTTTTTTTATTTAAAAAAATCAACAAAAAATGGCTCTTTTAACGAAAAAAGATGGTGAACCCCGATTTCCAAGTTATTTTATCCCAAATGTTCTGGTTACTGTTCTCTTCTTCCTATGGGGGTTCAGTTACGGTTTATTAGATACTTTGAATAAACACTTTGAATCTGTTTTAAATATTAGTAAGTACTTGAAAAAAAAAAAAGAAAAAGAAAGAAAATAACGTGATGAGCTGGATGATTAACTCCTTATTTTTTTTTTTCTTATTATTTTTTTATGATGAAACTAGGTACAACACAGGTAAAAATTGAA
Source organism: Cunninghamella blakesleeana (assembly GCA_017871115.1). Taxonomy (NCBI): domain Eukaryota; kingdom Fungi; phylum Mucoromycota; class Mucoromycetes; order Mucorales; family Cunninghamellaceae; genus Cunninghamella; species Cunninghamella blakesleeana. The sequence continues at coordinate 2,321,320 of JAFCIZ010000001.1, read as the reverse complement.
ATTTTTATTTTTACTTCATTTTCTTTTATAATAACATGAATATATTTTTTTTATTTGAATAGACAACTTTTATGCAAGTAGCTTATTTTGGTGCTTATTTCATTTGGAGTACACCGTAAGTATATACAAATGATAATACAATGGTTGTTTATTTTAATAAAATAACAATTAAAAAATTTTAATTTATATTTATTTATATTAGTGCGGGTTTAATAGCAAGACGATTTGGTTATAAGAAAACAATTATTTTTGGTTTAATGCTTTATGTAATAGGTGCAATCTGCTTTTATCCAGCAGCTCAAAGTTTAAAATATGGTTCTTTCGTTGCTTGTCTATTTGTCATTGCTTGCGGTTTAGCTACTTTGGAAACTTGTAAAGAATAATATATGTATATATACAATTCTATTGGTCACATTTTTTTTATGCATGTTGACGCTGACTTTATTTCCATATATATGTACTCAATATTTTTTTTTCTCTTATCCTTTTTTTTAGGTGCTAATACTTACTTAACCATTAACGGGCCAACAGAACAAGCTTCTTTCCGTATTAATTTTGCCCAGAGTTTTAATGGTTTAGCTTCAGCAATTGCTCCGGTTGTCGCATCGTTAGTATTTATTTTATTTTATTACGATTTAAGTGTGTATATATTAAGATTGATTAATGTATATTTTTTTATAAATATAAATAAATAGATATGCTTTCTTTGGTGGTAACAAAGAAACAACTGGTAATTTGGATTCAGTCAAATGGTGTTATGTTGGTGTTGGATGCTGTAAGTATTTATATATATATATATATATATATATATATATATATATATATTAAAAAAAGCGTATTTGGTTTATCTAAATTTAAATTTATATATATATAATATAGGTGTATTTGTTATTGCTATATTATTCAGTTTTGCCAATATTCCAGAAGTAGATGAAGATGCTATTTTAGCAAGCGAAGCAGCCGAAAACCAACAAGTGGCCCGATGTGCCTCTATTTGGTCCCCACATTTAATTTTAGGATTTATTACACAATTTCTTTATACTGGTGCCCAAGTAGGCGTTGCTTCCATGTTCCTTTATTATAGTCACAATGTTGGAAAAATGGATGACCAATTTGGTTCTATTTTATTAGCAGTATCTCAAGGATGTTTTACTATTGGTCGTTTCGTTGGTGCTGGTCTCCTTCGAATCTTTAAACCACAACATTTAATGGCAGTATATGCTGCTTGTGCTTCCATTGTATGCGTGTTTGTAATTGCTATGCGTACTCCTAGTACTACTTATTGCTTGCTTATTATCATGTTCTTTGAAAGTATCATGTTCCCTACAATCTTTGCTTTAGCTACAAAAGGTCTTGGTCATAACCATAAACGTGGTTCTTCTTTAGTTATTATGGGTGTTGGTGGAGGTGCTCTTGTTCCACCTTTACAAGCCGTTATTAAAGATCATAGTACAATTAACTATGCCTTCATTGTCACCCTCTTCTGTTTCTTACTTGTCTTCTTTTATTCAACAATTGGGCATAGATGGATTAAATATGAAGATGAAGATATTGTAGATGAAGTCATTGTAGTACCAACTAAACATAGTGACTCAACAAGTGTTTCCTCAGATGTCAGAAAGTGATAATTTATTTTCCAAAATAGTCTAATTTGGTATATATATATATATACATATATATCATTTGTTTTTTTTTTTTATCCTTTTATTTTCTTTAATAACATGTAAATATTATATCTAAAATACCTAACATAAAATAAAATATAATAAACTGACATTATTAATATATATATTGATTTTAAATTTTTTATATATAAGAGAAAAAAGGTGTTTATTTTTCTTTATTTGAACACTTTCTTTTTTCAAAAAATAATATAAAATAAAGCAAGGTAACCATTTAATTAAAATTTTACTCTAGAGGCAAGTTGTAAATTTTGACAATATTAAAATTGTTCAAATACTATTTCATTGCTTTATATATGTAAACATATATTGGAGTATAAATAGCACTCTACTTTATATGTATGTATCTTTTTTTTTCTTTTTCTTTTTCCTTTTTTTTTTTTTTTTTTCAAATTAGTAAAATAGATTTATTTGGGTTTATGATTATTATTGTATTATGCTTGGAAGTAAATTTTAATTCTTGATAAGAAATAGCTATTTATATTTTATTTTTATAGTGTGCTTTTGAATGACGTGATAAAAAAAAAAGACTATACCAATTTAAAAATAAATAATTAAAGGGTTATATATAAAAAGAATATCATATTTAATATTATCATTAAATGAGAGGAAATAAATAAATAATGCATAATAAAAGTATAGTATTACAAGATTACCATTTTTAAAATTTGATTAACTTCGTTTTCGTTCAATTTTTTTACACAGCTAATTCCCATTTTAACTTAAATTCATTTAACAAAGGCATTTTTTTTTTAATAAAGTTTTGAATGAAAACGTCAAAATATTATATTTTGCTACTTATTTAATTATATTATATTATTTATAACAATGACTGCAGTTTGGTGTTGTTTTGTATACTGATTTGCTAACTTTATTACTTTAAATATTGAATGTGATACATATTTATTTTACAAAAATGTTACACTTAAAAAGAACAACATATCAATGTTTTTTAGTAATGACTTTTTTATAATGATATATATATTTTATATCATTTTTGAAAAATTCTAAAAAAAAAAAAAAAAAAAAAAGATAAAAAAAAAAAGTGGAAAAATGATAAAGGATGTGTGTTTAAAAATGAATGTTGAAAAAGAAGTATGAATTAAAAAAAAAAAAGTGATATAGTTATTAAAAACTTGACATTTTTAAAGTATATGTAATAGTAATTAAGTTAATAGTAATAAATAGTATAATTATAAAAAATAATAATTTTTTTAAAAAAAATATAAATATATATATACGTATATATTTATCCTAATCGCAGTTCTTGTTTTGTGATATTTTTTTTGTATAGTTTTATATTTAGCTAAGTATGGGCAAGAACTATATATAATAAATAATAATAAATAGATGTGAGTCATACTTTACATCTTTCACTTTTCTTTTTCATTTACTTCCTTTTCCTTTTAATGTATACTTTTTTATTTATAGTTACTTACATTTCCAATAATAACACTTGGTAAATCAAATATATCTCTTTTGATTGTAAAACAAAAAGTACAAGGGACACTCTGTAATAATAATAAATCGAAAAAAAAAAATCACACACACACATATACAAGTTAATATACAACATATACAATAGGTAAGTTTATATTTTATATTAAATATACCATTACCCGTTTTGTCGGACTTAGTAAAATACAAGAACTATAGACCGCTGAATCACTATTATCAAAGGCACATGAACTATATCTTTCCCAATATTCTATTGTCGACGAATTACTCATAAGCTATAAAAAAAATATGAAGAGAGCGTGAGAAATGTATTTCCTTTTATATTACACATATATTTATTATTATTATTTAATACTTACTTCATAAATATATGTCTTTTTCCCCAATAAAGCATCCCGTGACCATTGTGTCAATAAAGAGAATTCTTTTCCAACCAATACAATTTCACCAGTACGTCTCCATACCACAGTAGGTGTACCAGAATAACTAATCAATTTTTCATATTCCAATAATGTCCGTTGTAAACATTTTTCTGTATATATTAAATCGACTTCATTAAGATTCAGCATGGATGCTAAAACAGATGGTCTAAAAAGCGCCAGCGCTCGGCTAATTCTCATTAAATCTTCACGACTCATCCTAAAACAAATAAATAAATAAACATACATTTACTTTTAAATTCGAACTGCTAGCCTTTTTTTTTCTTTTATATACATATTTATAATTATAGTACTGGTTCTATTTTTCAACTTACTTTTGGCGGACATAATTAATCAAGTAATGATATCCATCAGCGTAACTATAAGGTTTTGTTGCACGAGAATATACCATTTCGGGCGTAACTAATTGATTCCGACGTTTGACCTGAGCCAAAGCAGTGTTTGGACTTACAACTTTTGCAACAACAGCACCTTCACCATAAGAAGAAAGAGATGACATACGTACATTATTTGCTGTTGTTTGAGAAGTTGGTGTATTACCGCTATAAGGTGAACCTATTGAATTTTGGTCAGGTGAATATAATACCGTATCTAAACCCGTTGTAGTAGCAGAAGGGGTAGAAGTTGAAAAAGGTCCTATATGATGTGCTGTTGTTGTATCAAGTGGATTATTGAATGAACTTGTCGTTGGAGTGCTATTATTGCTATTATTATTACTATTATTATTTGTTGATGAGCTGGTTAAATTGGCAGCTGCAGCTGCTGCCTGCCATAAATTAGATAATGAAGTAGGTGTGGTAGGTGTTGTTGCAGAGGATGAATCTAATAATTGATTGATAGGTGATCCTAACATACTTGATAAAATAGAATATTCTAAGTTTGTAGCTGTTGATCCAAATCCATAATTATAATTGTTCAAGTCAAGTAATTGATTGGTATCCAAGCCTATTTATAGAAAAAAAAAAATAAAGATATATATAGATACTTAGTCGAATATTTCATACCTTTCTTACATATCTATTTATTATAAATATATATAAATATATATATATAAATATTTAGATTCTTTTTACCAGCCCCAAAAGCATCTAAAGGATTCGTATTTGCGGCAAAAGAAGCAAGTAAAGGATTGGTTTGTTGTTGTAATCCATTTGAAGGTGGTGTATTAGATTGAGGTGGTATATAGCGGGGTTGAATACTACTCTCTAGAAACATAAAACCATTTTCAATGAGTAACAGTTATTTATTGATTTGCTTCCATTATTTTTTCTCTTTTATCATTGTTCCTTTTTTTTTTTTTTTTTCTCTTTAATAAGAATATATATCGTTTACCGTCAGTATCTTGAAGATATTTTGCTTTTTTTCGTGCACCATCAGTACAAGTTGAATTTAAACCTCTTTTTATACATCTTTGACATGGTCTTGCTATTTTTTTTTCCACACATGCACACACATATATATACATATATATATATATATATATATATAAATATAAAATAGTATTAATAACACATATATGATTTTTCAAGGTTTTATAAATATTATATTTAAATCTATTCTTTACCATCATCGCAAGTAAGATGTGCCTATAAAATATAAAGAAAAAAAAAAAAAAAGATAAAGGTATATAAATAAATATTTTAATATATTGCTTCATATGGTTATGTATAAAAGATTGTTATTTACTTTTTGACAATGAATACAAGCTCTTGCGGCTTTCTTTTTCCTTGGAGTAGTTTTTGTATTATTACTGTTTTTATTATTATTATTCGTATTATTATTGTTGTTGCTATTATTATTGCTATTATTATTGTTAGTGCTATTATTACTACCATTATTATTATTGTTAGGAGGATCGGTTGATGCTGAAGTTGTAGAAGTCATGATAAGTAATTAAATATTAGATTATTGACACAAGATAAAATAAATTAAAAGTTTTGAATAAAATATCTATTGAGGGAATATTTTTTTTTCAAATATAAAAATGAATAAATTTTTTAAAAAAATAATTCGTAATATCAAACTAAACTAATTTGCATACAAAATATATTTTTACAATAAAATAAATTATTAAAAAGTGAAAGAGAGAGAAGAAGAAAAAAAAAGCGGGGAAAAAAAATTTATAAATTTTTTAACTTTTTTTTTCAAGTTCCGATTTTTTAATCTCTCTTCCACTCTATATTATTTTATTAAAATATACGCATATATAAATATATTTATTATTATTGTCATTTTGTATTACTTTATACCTATTATTATATCGGCCATATCTATTATTTTATATAAATATTCACTGGGTTTATAACTATTCTTTTAATTATTCTTTTTTTAAAAATGAATTGTTTTTAAGAAAATATTAATTTATTGTGGTTATTGGAATGAAAGGTAATATAAAGAAAATAATTAAATATGAATATGAAAAAAAGAATATGTATATGAGTATGTATTAATATGACTTTTTTTTTTCTTTTATATAAGTTATGTTGGATTATCTTTAGGTTTGGCAGCTTCTGACGGTTCGGCAGTAGTACCTTCTTCTTCTTGTTGTGGAGGTGGCGAAGCAGGTTTATCCTCTTTCTTTTCTTCGGCAATAGGCGGACTAGGCTCAGCCATTGATTTTATTTTCTCTGTGGTATACACCATACCAAAGTATTGACGACCACGGTTATATAAAAATTGCCAACCAAACGCGATTAAAAAGAGAACAATGGTAAATGCCAAAAGGATATACACATTACGAGACAAAGAATAAAATACTACGTGTAAGGGATTGCGATCAAGGATGGACCGAATCCCTGCCACATATCCAGTACGGGCCAAAACATCAACCCCAATGATAAAAATAAAAGCACCAATAAAGGAAGTAGAAAATAAAATAACATAGGTTTCAACAAAGAAAGTAGCTGCACCTACCACAATAGACATACCAACTAAAAAACAAGGTCTGGCAATTGTGGATGTGATGACTAAATCCTGTTTCCAACAAAGTATAAATAATCCTAACCCTAATCCTCCAATAGCACCAACTAAATAAATCCCAATATTCCAAAATATGACAAACAAAATTCCTCCAAGTACTCCTAAACCTGCCGGGACTACAATCATAGTGATATGATCATTTATATATCCTTCTGACGGTTGACAATTAGTTAAAGCTATCCAGGTAAGCAACCCTTTATATAATATATATAGTTAATATTATAATGGATTATTCAAACTATTCATACACATCCTTTTTTTTTTTTGATACCATGTGCATTTATATATTTCTTTTTTTTTTTTTTTTTTACCAAATAATAAAAATCCCATGATAAGCATAGTAATACGAAAACCTCTAAAACCAAGTGCCATCAAATAGAGCCCAAGAACGATAAATAAACCACCAAGAACACCCATTTGAACTGTAACCGTGCTATCATTACCATAAACGGGATCTAGTTTAGCAACAAAATAAAAATAAAATAAAAAGGAAAAAATAAAAATTAGAATGTATAAATAAAAAAAATTTTGAAACGTAAAAGGGGGGGACATTAATATAAATTAAATATATAGGATGGATCTTATTTCATTACAAGGCGATAATGAACCATCTGTTGATGTGGGTTGTATAGTTGAAGTAGATGATGGTGATGATGATTTTGTAGTTGTGGTAGGGCATGGATTATTATTTTTGTCGTTATCATTATCTTTATTTAAGCATGCATTATTCGTAGTAGTTATTATATCAGCAGCATATATATTACTATTATCCACTGGATATGCATAGATTATTATACTGATAAAAAATATAATATAAAATAATATATTTATTAATTTCATATCTGTGCTTTTTAATTTGAAGAAAAAAAAAAAAAAAGGTTGGTGTATAAATTTGTATTAAAAAAAAAAAAATATGGTAAAAGAATTAAAAAGGGAGAGAAAGATATTAAAAAAATAGATAATAATAAATATATATACCCGAATCAGGATGCTTTTATGCTTAAAATGTTGACAACAAAAATCTCGACCAAAAAAAGTGGTATGTATAAATGCTCTTGGTCGGCATTACTTTATTTGGAGCATTGTTTTCACTAGCTGATCATATTGATCTATCTATTTTTTTTTAAGAAAAAATAAAATAAAATAAAGTATTTATATTTATATATATATATATATATATATGAAGATAGATAGTATTTTTCTTTTTTTTTTTTTTGAAAATAAAATAAAGCAATCTTTTTTTTAACAATAAAAATGATTATCTTCATTGTTATTGTTATTATTAAACGCTACTTTTTTTTTTGCCCTCACTCTAAACATGAATCTCAGCTTCTAAATTTAGATAGGATACCTTTTTGTGTAATGAGATGGGTACTTGGACTATCCTTTAAATGTTAATAAATATAAAAAAATAAATAAATCTAATATACATATATATTAAGACACAATAAATTGTCATTTAAAAACATATGAATAGTGAACTTTTTAATACCACTATCATATATATAATACATTATAATTATTTAATCATATCAAAAAAACATTAGTTGGTCTTGATTATTCTAAATAATAATAATAATAATAAAAATTAATTGTATTATAAAATTTATATATTTATTTAAATTTATTTTATTTTAAAAAACAGTTTGCAATGAATAAATGTGTACAAGAGAAAGAAAGAAAAAATAGGATAATAAAAGTTACCAAGAGAAATAACAATAATAAATAAATAAATAAAAAGGGAATATATATAATTAAAATAAATTATGATGCTTTAAAGACAATAATATAATAATAATAAAAAAAAAAGGTAGATGTAATAAATAATAATTTAAATATATATGAATGCATTTTTTCTTATTCTTTTTTAAAGGCCATATAAATAAGTAGCATAAATAACGAAAGTAGCTCCTAAAACAAAAGTACCAGAAAGAGAAAAGTTAAAGAGCCAGATACTAACAAGACTTGATAAGATGATACTAATAGATGTAGCAAAGCCTTTCAAAATATTATCAGCATATTTGACCACCAAAGCAACAACCAAACCACCAAAAGCTTGAATAGAAATTACCAACCATGTTAAACTATTATAATTTACAAAGAAACCTCTTTCAATGATTGTTCTACCATCTTGTAAAAAGACTACAAAGACCAAACCCAAAATGATGGAAAAGAACGACATTTGTAAATTACGAATCCATAATTGATTTTGTTGTTGTGTTGGCATATTATTATCATCTCGACTGCTATTACGACGATTGAGACCACTGGCATTATTGTTATTGTTATTACTATTATTATTTAACCCAATTCCATTTTCTTCATCACTATTACTATTAATATCATTGAACACACGTTTTGTTGGTGACATGGGGTGGTCATTATTACTATTGACTTCATTATCATCATCATCATCTAATTTTGTATTCACTACTTCATGCATAGGTTTGGAGGGGGCAGCTTTTAATATTTTTTCAAAATAAACACCAGCTAAACCAGACAACGTACAAGCAGATAAGACAGCAAAGAAGCCCTTTCCATTGGATTGATTGCCTAAACTAACATCTACTGATTCACTATCCGTCATATAATTACCAGTTAAGTAAGCCATAGCGGCTGCTGAAGCATCTTTGGGTAAAACGACTAAAGCAATACCCAAAGTTAATAATCCAAGAGCCATCCATTTCAATCTTGTTAAACTGCGTTTTAAAATCACCACACTGAAGAAGGCTGTTGTTAAAATTTTAAGTTGATAAGTAACTTGGAAAGTGGCTGCATCTAAATTTGTGGCTGCAACATATTGTAAATTATTCTATATATATATATATCAAGATCAATAAAATAATAATATAAATATGAATGTATATATATATCTATTTTAATCATTATCGCTCTATATTATTTTATTTTATTTTATTTCCCCCCCCTCCTTCTATTTCCTTATCTAACCTCTTTTATATAAAAATATCCATTTATATGACTTTTTATTTTTTTACCTGAATTAAATATAAAGTAGCAGGAATACCTAGTTTTGCCGTTTCACGCCAGTTCATAATAAGTTCACGATGAAGTAAAGAGGTTAAACGTTGCCAAGTACGTTGATGAACAGGACCATTAAAGTGTAAAAGAGCAATACAAGCAAGAGATTTAATAACTTCACTCATTACAACAGCTGTTGATGCTAAATATAATTGATCTTCTGGTACACTTGCTCTTGTATATCGCATGACTAAAATAAGCGCACTATTTTGAATCACCAATATAAATAAAGATAGATATTTTAAAGGTATAGTATTTGTTAAAGCTAGTAATCCTAATAAATAAGAATGAGAATAAAAAGAATCAATTAATATTTAAAAAAAACTATAAAAACCATTTCTCTATCTGTTTATATATATATATATATATATATATGTATAGTTTATCAAGAATATTTTACCCATAGTGTTTATATATATTTATACAAGTTAAACAAGTTTAAACCAAATAAAGTAAATAGATGAAGAATAGAGAGAGAGAGAGAGAAAGAGAAAAAAGATAATCAATATATATATATATATATAATATAATGATAAGAATAAATGAATAAATATGAACTCAAATATGAAATATTATAATATATATTAATATGAAATATGAAATAAGGAGGAGAAGGGATATATAACTGTTTTATACGCGAAATATAATAACAATAATAAGAAAAAAAAAAAGTAGTGAAAAGAAGAAAGAGAAATTATAAAAAAGGGAGGGAAAAAAAAATTATAAAAATAGTTTTTAATTTTTTAAAATACCGCCGTTTTATTTATTTTATTTTATTTTTTTCAAAGCCTATTTTATTTAAAAAAGTAAATGTTTTTTTGTTATTTTTAATACAAACACTTGACATTTAATCTTTTTATTATTATTGTTAATATTATTATTATCATTAAATGTCATATAATAACAATAATAATAATAAAACATATATAATAGGATGATGATGGGTTTAGACTAAAAATTAATATATTTAATAAAATATAAAATCACTTTCCGAAATCAAATAACTAAAGTATAATACCCTTTGGCTTGGATTTAGTTTTAATTCATGTACTTCCAAATATGGAAAATTGATTTTATTCAAAAAAACCCCATATATATATTTTTTGCGTTTTACTATTTTATTATTTGAATTATTTACCTACTTGTGTATTTTATTAAATAATAATTAGTAAAACATCCACTCTGCCTTAATATTATATGGATGAAGTTTATCAATTACCGCCTCGTCGCAGGTGCTGAATATTGATTTTTTATTGGTAAACAAATTTTTGGATCATTCAGCATATTCTTTTAATAATTACAAACCCAGAGTTTTGATCATATATAGTTTTTTTTTCTAATCAAAGTAATTACATGAACTTTAAGAATGATAGAAATTAAAATCAACTATATACAACTCTTGTATTTTTTATAAATTTGAAAAAAAAAAAAAAAAAAAAAAATTAAACTTGTATAAAAATATTCATTCATACTCATTTCTGCATAATATATCTACACTACTTTCCCAAAATTAATAAATGTTTTAGAATAAACATATAATCATTATTGGTGTTTATTTTATTATTTTAAAAAAAGAAACCAGTTGTTTCTAATAATAATTAAGGTTATTAGAAGCATACCATTACCATTTTTTCAATTCATTAATTTATCTATCAATAGGGTACGTATAGTCATTTTTTATCTCGATTTTTAGAGAAAAAGTAAATAAAGCTAATCATTTTTATAAAAAGGTCTTGAATGGATGATATTTACCCCATATTGTAGCTTAATATTTACATTTAAACTATTAAAAATAGTTTAATAAGAAATTAAGAGTTGTGTAAAATAAAAATAGACTCTACAATATACACCGCAGCCTTTTTTTTTTAAAAAATATATATATATATATATATATATATATATATATATATATGTATACGAATATATAACTAATTTTTTTTTAAAAGAAAAAAAAAAGTTATTAAAGGATAAATAAAAATAATAAATATATTTATATACAATTAGAATATTATTAATAATAAAATAAAATAAAAAAAAAAAAATATAAAAAAAAAAAAAAAAATCTAAATTCTGTATTATTATTATTATTATTATTATATCATGGGTCGAAATCACCTAATAATTCTGGTGCTTTCATTTTTCCTTGATTTATTTCATCTGCTGCTTTAACAATATCATAAGTAATAGATGATGAGACCACTGAGTCTTGTTTATAATCAGGATGTTCTTGTACTAATTTTCTTAAATAAGTTGCCGTTGTCATTAATTCACCACTTGCTCTTTTACTGATAAGATTTAAATATTTGGTTAATGTGCATCTTGTTTCGATATCTGTGTTGGTGCTGTTTAAATAATTTTGAATTAGTGGGATGAAACCAGGAAAACCATTTTCTTGTCCATTAATAATTTCATTCATTGTCATTAATTCATATCCATCTTCATCCTCGTTCTCTTTTGATTCCTTGGCTATAAAAATAAAATACAATCGAAAAGATATATTAATATATAACTCTCTCTCTCTCTCTCTCTATATATATATATAAGGAATGATTGTATACAATAATATGACTTACTATTAAATACATTTTTTCTAAAATAAAACTTGTCATTTAAAACAGCTCCACGGTTATGTGCAGTTTGCATATTTTCATCAACCTAAAAAAAAAAAAGTAATATACGTTTAAATAAATGTATTAATTGTTATTTATATTATATATTGAATTACCTTAGATATAGGCATGTAAAAGTTCAAACCAAAACTGAGAATAGTTCTTGTTAATAATACAATAAATACCGAAAAGGCTGCATTTTCAAAATCAGTTAGTTGTACTTCCATACTTCTAAATTCTACACGCCATCCAATATCAGAATTTGGTGGAGGAGGTTTGAATCTGACGGTTTGCCAATTAGTGGATTGGAGGTTCTAGAAAAAAAAAAAAACAATAATATAATGATAAAACAAAATAGCAATAATAATAATGAATAAATGACATGATCATGGCGAATTTTTCCTTTCTTTTTTCTTCATTTTCATTATATATATATATACACTATTTACTAATACTTACTTCAAAATGATCTGAAGAGTTTTGATCATCTTGTTCTAATAATTCTTCAAATATAACCAAAGGATCACGAATAAATAAATGAGAAACATGTTTAGCTAATGAATCATCTACATTATTGTCTAAAAGTGTTTGATAAATGTTTTTATCATAAACCAAGTCAAGATCATTGTATTTAGATTTATAAGTGTCATCTTGGGATATATAGGCATCAATGGAGTCATATCTTGATTTATTAATGACAAATCGATCATTCTTTAATGGCTATATTTACATATACATAAAAGATTAAAAATAGCGGTCATCAATGCCTTTTCTATTTTTATACATTTATTTTATGCTATTTTATCCTATTAATTATGAATATGCATACCTCTAATCCACGTTCTTCTTTAGTTCTATCATCTACACTTGCTGCAATAACATTCCATCTAGTATCTACGTCAGCAAGATAACCACGGAAAATAGGAGTAGCAGCTGTTAATGCCAACTAAAAAATATATATATTTATATTTTCAAATGGAAGAAAATAAGTAACCAAATAGAGCTAACAACAGATGATTTTGCGACTTCTCTCCTAATATTAATAGTATCATTATATATTTTTATATTACCATGATTGGTGCCACTGGAGCCAATTGATCATATAATCTTCTAGCTTCATCAATATTGCATGCTTGGAAAGTAATTTGAAGACAACAACATCCCATACCAAAGGCCATGGCATCAAGATAAATATGATCTGGTTTTGCTGCTCCTTCTTTAGCTTCTTTATCATGTACAAATAAATCACGGTCCCATGGTACAGTTGGATCAATAAAAGGTTTAGGTGTATTTTTATCGTGATAAACTGGCATATTAATTTCTACCTTGGCACCTCTTCTTCTACGAATATTAGCCGTTAAAGTACTAATATATATATACAATGAGTGAATAATGATCAAAAGTAATATCCTCTCTCTTTATATACAACTATAATTTATTTTCTTTTAAAATGATGCTTACGGGAATCTAGCGTGAGGATTAATGATTTCATCCGGTACAAACATACTTTGACAAGCTTCGCCATTTGGTTCACTTGCAGGAATGAGTTCATCAGGACATCCAAGTCTTGGATAATTGACTAAAGTAATAGGAATATCACCTGGGTGGCAGGCTTCTTTTGCTAATTGTCTTCTTCTTTTCATATTGGATTCCACACCAACAAGATCTTTTAATGTAGCACCATAAGGCGCACCAGGTGTACTTTCCAACATATATCTTCCATATTCAGGTCGCCATAATGCTTCAGGTACTTGACTGAATAGTAGATAATAAATAATAAATCAGTCCCATATATTATAATAGTATTAATAGTTATTAGAAGCAAAGTAATATAAATAAAATTATAATGCCTTATATATTATTATTATTATTATTATGATTGTCATTATTTACGTTGTTTTTCCACTGTTATAATCCAACTCAGCTTTTGTTAAACCAGGAAGAATATCAAATACACGAAGTGATAGTTTTGTTTTATGTTGTTCTTTATCGACATTGACTACCACATATTCTATCTGATAGTATATATGTATATATATATATATATATATATATAGCTTTTTAATATGAATCGTATCATAATAGCCTTTTCTCTCTTCCTTTTTTCATTTTTATTATCATTATTTAATATATATAAATAATACCTCTTCACCCCAAAGAAGATTTTGCTTTTGTTGATCCTTTCGTTTATTATATATAGCTAAGAATTGATTAATACCATGAGTTCTAACATGATCAGCATATTTTTTAGCATCATTCCAATGAAGAGGTGTACCAAGTGATAAAAGACCCATAGTATTTTATTTTAATTTTTTATCTTGGTAATAAATAATACTATTGTCTATATATATAATATAATATTTTATATATTTAAGAAAAAAAAGAAAACAGAAAAAAGAAAAAAAAAATTCAATTTTTTATAAAAAATAAAATAAAAAAAGAAGTATATTTTAATTCCGACCAATAAGATTTGAAAAAAATTTTCAACTTGTAGTGCTGAATTACTAATCAAATGTATCATTTAACGAAAAAAAAAACCTTTATACATAACACAGTTACACCTTTTATTTACTATTAAAGTTTTTTAAATCATGGGGTGATGACATTATATTAGAAATCAAAAGTGATTATATAATTACAAATCTTTTATTTGCATTATTGTTATTCATCAAATTTTGTTTAAATGATTTTCATCTAAAATAAATAAAGATCTAGCAAAGACATGTATGCTTTTCTCTTTTATCCATTGATTTTTTTCCTTTTTTCTTAAAAAAAAGCATTTAACAAGATTGCTTTATTATTATTATTACTATTTAACAAATGTAAAGTTATATTTTGATATTGATGATCAAATTCATGCATCATGTTTATGATAATTATGGCGTCACTTGCGTTTTACAATCACGTCTTTTTACACATATACCAATAATATATACAGATTAAACTGAGATGATCTTAATTTTATTATAGTATTTTATTTAAAAAATGGTTGTACTTTAATTTATAAAAATGCTAAACATATAATTCTTGGTTGGTATTTGTTTTTTATCTTTAAAAAAACAAAAATAAAAAGCATAATCAGTATAAGATAAAGCAGTGATCATATATATATATATAGCTATATATATCGAAACACTATTTGATTACAATGTATAAGTATACTATTTAATAGATATATATTAAGAGGTATTGTTTTGTAGGTGCATCGATAACAGAATGTATTTTTAATATGCGATTTCAATGAGGCTGTTAAATAAAAGCTTTTGTATCACGAAAAAAAAAAAACGAAGATCTCCCCTTTAAAATATATTTTTATTTTTAAGTTCTGTGCTCTAATTATTATTATTTTCTTTACAAAAATAGATGGATTCGTAATATTTATAAAAAAAATTATTTTATCACCAAAAAAAATAAACAAAATGCTCAGAAATAAATAATATTCAGTTATATTATAGGAACTAGTAGCAATATTGGAGTAAGGTAATGTAAAAATAAAAAAATCAAACGAAAAAATAAACATTATCTCTGCTATTTTTCTTTTATATAAGGTCAATTTTATCGATACTATATCTTATATATTTATATATAAAAACCAATTTTTAAAAAAGAAAATACGTTGATAAAGAACAAAAACAAAAAATCTAATCATTCTTTTTTTTATTTTTATTTTTTTTTGCACTTCATGGGTCGAAATCACCTAATAATTCTGGTGCTTTCATTTTTCCTTGATTTATTTCATCTGCTGCTTTAACAATATCATAAGTAATAGATGATGAGACCACTGAGTCTTGTTTATAATCAGGATGTTCTTGCACTAATTTTCTTAAATAAGTTGCCGTTGTCATTAATTCACCACTTGCTCTTTTACTGATAAAACTTAAATAATGTAATAATTTTTGTTGTGTTGTACCATCATCACCCATGTTTGTCTTTAAATAATCTTGAATCATCGGAATAAAACCTGGAAATCCATTTTCTTTTCCATTGATAATATCATTCATTGTCATTAATTCATAATCATCTTCATGTTTCCCATTCTTAGAATTGGGAGCTATCATAATTTAAAATATGAAGAAAAAGATAAAAGTGAATATAGTATTAATACGATACCAAGTTATAAATAAATATTATATATTATTGTTTTTGTTCTTATATATTCTATTTTATTCTATTCTGTTCAAACCATTTTTTTTTTTTTACTTACAATTAAATACATTCTTTCTAAAGTAAAATTGATCATTTAATACAGATCCACGTTTTTGGGCTGTTTGCATATTTTCATCCACCTTAAAAAAAATTAAAAAGAGTTTAAAAGTTTATCAAAATATAATAGTTTAATGTTTATTTATTCACATTTTTTAATAATATCAGTTAAATAATGTGTATTACCTTGGAAATTGGCATATAGAAATTCAAACCATAATGTTGAATGGTTCTTGATAATAGTATCATAAACACAGAAAAGGCAGCATTTTCAAAATCGGTTAATTGTATTTCCATACTTCTAAATTCTACACGCCATCCAATATCAGTATTTGGTGGGGGAGGTTTAAACCTAACTGTTTGCCAATTAGTAGACTGAAGATTCTATAAAAAAAAATAAAATAAAGATTGAGTATATGATCATCATCTATTTATTTTTTCCCTTGCTACTTTATATATATATATATATATATATAGATGTAAATATTTTATTTCCTAATACTCACTTCGAAATGTTCAGATGAATTATGATAATCTTGATCCAGTAGCTCTTCAAATATTATCAAAGGATCACGAATGAATAAATGAGAAACATGTTTAGCTAATAAATCATCCACATCATTGTCTAAAAGTGTTTGATAGATGTTTTTATCATAAACCAAGTCAAGGTCATTGTATTTGGGTTTATAAAATTTATCATTAGATATATAGGTACTGATTGAATCATATCTTGACTTTGGAATGATAAATCTATCATTCTTTAATGGCTAGTATAATAATATAATATAATATAATATAAAGATAATCAATTTATGTACTTTTTTATATATATATATATGTATATTGCTTGATATCATGAATGTTATTATTTCCAAGTTGATTTTTTAATAAATACCTCTAATCCACGTTCTTCTTTAGTTCTATCATCTGCACTTCCTACAATAATATTCCATCGAGCATCTGTATCGGCAAGATAACCACGGAAAATTGGGGTGGCTGATGTTAATGCCAACTAAGATAAAAACAAATAAAATAATAATATATAAATACAAATATAAATAGGAATAGAATAAATATATCTCTGCATTATTGTTTATTATTATTATTGTCATTACTATGTTACATTACCATAATAGGAGCCACTGGAGCCAATTGGTCATATAAATATCTTGCTTCGTTTATATCACAAGTTTGAAAAGTCACTTGAAGACAACAACATCCAACGCCAAACCCAGTTGCATCCATATAAATATGATCTGGTTTTGCTGCTTCTTTCGTTTCCTTATCATGTATAAATAAATCACGGTCCCATGGTACAGTTGGATCAATAAATGGTTTAGGTGTGTTCTTGTCATGGTAGATTGGCACATTGATTTCTACTTTAGAACCTCTTCTACATCTAGTATTTTCCGGTAAAGTACTTTAAATAAATATGCAATAACAATGCAAAGAAGAAGAAAAAGAAAAAACTGATTTAGTTTTACCATCTAATCTTTTTTTTTTTTTTGTTTTTGTTTATTGATGTTTATTTTATTTGCTATAGGATAAATATAGTACTTACAGGAATCGAACATGTGGATAAATAACTTCATCAGGTAAAAATATACTTTGGGTAGATTGACCAATAGGATCGTAATGAGGTACCAATTCATCAGGACAACCAAATCTTGGATAATGGACTAAAGTAACAGGTATATCACCAACATGACAAGCTTTTTTTAACAAGTATCTTCTATTTTTCATATTTGACTCTGCTTTTAAAAGATCCTTCAAAGCATTTCCATAAGGTGTACCAGGTGTTCCTTCTATCATAAAACTTCCACCTTCAGGTCTCCATAAAGCTTCAGGTGTTTGACTAATGTATATTAATGTAAATAAATATAAATATATATTATTGCCATTAGCATTCGTAGTTGCAGTATTGATTCATTTATCTTATATTAATTTACTTTGATAAACCATTTTTATAATCTGATTCAGATTTTTGTAACGAAGGAAGTATTTCATTTGCACGTAATGATAGTTTAGTCTTTTTTTTTTCTTTATCAATATTAACTATGATATATTCAATCTATATATATATATATATTTTAAAAGAAAAAAATTGCAAGTGAAAAATTAAAAAAAAAAAAAAAAAGTATATACGCGTTTTAAACTCCAGCAGAGATTATAATTATTATTACTATCATTATTATATCTATAATCTTTTTACCTCATCACCCCATACAAAAGGTTGCTTTTGTAAATCTTTTTGTTTATGATAGATTTCTAAAAATTGGTTTAAACCTAAAGTTCTTACACGATCACTATATTTTTTAGCCTCTTTCCAACGAAGGGGAATAGACTGCGCTGATAATAAACCCATAGTTGATTAAACAAAATCTATAATAAAAATGGTAAAAAAAATTAAAAAGAAGAGAAAATCGAAATCAAAATTAAATATACATATATTTAAATAGTCAAAAAAGAAATTGTGATATGAAAAGGAATGTTACATAAGCATGATATTAAATCGACTTGTTCCTTTGAAACAAAATGGTTTCAAAGTTACACGTATCCCTTAAATTTTAAAATAGTGGATTTAAGGTTTATTACTTTCCTTTAATCCTGATCCACCCGCCAATCATTCTTTGCTTTTTTTAAACATCTTTTAATAAAATGAGTTAGTTGTAAAATAAACATAACAAACTACAGAAAAGAAATAAGGATTTTTTTAAACTTTAATGCTCCCGAAATCTTAAAAGCGAATTTAAACCCCAGGTATCTAAAGAATTTAGGCCTTTTTTTTTTTTTAGCCCATTTTTTGTTTTTTTCGCTCTGTTTCTTAGATCTATTTTCTGTATATTGTATTTCATTTCATTTTATTGATAATATTTTCCGTTAAAATAGTATATATATTCACATAAAGCTCTGTTTTACTATATACAAACTTGGGTATATGAATTGATAAAAACGTTATAAATGACGTGTTCTCTTTCATAAAAAGTTTCTTTTCTATTATTTGATTACCAAACTAGAAATTTATCATTGTTCTATATCTCTATTTATTTTTTTTTGATTATATTTACATTGCCTTGTTTTATAAAATGATAATAAAATCGACAATCTCTCTTGTGGGTGCTCTATTATATACAAGGATGTAGCTTAGTAATTAAATTATATTTTCTTTTTGAATTACTTTTATAAAACTAAATGAATAATATTTTTATTATTTTTATTTCCCATTTATATTTGATAATTAGGATAAAAGTTATAAATGAATTGATAATGATAAATATATTTACCGCCAAATAACAATGCAAGTTTTGTATTGTATAAAAAGATAGTGACTAGATACAAAGCAAAAATTCCATAAAGATTAGAGGATTGCTGAATATTAGAACAACTATTTATAACGGTGATATATTATCTGATTGAGAGAAAAAAAAATGCTACTTTCACTCTCCTTTTTATACAAGTATATATACCAGATTTATGCTGTCACTATCATCATGTTTTAATTTGATGCTATCCATGACCTTTCCAACGACTAAGATATCTAATTGATGATTGATGGTTTAAATAATCTATTACCTAAATATCTAATAATAGTAAGCATTAAGAACTATGCTATACATTTTTTTTTTTTTAATTATAAAATAAAATGAAATTTTCATTTTTAATATCTTTTTTTTTATATTTTGCTTATTTTTTTTTTTTTTTAGTTTTATATAAAATCAAAATAAAATGGTTAGCTTTATTGTTATTTACTTTCTATTTTATAATTTAGCAGCATGCCAGCGTATAAAAACTCTTATTGTGTTAATGATGGAAAATCATAGCTTTGATCATTTTTTGTATGTAACAAGTAATAATAGTAATAAATACACTATATACCAGTAAATATCCATATCTATATATATCTATATATATGTCCTATTATTAAATTCATTTTTTTATACATTTCTCTAATTAAGAGGACAATACAGCGAAATTAACCCTTTGGTAGATGGTTCAAATTCTTCAATGTGTAATTCATTAGATGGTGTAAAATATGGTAAAATTTGTGTTACTCATGATGGCCTTTTTCAGTAAGTTTTAAAAAATGTAAATGATGGTAATAACAAAAGAAGTGAATAATGATAATAGTAATAAATAAAAAAATTTACAACCCTGATCTTTTTTTTTTTTTTTTGTTGCGTTATTTTTTTTTTATCATAATAGTACCTTGGAGCCAGAAAATTTTATATTTGATAATAATCAACATATTTATGATATTCCGTACGGCGCGTCACCAAAAAAATCAACTGTGGCTACTATGAATGGTTTTCTCAAGAATTTTGTTCGGTATAGGGATAAAGAGCACGCTAATGAAATCATGCGTGGTTTAAACCAATCAACTCTACCTGTATTATACGAACTAGCAAAAAAATATGCTATATCTGATGTACGTTATATATATATATATATATATATATATATATATAATATTGGTTATTTATAATTATTTTTAATTAATTACTCTCTCTCTCTTTTTTTTTTAATGATATATATAATAGAGATGGTTCTCTTCTGTACACTCAAAAAAAAAAAAAAATAAGTAGAAAAAATAATTATACTCAAGTTGAAATATATGTTTTTTCATATGCTAATAATAATAATAATAATAATAATATCTTAGGTCCCGTAAGTACCAATATATATTTTAGAAGTAACATTTTATATCAATTCTTATATATACATGTATGTATATGTGCTTAATATCTTTCTTTTTTTTTAAAAAAAAAAATTAGTGGGTCCACATTTCCAAATCGTAATTTTTTATTGGCAGCAACATCAGGTGGTATAGTAAACAATGATATACCTAAGCTTGGATACAATATAAAGACAATATTTGAAAATATGGATAAATATAAAGTATCTTACAATATATATACAGCCTCACCTGTACCTTATACTTATCTTTTTCGTTATTTCCGTACAACTAAATCGCTCAAAAATATAAAACATCATGATATAGAAACATTTTATCTGGATTGTAAAAATGGGATCTTACCTTCTTTTGTTTATTTAGAGCCTTCAATGTTTGGTACAGACCAACGTCTTCGTAATGACCAACATCCTCATGCAAATGCTTTTTATGATATCCGTCGTGGGGAATTATTTTATAAACAGATATACGAAGCCATACGATCGAGTCCACAATGGGAAAGTAGTTTATTTTTATTAACTTGGTAAATGAATACATGCTTTTATATTTTATTTTATATTTCATATTTTATTATATACATTTATAACATCACATATTTTTTTTTTAATTTTTTAATTTAGGGATGAACATGGAGGCTTTTATGATCATTATCCACCACCAACCAATGTCGTCAACCCAGATGGAAAATCAGACCCAACCTTTAATTTTACAAGATTAGGCATTCGAGTGCCTGCAGTTTTAATCTCACCATTGATTCCTAAAGGGTTTGTTTTACCAAAAGAACATATATTGGAACATGCATCGGTATCTAGTACAATACATTCTTTATTTGGTACTCCTTATTTAACAAGACGAGACCAACAAGCCAATACCTTTCATCAATTTGCTAATTTATCTACTCCCCGTGATGATTGTCCTATGAAATTGCCTGATCCTGCTTGGGAATATGATAAAAATTGAATCATTCTTTTACGAAAAGGTATCCTTTTTTAAAAAAAATAATAATCATCAATTAGCAATCATAATAATCATAATGAAAATGATTAAAATAAATATCTATAAACTATTTTGGTAAATAATATCAATCAATAAATAAAAATCATGTCGAAACTTTAAAAGGGTTTTTTTCATTTAATATGGAAAATCATTTTATCCTTATACATAAATAAACAAATTGAAGGAAATGATTAAAATATGCTGAAATATAAAAAAAATCAGAAAAATCTAACTATTAAAAAAGCAGTAAATAATTTTCATATGTATAAGAGATATATCTCAGCTTTAAAAGATGTTACCAATCAAAACAAACAAATGGTCATCATCCTTTTTTATTATTTTACTTTTTATATTGATACTTTTTTATATCTTTTTCATTTTTTTATATATCATTGTGATATTATTAGGGTTATTATTTATATAATATGACGGATTTTGCTATTTTATTATTTTATTATTTTATTAATAATATTTTAATAAAAAGGAAGTAAAATGGGATTCATTAAATTTTAAAAAAAATAATCACCGAGGGGCAACAAAAAATTAAAACCCAGAATTTGATCAGTTGGTCGAAAAAAAAAAATTCAATATCTGTCTTCAACTCCGTTTTTTTTTCTTCTTTTTTCACTCTCTCTCACTATTTATTTATTTGTTTTTGTTTGTTCAATTGTAAATAATCATCATAATAAAAAATATTAATATTTTCATCAGTATATCATGAAAAAACAAACACTTAAAAAACAAAATAAACCATATACCTTAAAAGAATGGACTAATTATTTAGCCAATCATCAAATAGGTAAGGCAAATAAAAATTAAATAAGTTCAAACTGTATATACATATATACATATATATATATATATATATACATACATACATACAATAGAATAGAATATTCATATTGCAACCTTTCTCTTTCTTTCTCTCTCTCTTCTATATATATATATTTATACTTTTATTATAACATTATTTTTATAATGAATTATAGATGTTCCTTTAAGAGTGATATTATTCTTTTTAGCTGGTTATTTTTTACAACTACCTATATTTGAGCACTTTATTTTTGTTAGTAATGAACGTCCTGATGGACGATATGAAAAAAGTATTTGGGACATTCCTTTCTTATTCTTTTATATCTGTGTCTTTACTTTTGCTCGTGCTGGTGTCATGAAATATGCTTTATTACCTTTGGCCAAGTTTTCCAACGTTCCTGTCAAAAAATATGATCGTTTCTGTGAACAAGTTTGGTCTTTTATTTATTATACTTGTAGTTTTAGTGCCGGTATTGTAAGTGATATATACATGTATATTTATATATATTGTAGAGGGCTAGAGGATAAAATAATAATGATGATAATGATAATAATAGATTGATAATAGTATATAAATTAGTAGTAGTAGAAAAAAAATCAAGGGGATTAATACTATTATTATTAATGATCGTATAAAAAAATTAGTAACAATTATTATATTATGAAAGGGGAATTAATTAAATATCATTCTTTTTTTTTCTTTCTATATTTTAATTTCTAAAATAGGCAGTAATGTATGGAACAGAGTGGTGGTTTGATACTCGTTATTTCTGGATGAATTACCCTGTTACAGATTACACCAAAGCCTTCAAGTATTATTATCTTGTTCAGTTTGCTTATTGGTTACAGCAGATCTTTGTTCTTAAAATTGAAGCACCTCGAAAGGACTATCAAGAATTAGTAATGCATCATATCAACACTTTATTATTGATCTTTTTCAGTTATTGTTGTAATTTCACCAAAGTTGGAAATGCAGTCTTTGTTTGTATGGATTTGCCTGATGCTGTGTTAGCACTTGCTAAAGCCTTGAATTATGCTTGCCCTGGTATAATTTGTAATGTTACTTTTGTTGCTATGTTGATCTCATGGATGTATACCCGAGTTTATTTATATGGTGGTATTATTATCTCTTCATGGACCGAACCTATTCTCTATGTTGATTTTAAATTGGATCCTTTAAATGGCCATTGGTTCCCTTATTTTGTAGTATATATAATTCCCGGTTTAATGCTTGGGTTATATGCTTTGATTCTCTTTTGGACTGCTATGATCTTTAAAGTGCTTTATAAAATTGTATTTTCGGATGAAGTCAAGGATGTAAGATCGGATGATGAAGATGATGTTGAAATTGAAGTGGAAACCATTACTAAAAAAAGGTAAAGTAAAAAAATAAAATGAAACCGGGTATTAATCATAATAATAAAAAAAAGGTACAGCGGCATAATTTATATTTTATTTATTTATTTATTTTATTTTGAATTGGTTAGTAGTGGAATGAAACAACATAGTAATCAGCCTGTACGTCGATCAACTAAAGCAAATTAATTTTTATTAATATATATATATATATATATATATATATTTGTTTATTTGTTTTCTTTATATATACATATACATACACTCAATAACATTCTATTACTTTATTGATATCTATTATTCACCTACGTAATATACTTTTTTTCTCTCTTATTTTATTTTCATTTGTTTGTGAATACTTTTTATTTTATACATATTTTATTTATTTATTTACTACTACTACTACTACTACTACTCTACTATTACCACCTTATTACTGATAAAATTAATCCTTTTTTTTTTATTTTAATACTAACACAATCCTCTTAAATTCTAAAATATATATTTTTATATATATCACTAATATTATTACTATTTTAATATTAATATTATTATTATTATTATTATTATTATTATTATTATTATTATTATTTATATATATTTATTTGATCATATAAAAAGACTATTTACTACTATTTATTGAATTTTATAAATTTATTTGTTAGTTTGAAAAAATAAAGTTTATTTTTTCCAACTACTGTCATTTTTTAAAACGCCGATAGCATAATATTTTTTAGTATAAAATTAAACTTTTTTTCTTTTTTACTTTTTTATTTTTTCTTTACTTAATTTTTTTACTATTACTTATTATAATATAATAACTATCATATTACTATTTTACATAAATATATTTTCTTTTTTTTAATTTTAAAAAACAATTAATATTTCAAAATGCGTAAATCTAAATTTGCCGTTCTTTTATTGGTGTTGGTCTTATTGACAATTATGATGCAAATGGTCCAAGCAAAGAAATACCAAAAACGTGGCCACGATGATGATGATGAAGACGATCATGATGATGATGATGACTATGATGATGATGATGATCAAGATGATTACGATGATGACGATCATGATGACTATGATGATGAACATGACGATTACGACGATCACGATGATGATAAAAAAGATCATGAAACACCTACTCACTCTGCTCCACCTACTGCATCACCTACAAATAATGATGATATCTCTGTTTTACCTAATGATGGTGTTATTGAAACCCCACAAAATGAAGCTTGGTTAGAATCTGTTGAATTGGAAAAAGTTCCTGATCTTCCTATTCGTAAAGTAGGTAGTGGCATCTGTGCTAATGCTAAATGTGATGGAACTGATAACGATCGTTGTTTTGAATCTTGTGGTAATAAAGCAACAAAGGAAGACATTTATGGATGTAAAAAGAAAGACCAATGGGCTTTAACATTCGATGATGGACCAAGTCAATATACGGAACAACTATTAGATATTTTAAAGGAAGAAAATGTAAAGGCCACATTTTGCGTTATGGGCCACCATGCTAAGAAATATACTGAATTTTTGAAACGTGCTTATAAGGAAGGCCATCAAATTGCTTCTCATACTTATTCTCATCCACATTTAATGAGTTTGACCAATGAAGAAATTATTTACGAAATGAGAGCTACAGAAGAAGTTATTTATGATGCTATTGGTATTCGTCCTACATATATGCGCCCTCCCTTTGGTGAAGCTGATGCTCGGGTAAAGGCTTTATTAAAGGCTATGGATTACAAGGTTTTGATGTGGAATGTGGATCCTCGCGATTACGATGTTTATATGAAACCTGATGCTGGTCAAATTATTCGTCATACCTTCGATAAGGCTTTAAATGGTAACGATACTGGTTTGAATCCTCACAAAGATCCTGGCTTTATTAGTCTTCAGCATGGTAATAATAAAAAATTAGATGATTTTATTAGAATCATAAAAAAAGGAGATAATGGTTAAGATTAAATATATATATATATATATATATATATATTACATGTATATAAATAGCTATAAAAATATTAACTGTTTTTCCTAAATTTTTTTCTCTCTTTTCATTTATATTCACATAAATAGACCTTTATAAAGAATCTATTGCTGAAGTGTCTGAATTTATCAAAAAGCTTAAGAGTAAAAACTATAATATTTTGACAGCTGCTGAATGTTTAGAAGATCCAAGACCACATGATGATGATAATGAACTATTCTCTTCTTCCAAAAAGAATGATACTTCTATTAAGATGACTGCTACAACTACTAACAGTGATAACAAAGATAAAGACAATAAAAAAGAAGACAATGGTAATAAAAATAATAATGAACCCAAACCAAACCCACCTACTTCTGGTAAATCCTCCAACACTAAAGGTTCCAACCACCACACTTCCTCTTCATCCACTTTATCTGTTTCTTTAATTGCTCTTTTCTCCATGGTATTGCTTCCCCTTTTTTTGAGTTGAATAACTTAGATAATCTTTAAATATATTTCCCCCCAATTATATATTTCCTATATATATATACATATCTATATATATTTATGATTTTAGTAATATATACACTATTTTTTTTTTTTTTCATCTAATCTTTAAATATTTTAATAATAATAATAATAATAATTTTAACACTTAATAAAAAATATCAATTAATATAGCAAAATAATAATAATGATAATTATAATATAATAATAATAGTATAATATATATATGTTCTTTTAAAATAAATAAATAATATGGAGGTGTGACACTTAATCTTCAATTAACTTTAATTAATTACCAGGTACACATCTACTAATAGGCACTTCTTCACCACCAGCAGACCAGAGGGCAATTGTGATTCCAGTTGTATAAGTCATTGAACAAACACCAAAGATGAAAATAGAAATATCAATTAACTTTTGTCGCCAAGTATTAGCAATAGCTTTCAAATGGAATAGAGGTGGGAAAATAAAACATAATGGTACACAACAAAGAGAACCGACTAAAGAAACGAACTTGTCCAAATCGCCGGATCCTGCAATAGCAATACCTGCACATAATAAAACAGCCAAAAAACGGAAGATGTTTTTTTGCCATTTAACAATAGGATTATGTTTACCAGATTTTGAAAAGATAGCATTTTCTGAAATACGAATGGCTGGGAATAATTGTAAGGGAATAGATAAACAGATGGCTAGTGCGTACAATCCTTGAACAGTATTGACAGCAGCTGTACCTGGTAAATTCAATAAAATAACGGTTTGTACTGTATCACCAAATGCTAAATAAGAGAAAAATCCGACCGATATAAAGATCAAGGTGATGCCAAACATTGTCCACGATAATACTTTAGGGAATTTTTTAGGTTCTTTCATTGATTCAGTAATAGGGATAACTATTTATATTACAAATTAATGAATACATGGCTCACATATTTTTTACTTCATAATCAGCTTTTTTTTTTTTCATAGTTGTTCTTTCTTTTCTCTTGGTAATTATATTCTCTTTCTTTTCATAATCACCGTTTTTTTTTTTTTTTTTTCAACAGTATTATATACCTATTTTCACAACTCTTCTTTTCACTTCATAGCCACCCTTTTTTTTTTTTCATCATTGTTATATCTTTTTTTTTTTTTTCATTGGTAAACATTTTTTTTTTTTACTACTCTTTAAAATCAGTTTTTTTCTCTATTCTTATTATTTTTACTTTACCTAAACCAACACCTTCATAAGTGAATACGGCTGTACCAATTAAAAGACCAAAGTTTTTTTCATTAATGACCCATTCCACATTTCCTATTCCTTGTGTTGCCAAAGTGAGGAAATCATAATAATAAAGATAAACTAACCCAAGAAGAATGAAAAGATCCGCAATCAATGCAAAGGAAGATAATTTTTGAATACGACGAATCATTGCTAGAGGAACAAAAATAGCTATTTGTGCCAAAATTAAATAAGATAAAGGAGTACGAACTTGACAATTGGTTAATGTTTCAATCAATGCTTGAACATTTTGAGCTACAAACACCATATAAGCACATACAAATCCAATCTGTATAAAATAATAATAATAATAATAATTAATAAAGAAAATGGAAGATAAAAGAAAACAAATTAATTTCAAATCATCCTCTTTATTTATCTCTATAATTTTCCCTATATTTATTTCTAATCATCTATTATAATTACCTGTGAGAATGTAATGGCTGTTAACACTGCTGCACGAATTCCTTTTCCATATAATACACCACCAATATCACCAAAGGATAAAGGTACTTTATTTCTAGTTTCTACTAATAATAAGAATGCATAAAGTGATATACAAGCAATCATTGTCAACAAGGCTGTAGAGAAGAATAGTCCACCGTTATAAAAGCTATATATATAAAAGAATAAAGAAATAGATAAGAATAATAGCAAGTATATATGAATTAAAAAATGATATAAAAAAGAATACCAAATAAGGTTTTATATAAATTAACATCTAAACTTACGCTTTTGGCAAAAACATCACACCTATAAACATATAATATATATAAAAATAAAAAAAGTATGATATCATTTTAATCATATTGTCACACTATAAACTTTAATTTTTTTCTGTAAAATAAAACAATTCCTTTTTTTTTTGCTCTCATTATTATCATTTTTAAAAAACCATCCCCTTGTTCTTCCATTTCTACATATATTGATGCATTTTTTTATACAAAACTATAACTTATTTTTCCCACCCCTTGTTTTTTTTTATTTATTTTTTTATTTTAGAAAAACATACCAGTACCAACGAAAGATTTTAATAATAAAAAGACAGCTTTTGCAGGTGTCGCTGTACCTTGAACAGCATTTGCTTGAGCTTTACGTATTAAAGGGGATAACTCATCCTGACCTTCATCTCCCCCTTCATCGCCTTGACGACGTCCATGTCTTCCTGCTTTTCTTCTTCTTAATACATCTTCTGATATACCTTCTTCAATAAATAACTCTTCATCATCCATTTCGTCCTCATCATCTTCATCTTCACTTAAATCTTCCCCGCCAAAATGACCATAAAGAGCCAAAAAATCTACAAATGTACGAGTCATCCAATGAGGGGGTTTCTTTCCTTCTTGATTTGCTTTATGGACCACAAAATGACGACGAAAGCCTCCAGGGTCTTTTAAATGAGCCAATGTAGGCTCTGTAGGTTCTTGTCTTGGTAAATAAACAGACTGAGATCGTTGTCTTTTATGTTTTAAAGCTTCTACATCTTCTGTCCATTTATAAATATCATGTGTAATAGCACCTCCAGGTAGCTGGTGAGCATTATTTAATAAAGAAGAAGAAGAAGGTAAGTCATCCAAGAAATCATCTTGTTCCATATTTTGAGTAGAACCAGCTTGATATGAATTATTAGTGGTGACACGAGATAAACCACCATCATAGACACTTCTTCTAGGTGATGCACTTCCAGGGGAAGAAACAGATCCACCACCAGGAGAAGAAGCTCCAGCTAAATGACGTTTCACTACTTTGGCGATTTTTTCATCCGGCAAGTCGGCAGACACGGTATTATCTTCATAATTATAACTTGGGGTCGATAGAGGTCTAAATAATAAAGTACCACTATGATTGGTTAGAACTTGTTCTAAATCAGTTGTAGTACTTCCATAAGAGCGATGGGATAACGTATCATCGTTCAAAAGATCTTCATTATATCTCATATGAGGCGGTGCTGGCGACGATCCTAGTCTTGCGGTTGTGATGCTTCTATCATGGTATGAGGAAGCTACATCTTCTAATATATCACCTACTGATTGACTTGTATTTCCTTCATTAGTATTGTTGTTATCATCACTATTATTATTACTCCAGTTTTGTTTGGCATTCACAGGCAACGGTGAACTCATTTTTTATATTTATATAAGAGAAAATTGAATAGTCAAGATGTATAAATTAAATTAAAGTATATAGTATATATATATATATATTGTGTCTTTTTATTTAAAAATATAAGTATAAAGAAAAATAGTATAATAAATGTAATATATTAATAATATAAACGAATTTATAATATTTGAGAAAAAAAAAAAAAAAGGTTAAAAGAGAGAAAAGAAAGAGAGAGCAAAAAAAAGAAAAAATTTCATTTTATAGAAATTTTCAGAAAACCCGCATTCCCAAAAAAGGTAAACACATTAAAATATTTAAGTTTTTTTATATTTATACAAGTATAAACTATATTCGTCTTTTTTTCTTTTCAACTATACGTACATAATATTAATACTAATAATAATAATGATGCAGTCGTTTATATATCCAAAAGATATAATTGAAATATTAGTTTATAATTTAATAATTATCTAAACGTAAATGTAAAGAATAAACTTTTTTTAGTGGCATCGGAATTTTCATCAGTAACTTTCCTTTTAAGTAATTTATCACTAGTAAACTGACATCATCATCATTACCATCATCATCATTATTACTCAATTTAAAAAAGGTAGGTCATGGAAAAAGATGTCCCCTATATTTTTATATGTATATTATGCAAAGATAAATAAATAGTGTTTATTAAAACTGAGATTAAAAAATGTTATGTCAATAATACATCAATAAAATCATTTTAATACGAATATATATCAATATGTATCAAAATATTTATTATAACAATAAGGATATAAAAAGATATATCTGTACATAAGAGTAATAAATAAGGATGGTGGATCCTTTTTTTTTTAACAATATTTGATTAATTGAATTAAAATAAATAAATAGATTTATATAAAAAATAACTAGAAAGGGGATAATGAGGAGTATAAACGTACAGGGTCGAAAAGTAAACTTCATTGATACTTTTTTTTAATGGAAGCAAAAATCATATGATCCCATGATCTATCATATTTTTATCTATTTTTAAAAAAAGTCATTTATTTTTTTATTTTTTATTTTAAAAGCTATTCAATAAATTATACTTGTACACTTTATAGCGATGATGATGATGATTTAAATAAATACATTATAGTTTAGAATCTGTTGTTGTTGTATTGAGTAAATAATTTCTACTAGGATGTTGAAGTAAAAATTCTTCCGGGAAATAAGGATCTAATGGCTGATTTGATAATAATTGAGCCAAGGCACGACCACAAAGGAAAGTGCGAGGTAAGCCATGACCAGAAAAATATGCAGCAATGAATTGCCCTTCCCCTGATTTCCCCATTAAATAAGATAAATCACCAACAAATGGTAACCCATCACGTAAAGAAAATCCCATGGTTCCGCACCATTCCCTTTCAGGTATAAAAGGCATATCAAGATCTTGTAGTCGATGTCTTAATTGACAAGAAACGGTTCGATTTAAAGTCGAGTCATCATCTTCATACATTTGCCATCCCATAGTTGTATTACGCATACCACCAAAAATGATTCGTTGATCATAAGGTCGATAAGATAAATATTGAAACCCTTGATTACAACTTAATGCATAATCCATTTGGTGAATATTTTTTTTCTTTTCATCTTGGTGTTGAGGAACTGGGACACTTATGACTTGATTACGAATTGGTGCTGTATGTGCTGCAAAGGAAGATAACAGATGTCTGGTCCATGCGTTGGTGCAATAAGCTACTTGATTAGTTTCTATATTCCCACGGTTGGTGATAATTGTATATTGAGAGGAGCCTGTTTTCTTTACTTTTTCCACTTTGGTAAAGGTAGCTAAATGGACTTGGTTTTCAACTGCTCTTGCGAGACAAAATACAATTCTAGCTGCCCAAACGATAGCTATAACATTACAAAAAAATAATGAAAATGATAAAAAAAAGATCAATCGCTGATTTATTTACTTTACATATATATATATATATACTATTCATTAATAGAATTGCTAAAAAGATAATAAATGTTTTCAAATACCTGTCGTTTTTATTTGCAAAGCACCATATTTAAAACTTTTTTCACCAGTTAATGCTTGAACTTGTTCAGGATCAAGAATTTTAATATCATCATCATGAGGTCTTAAACTTTGTAATACTTGGGCACTTTTTCTAGAATCATATGCTTCTTGTTCAGATGTCCAAGCGCATATCTAAATTTATAAAAGATAGAAAAAGAAAAAAAAAAAGTTTCATATATATATATGAAATAAATAAATAAACCATCATCACTATCATTATCTTCATCATCTTCATCACCATCATTGCAATTACAATTATTTTATATTGATATATAACTTTTATTTTAAAAACAAAAGATCCTATTTTATTTTATATACTTACCGTTCCATTTTTTAACCAAGTAATTTGAGGGTCGAAAGAACCACCATCTTTATCAGCATGTTTTTCTAAAAAGTCGGCCAACATATCTACATTAAGATAATCAAAATTCACTAATCTTTCTGCTGCTTTTTCGCCATATTTATTTACCATTGTTTCAAAATTGTCATTTAAACCCTACGTTATTTTAAAAATAATGCATTTTTAAAGGAGAAAAGAAAAGAAGGTTAATTTCAATTATATTTATATTTTTAAACTGTTTATCAAGAAAAAAAAAAAAGGAACGATACGAAACTGGGGTTATTAAACCACCGTTACGTCCTGTAGCGCCCGAGGCTAATGATCTTGCTTCTACTACTACAATCTTTTTTTCAGGGCAAAGTTTTGTTAACCAATAGGCAGTGGATAGCCCAGTTATACCACCTACAAATATATTTGAATAAGAATGGATTACCGCACACGTATGTATGTTGGTAAAGTATATGCAAATTATTAATAGCTTTTTATTTTTTATTTTCCTTTCCTATTTCTTAATAATAAATAGTTTAAATCTATTTATTTCAGTTTTTACCTCCAATAATAACTATATCTGCTTTTTTAGGTAAAGGAACTTTGGTTGGCTGTTGATATGGTCCATTATGTAACCAATGTGAATGAGTTGAAGAATTAGGATTTAAATAAACCATAATAAATTAGAATGTAAAAAAAATAAAATTAAATAAAAGAGAGGAAAGGGTAAAAGAAATCTAATTTATTTTATTTTTTTTAAAAAAAAAAAAATAGTAGAAGTTTATTACTAAAAAAAAAATAAGAAAGAGATAGAGTTAGAAAAAAAAAATCTCACCCTTTAATTTTTCTGCGTGTGAATCTCCGGAGGTACGGTTTTTTTTTCGATTTTTTTTCCTCGATCTATTATACCTACCTAAAATAGGTAAATCTATCAAATATACGCTTTATATAAAAATAATTATATCATCGATATAAATATACATTCTTTTTATTGTATGTAGCTTATTTTAATATTTATTTGGTTTTATTTATTGAATTAGAATGTTAATATTAAAAAAATAAAATAATAATCAAAAAAGGAAATAAAGGGTATTTTAATCATTTTTTATGCATGCCTTTTTTTTATATAATTATTATTAATAGGGGAAGAAAGATATCTATTTTATATATATCTGTTATATTTTTATTACAAATGAGCGTTTGGTTTATAATAAGTACGATGATCTGCGGTATCAGGCTTATAATAAGGATCGATGTAGTGAGATTGTTGTTGCTCTGCTAAATAAGGATCATAATGCTGTTGATCATAGGGATCGTGTTGGTAATCCCATTGTGAATGATTATTATTACTTGAATCGTAATAAAATCCATTTTCTTGTTCTAATTGTTGATAATCTTGTTGTTGATAATGGTAATCATCTAAAGCTGTATTGGAAATAGGTGTGACAATAGTTGAAGTAGTAGCATTATTATTAGCTGTTGTATTATTGTTATTAGAAGGAGGGGCAATAAATCTTCTTGAATGGTCAAAAGGTAATACAGGTGAAACATTATTATTATCTAACTTGGTAGGAACAATAGAATTGGATGTTTTGATATTACTCATTAAAGGATTTGTATGTTTCATATTAGGTGATGGATGAATATCAATAGTGTAATCTTCGTCAGATGGTTTAAATATATCATCTCTTGTATTTCTTCTTTTAGTACATCCTCCTTTACGGTTGATCCAGGATAATACACCAAAAATTAATGCGATCCCAACTAAATGATCATGTAAAAAAAAAAATGAAAAAAAAAAAAAATGAAAATGAGATATTAAAACGTGATGCACTATTTTTTAAATTAATTTTTTTTAAAAAAAATACTATAATTTTTTTTTTTACCTATACCACCGACAACGGCACCAGCAATAGTTCCGTTTTTATTTTCATTAGTACTGTCGGCACTATTAGAAGGGGAAGAAGATTCAGAGGAAGAAGATCCGGAACCTGAAGAAGAAGAATCAGTAGAAGAACCATTAGAAGGGTCGTTATGATCAGTAGGTTTTGAAGGATTATTATTATCTGCTTTGACAGTTTGATTATTATTATTATTTGGGTTTGGATTAGGGTGATTAATGGTAGGGTTTTGACCAGGTTGATTAGGATTAGGATTAGGATTAACATTTGGTGCAGGAACAGGAACAGGATTGTTATTAGGATTAGGATTAGGATTTGGATTAGGATTAGGATTTGGATTTGGATTTGGATTAGGATTAGGATTAGGATTACTAGTTGGATTTGGATTTGGATTTGGATTATTATTATTATTATTGTTATTGTTGTTATTATTATTGTTAGATACAGGTGGAGTTGGTTTATTTTCTATTTGGGAAGTAGATGAAGAAGGAGATTCATTGGAATGAGTAGGGCCAGATGTAGGTGGTTGAGCTGAAGGAGAAGGTTGAGGTTGTACAGTAGATGATTGTTGTTGAGGAGTAGGTGTATTATTGTTATTGTTATTATGATTATTATCGGAAGTAGAAGGTGAAGAAGAAGATTGGGAAGAGGGTTCATTGTGATGATCATTACTTTGCGGAGATGACGATGGTGGTGGTGGTGGTGGTGGTGGTTGGTTCACGGATGGTGAATTAGTCGGTGTATTAGCTCCAGTTGACATACCAAATATACTAGTTAGTATTTCACCTTGGATATATTGTATACTTAAAAGGATACATAATGTAAATAGAAAATTTTGTTTTATTTTCATATTAATAAAAATAAAATAAATAAATAAA
Organism: Cunninghamella blakesleeana; assembly: GCA_017871115.1. NCBI lineage: Eukaryota > Fungi > Mucoromycota > Mucoromycetes > Mucorales > Cunninghamellaceae > Cunninghamella > Cunninghamella blakesleeana. The sequence continues at coordinate 2,286,040 of JAFCIZ010000001.1, read as the reverse complement.
GGGATATAAATGAATAAAATAAAAAAATGTTAAAAAGAAAGAAAGGTGAAAGAAAATTAAAAAAAAAATTATAATTTATATTTTTTTTTTTTTGAAAAAATATAGAAAAAAAGGGCGATAAAATATGTTTAATAACCTTGTAGTCTTTTAAAATATAAAAAACACTTTTATATGATATTTTAACTCCTTTTAAGTTTAATATATATTTTATATTTTATTTTGTTCTATATAGTTTTCTTTATTGCTACTTTTTTTTTTATAAACAGTGTACATATCACTATATTGTTTTAAATAAATAGGATGATAATCATTTCTTTATGTTTTTCAAGTATTTTTTTTTTTTTTTTTGATCGATGAGAGATTACTAACGAGATGAAAATTCAAAGGCATGAAGGCATCGGAGATTAAATCTGTCATATCTTAATGCTGATTATATATTTTATAAAAATGAATAGGAGGAATGATTAAATATAGAAGGAGATAATAAAGTTTATTAACCCATTAATCATTCTTTTTAATATTGATCGTGTATAAATAATATTAAAAAACCTATTTCCCAAAAAGGGTTTTAAACTATTTCTTTTTTGATCAATTAGACAAAAATAAAATAAAAATATGACAACAAATATTTTTTATATAGATGAAAGAGAAAAGAAAGAAAATGAAAGAAAAGAGAGATCAAAAAAATAAATCGTAATAATTGGCTATTCATATGATATTTTAGTTACACTACACTTTAATTTTTTTTTTATCTCAGCTACTTTTCTTTTTTTAAAAATAAGTAACAAGATTTAATTTTTTTTTCTTTCTCACTCTCTTTTTCTTTTTATTTATTTTCATTGTCATTCTTATACCATCTAATTCTTTCTTTTAATATCTATATTACTTTATTTTGTATTACTATTTATTATTTATAGCATAGCTTAATATTATATTGTATCAAATAAACCATGTCTAATTGTCAAACACCTGCACCTACGAATAGATATAGTTATAGTATAGCTAATATAAATAATAAATTATATATTGCTGGTGGATCAACTGTAGGTATATATAACAAAAAAAAAAAAGAAAACTCATATATATATAAATAATAATGTTAATTTTATATATGTATGTGCGTATATATGTTTATTTGTGTATTTTTTTATTTTATAAAGGAAAAAACCGATGTATGGCATATTGATTTATCACAAGGAATAGACACTTTGTGCCCTGCTTGGAAACTTGATAATGACAACTCTACAATTTCTAATAGTGCTGTCGGGCCCTTTATATACGGTAGTGGATTTGCTTTAAATAATGGGCAATCATTTTATTTTCAAGCTGGTGATACCAATTTTCGAGATCTTACAAACGCTCCCCGTGAATTTAATACAATTACAAATAGATTTAATCCTTTATGTAAATAGATAACATAAGTAATAATAAGATTGATAACAATAGTAATTTAAAAATATATTTATTTATTTATTTTTTATTAAAATTCACTTTGTTTTTTCCTCTATTTATATATTTATATTAGCGTCTGGTGTTGGTATTAGTTCTCGATCTCAGGCTACTTATACCGTGGATTCGAGTAACAAAGTTTGGATATACGGTGGTCGTACAAGTTTTAATTTATCTGTAAGCAATATGATCAAATATATATATAAATGAATTAAAGAGAATAGCTAATCATCATCTTCATTCTCTTTTCTTTTTATAAGACTGTGGGAATCAAACCTTCCAAAGCCTTCAATCAATTTTTAACTTATGAATTCAGTAATACTAATTGGATAACAGTAAAAGATTCAATTCCTGTTCGTTCGCCTTATGGGGAACGCCCTGGTAGATTTGGCCATACTGCTTCGCTTGTGTAATTTTAATAGAAAAATAAATGTATATATGTATGGTAATTGGATTAATATGTTTATTTTCATTATTTACATATTTATTAATAGGAATGGCAAGATATTTTATTTAGGCGGATATACATTAATGGGTGGTTCTCCAACTATTTTTGAATTCGATAGTGCCCTAAGTATATAAATATAAATATATAATTGACATATAATGGAGAGAAAGGATTATTTTTAATATATATGTATGCTTTATGATGTTAATTTAATAGTATTTGATATACAATCCCAACAATCTATCTCTATGGCTACTATTGGTGATATTCCTAGTTCAAAAGCAAGGTAACACAAAAAAGTTAATATAAATAGATAAAGAAAAATAAATAAAAAATTCAAAAATGCTGTCAATCTAAAAAATGGGCTAATACTTTTATTTATTTATTTTTTTATGACTAATTCAGTTTCTCTGCTGTTCCTGGTAAATAATATTAATATGTACTTTTTTTTTAAAAAAAAAAAATGGCAGAGTAATTAACCTATCACCATTATTTTTTTTTTTTTTCGCTATGAATATATATATATATATATATATATATTTAAAAAAATAGCTCAAGATGGTCAATCAATCATTATATTTGGAGGGATGAATTCAGATGATCAAAGGACAGTATCAAATGATGTGTATATTTTAGACACATGTACCTTGACATGGAGAAAGCAATCAACCAATGAGGCAACCAAACCAAGAGCAGGTCATCAGGCTTACATGTATGGAAAATATATGATAACCATGTTAGGATTAAGTAGTTTCACAACATCTGTATTTGAAAATACAATATCCATTTTAGATACTGATAGCTGGACATGGGTTTCATCTATTGAATCCGGCTATACACCTAGCAGCCCTAATACCAATCCTAGTTGTCAATTTAATTTACCAGCGATGCCTTCAGCAGATCAACCTAAAGGTGATGCACCTAAATCTTATGATCTGACAGTCATCAGTAACCCAAATCAACCTAAAGGTCTTTCTACAGAACAAAAACAAGGCATTGGCATTGGTATTCCTCTTTTATTCTTGATAGGTATTGGTCTTGCTATATTCTTTTATATTCGTCGTAATCGTCGTAAAAATAGACAATTGAATCCTCGTTGGATGCCTGGTGCTCTTTCTAATAATGGTAATAACGATAATACAACAGCTACAACTTATCCTCCTTCTCATCTTCGTGGTACTTCTAATACATCTTCATCTGAATATCCATTATCAACCTATAATAACAGTAATAATAACAACAGTAATATTTCACCTATGGGAAATCAACCTAGTGGATTAAAAACTTATACAGCTTCAGATTTGGATCAATGGGAGCGTCAACTTATTCAAGATAAAGATCATCCTCAGTCGAATGATAGAGCTCAAGCTCGCCATGAAGACATTTGGAATAAGCTACGTGGGGATTTGGGAACACCTGATGTAGAACGTCGCTAAATATTTTATTTTTATTTTATTTTTCAAAAAAAAAAAATAGTTTTGTATTTCTACTTTAATTTATATGTGTATTTATTAATTACTTATATAATAAAATATTATATAACTTTTTTTAACATAGAAAAATATATATAATAATGAAAATAATAGTAATATTAAACTAATGGAATGTAACTTATGATTCGTGATGCGCATAAAAAAATATGAAATAAAAAGTTTGATCGCCTATATGGAATGAAAATTAAATAAATGGGAACAAACGTGCATTTTTTTTATTAAGAAAACGAATGTTTATTTCCTTTTATATATATTGCTTATATGAATAAATAAATAAATAAATAAATAAAGGTTAATCTTTAGCCTATGCACCTTTTTTTTTATAGTGCATCTTTTAGTTATAGAAGATCTTTTTTTTTATATATAATACTAAGATAACTAATAGGAAATGTATTTATGTAAAGTTTATGCATAATGGAAAGGAACTTGGCCATTTTATTATTATTATTATTAATATGTGATTTATTATACAAGACACGCATAGTTAGTTTCATTTTTTTTATCATCACTTGATATATGTATGAATTTGTTTCATTTATAATAGTTTTTATTAACTAATCAGGAGTATACATCAATATAGTAAACAAAAAGGAAGAAAGAAATATATAAATAGATATTGTATAAAAAATAAAAGAAAAAGAATAAAGTGAATAAAGAATTTTAGGGAATTCAGTAAAATATGTAAACAAGTGAACAAAAAAAAAAGTATATTTTATCCTTTTTTTCTTTTCGTAAATGAATATTTACTAATATGAGTTATAAAAAAAAAATAGAAAATAATATTAGCAATAATAACAAAATAATAATAATAATAATAATGGTAATAATTATAGAATTAGTTGATTAAAAAGATCATTTAATTGGTAAGAGGTTCAAAGATCCAAAGTCTTGCACGGTTATCACCAGATCCAGTTGCGAATAATGGTCTTCTACCAGGGCTAGTTGCTACAGAAATAACTATTTTTTTTCAAAAATAAATAAATAAAACAATAATAATAATAAAAGAAAGGTTCAAGTTAATCAAATTTGTTTTTACTTCTTTTGTGTATTATTTCTATTTAGATAATTAATTGCTAATTATTATTATTCTTACCTGAATTTTTATGACCTTGTAACATAAATTGAGTCTGACCAGTTCTAGGATCCCAAAACTGTACACCACGATCCTTTGAACCAGAAACAATCCAACTACCATCAGGAGTTGTAGCCACGGATAAAACAAAATCTTTATGCCCAGTAAAGACTTGACGATAAGTATTATTATTTGAACCCAATTGCCATAGACGTAATGTACGGTCCAAACTACCACTTACTAATGTTTTACCATCAGGCATGAAAGCAACAGAATAAACACTATCTTTATGGCCTTCCAAACGTTCCAATTGATGACCTGTGTTAGCATCCCATACACGAACAATTTTATCCAAACTACCAGCAGCAACCAAACGACCATCAGGGGAGATTGCGACACTGGTGACACCAGGATCCTTTTCATCTTGTTCTTTAATACCCAATGTGTGTAAACATCTTCCATCTGTCCAATCCCAGATTTTTACTGTACGATCACCTGATCCTGATACTAAAATATTTCCATCACGGCTGAATTCTAAGGAATAAATGTCTTGTTCATGGCCACGTAATACATTACGAATACGTTTCTTTCCAATATCCCAAATCTATAGACAAATAAAGAGATTGTTAACATACTTGTATAACAAACCATTCTATTGTTATGTATAACTTACTCTGATTTGTTTATCTTCAGCACCAGTTGCTAAATGTTTGCCATCAGGACTAAAACTAACAGATCTAATATATAAATCTTCATCACGATTAACTGTATCATCTAGAAGTACTCTATTAAAAAAATGTAACAGTAATATGTGTTATGTCATTAATAAATAGCCATGCTTATATTATTATTATCACTTTATATTACTATAATTATTATTATTTTTTAAAAAAAGAGCCAAGTACTTACGCAATGCGTACGAAGGAAGTAGTGTCATAAATAAAAGTAGTATGGTTACAACCGGCAGCAAGATAGCGACCGTCAGCACTAAACTTAACACAGCATACTACACTACTGTGGTCAAATGAATGAAGAAGATCCACTTTCAAATAACGTTGGGCTTTTGGATTAAACCTAAAAATAAATAAATAAATATATATTGTTTAAAAAATAGATTGATATTAGTTGTTTTATTATAAATATACATATATGGTTAAAAGTATTATTATCTGATATTCATTATTATTACTATTATGATACTTACAAAGCAAACCAATCTTGACCTTCTACCTTCATATTAGCAGGAACTGATTCAGGATCCATTTCAGAAAACCCACTATTATTTGCACTATCACCTTGTTGGGCTGGAGGACCAGCTCCAGTTTTAGTAATCGCATTTGAGGAAACTCCTATTAAAATAAAGAAAAAGAAGGAAATAGTTATTAATATTATTACCTATTCATCATTTATTTTTATTTTTTAAATTACTTTGAGCAGGGGGAGGAGCAACTGAAGTTTGTGGTGAAGCATTAGGATGGTGAGAAGAATTACCATTGACATAAGGTGAGCTTGTTAAGGGAGGAGGGGGAGGGCCATGAGGACCAGAAGGAGGGGGAGGGGGAGGGCCGTTTGTATACATAGGATGATGTTGAGGTGGATTTGAATCTAACATTGGAGGAGGAGGAGGTTGACCATAATCTAGTAAAATATAAGCAATACATATACATATGATGTTATTATTATTATTATTATTATGGAATATATAAATAAATAAATAAAAAATAGCAAACTTACTTCCATAACCAGGACTACCACTTGATGGTGGAATATGTTGGCCATGCTATCAAGTAAAATAAAAGAGAGAACGAATATAAAAATAAAAATAAATGGATAATAAAGATGAAATAAGTATGATAAATTTATGAATATATAATAATGATGGTTATTTTATATTATATAAAAGCATTACTTGTTCCAATTGCTGACGAAGTCTTGCAATTTCTTCTTCATAACTAAATTAGGATAATAAAGACAAATATATATAAATATATATATATATATATATATATATATATAATTTAATATGATTAATATTTTATAATTATTTATATCTTCATCACGAAATAAAACTCTTATTTAAAAGGAAAACAATAATAATGCTATCAACTTACTGTTTTTTCATATGCTGTTGAGTACGTTCTAAATCCAATAAAGTTTGTTGAATATGACCCATTTCTTGGATTTGACTATTCACTATAAAAATAATAATAATAGAAATATAATTTTTTTTTATTTAGTATGCATATGAATACGAATATGTATCATATTTATTTATAGATATCTATCTACTTACTTTTAATTTCAAATTCGTCGCGTTGATTTTTACAAAGTATAGCATCTTGTGTCAACTGTTCAAATTCTGTCCGAACATTATCAAGAAGTTCTAAAAGTCGATTCTGTGTTGTTGGTACCATAGGGCGATGATTGTAAACAGACATGATCTAGCTTTAATAAAAAAATAAGTATAATGATAAAAGATGATATGATTTGTTAGATGGTCTATATAATTTATATTTGATAAAATTTGATAATCATAATAAAATAAACAAAAAGTAAATAATAATAAAAATAATAATATTAAAAAAAGTGATAATCTTAAAACCAAGCTTTTTTTTTTTTTTCTTTTCTTTTTAATATAGTTTTGGAATTATTATTATTATTATTATATTTATTTTAATAAAAAAAAAAAATAAACTTAATATTACCTATTATTCACCCACTTTATGAAATACCACGTATTATAATTATTTAATGTAATAATAAAAAAGAAGAAGATTAATGAAAATAAAAAAATAAAAAAGAGATGAGAAAAGGGAGAAAAAAGAAAAACAAAAACAGAAAAGGAAAAGGAACGAAGAAAAAAAAAAAAACAACGTTTATAAAAAAAAAAAAAAGAGTTTAGTGTAATTTTTTTTATGGGGGGAGTTGAAAATGATCAAAAAAGTGGGGGGGAGATGTACATTTTTTTTTTCCGGATGAACCGAAAAGAAAGAAAATATAACGTTAATCTTTTAACCTAAAATTCTCATTTACTTCCTCCCCCATTCTCTCTATTAATAGTCTTTTATTATTATTATTTTTTATTATTATTTATTTACTACTATCAATTATCCATTATAGGTAACACTAAATCAATCGTTTATTTTTTAAAAAAAGGGTACCTGTTTTCTTATTACTAATACTTTGTAAGGAGGATATGTATTTTTATTATATCTCTTAGTATGGTTATCACTCAACTATTAATTATCTAATCAAACGATATACTCTTAAAACACTTATAAGGTATATTTTATTACTTTGATTTTTATATTTCATATTTTATTTTTTTAATTGGTTAATGAAATAAGAAGGGATTTAAGGTATTAGAGTGGATTGAATAATAATAATGTATCTAAATAATAAAAAATAATATTTTACATGAAAAAAATTAAAAAGATCCAATAAAAATGAAAATAGATGCTAGATTAAGTCACATCTTGCTTTAAAAGTTTAAATTTCCTTTCAAAAAAAATTAGACAGATTCTTTTTTTTTTCTTTCTCTTTTTTCTTATTGTTATCCATTTTTATATTTTTAAAAAAACTTTTTCTTTCTCTTTTTTTTCTTGTTATTTTTATAAAAATAATTTTTTAATAGTATTCATGGAAAAACACAACATTAACTCTACTTGCATGAAGACGTTAATCATTGATAACTATGATTCTTATACTTTTAATCTATTACAGTTTTTTGATTCAGAAGTAGTGGTCATTAGAAACGATCAGTTTACTTGGTAACTTTTTAATATGTATTATCCTATTTATTTTTCTATTTCTTAAATTATATCTTTTTATTTAATATTGTTATATTTTTATTTTAGGCAAGAATTTTCAACTAATATCCTTCCTCATTTCGATAATGTGTTAATATCGCCTGGACCTGGTAGACCTGAGAAAGATACTGTAAGTCATGTACATAATTAATTTTTTAATAATAACAGTTATAGTAATAGTAATAATATTAATAAAAGTTTATATAAATATATATAAATATTTATAATTATAATGTAAAGCTTAAGAGTTTCCTTATTTGATTTTTTCTTCTTTTTTTATCACTCAACTTTAGGATTTTGGAATTTGCACTCCGTTAATAAAAGCTCAAATGGATCCACAACAAATTCAACATCATCGTCCAATCTTTGGTATTTGTTTAGGCCATCAAGGTATTGGTCATTTATTTGGAGGAAATGTAAATAGAATACAAAAACAAGGACATAATATATGCATTTATAAAAACATTGGCATGAATTATAAAAAAAAAAAAAAAGAGTATTCTAATGGCTAAATGATATATGGTGGTTATATATATAGGTAATTTATGCACCTAGGATCATGCATGGTCGTATGTCGGAAATACATAGTAGGTTTCCTGACAACCTTTCTTTTGGAAATATATTTCATCATTGTACTACTCCTTTCTGGGCAGTTCGATATCATTCTCTTGTCGTAGACCCTGCATGTAAGTCTTGCATTAGATAAATAAACAAAATAGTATGATTGTTGCTATTATAATTATTATTATTAACCATTTTCTTTTATTTATTTATTTTCCTCAAAAAAGCATTACCTGATTGTTTAGAAATAACCGCCTATTGCGAAGAAAATGATGCTGATATTGACGCTTTAAAAAACTCAACCTATATTTCTGATGAAGATGCAATTTTGGCAGAAAACCAACGATTTCATTATTTAGATCACTCTTCTTCTACATCAAATGTTACACATAATGATAAATCAATAACGATTATGGGATTTCAGCATAAAGATTTACCATTATGGGGTGTTCAATTTCATCCTGAATCCGTTTCAACTGAACATGGTCAAACAATGATAGATAATTTTGCTTTAGAGACTTATAAATGGATGTTAAAGGTATAAAGAGAAAGAAATATTTAAAATAATCTTTTAAAAAATTAAAAATAGAAAATAATATAAATATTTTTTTTTATAGACCGGGCGACCTCTGAATACAAATAAATTAAATGATACAATTAAATCTATTTCTGTGGCTATACCAAAATCTATAAAAGTGGAAAGTTACACCAATCAACAACAAACTTCAACTACAATACCACCTTCTTCATTAACATCATCATATGAATTATATATAAAACCTTGTTTTCCAACTTGGGTTAGTCCTGAATATATGGCAGAAGAATTATTTAATGGGAATGTAGTAAATGGATTAAATGTTTCTTCAGTTAGTTGGCTTGATAGTAGTAGGGTAAATTAAATAAATAAAAATCACAATAATAAAAATAATATATTAAAGATATATTATTAATATAGAATATGCCTATTACTATTTAATTATATAGAAATCATCACCTTATTCCCAAGTATCTATATTATCTGTGGATCCATCGTTCATCATTCGATACTCAACACTTCATAAACAAATCAATATACAAAGTAAAGATAAACAGCCATCTACGTTATTTTTAAATCAGCAGGATACCTTTTTTGATTATATATCAAGATATAATGAGCAATTTGGTCAAGTCAGAGTACATCGATGTAGCGGCAGTAATATTCAAAGACAACATAATGACGAAGATGAAAATGATCAAGATTTTATTTCAAGTCGACTTGCATTTAAAGGTGGCTTCACTGGTTATTTTGGTTACGAAATGAAACGTGAAAGTATGGACGGCTATATAACGCCCAATGAACAACAATGTAATTGTACATCACATCACCATCATCATCATCTTGTGGAATCAATCTCAACTAATGATAATAACAATAACAGTAATAATGAAAATAATGATATACCCTGTTGTGATTGCATGATAGAACCCGATGCAGCATTCCATTTTGTAGATAAGTATTGGCTATTTGACCATCAACAACAAAAAACTTATGTTTGCTGTTTAGTAAATAAAAACAAAACTAATAACGATTATAATAATATCGGATTTTCTAATGAGCAAGAAGCTTTCACATGGATGACGTTAGCTGAAAAGATGATATTACATACAGTAGAAACCATTCGACGACGACAACATGTCACAAACGATTTTGATAGTTTAACCCCATCCTCATCTGCCTGTACAACCCCCATACCTAAATCCACTTTACTTGATCAACAACCACCTCTTGGATCTGATTTATTTACTGCCAATGTACAACATGATGCTTATATTCAATCCATTGAAGAATGTATTCATCAAATAAAAGAAGGGGAAGCGTATGAAATTTGTTTAACTACACGCTTTAGACTATCGTTACCACAAGATCAAGAGGATGATAATATGGACATGGATCATTTATGGCAATTATATACACGCTATTTAAGAAAAAATAATCCGGCTCCATTTTCAGCGTTAATTCAATTTCCTAAAAGTCAATCTTCCTCCTCCTCCTTCTTACCAGCTTTTGGATTACTTTCATCTAGCCCTGAAAGATTTTTAAAAGTAGAAAAAGGTATAGCAGAAATGAAACCTATTAAAGGAACAGTGGCTAGAGTACTTCATTGTGTATGTCCTGATGGTACTTGTGATTTTGGTTCTATTTGTGATTCCTTTCAATTAAAAGAAGATAACTTACGTAAACAACAACTGTGGGAGGATGTGAAAGAACGAGCTGAAAATTTAATGGTAAATTAAAAAAAACCCTCTAAAATAAAAAAATAAAAATAATAAAATTTATATACTAAAATATACGTATTAAATATATATGTATTAGATTGTTGACTTAATTCGAAATGATTTAGCTCAAGTATGTTATCCTTCAAGTGTTCAAGTACCAAAATTAATGCATGTTGAAACATATGAAAAAGTTCATCATTTAGTATCTACTATAAGAGGGAATTTAAGATCACAAGTAAATGCTGTAGACGCTTTAAGAAAATGCTTTCCACCAGGTAACTTTATTTTATTTTATTTTTTTAAAGAAAAGGAATTAATAAAAAGTAAAACAAAAATCTAATATTAATAATAATAAACCCGTTTTTTTTTTAAAAAAAAAAAAAAATTGATTTTATTATTATCAGGATCAATGACAGGTGCTCCAAAATTAAGGTCGGTTCAACTTTTAGATCAATTAGAAAATAATAAACGTCGTGGTGCTTACTCTGGTTGTTTGGGTTATCTATCTTTGGATGGGAGCGCTGATTTCAATGTTGTTATTAGAACCGCCATAGTAACAAAAAAATCAAATAATCAAGGTAAAAATATACAAAATAAAAATAAACCGATTTTTTATAATCTAATATATAAACTTTTCTATTATTATTTTTGCTATTATAGTTGAATTATCAGTAGGTGGAGGTGGAGCTATCACATTTTTATCAGACCCTGAACAAGAATGGAAAGAAGCTTTATTAAAAACGAAGAGTGTGGCACCAAGTGTTAAACAATATCTCGAAGACCATTATTAAATTATCATTGTTTTTGTTAAAAAAAAAGATATAAAAAATGAATAGATTTAAATACATATATATATATATATATAAATTAGTGTATTGTAATAATAATTAATACATGTACAAATAGATAAAGTCGTTAATTGTAAATAAGAATATTTTCTTTAAAAAAGAATTGAAGAAACAAGATAATATTAATAAAATAGGAATATAAATCATTCATTATTTAAAAATATTAATATATATATATATATATATATATATATATGAATCCCAAAGGTTATTTTTTTATTTTTAATTTTTTTTTTTTTACGATATTTATAAATATATAAATATATAATATCCCAATCGTTATTTAAGTTGATAGTTACTATTATTTTTATTATTAGAGTTCTACTACTTGTTCAGCACCATTATATTCAGGAATATCAAAATCAAATTTTTTAGCCAAAGCAGGAGTTACAAACCGACCCCCAAGGTAATGATGTTTACCTTGAAAATGTGCAGCACATTCCTTCGGAGCCGTTAAAGAGACCAAAACTTCTGGTTGAAAAGAAGATTCAGTTGTAGGTCCCGTAGTCACATTCCATCCCGAAGGAATATCCACTGATACAATAGGCTTATTTGTCTTTTGAAATATTTGGATCACATTTTTAAATGGTTCACGTACTTGGCCTTGAAAACTAAAACCAAAGATGGCATCTACAATAACGTCAGTTTGTTGGGTAAGGTGAGATTCAAATGAATCAGGCTCAATGAATGGCGTACCTAAGTTTTCGCATTGTAATAAAAGTCGTTGATAAAGTTCATTGTTGGGTCTTTTAGGATAATAAATCGATGGCTGATATCCAAAATGTGCAAGGTGTCTAGCTGCCACTAATCCTATTAATAAATAACAATAATAATAATAATAATAATAATAATAATATATGGGTTTATTTTTAGTGCATAAAATTATATTTATATACATTTTATTTATTTCTATTGTTTAATTTATAGGTATACTTTACCATCACCACCATTATTGCCTTTATATATATATGACCGTTAAAATAAAATATTTATATAATTATATGTATATTAAAAAAAATTGAACAAATAATAATACGCGTTAATCATCATTGAAAAAATTTCCAATCCCTATACCCTTCTCTTTTTTTATTTTTTTATTTTATTAGTATTATGCTTATTTACCAGGACCAACACAAATAAGTACACGGCTATGAGTTTCTTTTTCAAAAGTTTTTTGTACTGCTTCTGCTACACTAAGACCAGCTATATTTTTGATGCATAAATAAATATAAATGTAAAAATAAATATAAATATAGATATATATAATAGTAATAATAATAATATATAATAATATATAATAATGAATAATAATATATAATAATATATAATAATGTATAATAATATATAATAATATATAATATTAATAATAATAGTATATATATATCAGAATTCTCTTTTAGTAAATAAGTGTAATCTGTATTTATTATTATTATCTGTTTAGAATCCTTTACTAACCTAATTCCATGAGCTGATCAATAGAGAAACCACCACGTGCCGACATTAATTCTTCGTCCACTGCTTTTGCAACAGCTTGACTTAATAACTATGTTATCAATATCATTTTGTTTTAAAGTGTATATAAAAAAAAAAGTAAAACATAGTAATAGTATTAGTTATTGAGTACGTTTTTGATTTTACTGTGGATTAATTGCTATAATATTTACTTTTAAAGACATTGTTATATTATTTAATTTAATTTATATATAAAGTATAGTTTGGTACGAAGAGCTGTTTTATTTTGTTTTATTTAAATAGAAAAAAAAAAGAAAGAGAAAGAAAAAAAAGAACAAAAAAAATCAAATTCGGTATTTTAATTCATTTATTTTTTCATGCTTTTTGAATAAACCTTAAAAACCTGCTTTCATCTTTATTCACATTGAAATTATATTATTTTACTAGAACAAAGTCGACATTATGTATATTTGTGATGGTAATTACATTAATTATTATGATATATCATTACATTCATTTAATTGTATTTTATCGAAATAGTACTTTCATTCTAAGTAATAATTATGCTGATCTTTACTTTATTTTTGACTTTTTTTTAAAAACTATGTTGCCATAATATTCGGATAAAAATTTAACTACTGATCAACACTGTACGCTGTTAGTTTTATTATTAATATTAAAATGATTGGAGTTATTTGATTTCATTAATAAAAAGAAACTTTAGCGCCAGCCATTGATGTAAATACCTTAAACAATTTTTTAGTAATATATTTACACGTAGTTCAATATTATTAATATTAAATATCTTATAAAAAAAGCAATATTAATAACTTGATAAATTATCATGTTTTATAATAAAAGCTTTCATTTTCTTAAAGCTTCCGATTTATTTCCAATTATTTTAATATGCATATAGATATATATGATTATATGATTATTGATTAAATATATATATAAAAATTAAAAACAACCGAAAAAGAAAAGAAAAGTGATAAAAATGAAAAAAATATTTTATTATTTTATTATTTTATGATAGAAAAGTATAAATCATATTATTGGCGGCAAAAAGAAAAGGATATAAATCTAATATCAAGCATGTGATAAATGGAAATCAAAAATATAAAATGTTGGATGACGTGCAGTCTAAAATCCGGGGAGATTGGTTCATTTAAAACGCCGCAATTGTCGACCAAAAAAAGATGCAATCTTTCCCCTCTTTTTCTCTCTTTTTCTCTTTTATTTTACTTTTTTTTTTTATTACTGTCTTTTAAAAAATAAACCATGTCTAATCCTTTACGTATTTTTGTTCCTGTTAAACGTGTTGTTGACTTTGGTAATTGTTTTATTTTAATACTAATAGAATAAACTATATTATAACTTGACAAAGTTAAAAAAAGATAAAAAGAAAAAGTGAAAAAAGGAATATATTAGTATCTCTCTTTAAAAGTTTGAGATATAAAATATAAATAAAAAGGTTTATATAATAAAAGGAAAGAAAAAAAATAAAGGAACATTAAATAACAGTTTATACATATATGTATATACATTTATTTATTTATTTATTGTTATTATTATTATTATTATTATTATTATTGTTTAGCTGTCAAGGTACGTGTTAATCCCGCAAAGACTGATGTGGATCGTAATGTCAAACACAGTATGAATCCTTTTGATGAAATTGCTGTTGAAGAAGCTGTTAGAATTAAGGAAAAGAATAAGCAAACCGAAGTTGTTGCTATCTCTTGTGGTACTGCTAAAGCTCAAGAAACTTTACGTACTGCTTTAGCTATGGGTGCTGACCGTGCTGTTCATATTGAAGTCAAGGATGATGCTACTTTACAACCTTTAGCTGTTTCTAAATTACTTAAAGCTTTCACTGATAAAGAAGAAAAGAAACCTGACTTATTTATTTTAGGTAAACAAGCTATTGATGATGATGCTAACCAAACTGGTCAAATGTTAGCTGGTTTATTAAACTGGCCTCAAGTAAGTCTTAAAACAAATAGATTACATATATATGAAAGATATTACATAGAAAAAAAAAAAAAAATAGATTCGGGTAAAAATAAAGGAAGAGAAAGAGTGGTGGTGGCAATAGGTACAACATTTTTTGTAAAGGATGGTTTTTCCCACGGGGTTTATCTGACATCTATTTTATAAATTATTCCATTTTAATTTTTCCTCTTTTTTTTTTATTAGACTACATTTGCTTCCAAGGTTGAAATTGATAACCAATCTCTTAAAGTAACTCGTGAAATCGATGGTGGTTTGGAAACCTTAAAGACTAAATTACCTGCTATTATTACTACTGATCTTCGGTAAATAATCATAAACATATATATACAAAATGAAAGTAAAAAAATAAAATAAAAAATACATGAAAGGGATAATAGTATTAATTTACTTTTTTTATGAATATTTGTAAATAGTTTGAACGAACCTCGTTATGCTTCTTTACCTAACATCATGAAGGCCAAGAAGAAACCTTTAGTTAAGATTACTCCTGAAGATTTAGGTGTAGATATTTCTCCCCGTATCCAAACCATTCAAGTCAACGAACCCGCCAAACGTGAAGGTGGTCGTAAGGTTGAAAGTGTAGATGATTTAATAGATAAGTTGAAGAATGAAGCTAAGGTCTTGTAAAAATATTACTAAATTAAAAAATTAAATAAATAAGATTCTAGTTCATATATAAATAAATTATTATACTGAAAAGTTGTCTTAATTGAATTGTTATATATATATATATTTGTTTTAAAATCTAAAAATAAAACAATTGAATACAGTTATCTTTAATTGATCATTTTTATTTTCATATACTCTAATGGATCTTATCTGATTAAAATTCATTCAACTAAAACTTATTAAATTCTTATTATCATCATCACATGACATTTTAAATACCTTTAAGCGATTGCTTAAGGTCTGCTACCATAAAAATCTATTTTTTATTATTATTAAATAAACTCCATTTTCTTTTTTTTCTTTTTTTTCTTTTTTTTTTTTTTTTTTTTTTTTTGACTGATGTGGTATAAAAAAAGAAAAAAAATGAATGAATTAGAAAAAAAGGAAAAGAGTATATATAAAAAATTATTGAACTATGTAAAAAATATTGCTTTGAAAAAGAAAGAAAAAAATATTTCTACTAAAATATTAAAAAATCAAAAAAATATACTTAATTTCCTTTTATTTATTTTCTTCTTTTACTTCTTTTACCGTGAATGTAGTGAATAATAATAAGAATAAAACAAAACATAAAGTTTAAAAAATTCAAGCAACGCCGTTATATTTCCATATTTGTATATTTCAAGCCCAGTTTTTTTTAACTGAACTTCCAACTCTTTTCTTTAACTTTTTTTTTTTCATCATAATAAATTAGAATGAGTGACTTTACTAGAGACAAGCATATACATTATTTTTTATCTAATTTAAAAATGCTCCCCAGTGGTTATACTGAAACAGAGACAAATAGGTATTAGCTTCAACATTACAATGCATTCTTTTCGATAATAATAATAATAATAATAATAATAATAATAATAAATATATATAAACTAACTATAAGAAACTTGTTTATATTCTATATTCTGTAGAATGACTTTAGCTTATTTTTGTTTGGGTGGATTAGAATTATTAGGAGCCTTAGATACAGTTATATCAGAACATAACAAAAAAGATTGGATAGATTGGATCTACTCTCAACAAATCGTACCAAGTGATGATAATAAAAGTAAGATATAGTTTTTTTTATATAAATAAATAAAAGTGAATAAAAAATACCATAGTGTAGTTATATATACACATATATTTAATAGTACATTATATTATTATTATATTTAGATGAACCTCATTGTGGTTTTCGCGGATCTTCTTGGTCAGGACGTTCTTTTAATCCAGACAAGGTAAATATTGATATTATATATATATATATATATATATACATATTATATACCTATGTGTGTGTGCATACATTACTGTATTTTATGTCAATGTAAAAGTCGAATATTAATATGTTTTAATATATAAATTTTCGTGATTATCCTAACTTTTAAAATAGACAACTTGTGAATATCAGCATTATGATTCAAGTCATATTGCAAATACATATACAGCATTATTAAGTTTATTATTATTAGGTGATGATTTATCTCGTGTCAATCGTACTGCAATATTAAAATCTATTAGATGTTTACAGCAAGAAGATGGAAGGTAATAAATAATAATAGTAAAAAGAATTTTTATTTTTAAAAAAAAAAAAATGAAAAAAATGAAAAAGCTTAAAAGTATATAATTTTTTCCCTTTTCTTAAAAAAAGTATATAATATCTATTTTATTTTTAGTATTGCGCCTACACTTGGTAGTTTAGAAAGAGATGTTCGATTTATCTTTTGTGCATCAGCAATTAGCTACATTTTGAATGATTGGAGTGGGATCAATATTGAAAATACTCTCGGGTATCTTAAATCTTTACAGGTAATGGAATAACGGAAACAATAGTTTAAAAGTGAAATAAAGAATATGGTGATAGTAGTAATAAATCTAAAAATTATATTTATATTTATATTATTACTATTATTATTATTTCAAAATAATATAGTCATATGAGTACGGTTTTGGACAAAGCCCTGGCGAAGAAGCTCATGGTGGATCAACCTTTTGTGGAACAGCAGCATTGACATTAATGGGGAAACAAGAAGAAGGCATACTAAATAAGGATAAACTTATAAAATGGTGTCTTGATCGACAATCTACTGGTTTTCAAGGTCGTCCTAATAAGCAACCTGATACATGTTACTGTTTTTGGATTGGAGCAAGCTTAGATGTAAGTTGTATAGATAGATGGGAAATAAACTTGTGAATAAAAGTAAAATAACCTGACATCAATTATACTTTTTTTTAGATGCTTGACTCTTTTCAATATGTCCAGCATGAAAATTTAAGATCCTTTTTAATACTAACACAAACTAAGATGGGTGGATTTGGCAAAGATGATAAATCATACCCAGGTAAATAAATATATATAAATACAATTATATCTAAATATTACTATTGTAGATAATAAATTTATTGGTTGATTGATTTATTCTATTATTGTTTTTCTTTTTTTATATTTATTTAGATGTACTTCATTCATATATGGGACTTGCAGCCCTATCTTTACTTGGAGAACCTGGGATTCAAGAAATGAACACAGCTATTAATTTACCCAAATCCATTGTAGAGAGATTACATACAAAATCGGTATTCTGGACAAATTAATCAATTTGTTTACCTAATGTTTGTAATTTATACACATTTAGTTAATTATATCTGAAATTGATATCAAAAAAAAAAAAAAAAAAAAAAAAAAAAAAAAAAATGGAAATAATAAATTAAATGATTGGCGGGGGTAAAGATTTTCAATATAGACAAGGTTTTTAATCAGAAAAAAATAAAAATGAATACAAGAAGGTACTATGTTAGAATAAAAAAATAAAAATAAATAAGTATAACTGGATTATTTATTATAAACTACTATTTATTTATTCATATTAATCATGCCCAACAATAAAAATATTATTAACTTTTAGTTGCCTTACATTAAGTAAGATGTTTACATATTGATTTTTAAACAGTCCATTAAATAAACAATAGTATTTATTATTATTTAGTAAAACTAATATAGTCATCACTGTTATTATTATTTTGTTTTAATATACTTGATTATAATAGAAACAATTCACTTTTGGTTTTTTAAAGCTTTACATTTTAAAAAATTTTCAACTTTTTTTAATATAAATTTTTATGCGAAATTTCAAACTAAGTTCCAATAAAAATAAAAAAGATAGAATGCTTTTTTTTATTTATACCTGTATATAAAATAAGAATAAACAAATATTTATATATAAAAAGTTTATACTAAAAGCGGAGAGCAATAATAAATGTTATATTGCGTGGGTTATGTACAATGAAACTAAATAATCCAATATTTTTTTATGAATTTTCGAAACAAAAAAGACTTTTTAAAATTCCGCCTCGATTTTTTTTAATCGCTTTTTCCAAAAACAGAATTTTTTCTCTTTTGTTTCTCTTTTCTTTTCTTTCTCTTTTTTTTTAAAAAAATTAAAATAAACTATCTTTTATACTCTTAATCGCGATTTCATACTATTTTCTTTTATTTATAATTGATCAAACTTACCCTATACGAACTATTTATTAGCATACTAATAATTGTTTAGAGGTTAACCATTTATAAAATATATTTATATAATTCTATATATTATATTTATTACTTTGACTTTCCTTTAATATATACATATAAATATATCTTTTTATTTTATAACTATTCTTCTTTTTCTTTTTGGTATTCAACACTTTTATAATGTCTGATAAAACAGTGGAATCTAAAACAGTAGAGTCATCGGTACAAGAATCTACTCCTCCAAATGATAGCTCTGCTATTGCTACGTCTTCTACTACTGCTACGGAAACAACAAATGAAAAAAATGAGAACAATGGTACTCAAGAAAATAATCAAACTATAGATAATAAAAATGATAAAACAGTAACATCAAATCCTTCTCCAGCAACCAATCCGTGGAAAATAAAGAAACAAGAGGACAAAACTGCGACAAAATTATCCGATGTATCAAATCAATCTGGTAAATATAATAAGAAAAAAAAATATGTGTGTATTAAATATTATGATCTCCGAAATTAATCACAATCCACCTTTTTTTATATATTTATTTATTTTAGAAAAAACGGCTACTACCACGGATACAAAAACCTGGCCAGCACCTAATGAAGTCACATTGGAAGAGGAAAGTGATGGGAAAAAAGAAGGAAAGAAAGAAAAATTCTCTGGAAAAGGTAATTAAATAAATAAAAAGAAAGAAAGGATAATTATATATATATATATATATATATATATATATATATATATATGACAAACAAATATTAATTTAAATATATCTATAATTGCCTAAAATATTAATAAAAAAATAGGGCGTAATCAATGGAAGCCTTTAACACCTACTATAACACATACAACTCCAACTCCCGGTCGATCATCAGTAAATAAAGAAAGTGGTGGTGGTGGTAGACGTAGAGATAAAAGATCAAGAAATCGTCATAGAAATAAAAAGAATGAATCCGAGAAAAAACCATCAACTACAGAAAATAATAAAAACAGTGCCGATAATAATAATAATGATAAAGATGTTAATGATCATAGTAACAATAAAAGTTTAAATGAATCAGCCAATACAATCAATGAAAATAAAAATGTAACAGCAGCAACAACAACAACCAATGAAAATGCTGGCAAAAGTAATACAAAGCATGTTAAACATGAATCTCGTTCAAAAGCAAATTCATCTTCTACTTCTCGTGGTAGTGGTAGTAATCAACGTCAAAGAAATAATACCCGTAATAATGACCAACGTCGTAATAAACGTTCTGCTAGTGTTGGCAATAATTCTTCGTCTCATCCTCATTATCACCATAGCAATAATAAAAATAGTCAAGAGCGAAGACGGCATAGTGGTCATCCTTCCGCTGCTATGGCAAGATCTTTTACTACTTCAGACTTGAACCCTGCTTATGTTAATGTTGACGCTGACACCCTTAAATCTTATATCTTGCAACAAATGTAATTTTATTTAAAAAAATAATGAACGACAAAATATATATATATATATATATATATATATATATTTAATACTAATTTGATTTATATATATATATGTTCGTTTTTGTTTATTTAATCAGTGAATATTACTTTAGCATTGATAATTTATGTAAAGACTTATACTTACGCAGCAAGGTAACTTTAAATTATTATAGTAATATTAATATAAATATGAACACAAGTACAAAATTAAGGAAAAAAAGATTATATTAAAAAAACTTAAAAATAATTTAAAAACAACACGTTATTTTTATTTATTTATTTCATTTTTTATTTTCTTCATATTAAATTTATAGATGAATTCGGAAGGTTACGTTGATATTAAACTTTTAGCAAACTTTAATCGTGTGAAAGGTTTAACAACGGATTTGGAATTAATTAAAGAAGCTTTAAACGATAGTCAATTATTACAAGTAAAAAATGAAATGATTCGTAAACGTGAAGGATGGGAAAATTGGGTGATTCCTCCTCCTGTGACAGTGATGCCGGTACAACCTACAGTAGCCCATCCATCTATTACAGCAGCTGATATTGTTAAACAAAATAATAATAAAGATACAACAGCAACAGATCATGCAAAGAAGGAAATAGAAAAAGCAAATAATATCACTCCAGTTACAGCTTTAGCTTCTCAACAATCATTAGGTAAGCCACCTGTACCAACTTTTAGAAAACAATCTATCACAACGACACATCCTACTTCACATAACCATGTAAATAACACATCAACAGCAGCAACAACTACCAAAACAGAAGAATTAGATGAAGGTGATCTCTTCGATTTTGATGATGATGATCAATGGCAAGATGATCGTAGACCTAATACTGTTAAAAAGTATTACTTATCTGAAGACGAATCGGATGAAGATGATGATCATGAAATTGATGAAGATACTATTGCAAGAATTATGATTGTCACGCAACGTAAAAAAGGGGATCGTACACATACTTCTTATGATAGAGCTAAAATGAATGATGATATTTCAGAAATGATTAATGAAGGTCTTCATGAATATGAAATTGGTTTACATCGACATGAACAAAATAATAAATCTAAGGTAGCTACCATCGATCAAGATCAATTTGAACAACTATCTGCTAGTCAGAAAAAATTAAGTAATAGTGGTGAACTAGTTGGAAGTCAAATTTCGAGTAAGGTTGTCGTTACTGCTAAAAAGTAAGATATAATAAATAAATAAATAATAATAATAAGAAATATATATATACTAATTTTGAATTATTTATATAACTAATAATTATTTTTTATTTTTTTAATGATAGCATTGATAAACAAAAATTACGATTTTACCCTGTTCGTCGTGAATCTTTACCAACAAGTGCATTATTTGGTTTTGGCATGACTCCTGAAGTGGCTAAAGCTGTTAATACTTATGAAAATACTAATCATGGTAGTGGTGGAGGATCAAATGGACATATGGATCATGGCCATGTTGGTTGGATCATTGGTGATCACGCCTATCACTATAATCCCAACGATATTTATGGTAAATCTCCATCCTTAGGTACATCTTTTCCTTCTAATTCAATGACATACTCTTCTTCACTTTCCACATCACTTGAAATGGGCCAATCCTTCCCCAACTTCCAGCACCCAAGTCATTCCTTATTAAAAGAGAAAGGCTTTGTGCAACAAAAGTATTATAAATATCATGCTAAAGCTTTAAAAGAGCGAAAACGTCAAGGCGTTGGTCAATCTCAAGAAATGAATACTCTATTCAGATTCTGGTCCCACTTTTTACGTGATCACTTTAACAAACGAATGTATAATGAATTCAAACGCTTGGCTATTGATGATGCTAATCATGATTACAGGTATATACATAATTAAATATAAAAAATAAAATACAATTATGATATATAATTATATTAATATAAAATAAAATAAAAAAACATGAATATTTAACTCTTTTATTCTCTTCTCTTTTCCTTTATAGATATGGGTTAGAATGTCTTTTCCGATTTTATTCTTATGGATTAGAAAAAAGATATCGCCGCGAAATATATGAAGATTTTGAAGAATTAACTTTATCGGATTATGATACAGGAAATTTATATGGATTAGAAAAATTCTGGGCTTACCTATTTTATCGTAAAGATAAAAATAAACGAAACATCAAACCTACAGAAAGATTGGCCAAATTATTAGAGCCTTTTAAAACAGCAAAAGATTTTAAACAAGCCAAAGCACCTGAATCTGTTTCCTCAACAATAAAAGTACCTCACCATCCAAAAAATCAACAAAAGGAACAAAAAGAACAGAAAGCGCAAAAAGCACAGAAAGCGCAACAGCAAAATGGTAAATAGTGATTTTGGTTATGCAATGGATTATGGATTATTATTTTTTTATTATTATTATTATTTCTAAATAACAAATAACAAAAAAAAAGACGAAAAATGAAACAAAATTTAAAAAAATTCAAAAATAATCCTTGAAAAGATGATATTTATTACGTTATAAATTATATATATATATATATTTGATGTTAAAGAAAAAAAAAAGAATTCGTATATATTCTTTTTTTTTTTTATGTATAATGCTTTTAATTTTAATTTGTATAGAAATGTTTTTCTTTTTTCTTTTTTTTTTTTTTTTATTTTCATTATTATTATTTCTATTCTTTTATATTTAGTTTTTAGTTTTTAGTTTTATATGTTAAAAGAAAATAATAAAAATGTTTATAAAATATACGCGTATATATATGAATCACATGGGCTCTTTTTTAATATGCTTAAAGCTCGTTATTTTATAAAATAAAATCATAATACTTTAGTATTTCTCTTTTAATATATATGTATCATAGAGTGGTACCTTTTATTGAGTCATACCATTAAAAAACATATTATAAAAGTAAAAGATAAAAAAAAAAGAGTGGGTAAAATTTATCCAATATTAGTTAAAAAAAATTGCTACTATGATCGCATTATGCTTTATCAAATTATTAAAGCAGCAAGCATTAAATTGAGCGGTAAACTATCACGTTATAAAATCCGTCGCGTTTTATTCAAACATACTAGGAAATGATCAAAATATATGAGAATTTGATATAAAGACTGGACAACATAACTTATTAGCAAGAAGGTAATTAGTAATAAAAATAAAACCACCAGGAATAAAAAAAAGATTACCACCCAGAATAAACAAGATAGAATGAAATATAAGACTATCTCCAGTAAAAATTAAAAAAGAACCACTAGATCTGTTTAAATACAGTTGGAAGATATAAAATATCACTAAGGATAATAAAATTAACATTACAAATAATAAATAATCTTCGCAAATGGTAAAAAGAAAGTTAACAAAAATGGATTTTTTTAAAAAATAATTTTAAACAACGCCGCTCAATTTCTTTATACCTTTTGATTTTTGGTTTTTTTTTTCTTTTCTCCCTTTTTTTATTTTTTCACTTCTAAAAAGTTTATTCCATTCTTTTTAGATAAACAATCCATAGCTCATTTTTTACCAATTCATTATATAGTTTTATTATATAATTAATTGACTTTTTACTATTTATACTTGATCAATTATTATTTATACTTTGATAAAAAAGAAAGACTTTTTAGCTTTTAAAATAAACAAACACTATGGCTAAAGGTAAGTAATTAATAGACAATTTGTTCAAAAGAAAAAGAAAAATAATAAATAATAAAAGAATAAATGCAAGTGAATATAAATAAATTAAAATAGTGATTATAAAAGTGGTTATACATAAACGATTTATAAATATATTAAAAGAAAGAAAATATATAAAAATGATAAGTTTTTCAGTTTTTATTTTTTAAAAAATTTATAATCTATTTTTTTCTTTCTTTTTCTTTTTTTTTTTTATTTATAATATTATATATATATATTATTTAGTTCCTCGTAATTTCCGCTTATTAGAAGAATTAGAAAAAGGTGAAAAAGGTATTGGTGATGGTACCTGTAGTTATGGTTTAGCTGACGATGACTTACTCATGCACAATTGGCACGCTACTATTCTTGGTGTGCCTAACGTAAGTATATATAAAGAGTCATATATATTTATATATATATAAAGGTTGTTTTTATTTTTATTGGTTTATTATCATATAACCATTTATATTAATACAATATTCTTTAAATACTATTGTTATTATTATTAAAGTTATTATTTTATTAATTGGTTGGGGGTGTTATTATTATTACTATTAATTTATTATAAAGAGCATATTGCTCATTCTTACTCATTATTTTTTATATTTTATTTTTATTATTAGTCCGTCCATGAAAATC
Source organism: Cunninghamella blakesleeana (assembly GCA_017871115.1). Classification (NCBI taxonomy): domain Eukaryota; kingdom Fungi; phylum Mucoromycota; class Mucoromycetes; order Mucorales; family Cunninghamellaceae; genus Cunninghamella; species Cunninghamella blakesleeana. The sequence goes on along the minus strand of JAFCIZ010000001.1, from coordinate 2,260,707 downwards.
GTATTTATAGTTTAAAGATTTTCTGTGGTGAAAATTATCCTGATGTTCCCCCTCAAGTTCAATTTGTATCTAGAATCAATTTACCTAGTGTTAACCCCGAAAATGGATTGGTAAGATAATAATACAAACAATTTTTTTATTAATCTCTTCACCCCTTAATAAGATTTATATACTTTGAAGGGAAAAAAAAGGGTTGAGTCATTTATATATATATATATGTTCTTTTTTATTATTATTATTAATTTACTTATAGGTAAACAACCGTTCTTTACCTTGTCTTGCTAATTGGAGACGTGAATATTCTTTGGAAACTGTTTTAAGTGAATTAAGAAAGTAAGTAAAATAAATAATAATTATAATAATTATAACAAATATGCATGATATCATCGATTATCCTTAAAAATATATGATCACTAAACATTGACGATTTTTTCTATGTTTTTTTATTCTATTACATATAGGGAAATGGGAACTGTTGGTAGAAAATTACCTCAACCAATGGAAAATACCACTTATTAGAATAATCATTTTTACTTTTTTCATTTTTTAAACTTTTTATTCACCCTTTTCTATTCTTACTTTATATATATATATATATATATATATATATATATATATATATATATATATATATAATCATTCATTTGTTGTTTATTTTATTTTATTTTGATTGTTATATGTATTTATTCATTTCATAACTGTCCTATATTTTTCACTCCAAGGTTATAAATATTATTTTTTAAATAAATAAATAAATAATACATATATAAATTATAAATTATAAATAATTATAAATAATTATAATTATAATTATATAATTAACATAAAACAACGCAAATGCTATCCAAATTTCTTTACAATTCATCATTTTTTAATATTTTATTATTTTATAGATTATAATTTTTTTTACACATCCTCATAGCGTATTTATACAATCAAATATATTTTAGTAAAAATGATAAGGCATTTTTCTTATTTTGACATTGTTTCATATCATCTTTAAATGCTAAATGTTTAAATGTATTTCTTTCAAGCTGTCTTTCGTTACCTTTTTCATCCCCACAATCATATATTGATTTACGTAAACTATGAAAATTATTTCATCATTATTTAAACTCCATTTGCTAAAAACCTTGAATATTTCATTAAATCAGTAAACTTTTTTTTGCATCTTTTTAGTAGATATTGAATATTTGGCCAAATGATTACTATAGTTCACATTTTTTTTGTTGTAAATAAATAAATACAATTAAAAAAATGGCTGTGCTTTAAGGTGTAGTGACAAACTCTTTTTTTTTGTTTGTTTTTTCTTTCTTTTTTTTTTCAATTTAAATATTAAAAATCAATTAGTAAAATTTGAATAAATAACTTGGTTGTAGTAATTTTTTCACATAGATAAACACACCAATTTGTAGGAGAGAGAGATAAAGAGATGTTTTGTATTAAAGATTGACACACGTTAAAAAAAAAAAATACAAAGGAAAAATCGGAAAAATTAAGATGGCTAAGCAGAAAAAAATATACTGGTATATTTTAAAACTAGATTAACAGAGTACATACAGTTATATGCCTAATTACGCGTTAGATAACAAAACTGCGTTTTTCAATAGTTTAAATAAATGGTTTGGAGAATCTATTAAAGTAATAAAGAAGATTTATTTTATTAATAATGATTAAAATATTTTGTTAGGATATATATTATATACTTAGTGTGTTATGGCAGCATTAATGGAGTAGCTCATATTACCAATATGTTAACAAATATACGAAAGAGGTTTCAAGCAAGAAATGAAAAATTAATTATTTACAGTATTTCCACGTAACTTTTTCGGTTTTTTAGTAAATTTTTGTCGGGATTTTAAACCCTTTTTTGTCGCTTTTTTTTAAAAAATTTGTCGCTTTATTTTTTTTTTTTTGTCGGTTTTATTTTTTTGTTTTGTCATTTTTAAAAACGTTTTAAAAAGAAACTTTATTTAAGCATAAATCAAAATAACCTATAGAACTTTTTATAAATCCAGAAAGATTTTGAGGTGTAACTAAGTAACAAGCTTCCTTAATTCTCGTTGATAATGTTTCTTCTTCTAAGAAGTTGGTTCTTTTCATTTTACTCTTTGTAGTAGACCAGAATTGTTCAATTGGATTCAGATCAGGAGAGTATGGTGGAAGATATATGTGTCGATATCCTCTTTCTGCTATCACTTCTTCAATTTGTTTATTTTGGTGAATAGGAGCGTTATCCATAACAATATAAAAATTCTTCATATAAGGGTAATTATCCATAATGTCCATTGTATCTAATAAAAACTTAATATAGTGACTAGTATTAGTACCTTTACCAATTTTTTTTTCTTTTTCATTCTCTAATTTTCTTTTTTTATTTATTTGTGGTCTGTTTGGTTTTCTGAGAGAAATGTTGATGACACCATAATAAGAAATAGCACCCAAAATTGTATGACTTTTTGCTCTTGTAGATGAGGTTTCCACAATTGGTGTTTTACCTTTAGGAGCCCAAGCATTACTTCTTCGCATATTTATATTGAAGCCTGATTCATCAACAAATATGCAACTTTTATAATAATCCATATCTGTATTTTTCCAATGAACAATCCATTCATATCTCTTATTGATAGTTTCTTCAGATAATCTTTTTGTTGAATGAAATGCTGCTTTTTTAAATGTTAATTGACATTCTTCGTTCATAAACTTGTGAACTGCAGATTTTTTAATATCTAAGTCTTCAAATTTTTTAACCAAAGATTCCATTACTTGATCAACAGCAGTAGATGGATAATCATCAATATATTCAACAATATGTTCCTTATGGATGTCATGTAATTTTTTTGTTTTACGTTTAGTTTTTTCTTTAGTATTAAAAAAAGTATCAGGGTTTTCACGATATTCTTTCCACCATCTTTGAGCTGTACGTTCCTGAATACCAAGTTGTCTTCCAGCTTGTCCTGCTTTTAGAAGCTTTTCTAATATTAACATTATTAGCCTATACTTATCCATTTCTGTATATTTATTACATTTACGATTAGGACTTTTTGCAACTTTTTTTTCTTCATTCTTTAATGGTTGAAGATCAGCGGATATAACATCATCATTCATATCAACTTTTGATGATTCTAACTGGATATTTGAATATTGTTGAAGATTTAATAAAATATCCAGTTGAATACTATCCTCTTGATCATTAGTTTCCAAAGGATTATCTCCTTTTTCATTTACTATGTTTCCTTGACCATCTTCATAAAAAAATTCCATTTTATTTCTTAAGTGACTACTTGTACCTCAAAATCTCTCTGGATTTATAAAAAGTTCTATAGGCTATTTTGATTTATGCTTAAATAAAGTTTTTAAAACGTTTTTAAAACGACAAAACAAAAAAATAAAACCGACAAAAAAAAAAAATAAAGCGACAAATTTTTTAAAAAAAAGCGACAAAAAAGGGTTTAAAATCCCGACAAAAATTTACTAAAAAACCGAAAAAATTATGTGGAAATACTGTATAAAAATTATTTCAAAAAAGGGAATCACAAAAAATAAGGTTTCAGAATTTAATTTTTGAGCGATTATCTTTTAAAAAAAAATAAAGCACACACTCCATTCGAATAATAGCATAAATAGTTCCAGTAAATACACATACTATTTATTATGAAAGTTAGCTTCACAAAATCATGTATAAAGTTCTACTCATAATATCCAAACTCTTTATTTTGGTATAAATTATTTTATTCATTGTAATAATAAATGTAATCGTAAAATCACGCCCTCATATACCCAATTGTACTATTAAAGAGATTTGACACATGAATAATATATATATATATATATATGTATATTATTACTATTATTATTATTATTTAATATGCGTAAAATAATTAATGATAATGATTTGATTATTTATTTACAAGTTGGTATATAAGTTTTTATTCAAGTTTATCTAAATGATCTAATCTCGTCAATACTATATTTTTACTTGTTTCCTCTACTTCTCCAGCTAAAAATACTTCATCCAAAATCGCATAAACCTATATAAATTAATAAATAAATAATATATATATATATATATTAATTAATAGTCTTATTTTATTAACCTTTTCTTGATCATATTACTTTTTTTTTTTTCTCTCATTCTTTTTTTTTTAATACCTTATAAAAATTAAAAACTAAATCTAATTCACAAACGTTTCCAAAGAAGGCATCTAATACTTCGACAAAAAAGTGAATAGCTTCCAAATAAGATAGTTCGTTATCATTAGCATCAACGCATACACAAAAAAATAATCCAGCGTAACGACGATATACTATTTTATAATTTCGAAACTATATAATAGAAGCATGCATATATATATATATATATATATATTATAAGTATATAATAAATATTCTTTTTTTCTCTATTGTTCTATCCCTTTTTTATGTACATTAATATATTATCATTCATACCTCTACAAAGTTACTTTGATGTTTTTGATCTCTTGGTGCAATCAATCGATGTACTTCACCTTTTAATTTAACTTTTTCTTCATCTTCATAAGGTACATACCACTTTGCTAATCTCGTTTTACCTTGTCGGTTTTGAACTAAAATAAATCTAAGCTAAATAGATGTAAAAATATATATATATATATATATTTATATATAAATATAAATCAATAGATGTAAAAATAAAACGAAAAATATATCTTCCTGCTCAAAGCTTCTTCATTTTCAAGTATCGAAAGAGTTACATTATTTTTACATTTATTTATTATTTACCATGATGAAATATAAAGAGTAAAGTGTATTATAATTAATAAATATTATAAATGGAATAAAAAATAAAGAGTTGAAATTAAATAAAAAAAAAAAAAAATTGAATTAATAGATTTAAGTTCCGTTTCTTTTTTGTGTAACTCTATTGAAAGAACAAAGGATTGCTACCATCTCCATCCATGAACATATTATCCCATCCTATTAGTTAAATAATAATAAAAATAAAATGGTAATTATAAATATAAATTAATAAATAAACATCTAAAATGATAATTCTGTATATAATATAATAAATCTGGTTACCTTGTATATTTGCATTATTTCTATTATTATTATTGATAAAAGGTGTTCCAGCCGATGAAAATAAATACTGCCATGCTGCCTGAGTCATCATAGGGTTCTCTTGATTATTGTTATTAAGAAGCGGGTCATCCGTCAAAGCTAAGTTAATTAGGTTGATAGGATTATTGTTACTATTACTATTATTATTAGGATGGCTATCGCTATTCATTGTGTTGGGTGTACCTTGTAAAGTAGGTTGCATAGGTGAAGGAGTTGGCTGTTGCATTCCTGATACAATTTGATAAACACTCATAGGTGATGATGTTGAATTTGGAACAGATGAAATATAAGATAAAGGGGGTTCACTTTGTAATGATGTTGTTGGCAATTTCGAATGATAGTTAGAAGCTGATGATACCGATAATGGTGTATTTGATGAAGTTTGTTGATTTGTCGAATTATTATTATTATCAGATGACGATGAAGACATTTTTCCATGGCTATTATTTTGATGGGTTGATTTATCGCTGGAAGAAGGTTTCATAACAGATATATCAGCCTTCATAAGGCGTAATAAGTTCTCTAAAAATTGTATAACTGGTGGTGCATGGGGAATATCGTTTGTTAGAGGGGCTAAACAATCATTTATACATATACGAATATACTCTCTAGACGTTTGAGCTACAGCTTGATCACTGCTTGTGCAATTATATACATGAATTAGAGCAGCTTGAAATACAGCATAAGCTATTGTTAAAAAAAAAAGAGTTGAGTAAACAATTAAATGAAAATTTGCACATATTCAAAAAATAAAAAAATAAAAAATCTCTTTTAAAATACTCTCTTTTTTATCCCTTTTTTTTTATTTTATAAAAAAAATAAATTACCAGCAAAATTCCACCCATAGCGAATCATTTCTGTTGCAGGGATATGTCTAGCCACATCAATAGCACTTTTAGCCGCATCCATACACCGTACTGAAGCTTCTTTAAATAATCTATTTGATTGCTGTTGTTGATTTCCATTTTCAATAACAATAAAAGGTCTAAATAATAATACAATGATAGCATAATAACAAATGGTTAAAGGGCCACCGGATCGAAACAAATCCAATCTTGTATATTCTATGCCTTTAAATTCAAACAACTGTTGCTTAGTGACTTTATATTCAGGAGGAACATGATCAAACCAGTCTTTCAACATTTTATCTAAACTCCAAATAGTTTGTTCTATATAATGTGTTGTATACCCCATGGCTTTAGCTTTTGGTGAATACACGCGACGTAATACTTCACCCAAGATACCAGATAATTTCACTAAATTTACAAACATGGCATATTTCCCAGGCTCATTGATACCCCCATCCACACTTGGAAAATCTGTATCGCAATCTGAATCAGCTATAGCTAAAGGTCTCCCCATAGCTGAACAACACCATCGATCCGTTAAATATACAGCATACCATAATCTTCTTCTTTGTTCTAAAATTTCAGGTGAAATACTTGAGGTGACCAATGTACGATGTAGTCCTAAATCTTGCGCCATACGTACAGCCATGCCTGCCAATAACCAATTTCTATAAGAACCAGATGAATAAGTTGGATGTGCGCATAATAAGATCAAGGCTTGAATAGTTTGAATCCGTGGGGTTAAATATTCTTCACGTATTAATAAACTGGCACGATCCACAAGTGCATGAAAAATAGTATTCCGTTCTATTCCAGATGTCTTGAACAGTTGATGACTTGATGGTACCATATAACAAGCATAAGAGCAAATAGCATAGATTAATAGGGGATCGGGTGAAGGACCAGTGTTACCATTAAAAGTATTCATGAATTCATCTTTATCCAAGATTGGTAAGGTGACACAAGGTGCTTCAAAATAAATATGAATTAAGCTTGAAAGTACTGAACGAGGAATTTTGGCATAAATGTACTCAAGTTCATCAGTACCGACACGTTTATTATGTTCATCTTCTGTTTCATCACGCACTAAGACTAAATCATCGTCGTATATATTCATACGTCTTAACCTCACTGTACCATTATGCAATGGTAAACTTGTACCATCTGCTGCAAACGAACCTTTTCTTACTGTTGTTGTTGATCCATCTTCGTGATATGATTGTTGCTGTTGTGGTATCTTTAAACTATTTTCTAAATTAAATGGGTGCGAAGATGTATTGTTGTTGGTGATTGATTCGGGGATCATGGATGATGATGTTGGTGTTGATGATGTCGACGCCGATTCTTCATGGTGGTCATGTTTTTCTTTTTGTTTTAATATATCGTCTATTAAATAAAGTCCAGATGAACTGCCTAAAAACCTTACAATTTTTCCTTTTGGCCCTTTATTTGATTCTGAATGAACACTTTCATTATCTATTGAGGATTGTGGACTATTAGGTTCTGAGATTGTTGGATAAGTTGTAGTCGATATATGTGATGATCCTTGGTTGCTATTACTTTCTATACGATTTGTATTTACTTTATGAGGTAATGTATCTTCTTCATCACTATTGGATTGTATCTTGCCAAGTATTTCTTCCATTTTTTTTAATCTTGCTTCTAAACTTTCTATATATCTATGTAATAAGAAATAGTAATTAATAATAATAACAATAATAATAAATAAAAATTAATGCTTCGTTATGCTTTTTCTTATATATATATCATTTTTAACTCTGCTGTAATTATTTTTATTACCCTTTTGGTGGTCCTCGCTTTCTAGCCGACTATATTTATTTATATGTATAAATATATATAATAATAATAATAAAAAGATATTATTAAATATTTTTGTTTTATACTTATGCTCTGTTTATAAAATAAAAAAAAAAATAAAAAAAAGCTATCAAATAAAATAATAATAACTTACGTCGTTAAAAGTGCAATCCCAGTCGTATTGTTTACAAGTTGTACAAGGTTGCTGATTATCTACATCGCACCTATAAGAAAAAGATAAAATATGTACCATATAACATATTTAGCATATTTCTACAGAAAACACTTTCTTCCACTTTTTTTCCATTTTAATATATAGTTTTACTTTATTTTTTTCTTTCTACAGGTGTCACCTGATAATAAAGATCGTTATAAAAAATAAAAAAATAAAAAAAAATATAAATAAATAAACTTAGCCTTTGAGTATATATATTTATATAAATTAACATGATAATATCAAAATCTTACATGCTCTTGATATTCTAGTTCTTTTGGAAGTAGTTTTAGAGTGGTCTGAATTAGAATCTATAGGAGGCTGTTGTTGCTGCGATTGGGTTGAAGAACTAGATAAAGATTCAGATATCCAAGGTGAATAATTATATTGTGAAGGCGAAGACGAGGAATTCATAATATACCCTTTCTCTTTTAATAAATATGACAAAAAAAAAGAGTTACAAAAGAGAGAAAAAATAGGTAAAATAAAAGAAACAAATTTGGAAAAAATTTAACCGAAAAAAAATTGAGTTCGAAATTTTTTTTTTCGGATGATCACTTATTTTAAAACGAATTGAATTAGTACACCGCTTGATTCTTTTAACAATTTATTATACAATATTAATACATAACTTTTTTTCACTTCGCTTTTTTATTTAATATTTATTTTAGTAAAATTTTTAAAATGATAGTATCTATTTATTATCCATTCATTATATATATATATATTCATTCTGTATTGTAAACTCCCATTCCGGCAATGGTATCACCAATATCATTCGAACCTTGAATGGGTACACCAGGACGATTTGCAGAATCAGAAGAAGAAGACGTTTGAGCGGTAGGGTTACTACTTGAAAGTAGACCAAAAGCAGAAGGTTTAAATATCATGATAAGAGCAGCAATGACAATACAAGTGGTTAAAAAAATGACTGAGGCAATTCGACATCGTTGTTTCCATTTATCAGCTATTGGATTAATGTCAGCTTTACTATTACTATTATTATTATTTCCATTTGTGGATATACAGGACCATTGCGTACTTCCAATTAACCATACCAAGGGAAAAATAAACCCAATAAAAAAGAAATATTGCTCTTTAATTATATTATTCTTCATCGTTTCATGAAAACCAATAAGTATTTATATACAATAATAAAAGAAAAAGAAAAAGAAAGGAGTATTTCATTTAGTATGATCAGTGTATATCATATATATGTTTATCATTGATTATCTATTGAATCAATTCAATCAGTTTAATTTTTTAATCTTTCAAAATAAATTAAATAAATACAAACATTATCATATATTAAATATGTAGAGAAGGTTTTTCATATTCATTTAAAAGAATAAGAAACTATTGAAATATAATTATAATGTAGATATATAGTTGGTTTTTGTACTGCGGAATTATTGTTAAATCACTATGAAAGAAAGAAATTTTCAATTATTCATTTATAATATTCCGTATCTGTAATTATTATTATTATTAAATAAGGAATTGATCAAATCATCGTAATAGTGGCACATACTTTATTTTCTGTTTTTCTTCGCCTTCATATAGTCAATTGTTTATATTATACCCTTTTACTTCGATAAACTTATAGTTTGTATCAATAAATAAATAAATAGAGTGTTCCATATTACTATTAGTGCTATATTTGATATATATGTTTATATCTCTTTTCTTTTTTTTTTTTTTAAATATAAAAATAAAATTAAAGCTAGAATAATAACTTACAAAACATCCTAAGACTACTTTATGTTTGTTAGGCTAATAAATAAAAAATTGAATATTTTTTTTACTGAGTTATATATTGGGAAAGTTAAATAAGTCATGGTTATATATTACTGATTCATTTGAGGGAAAAATTTTTTTAAGTTGCACATGTACATATTTTATTTAGTTATTTTTTTTATTTATTTTTTCGATAATAACAATAAAAATAACGATAGTTCCCAGAAGGTCAAATAGTACATAGTAATTTTTTTTTAAATATATATAGAATATTTTATTTTCATTACATATTAGTAATATAATAATTTATTTTAACTTTTTTTCTATTAATTTAGTATGTTTTTTTTAAAAAAAGAGAGAGCAAGAGAGAAAAAGAGAATAAAAAAAAACCACGATTTTTTATAAAAAAAATTAACAGAATTATTCTTTTTTTATTTATGATAATTGTAAACTTTCAAGACAGCTTATTTGCTTATTTTTTTAACTGTATAAAAGTAAGGATAACAAGATAATTATTTTTTAAAACCAATATATCACCTTCTAATTTTTTTAACAAAACCCGCATCAGCAAGTATTACAACTAAAAATTCTAGATGAAAATTTTTAATCCTTATTTTAGAATATTCATATACTTTTTCCAAAATTCATTGTGAAATACTATAAAGCAAGTGATACCTCATGATTGAGAATAATTTAAATTATTGTCATACAGAAGGATATGATATAAAATCGCTCTGCATTTTTATCATCTTTTCTTTCTTTTCTTTTTTATATAACAAACCATGAATAAGGAGGCCAAAATAGAATTTATTAAACGATTTGTAGAGCAAGTTAACAAAGATAATGAAGACATAAATAAAAACAAAAATAGCCTCATCTTAAAATCTTTAATCACTATTGTGAATGAAATTGACGAAAAGAACTTCATTAGCGAAGGCAGCAGGCTTAAATTAAATGGTATTAATATAGAAAATGGTTTATTAATTCCTACTAATGAATTATGCAAGGATAAGAAGAAATCTAAATCTATTTTGAACTAACACTATATGTTTTTGTATTAATAAAATTTTAAAACAAAATTGAATTTATATAAAATTAACTAATTAAATATGAAGTGCTATACTTGTTGTCGTAACCGCTAATTACAAAACATGATTAACCTTGGAAAAATTAAATAATTTAACACATTTCTATGCAATAATATAAAAAAAATACTTGATAAATATGATATGTATATAAAATGAATTTGGTCATTAATCAGCAATATCTTTAAGTTAAAAGGACGCTGATAATAATGTAAAGCATCAAAAAATAAATGATGGTATACTTAATTATGATGTTTGCGTTGAAGAAAAAATAAATATTAATATGATAAAAATTAACAAAGAATATAATAGCAATTTAAATATGGAAACTAAAAATAAAAAATAATAATATAAATTTTGATATAAATAAAATTGTATGTAGATGTATATAGGGTGAAGCAGTTAATAATGACTCAGAGGTAGATAAAAAATAAATACAGGCTTATATAAAAATACGAATCAAACGAAGAAATAAAGAAAATTATTATTAATTTAAAAATTAATTGTGGAAAAATGAAAAATAGGGATAATGCCTACAGTATTTATAATACATATGAATACGCAGATGATTCTATTCAATTTAATAATGATATATATTATTTATATGATAAAAATAAGTCGATGTTTTTAAAAAAAAATTACAAATATGTAATAAAATATATAATAATGGATATACGCGATGAAAATAATATTTCTAATAAATATATTTTCAATATAATTAAAAAAGGATTCGTTAATAATGCTATAAATGAATGAGAATAATTTCTATATCTGAATTTAAATTTAATTATATGATGTCCTTTTATCTAAAATTTTAGATCAGCTTTTTGAATTGCTTTTTACCTTATTAATAATATTATTTTTTATTACAGTATATATATATATATATACAATAAAGAAATTATAAAAAAATAAGGTTTTTTAAAAGTACAATGAACGAATTTCCAGTAGATACACAATGAAATTTATATTTTCTAGAATATATTATATTTGTATTATGAATAATTGTAAATTAATCAAAGAATATGCTCGCAAAATAAAAATAATAAAAAAAGTAATCGTTTATTATCTTTTTCCATTTATGAAGTTGAAATTACATCGGTAATAAATTGGACGGTTCACAATATCTTAATAGCCGGTTCGGTGATCATTTTTATAGCCGATATTCAGTTTCTAAATAATATATTTTTGCATAAATGAGGATCCATTGAACTATATCATATATTATTTAAAGAAATGTGTATATATTTTGCTATCTGATTTTTTTTTCTTTTCTTTTTTGTATATGTATGTGTTGAATAATCGCAATTTAATATAAATTTATTTACAATATATATTTATATAATTATTTATATGTGAGTGTGTAATATCCAAGATATAACAATATATGATCCATAGGTTATTTTATATTTTATTTTCCAGATTGTTGTTTATAACGTCTTAATTCCTCTAATTCACTTTCCAAACTAGCACAAGCTATTTCTACTTGAAGGTTTTGACTAATAAGATCAGACCATTTGTTTTCTAAATTTTGAATTGCTGATGCTGCATCCATCTATTTTTTTTTAAAATAAATAAATAAATAAATAAAATACGACGGATTAATAAACTGTTAATGATCATGCCTTTTTTTTAAATTATTGTTATTATTTGATCTAATCTTATTTCGTTATTACTTGATCAGCTTTTCGTTCTTTATTTATATCATTGATTTGATTTTTATAATTTTCAGTTTCTTGTTGAATATATTTTAAATAGGATTCTAATTGATAGTTATGAACACGCCATGCATTGCCACCGTATTTTTGAAGTAATTCTAAATTAAACATGCTATAAAAATATAATGATAGCGGTCAATATATATATATATATATATTCAAAAGTAATACTCATCTATTTCATCTTATATTATTCTAATTATTAATTTTAATATTTTATTTTAATTTACCTTCCAGCTTGAGATTCCAATTGAGCTTTTGTATTGTCTACCGCTTTTTTCCAACCTTCTACATCTGTTTGTGTTGCAGGACCTTGTAACTCGTAACGTGTTTCATCCAAAGCAGCTAAACTTTCTTTTTTTCCTACTCTGGCCCATTCTTGAGATAATATTGGATTTGTTTGAAAGAGATCAATAGTCAAAGGTAAATCAGATCGTTCTTTTCTTTTCATCCTTCTCATTTCTTGTTCAATCAATCTATCCACAGTTGACTTCATATCTACAAATATATACATATATTATTATTATTATTATTACTGTACATTATTATATTGTTATCATGTATATATGAATAAAAAAATATTATTCATTATATTACCAGGATCATCAATTTCACGATCAACATCTATTTAATTTAAAATAATACGAAAATAAAATATAAAAACTTTAGTAAAAAATAATAAATGAAATTGTATAATTTGAAATAAAAATAATCAAGCTTACAAGGAAGTGCATCTATTTCAATATCGGATCTTCCAAGTGCTTTTGTTGAAGAAGAGATTGCTATTGTATCATCTGCCATGATCTAAACTTTGCTTTTTTATTTAATATTATATTAATATATAGATTTTATAAAATGAAGTATAAAAAAGAAGTTGTGTAGTAAAAAAAATTAAAATAAAAAAAAACATGGCGGGATTTAAAAATAATATCAACAAAAAATATATAAGTAGTTTTTCACTCTAAATTTAACAATCCATCAAAATAACTAACTAGTAAAATATAAAAAACACTAAATACATATATAGTATCGACAATACTGTTAACAATTAAAAAAATAAATTATCAAGTCATTTTTAGATTCATCGGATAAATTATATATTGTTTTTCCAATTCGTGTTAATAATCGTAAAAAAAAGATCTCCAGTTAAACTACTTCCTTAAAAAGTAAATGACGTTTTTTTTTTTTTTTTTTTGCTTACCATTTTTTTTTTTATACATATTTATAATCAATGGTATTCGATTATTAAAAGAATAATTATGGTCAAATCAATTACAATCACACATATATACGTATATATGTGTATATGTATATAAAAGTATACATGCATATATACCTTTAGACATATATACGTGTGTATGAATGTATGTGTGTGTGTATAAAAGGGAGGTCATCATTGTCATTGCCTTTTATTTTTATTATTTGTGGTGCTTAAAATTTTTTTTGTTAAACCCTTTGATTATTAATTCCTGGATCAATGACTTAACTCCGCTTTTAATATTTAATGCATTAATTTTTTTTTTTCCATTTGTTTTCTTTTCTTTATTATTATCACAATTAATATATACATCTACTCAAAATAAAAATGGTTTCCAACAAACAAGTTATTTTTTCAAAGGTTCCTACCGGTTATCCTGTAGCTGGCGAACATATTACTATTAGAACTTCCGAATTTGATCTTGATCAACCTTTAAACGATGGTGAATTCATTACAAAAACTTTAGACTTGAGTGTTGGTAAATAAGATACATAAATTAATATATCATAGTAATAAATAAATATATGCATATTAATAATTAAATGACTTTATTCTTTTATATAGATCCTTACTTTAGAGGAAGAATGCGTGATGCATCTATCAAATCTTACTCTCCCGCTTTTATTGTGGATGAACCTTTAAATGGTCATGTTATGCTTCAAGTTGTCCGATCCAAAAATAATAATTACAAAGAAGGTGACCTTCTTTATGGTTACGGAAAGTATGAAGAATATGTTAAATACAATGATGCTTTTGCTAAGGCTTTACGATTAGTTGTACGCAATGATCCTAAAGAAAATGGTCTTCCTATTTCAAACTATGTTGGTGTATTAGGCATGCCAGGTTAGTGATGATTAATATATATTTTGTACGTTATTCATATTTAAAAAAATGAATATTAACCTCTATATGCTTCCATTATATTTTACTTTCTTTTTAAAAAGGTATGACCGCTTATGTTGGATTATTTAAAATCGGTGAAATCAAAAAAGGTGAAACTATTTATATTTCTGCTGCCTCTGGAGCTGTTGGTCAATTAGCTGGTCAAATTGCTAAAGCCCATGGTTTACGCGTTGTCGGATCTGCTAGTACTGATGATAAAGTAGCATATCTTAAAGAAATTGGATTTGATGGTGCTTTCAATTATAGAACCGAAGATAGCCGTTCCAAACTTGCTGAACTCTGTCCTAATGGTATTGATGTTTACTTCGAGGTAAAATATTCTAGAAAAAAAATGATGATTAAGTTTTTTTCCCACATTTTCCCACTTTTTTTTTTTTTTTGTCAAATACTCTATATTAATTTTTTAATTTTTTTTACTTTATTTTATATAGAATGTTGGTGGTGAAACTTTAGAAATTGTTATTGATTTAGCTAATGATTTTGCTCGTATTATTGCTTGTGGTATGATTTCCCAATATAATACTACTGAACCTTACCCTATTCGTAACTTGATTAAAGTAGTAAGCAAACGTCTCAAGATCCAAGGTTATATTGTAAGTGACTTTGCTGAAGTAGAACCTGAATTCCGTGAGTACGTGACAAAGGCTCTTTTGGACGGTAAAATCAAATATAAGGAAGATATTACTAATGGTATTGAATATACCCCTGAAGCTCTTATTAATGTCTTGACTGGCAAAAACTTTGGTAAAGCTGTTGTACATGTAGCTGATTTGTAAATTGATATGTATTATTGTATTGGATCTCTATTATTAAAATAAAAACAAAAATAAACAAATAAATATATGGATAAAATATTATTTTTATGAATGATTCAAAAATAAAGTGAATGGTGTCATTTTTTTAAAAAATTAGTTTTATTTTTTAATTTAATCACACGCATCGTTTTTAAATGTGAAATATGTGATAAATATATTAAAAAGATGAAAAGTTGAGTTTAATAATATTATAATTTTGATTTATTTTATTTAAAAAGTCTAAGTTGTATTAATAATATCATTTATATACTACATCCATCCAATTATTAGTTGGTTTTTATCTTTTTCGCATCACTCTTTTCTACTTCCTGATTATCCTTTTGAATTCGTTTTTCCCCTATATATTCTGTATTATTTTCAAGATTGTTTTCTTTTTGTGCCTTTTCTCTTTTTTCAATGACTTGTTGGCAATAGGATTCCAAACCAAAAAGTTGACTATTAAATAACATTTAAAATAATAAAAACAGTAAAATTAAAATTAAAATTGATCAATCCATCCTATCTAATTTTTTTAATACATTTTTCAAAAAAAAAAAAAATTCATTTTACCTCATTGCTAAATATGTCTTTGACCTTTGAATTTTTTGATAAAGTTCAGATTTTTTATGTGCAGGATCGTTGTTTAAAGTTAAAATGACATATTTTGTATTGGCAAATAAGTTATCAAAATCAATGCACTAGAAACGATAATAATTAACACAAAACGAAATTATCCATATAAATATATTTTCATTATAGTATATATCATTATTAATTTATTTATTTTTAACAATTGAATAATATCATTACCTTTTTTAAATATTCTTTTGCAACTTCTTCGTATGGTAATAAACCTTCTTTTCTAAATGCAGATGGGTTATATTGGGCACCTCTAGCAATCATCACTGAACTAGCACCTAAAGAAATGATAATATATTAATCACATATAAATGTATATTAGATGATGAATTTATTTATCGTTTCTTTTTCTTTTTTTGTTTTAAAAAAAGTCAATATAAAATCAAAATTACCTGTTGCTTTCTTTGCTTTTTCTATATCATCCCAACAATATACATCTCCATTGACTACTACAGGAATTGACTTTACTGCCTTTATAACTGCTTTTAATTCATCCCATCTAGCTGGTGTTGAGGAACGTTGATCTCTTGTTCTATTCATACAAAAAATAAATAAATGAATAAATTAATATTAATCCTTGAGTAAAATAAAGTAAAATTCATATACTATATATCCATATAAATTTATTTATCTATCTATCTTAATATTTTATCATCCTTACTATCATACCTACAATGAACTGTAAGAGCTTTAACACCTGTCGATTCAATCATTTTTGCTAATTCTACTGTTTTATCTTCATCTTCTAATAATCTATATAGATATTCAATTTACAAAATAAACGAAAAAAAAAAAGAATCAGTAAAATTAAATTTTCATATATACTTTTTTTTAAAAAATAAATAAATAAATAATAATAATAATGATAATAAATATTCCAATTATTTTACATGTATGTGATCCATACCGAATTTTACATGTCACAGGTAAATCAAGATTATTCACTAATTTAGTAAGAATGGCTTTTAATCGATCAGGATCTGTTAATAAAGCAGCACCCATCCCACCTTGAACTGAGAACTTTTTAGGGCAACCGCAGTTTAAATCCACACCAGCAACATCGTCTTTCCTATATCATTATATATATATATATATATATATATATATATATAATTAATATAGCCTATTTATTATTATTATTACTTTTTTTTAAAATATGTAGAATATGTATATTGATCATCCGCCTACAAAGTTAAAGCTGCTTCAAGAGCTAAATCAGGATCTGCTGTGCCAAGTTGTAATATTACTTTTCCTTTTTCATCAGGATGTGTTGCAAAACATAAGGCTTTTCCTTTCCAATATTCTGTTGCTCCGGTATCGGCTTTAAAAAATCAAATAAGATATATATATATATAAAAAAGAGAGAGAGAGAAAAGAAAGTAAGTATAACTAATATATATATATATGTACATATTTTTCAAATAAATGAAATTGCCCTGTTTCTTTTTTTATTTTATTTACCATTATATTTTTTCACACAACCGATAATTCGTTTATCCACAAGTTCTTCTGTCCATACAAGATCTAAAACAAATATATAAAAACACAAAATATAAAAATAGAAAAGATCAATAAAGAGAGGAAAAATTATTTGAACTTTTAATAAAATACAACTAAATATATATATTACCAGCTCCGTATTTTAGTGCTAAAAGTCGCATGGGTAAAGTACCAACTCTAACCTATATTATTAAGCACAATTATAATCAGTCACTGAATTTACATTTATATCTTTTTCATTCTTTTTCATTCTTTTATTTTACCATGGGTGCAAGAAAAGCCTTATTAGCATAATCGATTGACATTATATTTTTTTAGAGTTTTTAAAAAAAAAAAAAAGCGGAAGAAGAAAAAGAGAAAAATATAGAAAATATTTTTTTTAAAAAGTTATATTTCAAAATTTAATCACCGATTATGAATTTTTCCAAATCAACATCGCAATGAAAACTATTTGGAATATAACCTATATACTTTATAATAATGATGGGAAAATTACCAGAAAGAAAAAAAACCAGCATCATATCTGGGCCATATATTAAATTTATTATCAAAAGGGGATCTAGTGACGAAGTATCATTATTAGAAGAAAGCATTACGGTCATTCTAGGTCATGCCCTAAAGAGAGGAGTTGGAATATGGTTACTTGTATTCATGAAAAAGCACTTCCCAGCCTATTTAACTTGGCTATATTGAAGGCTGTATGTTATATAATTGACCTTAATGTCATTATAAGGGTACTTATTATAGGGATAGTTGGATTTAAATTATAATTATGATGAGTTGGTCAATAAAAGTTTTGTATGGAGCATGGATTATGTAGAATGTGATCAAAAGAATTGCCCATGGTTTATGAACAAAGTACATTATAAGATGGAAATGATAAATAAATTGAACTTAAAAATTCAAAACCCTTTTCAGATATCATATCTGGAAGATGCAGGTATATGATCGGTACCTAATGATGATCATATTTACTTGAAACATATAGATAACATGGATTGCAAAACTAAATATTTTTTACATAATGGAGATATACTTAAATTTGAGGAAGTAGTGAAACAAAAGCTAGATGAAGTTGATAGAAGAAATAAGGGAATATGGAGAGGAAATTGTGATGAGTAGAAAAAAAGAAAAGATTTAAGCTTGGATATAAAATTTTTAGCTTGTATAATGTGTGGACACTAGCGAAACATCATGGAGATATAAGGAAGGCAATATATATTGGAGAAAAGTGTAAAAGATATACTTTGTGAATAAAATTCTGTTTCTACCCAATTATTAATGCTATAATGTGTTTTTATGTATTTGATAATATCAATTATATGAATTTAACAGAGGAAAAGAAGAAACATATTTAAGGGTATCTTCAATATAGACGGATATGACAATAGATTACCAGATGATCCACATAATAAAGCATGGGATCCTATCCATCCTCTGTAATGCGAGGGTATGCGATAATATATGCGACGTAGAGTATCGAGGTTATGAACAAAGCAGATTGGGATTTGAAGAACTCGCTCAGCTTCACAAGATTCATTGGTCTGATCAAAGACCAATGGAGGCGTGATTGTAGAGCCAACATTAGATGAAGCGGGACAACAGAGAGAAAATATATAAAGACATCCAATAGGTGCTATGACTATAATCATGTAGTTTATTATGATCAGTTGGTTATTTTTTTTTTTTTTTTTTTTTTTGATAAAACCAATAAAACAGTATATTGTCTTAGTGCAACAGTCGGTGATTCCATCAAAGAGATGCAGTGTGTTGTAACCCCATCATATGAGAGTTGGAATTGAACCAAAGAATAATATTATGCTGGTTGCAGCATTGAATTCTAAATGATTATAATATCTTCGAACATCCATAATCCATTTTAGATATTTTGTTAATACAAGTGGTTTATCTTTTAAAAAATCAATAAGCATACATGTACTTTTTTTATTTATTTTAAAAATTATATATATAGTTAAATAAATAGAGTACAAAAAAAAACTAGAATTTTGAATGTAACGCATCACGAAATGAGGGAAGAGTTTAATACGCAGCCATATATGTTGGAAGGAGTTCGAAAACTAGTATATTTTTTATATTATATATAATAAGGGAAAATCATAATTCCATTTGGGGTGATTTTTTTTGTTCTAAATACAAAATGTAAACTTAATCAAAAAAAAAATAACGTTAACTATGAATAGAATTTTTATCCATGAATGTCATAATAGAAAACCTCATTATTAAATTAATATATAAATATATATATATTATTGTTATTATTATTATTATTATTATTATTATTATTATTATATAATTTTCATTTTTATTCTTTTTATTTTTTTTGTGAGCATGTAAAAGTAAAAAAGAATAAACGTAATATTTTATTTACTTTTTCAACAACGTAGAATAAATTATATACGATAAACTCCAGCCATTAAAAAAAAAAAAACGTGGAAGTATATATAATGATTGGCTCTCTTTTTTAAAAAGTATAAATTAAGATTTTCGGATTTAATCTACAATAAAAGAGGTCCTTTTAATTTGAAAAAGAAAAGGTAAATGTTTCTATTCTAAAAATTGAACAAAAACCATATATAGGATATTCAAATATAAAATGATTTTTATAAATAGATGTTTGATTTTACTTTATTATATTTTTACTAATTGATCATACTACTTTGACTAAGAAAAGAGAAAATAGAAACAAAAAAACAACAATTAAGGAAAAATCGTATATCCCCGGTCCATTTTTAATATTCTTAGTATTCTTTCAAGTATCTTTATATAAGTGTATATATATATATATATATTATCGAAAGATTTTATATATATAGGTACGTAAGTATATATACTATATAATCAAGTACATTGAATGATGATTGCATCATTCCTTATTAAAAATAAACAAAGAAATATATATAATAGATAATGATAATAAATATGTAAAAAACCCATAACGATCATAAATTAAAAAAAAAGCAAAAAAAAAAAAAAAAAATAAACAAAAAAAATATATTTGTAAAGTTTATTTTTTAAAATAAAGTTAATTATTTTTAGTCATTTAAGGTGATCTCACATGTTGTCTTGCAAAAAAAAAAAAATCTATTTTAAATATGGATGCAGAGACAAATATAGTAAGTAATACAATTGGCAAAAATAGAGTGAGCGACGAAAAAAAGTTTAATGATATATGTATATTATATAAAAATAATGAATAATAATAATAATAGGAAATAAATAAATAATAAATAATATGAATAATAAATAAATATACGTACTAGATAAAAAGAAAAAGGAAATGGATGGATAGTATTTATACTTATACATATCTTTTTTAATCTATATGGCTGTTACAAATAAAAAATATTAAAAAAAAAAAAATAACTATATATAATATTTTTTTAAAGAGCGTAGTAAGTACCAATAAACATCATAACAAAGAGAAGGAAGGGGGAGCTAGATAAAGTCATAGCGTTGCTAGTACCCTTGCTACCGTTGGCATTACCAGCATTACCACCGGGGGTGACACTGCTACCGTCGTTAGGAACGACTTTACCATTAGCATCCAAAATGGAACCACCTTTATAAGGACCAAGAGGAGGTAAATCATCTTGGTCGTTAAAGTTCAATTGTTGTGTTAAGGATTTGACACGGTTAGAAACCCATTCATTAATACCAGCAATGGAGCTATCGGTGGTATTTAAATTGGTAATGAAAGTTTCAACGGTATAAGTATTCTTGGTACCGGGAGAACGGCCAGGTAAAGAGTAATCCCATTCAATATCTTCTTTTAATAATTTGGACCAAGCTTCTAAACGAGGGCCAATGACGCTAGGTTTAAAGAATCGTTTAACGAGAGTTTGGAGAATGGTTTCAAATTCTTTTTTATAATGAGGAGAGTTTAAGAATAAATCAACATAAGGTCTTTGGGAACCAGGTCTTGAGTAGTTAGTATAGGCAACGGTATCACGACCTTGAGTGTAAGGATTACCGAAAGTTTCATCAAAATCGTAAGAAATAAAAGTCCATTGATTGGTTTTAATATTTTGATTTAAATAGTAATTACTAGCTTGGAACCATACTAAAGAAATAGAAAAAAATTGATTAGTATAATAAACATTAAGGTGATCCTACTCCCCCCTTTTTTTTAAAAAAATAAATAAATAAATAAATAAATAAAACAGCAAGGATAATCACTTACAGCCATCCCAAGAATCAGCCAAATAATTCATAGCCAAAGCGAGCATAGTGTTTTGAGGATTTAATAAACCATTGATTTGTTGATTGTTACCATCAGTAAGTTGAGAAGGGTTGATTTGACTAAGACGTTTAGTAAAATCAATTAAAGGACCCATGGTATTATTTTTTTTGCTAACATTAGGATCTTCACCAGAATCAGCAACTTTATAAAAATCGACGGAATATTTGGTTGCATCATCACCAGCATAAAGGAGATTACCTTCTTGAGTAGGAGAAAGTGCATTACCCTTGTAAGTAGCACCTAAATTCATGATTTGAAAAAATAAAATAAAACATGTATATATATATTAATAAAAGAATACTAAAAAATATTAAATAATCTATTTATATATTTACCAGTTTCTTTGTTAGCCCAGTCACCACCGTGCATCATATTATCAATAGTATGGGTAGAAATATCATCCATTAAAGTATATAAACCATAAGGTTCATTATTGACAAACAAACGAACAAAACTACCAGAAAAAGCAGTGGCACCAGCAGCGGCAAGACAATCCAAATATAATTTTTCACGACTATATAAAATAAATTAAAATATAATAGAATAAATATAAATAAAAAATAAAAAAAATGGAGGACTTTAATTGTTTTTTAATTTACACTTGAGTAGGATCAGTAGGTTCAGCTCTTAATTTAATAGCAGTACGACCATAGAATAAGGCCTTTTCACCACCTTTGGGAGTAGCATCATTAAAGTCAATGGAATAAGATTGTTTAGCAAAATCTTTGGTTGATTGACCTGAAGTTTCAATAGCAGGAGTAGTATTAATAGTATAAACTTCTTGGTTGCTAATGTAAGTGAAAGAATTAACTTGAGCTTTAGCTTTTAATTTAGGATCTTTAATAATAGAATCAAAAGCAGTATTATTGACTTGTAAAATAATAGTAGCTACTTCATTGGATTTATTAAAGTTGGTAAAAAGAGCTAAATAGAGTTACATAAAAAAAAAAAGGGAGGAGCGAAAAAAAAAAAAAAAATTTAAAATTTAAAATTTTGGAAAAAGAAATTTAAAATCCGCATACTGGTTTTTTTTTTTTAAATGACTAAACTTACGTGGATAAACAGGATGATAAGCTTGGGGTAAAGCAGGGACATCAACTACAGTATAAGTACGATTAAAGAATTCATTACCGGTGGAAGTAGCATCCTTCTTTAAGGTACGTAAAGGAGTTTCGGGTGTATTGTTTTGTCCATTAGTAAAAACATATTGGTATTTATCACCGCTTGGAGCAGTACCTTTGAAAAGGTTTGGAACTTTACCATCAGCAGTAAGAGGATGGTTTTGTCCATTGACTGAAACAGCTACATTGGCACCAGTAGGTGGGAATGCAACTACACTGTATTGTACATCAGCATAAACTGTTGATAATAATGCAATTACTGAACTAATTGTTAATAATTTCATTGTTGGAAAATAATAAAAAAAAAAATGTAATAAAGAAGAAAAGAGAAAGAAAAGAAAAAAAATGATTATATTTTTTATATTTAAATGAAAACAGATGTCAGCGCAAAAAATAAAATTAAGATGTACATTTAGAGTTGATATTTGCCATAAAAAAATAAAATAAAAGGGGAGTTCGAACGGCATTTTAAATTTCAGCGAATGAAATAAAAAGAAGCACTAAAAAAAAAAAAGTAGGGGAAAAGATATCGTGTGAGGTCTTGCTTTCAAAACCGAATAAAGAATAAAACTTGTATCACTTTTTTTTTATATCTAGGTACATCATCTTAAATCTTTCATTTTATTCAAGGAATTATTTCATTATATTATAATAAAAAATGAAGATTCTCATTATGTATCTTTTCTATTATTTATTCATTTTTTTTATTTTTATTTTTATTATTATTATTATTATTATTATTGTTATTATTATTATTATTACTATTATTACTATTATTATTATTATTATTATTTATTATTATTTTCTCAAAGGCTACGTACTTTTATTACTTGCTGAAGAAAAAAATATGAAATAATAAATTTTTCTTGTCCTACATTTGAAAAAAAAAAAATATATATATATATAATAAATCGATTTGATTGGATAATATATGGTTACACCATTTATATATATATAATATAATATGAGAAAAAGGTATTTATTTATTTATTATTAGGTACACAAACCATCAAATAAAAGAAAAAGATACGCATATTTAAATAGGAGTGAAAGAGATGGAATATAATAATAGTCTAATAGTGTATGGTGAGATTATTTATCAGCACAAAAGTAAAAAAATACAAAGCTTTGCAATTATCTATATATGGAATATTAGTATATTTTTAACTCATTATTGTTTTAAACTGGGAAAGATTTTTCACTATGCCATAAAATATATATATACGCTTATATTATTATTAAACATAATATTTACATGTAAAAATTAAATAAATATGAAAAATACGTCATCGCCATCATCATAATAGCATTATTATTACTTCTATTAGTAGTAATTGTAGAATTGATGATAGTAGAATAATGAAATCAATATATAATAACAAATAATTATTTTGATCTCAAGTATATATAAAACAATGAAAGAAAAAAAGAAAAAAAAAAAAAAAAAAAATTAAAAGACGCGACAATGATCTAAGCGGAGTTTTATCGATTTTTTTTCGATTTTTTAATAAAACCGCATTTTTTTTTCTAGCGCTCTTTTTTTTTATTATTATTATTAACTCCATCCCTCTCCTATTATTGTTATTATGCCAGCCTTAGAGCTTCCTAAAGGAAAAACTTTATATGACATACTTCAACTCGAAAAAGAAACAGCAGATGAAACCAGTATCAAAAAAGCTTATCGTAAATTGGCTTTAAAATACCATCCTGATAAACAAGCTACTCTTACTACTGAAAAACAAAAAGAAATTGCCACTCATGAATTCCAACTTATTGGTCTTGCCTACAGTATCCTTAGTGATAAAGGGAAAAAAGCCAATTATGACCGTACCGGTAGTTTAAAAGAAGAATCTTGGTTAAATGAAGATAAAGACTGGAACGATTATTTTAAAGCTCTTTGGACTGGTGTAGTTAATGATTCTACTATTACTACTCATTTAAAAGCTTATAAAGGTAGTAATAGTAATATATATATTAGTAATACCTAATTTATAATGTTCTTTTCTTTTTCTTTTTTTCTTTTATAGAATCAAAAGAAGAAGAGGAAGATGTGCTTAAATATTATACTCAGGCCCAGGGCAATATGAATACTTTACTTAACTATGTCATGCATAGCGATGTTTATGATGTACCACGATTTATCACTATTATCCAACGAGCTATTGATGACAATCGCGTAGAACATTATCGTGCTTTTACTACTACTACCACCGCCTCCGCTCAGGCAAGACGTATTCGACAGGCCGAAAAGGAAAAAATGAAAGCAGAAAAAGAAAAAGAAAGACGAGATGCTAAAAAAAATCAAGACTCCAATATGGATGGAGGAGAGGAAGAACAGTTAAAAGCATTAATCATGGCAAAACGTAAAGAGAGATGGAATCAAATAGAAAATATGCTGGATGGAATTATGGATAGGGTGGCGGCTAGTGTGGATGAACAAAATGCTAAAAGAAGACAAAAAAGCAAAAAGAATAACAAAAAACAACAACAGCAACCATATGAAGATGATGTGGAAATAAATACTAATGATGAAGATGAAGATGATGATGATGATGATAATCAACACCACTATGCTAAAAAATCCTCAAAAAGTAATACATCCACTACAGCGAGTAAAAAATCCACATCTAAACCTACAACGTCTACCTCAACAATAAAAAATAATAAGGCAAATCATTCGGATGAAAAGACAAAAAATAAATCTTCAATAAAACGTAAAACAGATCAAATGGTTGATGTTGAAGATTTACCAACCTCTCGTAAAAAGAAGTCTACTCAAAAAAAGTAATGGGTCTGCTTCTTTCAATTTTAACTCATTCTTTTTGATTCATTTTTTTTAGGGTTTAGTACCTTTTTTACTTTTATACATATATTTCATTATTTTATATCACAACTATTTTCATTCATTAATACTATATTCATTGTTTCACTCTATACTTTTTAAATAAATAAAAATCAATACTATATTTTTATTTTATTTTATATAATTTTGACTAATATGATAATTATTATGATAATTTCTACTCTACATAACTATATGTTTACTAAAGGCTAAGTTGTCTTTTTAATTCAAGATACCATCCAACTGCTTCCACTTTACGCATATCTGATATTCCTGGTCCACTTACGGTTTCATATAAAATTTTAAGCGTTGATTGTTGCATTGCTTTGGTTTCTTGTTGTTTTATTAATTTTTCTGTAATGTATAATGCTTTTCCGAAATAAGGACCAAGAGATAATGGCTTTAATAAATCAATAAATAAGACAATATATTGTGATCTTAATACGGTTTCTTCATCTTTTCCTTTTAATTGTTCGATTTTTTCTAATACATGTTGAACTGTTAGCCAGGCTACAGCATCGTCCATTTCGCATAATGATTGAACCATGGTGACATAGGCAAGTCGAATTTGATGATGTGTTAAAGGTGTAGGGAAATGCTATATCATTATTAGTATTAATAATAAAATAACATAATAAGAAAAATAAAAATAAAAAAAAGAAATTATTAAAATACATAAACATACATACATATATATATATATATATATACATTAATAAGCTCCCTTCTTCTCCTTCTTTTATTCCATCTACATTAAATGCTGATACTTACATTAATTAATATAGAAGCATAAACACCAGCTAATTCACGAGATATTTGTTTTTGAGATGAAAAGACACTAAGAATAGCAGCATGTGCACTTTCATATAAATCTTTATCGAGAATGGTTGTCCATTTTACAATAGGATAAACCACTGGTAAAATATCTTCTTCCAATACTTTTTCATTCACTTGTTTCATAACTTGTTCGATTAAATTAATAAAGAATAATAAACGGGCCTGTTGTACAGATGTTAACATGGATGTTAAAGGTGTTTGATCATGAGTAAATTTATTTGTTCCTATATGTATTTAAAAAATTAAGATTAATATATGCAATGATATAAAAAATGAATATAAATCCACGTACCATATTCACGGAAAGCAAGTGATATTAACTTGTTGAGTTGACAATTATTATCATCATGTTTAAGATAGGCTACAGAGTTAGTAAGCGTTTCTTGATAGGCTTGAAAACCATTTGCAGAACCAAGCTTTTCATTAATAAAATTCAAGTTACCATATATAGATATAATACTTTGGGCTATATACATGTATATAGTGATCATATAAATAAAATAAAAGGATTAATAAAAAGGTAAATCTATTATTTAAGCAAATAAAAGAATAATATATAAATCATTACCAGCATGAGGAACATCAATAAGGCCTTGTCCTTCCAAAACATCAACAGCTACGGCTTTTAATATAGCGGTATAAGCAAAGATTAAAGTTTTAAATATAGACCAAATATTTGTTTCGATATCTTGTTGGGCTTTCTTGTCCTCTATTAAAAAATAATATAAAATAAAAACGATAAAAAGATAATAAATAACAAGAATATTATTATTATTATTTGTAATTTTGTTATATTTCATCACGTTTTATTTATTTATTTATTTATTTTACTTACTTGAATTGTTGTAATTTTGAATAAGATGATGATCCCAATCAATATAAATATTATAAGATAATCCTTCCAATCTATAATACAAAATGTATCGTTCTATATTATTTTCAAAGCTTTTCATTCTAAAACCATTCATGTATATTATGTATGTAATATATTACCTATCAATAGCTATTTGTATTACATCAGAAGCACCTTCTACTTTTTCTTCCAACATCACTTGAATAACTTTACCAATTGAACGAGATATACGACCAATTTCCTTATATACAGGATTGTTTTGTAATTTTATCAATTGATCTGCACTTTCTAATTGACCAATAAATAATCCATTGTTCCATGTGTTTTCACTCGTTAATAAACATGATACAAGTGTTTGTAATAAAACCTATTATAAAAAAAAAAATTCTATTAATGATTTAAACTTTCTTTTATATATTTCTATTATTATTATTTATTTATATATATATATAAAAAGGATATACCTACCTTCAAATCAATTGTTTTTACTAATTCTGCTGGTAAATTAGGTAAACATTGTCCACTGAAATAAGTAATTAATTCACAATTTTGAGTGTAAGATGAATCTTGATTATGATCAATCACTTTTGTTAAAACAATATTAAAATGCTTTATAAAAAGTTCTTGTGCCTTTTTTTGTATACCATCTATTTTTTTGGATTTCACCCCTTGATTAAATTGAAGCATACGTCTAATATATATAAAATATATAATAAAGGAAAAAACAAAAAATGAATGATTAGAGTTCAAAACCTTTGGTTATTTTTTCTCATTCTCTTTTTTTTATTATCCTTTAAATTTCAAATACACACACACACACACATATATATATATATATATGTAAACTTACACAGCACCAGCAACAGTGCCAATATTAGTAAAATAAAAAGGAAGAGAGGCAGATGTATTGTCCAGTTTTTCCAATATATTCTCCACAATAGAAAACAAAGTAGTTAAATCAGCTTCAGCACGAGTATCTGGTTTTAATCTTGAACGTACATCAACAGCATGTTCCAAAAGGGTACATACCGTCATTGGACCATTTTGACATACTGAATCCAATTGTATTAAAGCTTCCAAGAGTTGTTGGCAGGATTCCATTTCAAATACATTTAAGCGAGTGGATTCAGCTAAACTATGAGCCACACCGGCATTAAGACTTTCTATCATTAATGGATCGATTTGCTTACCATGTTTAGACTGTTGTTGTTGTTTTGCATAAAATAAAATAATATCGGCCATCTTGGCTAAAAGATGTTCTTCATCAAAATGAGGAGGTGTATGTCCAACCATTGCTACAAGACCCATCCATGCATTTTTACGGATCGTTAAGGTTTGGTTTGATGTTGGATCCAAACTTAATAATTTTTCAACAAATAAGGATAATATCACGGGTAATTGTTGTTCTTTTTGAATCATGTCTTTGTTGGTTGTATTAGTTAAACGCATCGTCCATACTGAAAAGAGATTAAATATATATCCCACATTTTTATAATCTGATTCTTGTTCAAAACGTTTATTTAATATTAACAAAGAATGGATAAGTGCGTTCGTAAACCAAGTCAATGGTAAGTGACTACTATAAGTTGAAAGTTGTTCAAGATGTTCTGTAATCTAATAGATATAAAGTGGGAGAAGGGAAAAATATTAAGATAGGATTAAATATATATATATAAATATAAATATATAAAGTATATATATAAATATACAAAATTTCAACATACCTTCTGTTTATCAAGACTGTTATATTGTAATAAAGCAGAGTAACTTTGTGAAAGAGTGCTTGCTAAAGATTTTAAATCAACTTCCTTTTCTGAAGACATATTTGCGAAAGAAATGTAATTAGTCAACTTTTTTAAGCTTTCCCCACTTTTTAAATAGGGAAATTTAAAACCCGATATTTTAAAACACAGCATCATTCACTACTTTATTTTTTAAATATCAAATGGTGGAAAGATTACGAAAAGTATTATAGTGCGCGTGTAGTAAACTCTTTTATAAAAAGGTATCCAGAATCAGATTGTTTTTATACATAATATAGACTTAAAATAAAAGATACAAAGCTTTTTCTTTTCTTTTAAAAAAAAACAAGAAATGTAAAATAAAAAAAAAAAAAGAGCACGATTATAGCAAAAAAGGAAAAAGTATTGGCAAGGAACTAATTAGTGGATATATATATATATATATATATATACATTTGAGTGATCCTTGCCCAAGTTGGACTCCTTCCTTCCACCACAATTAAGGATATTCTTCGCGTTGTCTAATTTTTTTTTAAAAATATTCAAATTACTTGTAGAATAAAATCAATTTGACAACCTCGAGGTTGATCCTCTCAAGTTTCCTGCCATACTTTCGCTTTATCTTTTTATTTTTAAATTTTTATATATCATGATTAAATTAAAACTATTAATATTTCCAGATCTAATCACCACAAATATAATAATAATAATAATAATAAAAAACAAATTGAATATATGAGATATATGTAAAGAACTAAATGATTACTAAAAGGAAACCTAAAAGGTAAGCTGTATTAAAATACTGCTAAAAGAATTTAGAGAACGCTTTTGAAAGGGTTGTGATAAATATCTGTCACTACATCTATACACAGTTTTAATTTCATTTTTATTAATATTCACTTTGGTCATACGTATTCTTATTGTAAAGATATAGAGAAAAAAATAACATTTTCTAATATTTATCTGCTTCCAAAATAGATTATTCCCATATATCTATCACTGCTGTTTATTGTTCTTTATATATATAAATTAGTACCTAATATCTAAATACGTACAATTACGATATATTTTTTTAAAAGAAAAGAAATAAAATAAAGCATGGTTCCCCATGTTATAATTATCATTTATGGTATATGATCATTTGATAGGTTTGACGTTTAATGAATCTAAAATGATGATACTTTTTTAGGTCAACGACATTATTTTATTCGAATTGTATAAAACTAAAGATCATCATGCTTTTATATTTTTATTATTATTTATATAAATAATAAATATCCAAAAAAGTTTAATTTTGGGCTGAGGATAATTTAAAATAGCGTTTTTTTTTTTTTTTTTTTTTAAAAAAACCCAATTTTTTTTTCTCTTCACCATTTTTTTAATCTTTTTTCTTCTTTACTTCTTTTTTTTTTTTTTACTCCCTTTTTCAATTTTATTGTCATCTTTTTTCTTATAATAATTAAAAAAGTGGTTATCACTTTATTTTCGTTATTAAAGTATGCAGCCATCCCTCATAACTTTGAACGATGCTATCACTGATTCGCCAGTATATCGTTCTAATGTATTACACTTTGACGACCAGCTTGAACTTTTAGACAAATGGTTAGACGCCCTCTCGAAACATTTGAAACTATATTGTGAAAAACTTAATAGTAATTTATTATTAAAATAATGTATATATATCGATAGTTTCTTTCATAAATATTAAGATGTTTATATCTATACTATTTTATTTTCTCTCCCTCTCCTTCTTTTATTTATTAGAGTTCAACTTGGAAACTAATATATTATGTAAAAAAGTTATGCCGGTTGGTATCGACGAAGTATTAATAGGTAATAGTAATAGTAATAAAAGAAAAACAAAGCTATCTCATACATGACTAATATATATATATATATTACAATTATTTATTAAAAAATAAAAACAGATCCTCACTTTACTGGTGCTGTTATTAGAAGCTTTTCTGATGCTTTACAAACTAGTCTTGCTTTTAAAACCAAATTGGTAAAAATTTTATCGTTAATTGACATAAATATTTATTATTAAACTAAAAATAGCACTCTCCCTCTCTCTCTCTCTCTCGTTCTATCTCTTACACATATATATTCATATTACTGTTACTATTATTATTATTATTATTATTACTGTTTAAATAGGTATCAGATATAGAAGATGATTTTATTCAACCCCTTCAACAATTTGTTAAAGTTCAACTAAAAGACTTTAAAGTAATAATATGAAAGCAATTTAAAAGAAAGGAAAGGAAAAAGAAGAGTAACATTAATCTGACATGGCCATAATGATTATTATTATTCTTTTAAAAAAATATAGGATTTTAGAAAACAGCATGAAAAGGCATTAGAACGATATGAAGCACAATTGTCAAAATATTCATCTCAAAGTAAATCTAAAGAAGTGTCAGCTTTACGAGAAGAAGCCTTTAGATTACATGAAGCAAGAAAATATTATGTACATATGTCTGGGCAACACGTTGTGCGTATGCTACAATTTAGATCGGCTCTTGAACATACACTCGTGGAACATTTCTCAGCAGCAACCTTGGCACATTTGAATGACATTGATGGTAGTATGCAAGTTTGGCAAAAACTGGATGTACAATTGGAATCATGGAAACAATGGTTAGTTGATGTAAGTTTTAAGAATTTTTTTTTTTCTTAAAAAATGATAATAATAATAAAAGTAATATTAATTGGCTAAAAAAGTAATGATTATTAATCCATCAACCCTTTTATATATATACCTACCTTTTTATATTTTATTGACATATATATCTTAATTTAGGATAAAAGTACTTGTAATTATCAGTTACACAAATTGCAAGCTACCCGAAAAGAATTGGAAAATGAATTTCTTAATCAGTCTCAGCCTCCTCGCGATCTTGAAAAATACATAGCTCCAGCCTTTACAACCGTACCTCAATCGCCAATGGCAAATAGATTTTCTTTAGATATATCTGAAACCGTTACACCTGATCAACTTAATAAACCATATCATAAATGGGGTTATTTATTTACTAAAAATGCTCGAGGTTATTGGACGCGACGATGGTTCTTTTTATATAATGGTTATTTTGGTTCTTGTTTGGTCAATGCTTCTCATAAATTAAAAGGTGCCATTAGTCTTGATGAACGAGTCTCTGTTCTTTTATCCGAAATTAAACCCGTCTCTGATATTGATCGACGCTATTGTTTCGAAGTTGTTTGTGTTCAGCAGTAAGTCAAATCATATTTAATGCTTGTATAGATAAACCATTTATTCATTTTTTAAATGTATTTTATTTTTATAATTACTATTATTGCCAACAGATCTCCTATAATTGTTCAAGCAGAAACTGAAGATGAAATGAAAGAATGGATATCAGCTTTTGATAAAGCAAAGAGACTTGCTATTCAAAATGAACATGTACCAAATCATACAACTAACAATGGAGAACATCAAAAAACCATCGAACCTAAAAATGAATCATCTGTAGTGTATAATAACATTAATACTTCAGTTACCAACTCCTCACCCTTTTTATCAACAGCAAACTCTTCTCAAATATCATATAGTCATGTAGATGCATCAAAATCATTTGTCACATTAACTGGAAATAATAACCATGTAGCAACATCTAACAATCAACCTTTAACATCTTCTCCCACACAAGAAAATCAGCCATCTATTGTTTTACTATCAACTTCGGCCGATAACGATCGTGTATCACTTGCAAATTCAACTTCTCTAACACCACTTCTAGTGTGGGAAGCTGCTCGTGCATCATCCAATCAACTATCTTCTCCTTCATCATCCCAAATGACTTCAACACCAACTATTACAATTCAAAATTCGGATAATGGATCCGTTGAAAAACTTTCAACAACAAATCAAGATAATGATAACAACAATAATAATAATAGTAATAATGGTGAAAAAGAAAAGAATGATAATAATCAATCATCTAGACGCCCTCTTAATCTTACTATAGCAACAAAATCATCAACGGCAGCTTCATCTACTACAACTCACACTTCTTCAACTTCGTGGGGTATCCCTTGGACTTTAGTTCCTAGTATGTTCCAATCTTCAGGTAATAGCAATGAACCTCCTCCAACACCATCCGCTACATCTACCCCTCTACTTGGTGAATTAGATGGCCATCAAGTCATTTGGCCCTCTCATCATGATGAATGCCAAGTTCAAAAAGTAGAATTAAATGATTATACCTCTGAATTGGAATTACGAAATAAAGAATTAAGACAATTGTTTGGTGGTGTTGCTCCTCATGAAATAGTATTAGATGGTAATTAACAAATAGAAATAAATAACTTGATAAAAATATGTATAAAAATAAATATAAATAGAAACATTAACATATATAAATATATATATATATATATATATATATAGCTTTCATTTGTTCCTTAAAGAAAATACCAAATAAAAACAACAACGACACTTCTATCCTAAAGGATGATGATAATATTGATTGGCCAACTTCTCCCATTGGCAATGGTGGCCCACTAGAACAAATTGAACAAGAGTTACAAACTCAACTAAACCAAAGTGTAAAACCTCCAACTTCACAATTTGGCTATTCTTATACTGGGCGTGCTTTTATTACTCAAGAAGCCTTTTGGTTTTATAGCTGTGTTGTCATGTCATGTGTCAATACAGTTGCAGTACGATTAACAGATATTAAAAATATACGATTGATTAGAGATCCATCCATTACAAATACAGGAAAACAATCCAATATTGCTCTTGCTATTGATTTACGTGAAGAAACACAAGGCGGTGTTACCTCTCCTCGTGAACCTTTGATTTTAATGACCTTGATGGACGATGTTGAAGTAATAGCCGAAAAATTAAGAATTACTGTTGAAAATGCAAAACAAACAGAGACTATGGTAAGAATATAATAGTAATAAAATGAAATAAACCAAATAAAATAACAACTGTATGCATATATTTACCATTTGTTATTATTTTATTATTATTATTATTATTAGCCATGCCAGTTACAAACAATGTACGATATTCTTCATCATATGTCAGCAGCAATGTCAAAAAAGAAAAACGCACCTGTAACAACTATTATAAAAACTGAACCTGCTAAAGCACATTCATCACCCGATTTATTAAGTAATCATCATCAACAGCAACAAAATAATGGTGATATTCACCATTTAGAACCAGCAGCATCACCTATTCCTTCATCTTCAACTTCGTCTAAATTAGAACGTATTCGAAAGAATCGTAAAGGAACCAAAAATAAAGATCAGGACAATAATAACCACAACAATAATAATAACATTCATAATAATAAACTTCAACCTAAATCTGGTGCTTTAGCTGCAGCTATGATGGCTGCTACAGTTGCTGGTGGAAGTAATATTTTTGATGTCAGTAAGGTTAGCCAAAGATCAGACGGTGAAAATGAAAATACTAAGAATACTAGCAAAAATAAAAAACAAACATCCTTACCAACAGTATCAACAGACACAACTAATAATAGTGATCATAGAGGAATTAAAGCTGGTGATGATGATGCTTCTAGTAAACATGAACAAAAACCCACTGCACCTTCTTTAGGTAATATTAAATACATACATACATACATATATATATATATATATATATATATATATATAAGGGGGCATTAATTAAATTAATTTATATTATTATTATAAAAAATAATAGATGAGTTACCACCTCATATTCAAGCTCCAAAAGGTCCAGCTGGTTGTGGATGTGATGATCACCTTGAAAAAATGGAATATGAAGCAAATTTACAAATGTCAGCTAAGCGATTATTTGAACTTTTATTCTCTGAAGAAAAAACTGGTGCTGCTGCTAACGGTGGTATATGGAATCAAAAAACAATTGCAAGCGGTAGTAGAGGTAAACATAAATATATAAAGAAATAAACTATGTTGCGAAAATAATAATAACTAGTAACTAACCACTTATTCTTTTAGATTTAAATGTTGGTCAGTGGAATAATGTCGATGGAAAACAACAACGTATACTTAAATATGTTATGCCAGTAAATAATCCAATGGGTAAGTAAAATAATGAATATGAAAATATATTAAATATACAAAAAAAGATTTATAAGATTGTAAAAGTTATAATTCCTATTAATGTTTACACCTTTTTTTTTTTTTTTTTTTTTTTTAATATTAGTCAAAGTAAAAGAAGCCGATGTTGTAGAAACTCAAGTTATGTTAAAAGTAGAAGATCATATGTAAGAATAATTATTATATTCGTTTTTATGCAAACGTATATCAAATTGTATTGTATATTATATCTAAATGTTCTTTTTTTATTAAAAACTATTAGTCGCTATGTTGTACAAATTTCTACAAAGAGTGCACAATTACCTTATGCTGACGCCTTTATTCCTTCTATTCGCTACTGTATCAGTTGGGTTAGTAAATCTCAATGTCGTTTATCAATCTGTATGGGTGTTAAATTTGTTAAAAATATTTTGGTTAAAGGTAAATAAATGAATAAACTTAAAAAGAACAACGCTAGCTAAATTTAATATAAATAAAAAAAAGAAATCTAAATATATATGCTTATCTATATTTCTATAGGTATGGTAATGAAAGCAGCCTTAAAAGGTATGGGTGAAAGTATTGCTCAATTTGCGCCTATGATTATAGAGCAGGTGAACAAAAATAGACCTCAAATCAAAGGCGCACCTGATCTTGTTGAAGCTGCCCAGCCTACGGATACAACTGCTTCCACTACTACAGCTACTATGCCATCAACTACTACTTCATCAAAAACAGAAAAGAAAGGTGATGATGGATTCCTTGGTCAAGTCATGGTGGTATGGGACACCCTTCAAGATGTATTATCAAATATTCCTCTTCCTATTGGTACTATCCTGGCAGGTTTATTAATAGTATGGATCTTTTGGGGTTGGTTACGTGCTGGCACTCATCATCCTGATACCTATCCTCATGGTTATTATGCACCAAACCATAACGTTATATCAAAAGCTATTTATTTACGTGATGTAGAAGAAGGATTATTAAATACAAATTTACAATTATCTCATATGGATACTCAATGGTAAAAAAATGAAAAATTAACGAAAAAAGTTATATGCGTGATAAAAGGAATATGTACATGTTTTATTTATACATAGGATAGTATTAATTTAATATATATATATATATATGTATGATTTTATTATATCTAGTTATAAGATCTTTTTAGAATCTAAAGAAGCTACAAGAAACTCTAATTCGTCAAATACTTTAGATCAATGGCATAACCCAAAACATTATATGTTTTCAGTAGAATTGTTATTTAGCCGTGAAAGATTAGCCATGCTCCGCCATGATACCCTAGTGATTTTCCAATTATTGAATCAAGTGGACGCTCAATTATTGGAAAACGAGTATGTGAATTGGTTATTAGATACAAGACTTCAATGTCATGCTGGTGTGACTATAGACAATGCTGTGAAATGTGAAGCTGTGTATCACCAACTTAAAACCATTTCCCCATCGTCATCCTAAAAAAATACATAATTTATTTATATATATCTTTCAACGATTCTCTCTTTTTTTTTTTTGCTTTTGATCTTATTATTTAAACTGTAATTTTTTTTTTTTTTTGAATTGAAATGAATTTAACACATGACTATTATATTAAAAGAAAAAAAATAGAAATACTTTTATTTCTCATTGAAAGCAAAAAAAGAAAATGCATCGTCTACTTTTATTTATCTATTTCATGTATTCAATACCCTTTTTTTTTTTTCTTATTAGTATTATTATAAAATACAACTCTTTTTTGATTTTTAATATTGTTTAAACAGCTCATTCAGTTACTGTCAAAAAAAAAAAAAAACATTTATTTTTATTCACCTATATAATAATTTCAATTATTCTCTTATTTTTTCTTGTTCTTATTTTTATAAATTACAGCCATTTCTTATTTTAAACCTAATTACTTTTTTAAATATATATATATATATATAAACCCATCCGTTTATTGTCCAAAAAAAATGATTTTCAAAAACTTCAAAAAATATAGTTTGTATAATATATATATTTAAATAGGTCCAGTCCCACCAGGTATAAGCTATTTATTTTTTTAAAAAAAAATATACATTACAATAATGATTATTATTATTATTATTATTATTATTATTATGCTATTCCACCTTTATTTTTACATATTACAATAAAAACTTACTGCACAAATGTTGTTGCCATTTAATAAAATTTGTTCTAATTTATGAGTTTTATAACCGTCTGGCGTATTTTCACTGATAGAGGAATAATAGTTTATATATTAGCATGCAGAAAAAAACATAACAGATTTTTATATTTTTATATTTTTATATTTTTATATTTTTATATTTTTATATTGATTTTATATTATACTTACAATTCAGTTACGTCTTCTAATACCATATCTATAATGAAAATATATATCATTAACAAATGTTTATTTTTAGTTGTTAGTTATTCAACACATACACATGCACACATGCACACACACGCATATATAAGTAATAAATCAAAAGGATACTTACTAACATAATCATCAAAACCTAATAACTTTCCAGCATATTCTTTTTCACCTTTCATAACTAACCAGATCTTTGATCCAATACATTTATCGATAAGTTCTATAAACAAGCATCAAAAAAAATCCGTGTAAGTTTTTGTATAAAATATTATTTTTACGCAGTTAAATTTAAACCACGTCTAATACATTTTTATTTGTTAATATTTACCAAGTGGTAACAATTGAGAGGTAGCCATTATTTGTAAAGTATATTATTATGTATATTCCTTTAATGAGCTTTTTTATTAAAAAGAAAAAAAAAGTAATGGAAGGTAAATAAAATCCAAGAGCAAAAAAAAAAAAAGCGGAATTTCAAAAAAACATCCAATAAAGTTTAATTTTTTCCTTTGATAGTAATTTTCTTTTCCATTTCCTTCAATATTGTCCCAATTTTTATAAAATTATTTTGATATATATTCATTCATAATGAACAAAAAACTCATTTTTATTACTATTATTTTTATTATAAATTTTATATATCTAGATAATACTATTAAAATATAACAATTTATACTATATTGCAATATTTGAAAATATAAAAAAACAAAAACCCTGCTATATATTTATTTTAACCAAGTAATTGTGATAGTTGACCAGTAGCTTGACCTAAAATACTGTTAATACCAAGATCGTCTTTTCCACCAGCTTCAGTCTTTTCCGAGGTTGGCCCAGGATTAGGGCTAGGATTAGCATTAGGATTAGCATTAGGATTAGCATTAGGATTAGCATTAGGATTAGCATTAGGTTTGGGAGAACCAACAGCAGCTTTATGATTACTATATTTTCGTGTTGGTGGTGGAGGCGGTCTACCATGGGGTCGATAGGGTCGACGCATTGGAGGTGGAGGTGGAGGTAGAGGCCCATTACGGTATGAGTAATAAGGTGGTCTTCCTCTATTTAATGCAAAGGGTGTAATATAATCTTCTTCACCACCTGGATAGAAGAAATTAGAAGAATCCATAATAATATCATCCGAAGTAAAATAAGGAAGATCTCTAGAATCATCATCTTCTTCTTCATCTGCTTTGATTACAGCTATTAATAATGTGCTGAATATGACTATTTTATAAAAAAAGGTATGCTTCATCTTTTATATGTATATATATATATATATATATTTAATATTATTATTGTGATTATTATAATATATATATATAATTGTTATTATTTTTTAATAAAAAAATGAAAAAGAAGTTATTTTTTTCTAATTTTCTTTTCTTATCTAGATTTTTATTTTTAAGATATGTAACTAAAATAAAAAAGAAAATATTTTTAAAAAGAAAGGAGTAAAGAGATTTTTTATTTTTTTTTTTTTGTATGTATTTTTTTTAAAACAACTTAATATAAACATATTAAGAAATCAATGAATATGTAATTTAAACTTACAACTATCAGAACATCATCAATAGTAGTGAATGGAACGGAGCGTTTATTAATTCTTCATACATATATAAAACCATATTACTACATATTTTTGTTTCGAAAAATAAAATGGATCTCCTTTAAGTTTATTATTTAAAAAAATATTTAAGTTTTTTTTTCTTTTCTAACCTTTTACTGTTTTAGGAGAAACATAAGTATTCAAATAATGACAATCTTCTCCTTCAGTATTTTTTTTTAAAATGATTCATTCTTTACTGAGTTGTATATGTAGTATAAACAAATTCTGTCAGAGATATGTTTTTTTTTTTTACTATACTATTTAAATATATATATATATATACGATGAAAATATTTTTGCATAAATGAAAATTTTGATTTGTCGGGGAAACAAAAAAAAAAAGTTAAAAAGTTAATCTACCTCCAAAAAGATTTAACTTTCTCCAAAAAAAAAAAAAAGTTAGTAGATCTAGCCCATTTTAGAGAAAAAAGAAAGAGAATATCAATCAGGTAGGCGATATCTATTCAGTTTTTATATATTACAATTATTATTATTATTATTGTTATTATTATTATTAAATTTAATATGATTTTAATTTATTTATTATAGGTAGTATAACATATAAAATTATTAATTCCTCCTAGTTAAAAATAATAATATTATCACTCCTTTACCTTCAAATTTTTTCTTTCTTTCTCGATCCCTCCCTTTCTTACTTGCTTTCTTTTTCGTTTTTTATTATTTCTTATCAGTTACTGCTTATTAAAGAACATTCTTTTTTTTTTTATTTTGTTTTGTTTTTGAGGATCTGTTTCTTTTTTTGAATAGATCAATATACTATTCACCAAAAATAGAGATTAAACTTCGCGCTGCTAATAGAAATAAGTAAATAACCAAGAATTTATTCTCAAAACAACTCAATCAAAAACAAGCAAATCAAATATCAGTATTAACAAAAATTTTAGCTATGGAATATTTACGTATTTTTTTAAAAAATAAAATAAATGCTTTAATAAATAAAATATACATATTTATGTATGTAGCTCTTTTTTTTTTAAACAAAAAAGGTAACATCAACAAAAGAAAAGAAAAAAGAAAAAAATAGGTGGATAAATATAATATATATATTATGAAAAAAACTAGAAAATAACTGATTTATTATATATAATATTTTTCTTGTATATACGTAATTAATTTTTTTTAATATGTATCTATGTATGTACATACACAGTAATCATTTATTTATTACACAAAAGATGGCAGTCCGTCGAAAATGGAAATAAAAAAAAATAATAGGCGGTATTTAAATTATTTTTCTAATTTTATTCCCCATTATTTTTTTTGGCCCTCTTTCTCTCTTTCTTTTTTTTAATATAATCTTTTTCTTTGATATATGATGTCACTTTTATTATTCTTATTAATAATATTATATATTTCAGTATGTTTAGCTAAAGTAGAGAATTTGGTTGTATTTGGTGATTCTTATTCTGGTAATTAATGCAATGCATATTACAAATATATATATATATATACACATTATTTTTCTTTATATATTTATACGTTTTATAATATATTCTATCTCTTCTCTTTTTTTTTTTTTTTTTTTTTTTTTTTAAAAAAAAGATGTAGGTAATGTACAGCAGAATAGCAATGGACCTTTATGGAGTGAAAATTTGGCTGTAGCATGGAATGCATCCTTATATAGCTTTGCTTTTAGTGGTTCAACTTGTGATGATTCAAATAAAATGACATCGACTGCACCCAGTATTGTAGATCAAATAGAAATGTATTATAATCAACAATTAAATTTAGAACCTGAAAATACTGTTTATGCTTTTTGGATTGGGTATTCTGATTTACATAATATGATAAAAAAAAACGATAAAGGTACATATATATATATATATATATATAGGATATAATATTTTATTTAAAACAAGCTAGTCTTTTATTTATTCATTTACATTTGGTTTTTTTATTCATCCATTCCTTATTTTTTTTTTTAGAGTATGATAAAGTATTAGACTGTTTAATGCAACAAGTGGTAATATATAAATATTGACATATTAAAAACAATGTAAAAAAAATCAGGAACTTATTTTTTATATATATTTTATTTTATTCGAATATATTATTTTAGGCAAACGTTAGAAAAGTATTTGGAACCAATAGATTTATTCTATTTACTTTAGCACCAATGGATAAAATGCCCTATTTTTCAAAAGACGAATCAGAAAGTGAAAAACGAAAAGAAGCTGTAGATACTTTTAATCAATTGTTACATGAAAAATTTTTAAATCTCGTCAAATATCATAATACTTTAGAATTGGATTTAGTAGATGTTCATGATTTATTAGTCGATATGATCGATTCACCAGCAGAATTTGGATTTTCGGAAGGGGATCAAGCTTACTGGGATGCCTGTCAAGGAAAGTGTTTGGATGCTATAGATGATTATATTTGGTGGGATAAACTTCATTTAACTGGGGGAGCTCATCGTGCTATTACAACAAGTATACTGATGTCAAATTCATTAGAACCTTCCGTTACTTTACCTTCTTCTACTACAATTCATGATTTATTAAATCAACCAGATTCTCAATTCAAATCACCTATTTATGAAGCCTCTTATCACACTGGACTTATTGATAAAGTGTTGAAAAAATTAAAAGATGTTAAGGAAAAAGAAACAGCAAAGGAAAAAGAAAAAGGCAATGAAAAACAAGAAAATGTAAATGTGGATGAGAATGAATATTATCAAGACAAAAATAATGATCATGACAATAAAAAAATGGAAAAAGGAAAACAATATAATGATCAGTTAGAAGAAAAAGAAAAAGAAAATGTTGATAATAGTGATTATAAAGAGCTAGCTGATATGGAAACAAGTAAAGATCCTTGGATTCGACCCCTTTATTTCTTTGGCTTCTTAACAGTTTTGGTATGTCTTGGTGTAGTTTTATTCAGTAGACAATCTAGAAGACGAAATGGTAATAATTTGGCAGCATTATCTGGGCTGGTAAAGAACCGTAATAACACTCGTGGACGATTTACACCTTTACGAAATCTTGATTCTTCAGTATGAACCTCTCATCATTATTTCTATTTACACTTTAGCATTTATTCATCCTTTCATTTTCTTTTTTTATTTACTTATATATTTTTCATCAAACAATAAAATAAAATAATACAACTATTTGCAAGTATGTTTATCTATGACATCACATATTGGTATCTTTTTTTTTCTTTTTTTGGAGGAATTTTTTATGCATATTTTTTTCCTATTTTTCATTCTTAATTGCTGCATTTTAGATGTCATTTTAAATATTGATTTACTGTTCATTTCCCATCACTTAATTATTAATGATGAATTTAATAAAAAATAATAAAATATTTAAAGGTAGAGAATAAAATAGAATGAAGCAGAAAAAAATTGGATAGAGCTGTTTAATTTTTTTGTCTTTCAAAGGTAATATAACTTTTATACCGAAGATTGTTTTCACTATGGTAAATACTAAAACTATAATTTTAAATGTAAGTAGATGTATATTTTAGTACAATATTTCAATTTGTGTAGGTTTACACGAAAGCATTCTTTTTTTGAATTAGTTAAATAGATTTAGATAGTCTTAAAAATAGTATTGCTTTATTTCTAGCAATATTTTATTAATTCTTGATGAGTTTTTTTTATTTTAAACGTATTATTTTTGCTATATATGTATAAATATATCACCATATATTAAACCTAATCAATAGACCTAGTCTATTTTGATTAATAACTATGTTTAATTATCAATCAAGTTAATCTTTTAATTTTTTGGTAAATCTTTTATTGTTTTCAGTTTGCTTTTATTATTTTTAGTCTTTACTATTGTTATTGTAAGTTTTAGCCTTTTATTTTTAATTCAAAATATATATATATATTTTAATATTCAAGGTACCAGCTTTTTTTATTTAATATGGCTCTTTTCTATTCAAAATAATTGGATTTTTTCATTATTTCTTTTATAGCTATTTAGTTTCTTTACTAAAATACCTCACTTTCATTTGCACCAATTTCCTAACACAATTGTCAAAATTTTTTATTTATTTGTAAAATATATGTGACACGGAATAACCTCTGCAGAGCATGCAGTCGGTAACTATGAAAAATGCATGATTTGTAAAATAATATGCAGAATACTATTGGAAAAAGGTTAAAAAATAAAGATATAGAAAATTAGTAAAGATCAGGGATGTCTATACCTGTAGTTTAAATTATTTTATTAAGATAAAATGAAATGAAATATAAAATAAAATTTACAATGGTAAAAGGGGATACTAAAATAGTCAATGAATAGTAATAGAATTAACGAGGATAAAGAGTTGAGATTTTTAGAAAAGAGAAATTTGATGTAGGCCAATCTTCGAATTTTCTAAGTGAATATGGGGTTGAATCAATTTTGTATAGGATTTATGGTCGTAGCTACCAAGTGTGTAACTATTGCTTAGTACGCATAGATTTATGTAAGATTAACGATTGGTTTACTATAACACTGCCACAGTTAACATTCTATTTACCTGATTTTAACGGAGAATGGCAGATTTCGGTGAGATTATACTCTACCTTGCAAACGAATTTTTATATTTTCATTTTCATCACATGTATCACCCCCACGACACCCTAATGAAATCTAAGAGTAGTCTAGTAGTAACTTATTTATTATTATTATTAAACAAACTCTAATTTCTTTATTATTTTCAAATAATTATCTACCCACTCGTTATTTATTAAATATGCAATTTAATAATGTAAATAATAAAAAAAGAATTTACTAAAATGAAAAATAAATTAAAAAATTATATATAAAAAAATTACTCAGAAAAAGAAAATA
Source organism: Cunninghamella blakesleeana (assembly GCA_017871115.1). NCBI lineage: Eukaryota > Fungi > Mucoromycota > Mucoromycetes > Mucorales > Cunninghamellaceae > Cunninghamella > Cunninghamella blakesleeana. The sequence continues at coordinate 2,216,583 of JAFCIZ010000001.1, read as the reverse complement.
AAAGAGTATTCTTGTAAAACTTAAAATCAAAAAACTGTAATGTCTTTCTTTTCTCGTTTTTTTATTTTGTAGGTAGAGTGCAGATTTCCTTTTATGGTTTCAAAAAGTCCACTTATGTAGGAGTATAGCAATTTCTTTTTTTTTTTTTTTCGAGATCCATTAAAAGCTAACTAATTGTAAAATTATTTAAGTATAAAAAAATCATGGAGGATGTTTATGAGTGTATATTATCCATTTATGCTTTGAATTGGATTTTTATGTTTTTATTACTGCATTTAATAATGATGATCATGGTTGGAGGAAGGTTAACTGAGATTTAAAAAAAGAAAAATAAAAAGTACATACAAAAAAACCTTTAAGTTTGTTTAAAGTTACTAATTATGTATACATGTGATTTATTAATATAATAACAATAATAATAATAAATAATTCTCTTTACTTTATTTTATTTTACATATCCCATTTCTTTTTTTAAATATATATATATATTTATTATATTTTATACTATTAATAAATATGTTTTAATTATTCTGTTTTTTTTTATTATGGGTTCTGACATAATTTTGAACCACCGATATTTAAATTTACTGCAAGTTTTGGGTAGTACCAAAAAAGCAACCTCTAATTATGAGAGCCATTAGATCATTGGTTTATGTTTTATTATTATGGTTTCATTTCTTTCAAAAAAAAAAAAAAAAAAAAGGTTTAAATAGTGTCAAAATGATTATCATTGTAAAAAAATATATGATTTATAGAGTGAAAAAAAAAAATAGTTTATTTCAATACCCGCTCTTTTTTAAATTTCCAAAATTTTGGCTCTCAATTTTTTTCTTTTTTCTCTCTTTCTCCTTGACTTTATTTTTATTTTATTCCTTCATTCAATAATATTATTATTATTATTTTTACTTGAAAGTTTCTCGTCCTTCCTTTCGGTTTAGTTCATTTTTGTGACAGTTGACTCTTTTTTTCTTCTCTCATTAAATATTTCTTTCTTTTTTAAATATTACAATTCCTTCCTTTCTTAAAAAATAAAAATAACAAAACACATATCATCATGAACGGTAGTCCTATTCCTTCATCAGTAGCTAGTTCACCAAAACCTAATGATATTATCAACGTAGATGGAAAAAGAATTTTATGTACTGCTGATATCAAAGGTAAAAAATATATAAAGACATCTACTTTTCTTATACAACAACAGTTGACAACATATATATTTATTATATTAACTAATATAAAACTATTTATATTTCAAATACTTATCATTTATATTACATTATTATATGATATAGGTAGCCTCTCTCAGTTAAATCAGTTGGCACGCGATGCAAATGCTCATTGTATTATTCATACTGGTGATTTTGGTTTCTATGGTAAGTCCAATACTGAAATATATATATATATTGTTTTTATTTTGTTTTAAACACTGTATACTTAATATTTGTTATTGTTATTGTTATTCTATTTTATCTCTTTTCTTTCATTTACCATCTTCATCATCTGCTTTGTTTATGTATATGTATATCGTATATTTTAGAACGCTCAAGTTTGGAACGTATCAGTGACAGGTAACTTTATTTTCTATTTTTGTTTTTTTTTTTTAAAAAAAAAAGCTTTGAAGGGGTCATAAGAATAGGAAGAAAGAGTGGGAAAAAAAGATGGACAAAATTAAAAAGTTAAAAAAAAAATCGGAATTACGTTGAATATATATTAACGGATGATCTTGTTATATATTATTAACGCTAACAATTTATTATTTAGAACTTTGAAACATTTGATTCAATTCAGTACATTAATTCCTCCAAATATGCGTACTCGACTCAACAATTCACCTATTGATCAAGTTCGTCGTACTATTGAAACCTCTCCCCAACAACATTATTTATCTGAATTTCCTGATTTTCTTTCTGGTGAAAAACGTTTAAATGTACCTGTTTATACTGTATGGGGTGTCTGTGAAGATGTGGCTATATTAGAAAAACTTCGATCCAAAGAATATCATGTTCCTAATCTTCATATTTTGGACGAAGCTACTTCTCATTTATTGGATATTGGTGGTGTGAAATTACGTTTGTTTGGTCTTGGTGGTGCTGTTATTCAACATAAATTATTTGATAATGGAGAAGGTAAATATAAATAAAAGCATATAAGATAAAAAGATTTTTTAAGGGGGAAAAGTAATTATCTATGTGTGTGAAGAATAGAGCAATTAAGTGGGGGAGATCAACAAGAATATTCAGTAATTATTATTATTATTTACTTATTTATTATCATTTTTTTATTTATTATATATATTTATATATATTATTAGGTACTGATACTATTGCAGGAGGAGCTGGTACTATGTGGACTACAGCATTACAGATTGGGGAATTAGTTGAAACTGCACAATCGGTAATTATTTATAAAGATTAGAATAAGAATATATATTGAAATGTATGGAATATTAATTTACTATTTTTATTTTGTTTATTTTTATTTATCAATAGGTATATGATCCATCAGAAACAAGAATTTTAGTTACTCATGCTAGTCCAGGTCGTGAAGGTTTATTAGCACAGCTTTCACTTCATTTAAAGGCTGACTTTACTATTTCTGCCGGTTTACATTTCCGATATGGTATTGCTTACAATGAATTTGCCTGCCAATCAAGCCAAGAACACTATCGTGAACGTTTAATTCAATCACAACTTCAATTTTTACAATTATGGGATGCTATAAAAGATCAAGTTGAAAGCTATGTAGAGTAAGTGGTAGACATTCATTTTATATACGCATACACTATTTTGTATATTCATTGTTCGTTTTCATATTTATTTATTTTTTCTATAGTGATCATCAAGCTACTTTACTTCATAATACATTGGACGTTGTAAATCGATTACCACCCTCATTACATGATTCAGATGATGAAGGATCGGAGCATAGCCATTCAAGCCGTGAAGAATCTGCATTCAAAAATTTATGGAATTTCAATTTGCCAGATGCTGCCTTAGGATGGGTTATTTTTGATGTGAATCATGGCCATGTTGGTGTTGAAATGAAATCTCAAGGTTTTAATTTTGCTTTCCGTCGTAACATGGCACCATCCTCTTCATCCTCTTCATCAGTAACGGCAGTAGCAACAACAGCTGCAACAACAACTGCTTCAACAAACAATAACAATGGCAGTAGTCATACCCATTCACCTTATGCTGGCTCTTCACCTGCATTATCTACTGCTACTTACCCACCTCGTCCTTCTTTTGACCAATCTTCTTATACAAATGGAAACAGCAATAGCAATAATAATCATTCAGAGATCATTGATTCGCCTCTTACAAGACAAGATTCTAATAACTCTCGTCATTCTAAACGACAAAGTAATATGGTAAGTGTGGTTCATTATCAGAATTTATTATTACTTTCATTATTATAATGTTTTTATGTATATAATATACTTAACACCTCATTTGTTACTATTATAACTTTCTTTTAAAAAACAATTAGCCACGAAGCCCTTATGCTATTTTTGTTGGTGGATTAAATAATGGTCATATTACAGAAGATGATATTAGAGAATTCTTTGGTCCAAAATCGGTAATAAACTAATATATAAATATATAATAATAATAATATTAAAGATAATGTATGATAATAATATGACGATAACATTTATATTTATTATATATTTGATATAGGTAACTGATGTAAGAATTCCTATTGATCATGAAACAAAGCAACATAAAGGACACTGTTATGTCGATTTAATTGACCCTATCTCTGTAGAAGCCGCCTTGGCAAAAAATGGACAGGTAAATATATATATAATAATGAGGAATAACAATTGCTGTCTTCATACTCATGCCATATTCTTTTATATATATATATATATATATATATATATATATATTCTTTTATTAAATAGACTTTAAAAGATAATGTTTTAACAATTAATCGATCGACTCAACAATACGGTGATAACCGCCGTGGTGGTGGACGTAATAATAATAGCAATAACAACAATCGCCGCAGCTACCGTCCTTCTCCAAAATAAATGATTTTTTTTTAAAAAATTAATGGTATATACTATTCGATTCCCCCTTCCTCATTTTTCTTTATATATATATATATATATATATATATATATATATATAAATATAAATATATATTATTTATGTCTTTTGATTATTACTCTTCTTTTATATTATCATTTGTTTTTATTATTTATTATTATTTTTATCTTTCCCTTTATCATTTATCCTTATTTGTTTCTTATTTGTAAATGCTATGATAAAAAAATTATAAAAATTCTAAAAAAATGAAACTACCAATCATTGAAGACTATGACGTAAATGGGAAATCGCATGAATATAAAATTTTTGATCAAATGACAACCAACGCAATTCATATAAAAAAAACAACATTTTATTTTTTTTTTCATTTCTTTTCTCCTTTCCCATTCTTTTTTTTTTTTTTTTTTTTACTTTTTATTTTTTTATTTTTATAAACAAACATTATTATGAAATTTGCTCTTTTAACAACGGCAATTACTGCCATACTCTCTGTGGATGCTCTATCCAGGTAAAAAAAAATAAAAAGTTTTATATACATGAAATAAAAATGATAAATACATAATAGAGATAAAAAAAAAGTTAAAATAAAACCTTCCCCTTAATTTTAAACAAAATGAATATGAAACATAAAAAAATAAATAAATAAATAATAAAACCTGATTATAATATGAAATAAACTTGTACTTTCCATTTATTTGTTTTCTTTTATCATTAATTTTGTTATTTATTTATTTGTATAGAATTCCCATTAAAAAAGTACGTGAAACACCTAATGAAAAGTTACATCGCTACTCTCAATCTAGTGACTTCTTGACTCAAAAATATTTTGGTAGCAAATCTCATAAAACAGAAATAATTGATCTTTATTCCATTGCAAATGGTCAACACGGTGTTCCTTTATCTAATTATTTAAATGCCCAAGTAAGTTTGGAATTTTTTTTAAAAACTAAAATGATTCTTAGTGTGTGATTTTTTTTCGGATCTTTAATTTTTTTCTTATCATGGTTTTTTTAATGTAAAAATAGTATTATGGTGAAATTGAAATTGGCACGCCTCCACAAAAATTCACTGTTGTATTTGATACAGGTTCATCTAATCTTTGGGTTCCTTCTACACAATGTTCATCTATTGCATGCTTTTTACACAAACGGTATGATTCCCAACAATCCAATAGTTATATCGAAAATGGAACAGAGTTTGCTATTCAATATGGAACAGGATCATTAGAAGGGTTCATTAGTCAAGATACTGTCCGTTTAGGAGATATTGCTATTCCTCATCAAGGATTTGCAGAATCTGTTAAAGAACCCGGGTTTACATTTGCTTTTGCTAAATTTGATGGTATCCTCGGTCTTGGTTACGATACTATTTCTGTCCAACATGTAACCCCACCTTTTTATAATATTGTCAATCGTCAATTAGTAGACCAACCATTATTTTCCTTTTGGTTAAATGATGCTGGTAATGAAGGTGATGGTGGAGAATTTGTTATTGGTGGTATTGACGATGCCCATTATCGCGGGGAATTAACTTGGGCACCTGTAAGTAGAAAGGGATATTGGGAAATTGAATTACAAGATATTAAGTTCGGTGGTGAATATGCAGAATTGGAACCTGCAGGCGCTGCTATTGATACCGGTACTTCTCTAATTGCTGCTCCTTCTACTATTGCCGATTTAATCAATGCTCAAATTGGTGCTGAACGTAGCTGGTCTGGTCAATATACTTTGGATTGTGATAAAGTTGATAGTTTACCTGAATTTTGCTTTGTCTTTGGTGGAAAAGATTTTTGTTTAGATGGTAGTGATTATGTTTTAAATGTTCAAAATCAATGTATTTCTAGTTTTACTGGGTAAAAAAAAAAAAATGAAAAAAGATATATATAGATAATAATGATGATGATGATGAAACTAATACGTAATCCTTATATTATTGCATTTCTAAAAAAAAAATAGTATGGATATTCCCGGTGGTTTATGGATTGGTAAATGATACAAAAATAATTAGTTTCATCTTTTATTTATTTATTTATTTATTTATTTATATTCCTTTCACTAAAATGTTTTATTTTATTTATTTTAATAATAGTTGGTGATGCTTTCCTTCGCAAGTACTATAGTGTGTATGATTTAGGAAATGATAGAGTAGGTCTTGCATTAGCTGCTTAAGTTTACTTTGGACATGTGATATATATGTATATATAAATATATATACATTTTTAAATATGTGAATTTTTATTATTATTTTATTTTGTATGTGTTAAATGTTTTTTTTCCCATCTGTTTATTTTATTTTATTGTTATATTAGTAAATAAAGATCATTTATTATATTAAAAAAAGGGCAAGAGCGCGAAAAATTAAAACTCCGTAAAACTTTCTCTATTTATGTGGCTATTCTCTTATTATGCCATAACAGATTAAAATACTATTTGCTTTATGAAAATTAGTACTTTTTATATATATACAAAATAATACTATAGATATTATATTTATTCAGCAATTTTTTTATAAGTATTATTATATACATTTACACACATGTATATAGTCGCGTTTAACAAAGACATATTTATAATAATAGAGTAACAATAGCAAAATGAGTATATTATCTCGCTCAATAAACCAAGTATAAATATTACAATTATTACAATTATGAATAGTGACTATTGTATATTAAATATATACTAGTAATAATAATAATAATAATAAAGATTAAGTCTGATGATTAAATAAAATATCATGTATAACATATATTCTATTCTTAATTTTATTTTTGTGATATCATAGATATTTTTCTTCAATCCTATGTTATTATATATAATTCAATTACAACATACAAAAGAGTTAAATAAATATATCATAATTATATATATGGATATCATGAAAACTATCGATATTATATCTCGACAATAAAAATGTTAGTGAAGTATGTGCTCGTATATTTTTTTTTTTTTTTGGCACCATACAACCAAAATCATGAACGGACTTTAAATATTTTTGAGCTTTACTTAAAATTAATGAAGAAGTGTAATCTATAGATCTTTCTTTTCCCTTTTATTATAATTATTAAGAATGGTAAATGACGAGTATTATTGGATAATATATACATAAATATAAATAAATAAATAAATGAACAACATATCGTCATAATGGATGGATAATGAATATAAGCAAATGGATAGATGGATGGATGGATGGATAGTTTATTGGGAATAATTATAATTATTTTAAAAAATGGATTATATTGAAAATTATTGAATGGATATAGCATATATTAACCAATTAGCAAAATATATATATATTCGAATCAACTAACGAAAATCATTATTATCACTATTACTATTTTACTTATTTATTATTGGATACGATATACTTATATATAATAGACTAAGGGTACATCTTCATTCGGTAAGCGTCATACCAAGTCTCACACCTTGTGCCGTCGTTGTGGTGACCGTTCTTATCACAAGCAAAAGAAAACTTGTGCTCAATGTGGTTATCCTGCTGCCAAGATTAGATCCTGTAATATATATATATATATATAAAGAATATGATAATTTTTTTTTTAAAAAGTGATTTAATGCTAATATACAACCATATGTTCACTTTGGTTATAGTCAACTGGTCCGAAAAGGGTAAGAGAAGAAAGACTACTGGTACTGGTCGTATGAGATACTTGAAGGTTGTTCACCGTCGTTTCAAGAATGGTTTCCGTGAAGGTATTAAAAATGAATAGAGAAAATAGAAAATTTAGTATATAAAAATAGCTGTTGGATGATGATAAAATAATAGTAACTAAAATCCATATATATTTTTATATATATATATTATTCTATATTAGGTACTCAAGCTGTCAAGGCTTCTGCTTAAATCAAAAATTCAACATTATTCTCTACACACCCTTAACAGATCAATATAGTTTTCATTTTTTTATATTTAACTTCGACAAAAATAAAAACATAATGATTCTATTGTATACATATTCACCACGCTTTTGTAATCATTATATTTTTTTTAGCTTGCATAATTACTGTCCAGCTTTTTTTTATTATCATTATTATTTGTATTTTGATTATATAAATGGAAGTTTTACGCATACAATTATTTCTCTTATATGATAAATTCATTTTTTTAATGATATATTGAAAAAAAAAATTAAACTCCGGATGATTTTTTTTAAATTTTCCAAATTGTAGGAATTTCAGTTTAAATTAATTTTTCGCTCTTCTTTCCTATTTTTTTTCTATTTCTTAATGATCTATCTTTTTTAGGCTCTTTTAAAATCAGTTATAATTAATAATAATAACAATATCTGTTAATTTACTTAATACATAAATATTTAATTTATTCCAATTTATTAGTTATATAAAGGTAAAAAAAATAATTAGGCATTACATGGTACGCGCCTGGAAAATAGAAAAAATATATATTGCTAGAATTCATAAGTATCTGATAAACATTTTCTTAGTCGCGTTTTTATTTTAACGTCACCAAGCCACTAATTCTTTACTTATTTTTCTCTCCTTTTCTTTCGTACATATACATCATTCACACTTTCTTTTATCTTTCTTTAACCTTTCTTTTACTTTTAATATATATATATATAGTAACAACAAACAATGCCTCTTTATAAACGAAAACCATTCCCTTTACTTGATCCACCACAAATAGATCGCAAAGATAATGCATCAAAGAAATGTCCAGTTTGGTATTCTCGATTAACACATGAAGTTTTTGATGACTATCTGTATCCTTTTTATTTTTCTTTAATTATATTATATTTAATATAATATAAGCAATACTAATTATAAATTTAATAGATGGTTAGATTTTATTATAATACCTTAACTCCACTTTCTTTGCTCCCTCTTTTTTTTTTTTTTTTTTTTTTTTTTTTTTCTTTATATATAATTATAATATAGACTCTATTTACAACGTACAAGTTTATATAAAAATCGATTATGGCAATGCGAATCAACTGGACGTTCCAATTTAACATATGCTGAAGCCTTAGAAAGTGAACGAATTGAGAAAGAAAAAGTCCAAAACAAGTTACCAGATACATTACAAAAAGCAGTACTAGAATATGTACAATTTAGTATGTGATATATGGATTTCCATTATTATTGTTATTTTAAACATTTTAATATGATGAAGATTATATATACATATACATATACATACATATACTTACATACAAAAATACATATATTTATATAGAAACGACTCGTTTGGATGCAACAGTTGATAGTGCATATAATTATTTTGTAGACCGTTATGTAACTGATGAACACGTTGATTGTATATTGAATAATAAAAAAGCGTAAGTAATTAGATAGTATTCATACCATGCACACCTCTATCTATTTCCAATAATAGATATTCATTATATCACTCATATACATAATTTTTTTTATCTACATCTTGATAATTTGGAATTTAGTCACAATGCTGTCATTCGTGAAGTACCCCCTTTGGAGGAACAAACCTCTGATGATGTAAAGTATAAAATACAACTTGTTGATCAAAATTCAAAACCTATTAAAAATGGTACCAAAATTGTTCGCCGATGTGATATTAAGTATGTTATACTCTTTAATTTAATTTAATTTAAATTAATTTTTTTTTTTTTTGTTTATATATATATTAATACTTATTAATATATCATTCTATATATATATATTGCTTTTAGACGAGACCGGTTTGGCTTTTCTAAAAATTTACTTAAGAAGTTCTTAAGAGAGGCGACAGTAAAAGATACATATATTGGGGCTCCATGGGTTGTAAATGTAAAAAATAAATAAATAAATAATAATAATGAAAAAACACATTTATTACTAATAACTAAATATATACTATTGCTATTGCTTTTATTGTTATTTTAGAATGTGTTTGCTGAAAGATTTGATATAAACACAACATTACCAAAAGATTTAGAAGCAGCAAGACAATTAGCCTATAGTAAATCAAGAAAAATGCGAGCTATAGCAGCAGCAGAAAGGAGAAAAGAATTAGAAAACAGCATAAAAGAAGCAGAAGATGCATCACAAAAAAATAAAGTAGAAGATGCAAGAAAAATTGAACTATTACTCAAGTATCCTATGGAAGATTTAGATTTACCAGCTTATCGACGCGTTGAAAATGGAAATGAAATACCAACACTTCTTGATATGACACCTGGCACTGGGAATGAGGATTTAAAAGTACCTAATCCTACTGGAGATTTACCTTTGCGACCATCACCTAGTCATTGCACAATTTCATCAGACTGCTATGGTCTCTTTTTAATGGTTTGGAGTTTTCTTAATGTGTTTTCTAAACCTTTGAACTTATCACCTTTTAATTTGGATGATTTTGAAGCTGCCTTACGTCATTCCTCTGTTGATCCTAAATACGAATTGGTTTATGAAGTCCTTGTATCTTTACTTAATTGTCTTATTCGCCATCGATTAAAGCATGGAAATCAAAACTTAACTCTCTTACCTACCTCTATTGGTGAAGATGATAATGGGTCACCTAGAACTCCTTTGTTAGCTTCTCACCTTGGCCCATCCATTGTAAATGATAATAATAGTCAAGTCAATACACCTGGTTCAAATAGTAATGGTAGTGGAAGTGAAATGGATTCAGATTCGGATTATAATAATGAAAATGGTGAAGAGAAAAATGGAAATGAGAGCAAGAATAAAAAAGGACAGTCTAAATGGAAAAACCAATTAAATAATAAAAAAACGTCATCGAATGGGATAGAAAATAGAGTTCATGGCTATTTAGAACGCGGATGCGGAAGTGCTGAAGTCGTTAAAATTGGAAATAATTGGGATAGTAAACTTATACCTTCTGGAAATGAACGGTATGGATGGGAAGATGTATTAATTGGTGCCATTAATGATGTAAGTTAATTATAAATATACATATTCATTTTTTATTTTATTTTATTTTATTTTATTTTATTTTATTTTTAAAAAAATACATAATAACATTTGTATAAACTTATACAAATATTTTGTTTCTCTTTTCTATTTTATCTTTAAATTAGTTGACTATTGAATTTGATGAAGATGTTGCAACTTTTGATAATATATTATGCTCTTTAATACCCCATTTGAATTCAACATTAAAAGAAAGACAAGAGGCTTACATATTACTGAATTTAAAAGATAAGCTAAGAATATTGCAATTATTAGTTCATGCTGTTAATGAAACTTCAGACATTAAGTAAGTGATTTTTACTTTTTTCTTTTTTAAAAAATAACGCATATAGAGAAAAAAAAAATAGATAATAAAGATAATAAAAAAAAACAATTAATGTTGATCAATTTTATTTTTATTTTTATTTTTATTTTATTTATTTTTAATATAGAGAGTATATGGAAGAATGCCAAGAACAATTAACTGAACTTAGAAAGCAAAAGATTGAGCTTAATCGCGAGCGAAAGAGAATGTAAGCATAATACAATTAATATATATATATATATATACATGAATAATATCGCACTTTGTATATCATTTATTAACGCTGATTTTATTATTTTTTATTAACCTTATATATATTTCATTTAAACAGTCAAGCTGAAAGAAGCGAAGTTGAAAAACGATACGAGGGTCTTGATAATAATAATAATAATCAAAGTGAATCTGAAGAATCTGATGATGAAAACGATGATGAGGAACAAAGTGATAGTGATGATAAATCGTAAGTATTTATTTATTTGATGTGAATATTAATAAACAGATCGGGTATATTAATATATATTTAATAGTGCTTCTCAAAATGGAGATGATAGTTTAAACCGTCATGAATCTCGTCAGGCCATTTTAAAAAGGAAACAACAAGAGCGTGAAGAGCGTGAAGCTAAACGTAAAAAATTATTCCATCATCAACGTCAAGTGGCTAGAGAACGGAATCAAGAATTAAAAGTTAGAGCATCTGCACGCAAGAAATTAGACGATGAAGAAAGAGCTATTCAAAGAAAGGTAAATGTTATTCTGTATACGTACTTTTATTTTTTAAAAAAAGTGAATGAACAAATGAATGGAAAGCAAAATATAAAAAAAAATGTAATTAATGAGCTAATAATCTAAACTAATAATTAATCATTATTTGTAATATTTAATAGTGTGATCAAGTAGACAAAGATATGAGGAAATACAGTACCTTACGTTTTAAACCTTTGGGACGTGATAGATTTTATAATAGATACTATTATTTAGATAATATTGGTAGTGGATATTCACACGGATCAGGAAAATTATTTGTTCAAAGTCCTAGTACAGCGGATTTATTAATATTATTAGAACGTGATCGACCAGAAACATATCAACATGATAATAAGAGCGATAACAACGCTCCCAATTCAAATAAAAGCAATGGTGTACTAACAACTAGTACAACAATAAATTCATCTGTTACAAATCAAGATAAAAAATCATCCTCATCATCAACATTATCATGCGGGCATGGAGGTGGATTGAAGTTTGTTTGTCAATTAATGGAACATCAAGGATTAGCTGATAAAGCAACATTATTAAAGGAAAAAATTCATGACATGATTAATGGTACTGATTATGAATGGTGGGAAGCTTTTGATGATCCTGATACGGTAAAATGACAAATGACATAAAAACAATCACAACATAGTTAATAAAACTTGCATATATATACTGTTATACTCATCTTTTAAAATTATATTTTTTATTTTCTTTAATTAGTTAAATGAATTATTAGAATGGTTAAATCCTAAAGGCAATCGGGAACATCTATTAAAAAAGGAATTACAAAAACATGTATCTATTTTATTAACTGGAATGAAAAAACATTCTAACGTAAGTATATATATATATATTAAATATAATATATTTAATATAAACAAAATAAAATAGAAGATTATTATTATTATTTATCTAATATATATAATGCCTATTAATTTATCTATTTTTTTTTCTTTTAGGAGCGACAACTTTTATCAACGGAGACTGCTCGTCGAAGTACTAGAACAAGGACAGCCATTCACCATCCAACTGGATCATGGTATTCTTACACGAATAAACTTGCTAAATAGACACCATATATATATATATATATATATATATATATATATATATATTATAAATCCATTATATATACAAATATTATCTTTTATTAAATATCATTATGTGCATAATATATATTCTTTTTTTTTTTACGTTAATTAAATACTATTTAGTATATATATATATACAAGTAACTACAATAAATAATAATAATAATAATAATAATAATAATAATAATAATAATAATAATAATAGCAAAAGTAAAGTAAACAAATAAACAATATAATATAATTAAGGAAATTTCATTTTTAAAGGATAAAAATATCTTTGAATTTTTTTTAAAAAGGATAAGATAAAAATAGTGATTTACCTAATGGAAATGGACTCTGATCCATATTTGGTCCAGAAGAAAAGAAACATACTTAGTCTATCTATATCATATATAGTTGCCTTTGGTGGGTCTGGGTATTGAATGGCATCATTGTAATATATGGCCACATTGATGTCACATACTATTACACGGTCGATTATACTGTCAAACCATTTAGCTTTTTCTATTAAGACATCTATCTCACGGCCACAAAAGTGATATGCTTCAAGTACATAGCACAACCCAGCATCAAATTTATAATACTTCTCGTATAGATCGTCTTCAAGTTTATCGTCCAACCACACTGAAGATTCATTTGGGTAGCCATCTAATAGTGACTCGTGAGCTTGCACCTCTCTTTCACTCAGTCCAATGTGTCTGAGGGCTTTAACATCTTGATGGAGAATAATGTCTGTTATTATGTCATGGTCATTATCCTCCCCTATTTGTACAGCTTCCTTGTACATTTTATGAAACAAACAGGTACCGATTAAGTATACAAAATTTGCATCTGTCTTACCTCCTTTGTATAGAGACAATAGCATTAATGTATCTTTTTCAAGTTTATCTTCAGGAGCATCCATTAAATATTTAGGATGACATTGTCTAGACCTAATTGGTTTCTCTATCTTCTCCCATTGCTTGGTAATGGCGAAGTACTGAATTGGTTTTTCAACATCATGATTAATATTCTCCATTCCCCATTTAAAGTCAATATTTACAGAGGATATAAATCCTTGATTCGAGAACATGTTAGTATTCCATATTCTGTCTATCTCGAGTATCTTTTTGGGATTCTTAGTAAATACCCCGTACGTAAGAGCGCATTCCCCAGGAATCCATTCTTTAAGATATTCCAAATCGCCATTCCTTCTAAGGAATTCATCTAGTACTTTTCCGGGCCCACCTTCCTCAAGAAGTTTTTCTTTGTCTACAGGAAAACCTAAAGTAACTCTAGTTAAGGTATCTGAGTATTGGATAATCTCTTGAAGTATTTCTGTTGGAAGTTTCTTCTTTTGCATATGGCAATTGAATGGTTCCCTGGGCGGGCAGATGGAAAAACCCCCATCGGAGAGAGAAATTTAGTTGTCAAGTTAAATTGTTTTATAAAACAAGTCTGCCTAAATACATAGCCGTGATCTTCCAACATAAAAAGAATTACACTAAATTTGGCAACTGAGTTTTAATTATTCCTTAATCACATTTCATTTTTAACTTATTATTTTAAATTATCATTTTGTTTAGTAATAATTGATTTTACAAATATTATATATGCACATGTATATACTTATGTTTAAATATAAAAATTACAGAGAAAAAAAAAATTAGAAATGTAAAGTTTTTGAAACACGAAAAGAGAGAAAGAGAAAGAAAAGAATATTTATATATTCTTTATAATTTGATAAACAAACCGCTTTAATAAGTATAAGCGGATATTAAAAACATCAGGGCAGTCAGATTATTATATAAAATAGTTTAAAAGAAATATTCCCACGGAGCTTGACAAAATGGAGGTTTAAAGTACCAAATAGACGTTTTATTCTTTTAGGCGGATATAACTAAAAAAAATGAGGGGAAGTGGAGATATTTTTATTTTTTTGAGTGGGGCTAATAAAAATTGAAACTAATTTTTTTCTCTTCTTCCTCTTCTTTTCTTTTTATATATATTTGTTTTATATCATTTTAAAAATAACCCCTCTCTTTTTTTCGTTTAATATATATATAAAATAAAAATAAACAATATGGCTGCTGCAGCATCTAGATCCAAAGTAACAAGATTATTGAGCCTTTTACAATCCGGCTCTAATAGTTGTCCATGTCACTCTCATGCTCATTCTCACTTTCAACCTACTGCCGGTACTTTTAACAGTATGTTAAAGTACGGCCGTAATTATGCCAGTGCTCAAGAAGATACTGATTATGCATTCGAAATGGCTGCTAGTAATATCCGTTTTGGTCCTGGTGTTACAAGGTAAAATAATCATATATATATATTTATATACTATTCTTTTTTTTTATTATATTATTGGGGTTTGGACTAATATATGTAAATATTGTTTTTTTTTTTTATTTTATTTTATTTAAATAATATAGTGAAGTTGGTAAAGATCTTAACAACCTTCAAGCTAAGAAAGTAGCCGTTTATACTGATAGTAACGTAAGTTTATACACACACGCATATATACAAGAGTGTATGAGAAAATAATAGTAATAAAAGGCGCGTAAAAACATATATATCGTGATCATTTTCTAATAAGTTTATTCTTTTATTTATTTATTTTAATAGCTTTCAAAATTACACCCCGTCAAAGCAGTAATCGAATCTTTAGAAAAAAATAAAGTCAACTATGTATTATATGATACTGTTCGTGTTGAACCAACTGATACCAGTTTCAAAAGCGCTATTGATTTTGCTCGTCAACATAATCCTGATGCCTTTGTAGCTGTTGGTGGTGGCTCCGTTATGGATACTTGTAAAGCTGCTAGTCTTTATAGTGCTCATCCTGAAGCTGACTTTTTAGATTTTGTAAATGCTCCTATTGGTAAAGGTCTTCCCGTTCGTAAACAATTAAAACCATTGATTGCTATTCCTACCACTGCTGGTACTGGTTCAGAAACAACTGGTACAGCTATTTTCGATTATGAACCTTTAAAAACCAAGACTGGTATTGCTCACCGTGCTTTAAAACCTTTACTTGGTATTGTGGATCCTTTAAATACCCGTTCTATGCCTGCTCAAGTTCATGCTGCTTCTGGTTTAGATGTCTTATGTCATTCTCTTGAATCTTATACTGCTTTACCTTTCAATCAACGTTCTCCTCGTCCTAAGGACCCCATTGAACGTCCTGCTTATCAAGGTTCCAACCCTATTAGTGATATCTGGTCTTTACATGCTCTTAAAATGGTTATTGAATACCTTCCTCGTGCCTACAAAGACCCTAGTGATTTCGAAGCTCAATCTCAAATGTTATTAGCTGCTACTTTTGCTGGTATTGGTTTTGGAAATGCTGGTAAGAATGAATTAAATATCATAAGAAATAGAAAATTATAGGTCACAAAAAAAAAAGCAGGATGAGTATTTATTTTTTTCTTTTTTTTATTAAAAAAAAACTATTAATTTTAGGTGTCCATTTATGTCACGGTTTAAGTTACCCTATTTCTGGTTTGAATAAAACTTATAAACATCCTGGTTATAATGTTGATCATTCTATTGTTGTAAGTTATATATAAATATTATCATGTTTATTAGGAAAGAGAGATAATAACCATAAAAGAGAGTAAAAATATTAATCATTGAATTAATATTTTATTATATTTATTTTTATTATGTATAGCCTCATGGTGTATCCGTAGCATTAACTGCCCCAGCTGTATTCCGATTCACATCTCCAGCTTGCCCTGATCGTCACATTGATGCTGCTGCCGCTTTCGGAGCTGACCCTGCTCATATTAAGGAATCTACTGCCGGTGAAGTCTTGGCTGAAAAATTAACTCGTTTCTTGGAAGATTTAGATGTACCCAATGGTTTGAAAGCTTTAGGTTATGACTCTTCTCATATCCCCGCTTTGGTAGAAGGTGCTTTACCCCAACACCGTGTCACTAAATTAGCTCCTGCTGGTGCTCCTGCTGCCGAACAATTGGCCTCCATTTTTGAAAACTCTTTAACCAATTATTAAAAATATCTATCTATTTATTTATATTTTAAAATATATGTTAATATGGATGATATAAAAATATATATATTGAAAATTAAAAATTAATAAAAATTATAAAAAAAATAAAAACAAACATGTACTATTTGGACGATATTTAATAAAGATCTATATAAAAATCAAAAATCAAAACCAAAAACTAATATATATAAATGTAAGGATAATCAGAATATATATATATTTGGAAATAATTCTACAATAACCAAGATGCACTATACCGACATAATTTATTTATCAGTCTAAACTATTTTATAATCTATTATTTTGTAAATAACACCTTTTTAGCCAATGAATTTACAACAAAAACGCCATCTAATACAAACATAAAAGTAAACTAATCAATGATTAATTAATATTATCAATGGGATAAAAATAAAATAAATTGATAAGCAAAAACCCATATTTATTTATTTTTTGTAAATGAAAAAAAAAAAAATATAAAAAAATAGCCAACTTAAAATTAATGATTATAAAATTATTGATCCATTGTGTTTATTGTCAATTATGTAAAAAAGAAAAAAACATTAAAATTAATGATTTCATAATTACCCTATCTGGTATTATCAATTTAGTTATATTTTATTTTTATAGAAAAACTTCAAAGTAAATCATACCTTCCCTAAATGAAATCGACTCCGTTAAAAAACAATTATTATAATTATTGATCTCCCTTTAAGCACCGTCGCTTTATATGGTAATTTGAATCATTTTTTTTTTTTTTTCTATATATTTTTTATATTTTTTATATTTTATTTTATTATTTTCATATATACTAAATAAATATAAATATAAATATACTTGGGTATAAAAAATTATTTCTGAATAAATAAATAAATAATTAGTAAATATAGATATAGTATCATGTTACAACGTAAGGAGGTTGATAAATGGTAAACTCGGGTTTTAAAGATTATGCAAATGCAGCTTATTTATTTACGTACGTACAATGACCTTTTTTTTATATAACTTTTTTGTTATATAATTATTATTTTATTTGATCAAAATGAATTAAAATAAAATTAAAATAAAAAACAGATGATTTTTAATAAATGATGACTCCTCATTATAATAATAATAATAATAATAATAATAATAATAATAATAAAATGTTATATAATTATACTCCTAAAATTTATATATTCTAATTCACTTACATATTAGAAAACAATAATGCACAGACAAAAATCAATCAGGGTATATATAAAATAATAATAATAATAATAATGAATTTCATTTTTTTTTCTTCTTCTTTTTTTTTAAAAAAAAAAAATCAACTTTTTTCAAACCAACTTTTTTTCTTCTATCTCTCTTTCGTTTTTTTTTTATATATATAGATATAGATATACATAATATATATCAAAAAAAAAAGAAAAAGAAAGATGAAAGTAGTACTTGATTATAAACGTCCAACCTTTAAAGAACGCTTAAAACGCTTAAAACCAAACGGTTTTCTTTCATTTTTTTCTTTCTTTTTAAACTTTTTTCCAATAATAAAATGGATTCGTCGATATAATTTCTCGGTAAAAATTATAATAAATAATATAAATAATATAAATAAAGAAAATATATATAATAAAATATATAAAATATATAATAGACATAATAAATAGATTAAATATAATATTATTCATCATTTTTTATGTATATATATATTGTAGTGGTTATTCCAAGATGCTATAGCTGGCATAACTGTTGGACTATTATTAGTCCCCCAGGGAATTGCATACGCCAAAATCGCAAATTTAGATCCTCAATATGGTTTATAGTAAGTTTTTTAATTATTATAAATTTATATATTTAAAAATTAATAAAATATTTATTAATGTTATTATTTCTTTATTTTATATAGTACATCCTTCGTAGGGGTAACTATTTATTGTTTATTTGGAACTTCAAAAGATATTAGCATTGGTCCAATAAGTAAGTTATAATAATGCGACTAATATTAAAATCCCGACCGATTTCCTTTTTTTAAATAAACTTCTCCTACTTTTTTTTTTATTTTATTTTATTTAATAATGATTATTATTATTATTATTAATTGTATAATTCTATGTAAAAATAATTAGCTGTTGTATCTTTACTTGTTGGTGAAGCGATTCATAAAGTAACAGAGGCTCATCCTGACGTTACTGGTCCTGAAATAGCTGTATGTTTATCATTATTTTGTGGTATTATTATTTCTTTTATTGGTCTTATTAAACTTGGTATACTTGTGGATTTTATATCTGGTAATAATTAAGAATAATGATAAGAATAGAGTATATATAACCATATTATTAGCAGTACATTTATTTACTTTTTTTTATTTTTTTTATAATGATAAAAGGACCATCCATTGCTGGCTATATGAGTGGATCAGCTATTACCATCGGGTTAGGACAATGGCCAAAACTTTTTGGGTTAAGTAATGTTAATACACATCAACCACCATATTTAATATTTTATGAATTTTTTAAACAAATCCCTACTATTCATATCGATGCGGCTTTTGGGTTATCAAGTTTATTTATTTTATACTTAATAAAGTTTGGGACAGGCCATCTTGCAGCTAAATTGCCACGTTTTAAAAAACCTTTATTTTTTATGGGTATTATGCGAAATGGATTGATTGTAATTATTGGTACGCTTATTTCCTTTGCTATCAATATGGGTAAATCAACAAGTCCTTTTAAAATCATCAAAGAAGTACCTGCTGGATTAGATGCTATCGCTTTACCTTATTTTAGGATGGATATTATCTCTGAGTGTATGGGTGTTTTACCTTCTATTATTATCATTCTTATCTTAGAGCATGTTTCAGTAGCAAAATCATTTGGTCGTATTAATGATTATGAAATCCAACCTAATCAAGAAATTCTGGTGATTGGTATCAGTAATATAGTTGGATCTTTTATTGGGTAAAGACTAATACAATGTTGATATTTTATTTATTTATTTATTTATTATGTTTATATAATTCATGCCTTTCTATTTATATTTACTTACCATTGGCACCTTTTTTTTATTACTATTTTATTCTATTTTATTATATATAATGCAGAGCTTATCCTTGTACAGGTGCTTTTAGTAGAACAGCAGTAATGGCAAGATCAGGTTCAAAAACTCCTATAGCAGGTGTATTTACTGGGATGGTTGTCATACTAGCATTGTATGTATTAACACCAGCATTTTATTTTATTCCTGAAGCCGTACTTGCAGCTGTAGTAGTTCATGCTGTATCAGATTTAGTCTCAGGTCCATCATATATTTTAGAACTTTACCGTACTAGTATTTATGAATTACTCGTCTTTTTTATCAGCGTTGCTATTACTTGTTTTATTGATGTGGAAACAGCTATTTATACATCCGTTGGTTTATCACTTATTATTATGTTATTAAAATTTGCTAGACCACCTGTCAAAGTATTAGCTAGATCACCTTTAAAATGGAAAAATTATTCTACAATAAATCAACATCCATACCAACAAAAATCGCAGCAACAACATCACCAGCATTATGATACTAAAGTACAGCATTATATTTATGTGGATGAAACAGATCATCACTATTCAAAAATAATTGAAGCCATGCCTCCTGGTATTTTGGTAATCCAATTAACTGATTCTATTTTATATCCTAATGCTGGCCATGTTGCAGAAAAATTAACAAGAATTGGGAAAACACGTACTCGTAATGGGAATAGTAATTTAGACAAGAAATCATTACCGTGGAATGAATCGTTAGATACCAGTCAAAATCACCACCGTAAACCATTATTAGGCGCCGTTGTTTTAGATATGCATGCGGTTCATTCTATTGATTCAACAGGATTACAAGCATTAAGCTGTGTTCGAACTACTTTGGAAAGGCATGCTGATCAAGCTGTTGAATGGCATTTTGTTGGGTTACAGAATGCTATTATTCGACATGATTTATTATCTTTTGGGTTCGGTACTTTAACAGACCAAATGGATATTTCTTCACCTCATTCGGACCAATCTTCAACTAGTTCATCCATGATAGATCAAGACTGTCCTATAGTTATTCATAAAGAAACATTACCTTCATCACCATCACCACCTTCTTCTTCTCAAAATAATAATAATAGTAATAACCGATTAAAACCACCACTACCGCCATTACCACCATCACAACAACACCCATTAAATAGATCTGTTTTATTAAACAATAATAATGATAATGATGAAAAATCTATTTTAGAGTCTTGGCGTCAGATGGCCTTTTTAGATATGGATATGAATCGATTTTCTTCAATGAATAGTTTATTTGATCCTATGGAAATGGATATTGATCCTTACTATGCTTCCATCGAAATTACTAATGATCCTCATGATCAATTGCCCGTTGAAAAATACCCTTGCTTTCATTGGGATGTGGATACAGCTGTAAGAACCATTTGTGACAGATGGCATAATAAAAAGGCATTTGAAATCTTTTACCAAGCTTAGTATAAAAACAAAAATAAAAAAGTACGTAAGTGTTATTTTTAGTTTTTTCTTTTCTTCATCTCATTTTTTTACTACGTATGTGTTTATTATGTACAAATTCAATTATTAGAATAGTATGCTGAGCGTCTATTTTTTATTTGTTTATCATTTTATTATTTAATATAATAATTTGCTTAGTATTAAAAAATAAAAATAAATAATTTTAATAAAAATATAAGTTTTTTTTTTTATATTTGATCTTTTATCGCTTTTATTATTTTATTTACAAAGTTGGTTTAGTAAATAAATATATATAATTATAATGTAGTTAATTAATTGGATAGTTACAGAAAAAGCTTATTCTAGATTACAGCCACAATAATAATAAAAATCATGTTCCTATTTACTAAAAATAGAATGTTACTAAGTAACCTCCAGTTTTTTGGTGTAACATAATAAAAAAGCATAAAAGAACGTAGATCGTTAAAAAAAACATAAAAAGGTACAAGAATCTTTTTACTTTCTTCTTTTTTTCTTTTTTCAATTTATTCTTTTCAATAATAATAATTTATACATATACTTATATATAAAATGAAATCTATTACCTTTGCCGCTACTGCTTTAGCTGTTATTGCTACTCCTAATGTTTATGCTCAAAGTAACTACCGTGAAAAAATATATACTTTATTTATTTATTATCAGCGATTCTCATTATCTTATTTTATTTTTATTTATTTATTTCACTAGCTATTCCCGATTCTATCAACTTATCCTCCCTTCAAGCAGCAGCCTCTGATGTATTAAATAATAATAATAATAGTAGTAATAATAATATATTCTTTAAAAGTAAAATTAACTAATACGGTTATATATTATTATTTTTTATTATTGTTGTTATTCAGGCTGGTCAATCCATTAGTTCCTTATTACAAAGTAAATATTTTATTTCAACTTTTTTTATATTTTTTATTAAGATATTGTTATATACCAAAGGAAAAAAAGTTTACCAATCTAATAATTTTTTCTCTAAAAAAAAAAATAGACCCTAGCGTGAGTTCTGCTGTTGCTGCTGCATCAAGTATTGTTGGTTCTTATTCTAATAAAATAGCCAACCCAACAAACGCACCAGGTACTAGCAGTGGATCCTCCTTAAAACCTGCTACAGCTGTTGCTCTTGCTCTTTCTGCCGCTGTTGCTGTGGGCATGTTATAAATAATTGTATTATTATTATTATTATTATTTATAATTATTATTATTTTGTACGTTCATAGTTATTAAATAAATTAAAATAAATACATTAATTAATTGAAATAATGAAAACAACAAAAAAAAAAAGAAAAAAGAAAGATAACAAAGAGAAAAATTGGGATTTAATAAATTAATAAATATAAAATCAATAGATTTGAGTTAACCTTAAAAAGAAATTTTTTTTTTAAAAATATCAAATTGGAATCAAAAAATTGTTTTTTTATGTTTTTCTATATTGTGTTGATTTGACAGCCTTTATAAAAACTGATTTTGTTGCAACTTGTGGATATATGTAACTTTTAACATTATTATATCTCTAAAAGCGTAAATATAAATATGAAAATACATTATTAGAACAGGAAGAGTTATATTAAATTCAATATAATTAATCATGTAAATAACCTATTATAAAACACTTGGTATATTCTACTTTTAAAAGGTCCGTTACTATTTATTTTAATATAAATAAATTTTATTTCAATCATATAAAGTATTCTATTCCAATAAGTATACAAATATATATATATACATTTTGTTTATTTACTTGATTTATCAGTATAAACATATGTTTTTGTAGTTGCATATAGGTATAAAATCAAATGCTATAGCTAATTTTTGTATTATTTGTACATTTCACGATTTTATATTGATTTGTGGATATCAACTAATATTTCCAGTCATAAAACCAATGTAGCTAGAAAGACCAATAGAATTAAAGGCTATTATATAATACATTGACTATAATAAAAGCCATTGGAAATTTTCATAAAATCATTTTGAAAAAATATTACTTGAAACTCATGGAAAAGCTTAAAAAATAATAACAACCGTATGTTAGCTAAGGCGAGAATTAGCAATACCATTATAAAACATAGGTGGTTTAAATACCAATAAGAGTTATACTTGGGAATTAACTTGTTTAAAAACTAAAAAGACTCCAAGAGAACCTTATATATTTTTCTGAATGAAAATTAACATAATCCAAATAATTTTATCCATATCAGTTGATAACTAATGGAATAAAGTAAGAGAGAGAAATAAAATATTGGAACAAAGAAAAAGGAAAAAAATTAATTTAAATTTTTATGTACCCAGAATCAAATTGGGTATTTAAACTTTCGCCACAAATAAGAATTTTTGGCAGGTAGAATTTTTAAATAAGTCGTTTAAAGGATCATTTTTTTTACACTTTTATTTTTTTTTTTTCTACAAAATAAAAGAAATAGATTTTTTAATATTTTTTTTAATATTAAAGAATAACCCTGACTAAGTATCTATTGGTGAATATTCTGATGAACTTGTATATCTAGTCATTTATTTTGTATTTATAGTGCCAAAATTATTACAAGTCAATAGCAACAATCTGTTGATATTAATAATCTTTAAAAGGCATATATAATATATATAGTTTATATTACTATATCTTAAATAAATATATAAAGATATTTTTTTTTTTTTGAATATGAAAGTAATAAAAATTGAGGTTGATTAGTAAACTTTAAAGAAAAATATGATAAATATGTCAAATTAATAAATAAAGCTAATTGATGTAAAATAACCAGTGATAAAATATATCATATTCATTATTGGGACAATGTAGATGTAAAAGAAATATTACCAATATTAAAGTAATTGAAGAAAAGGAAATAATTATATGGTAGATTCTGACAAATGAATTTTTTTTTATTTGAAACATTACCTGGAAATGTCGTTTGTGATTGGGACACGTTGTTTTTAGTATTCTATTTGATATAATACAAGTACTAGCAACCGTAGCCTTTTCATCCTTAGACGGTTTAAATGTAGATGATGATAGTATTGAACATTTAACCGTAGTTACTTTGCTATAGATGATCATCAGGTACTTCTGCCAATGGAATTTACGTCATAGGTGGTTAGTAATAATCAAGAATTATATTTAGGTAAAAAAAAAAAAGCAATTATATAAATAAAGAGTAGGTTGTTATAAAAAATTAAAAATATGAAAACGTACGAGGAAAAAAGAAATTAAATCGATAATTAAATACATACATATATTAGTATCATCCTAACTGATATGATGATTCGCCATTCTATTATTATTATTTTATAAAGTAATCACATTCTAACAAACAGAATTTAAGGATTAACTAAGCAACAAGCTAAAAATAAATATAGCACTGGCACTGTTATTATTGATAACTGGAAATAAAGAAAAGGTGGCTAGTGTATACTAATTTGGAAGAAATAATAATTTTATAAGGTTTTAGTGATGATATATAACTGTGTAGCCGGTACACCCAACTACTGCTGGAGAATTGAAAATTCGCTTTTTAATATATTTATTTATAATTGTATTATGATAATATACTCAAATACTATCTTAGTCCCTTTTATCTATTTTTTTTTTTTTTTAAAAAAAAAGATTAAATCAAACAATATAAAACAAGTTGAATAAACATGATGCCTAAATCTATTTTTTTTTTTTTTTGCGAAACCTAAATTTAAATATAATTTAAATTCCGGTGATTTTAATAAGGGGGTGAGTTTTTTATATTGCTTGGCTTTTTCTTCTTTTTCTTTTTCTTCTTTTTTTAATCATTTATTAATATACAGTAAAAAAATGGATAATAAAGGACAACATTCATACCCTCCTCCACCTAGCTACGGTTCACCTCAACCAGGTCAAGCTAACGCTTACCCACCTCAAAACGCTAGCTATGCTCCTCCTCAAAATGCAAGTTACGGTGGTGGTGGTGGCTATCAACAACCCTATCAACCCTATCAACAAACTCCACAACAACATTATCAACAACCACAATATCATCAACAACAAGGTCATTACCAAGCACAAGCACCTCCTAACACAGTGTATGTTCAACAACAACCTAACAAGGGTGGTAACGATGCTATGTGTATGGGATGGTAAGTTATTTATATAATAAAATGGCAATAATAATAATAATAAAGAGTAGAGTAAAAGAGTTATATGGATGTTATATTTATGTATATAATGGTTTCTTTAAAAATATATGTATGCATATCTTTATATTTATCCTATCTATCTATTTATTTATTTATTTATTTATTTATTTATTACATCTTTACTTTATTTACTTATTAGTCTTGCTGCCTTATGTTTCTGTTGTGCAATGGACGCTATCTTCTAAACCCTCTCTTTTCAATTTTAATTTTTTTTTTTTAATTATAAAAACGGAAAATAATGATGACCATTTTATGACATTGAAAGGATATATTATTATAAAAAAATAGTTTAATATATATATATATATACTACATATCTTCTTTTTTGATGAATAATGATCAATTCTTTTTGATCATGATTCTTTTCCTTTTTTTTTTATTATCATGTAAAAAAATGATTGTATATTAAAGAATAAATATTTTATCAGAACAATAACCAATTTTTTTTTAAATAAATTTCCTATAAATAAATAATACACGGTTGATAACGAATTAGGAATTAAAAGTGGTTCATTTTTTAACTGAAAAATAACGAAAAACAGCCAATGAAAAATCATAAATAGAGAGTGGGTGATTTTTATTTTATCATTGTTAAACCGTGAGAGGGACGAAAAAAATTTATATAGTTAATTTTTTGTTATTGTTTTTTTTAAAAAAAATTTTTTTTACAAAGAATACATTATAATAATACGCAGCAAAAAAAGGACTGGCGTAAAAATATGGCTGTGGTCATCATCACAAAATATTTTTTTTAAAAACACTAAAGCTTATTTCCATAATTTGATTTGAGCTTTTTTT
Source organism: Cunninghamella blakesleeana (assembly GCA_017871115.1). Classification (NCBI taxonomy): domain Eukaryota; kingdom Fungi; phylum Mucoromycota; class Mucoromycetes; order Mucorales; family Cunninghamellaceae; genus Cunninghamella; species Cunninghamella blakesleeana. The sequence continues at coordinate 2,189,975 of JAFCIZ010000001.1, read as the reverse complement.
TAGAATGATCTACTTTTTTTTTTTTGTTATTTAAAGTTAAATTGAATCTATTACATTTTAGTTTACTTTAATTCACTTCATTGTTTTTTTTTATATGTCTTTTTTTTGATTTTAAACAAAATATTTTTCTTTTTTTCTTTTTTTTGGAGTACGTTTGAAAATATAGTACTTTTGTGTTCATCTTTATTTTATATTATGTAACCTTGATCCAATTTTTTTTTTTTTTTTGCCAGTTTCTAAATGTATATTAAATTAATACATATTTACGTATCATCCAATTCTGAATATTTATTTATTTTTCTTTGTAATCTTGACTTTTTATTTATTTTACACCAATTTTTTAACATTCTCTTTCCCAGAGTAGTCATCTAGTAAAAAATACTGAGTTTTAAATCATGCCATTAAGCTCCTGAATTTTTTTATATTTTTGACAGGTATTTTTTATTTGCATATGAACAAAAAAAAAAGAATATAAATTTAATAAAATTAAAGTAATAATGAATGAAATAAAAAAAAATATGTATATAAAATAAAAGTAAAAAAAAATCTATTATACAGAAGTTGAAGAAGAAGAAGGACGAGAAGATAATTCATTTTGTACAGCTTCTTGGATGGATTCTAAACTATTAGAAAATTGTACTTTTTTCAAATTGTTGACAAGTGATTTAGGTAATTCAATTGTCTTATCTTCTAATAAAGCTTGTACAGAAGTGGATGAATGGGTTTTCATAATGGTTGCTAATGTTTTGACAACAGATTCCTTTTTTAAATCGGTGGGTCCATCAATATATTCAATTACTGCCATTGGTGCATTATCCCCATATCGATTTCCAATTTGTTGAATTCTAGTATATCCTCCAGGTCGATTGGCGAAACGAGGTGCTAATTCATTAAATAATTTTGGAATAGTTACACTTTGGTTCTATATATATATATATATATACATAAAATAAATATTAATAAATAAGAATTATCAAATACAATAAAAAGGTTGGAGTTTTTTTTTTTTTATTTTTTTATATTATATAATATAAAAAAACTTGTCCTATCTTTTATTATTTATTTATTCATTCATTCTATATATATACCTTGAGATAAGCATCAGCTTGACGTTTAGCATTAATATCACCTTTCTTTCCAAGTGAAATCATACTGTCAGCGATAGGTTTTAACTCTTTTGCTTTAGCAACAGTGGTTTCAATACGACCATGTTCTATTAAAGAAGAGGCAAGATTTCTTAATAGAGCATTACGATGGGATGAGGTTCTATTTAATCGTCGTACGTGTTTGCCGTGATGCATTGATCTATATTATAATGAACAAGTGTATAAATAAAAAAGTGCTATTATTAAAAAAAAAAAAAAGAAGGGGAGGTAGAAAAAAAATTGATAAAAAAAAACATATAAAAAAAAATAGTGACTTTTCGGTAATGACGGAATTTTAAAAATTAAATCTATAAGATATTTCAAAGGCACCAATTTTCACCTTTTTACTTTTTTTTATTATATTATTTTTGCTTTAATATAATGTTTGTTCCCAAAACTTTACGTTTAACGAAACAACTTAATGGTAATTATTATTATTATTATTATTATTATTATTATTATTATTATTATTATTATTATTATTATCATCATTATCATTATTAATGAAGTAAGAGTAAATGTTTATATATTATAAAAGCATAGTATAATAATTAAAAATTTTTTATTCTTTATTATGTATGAATTTATAACTGTATTTTTACATTTTAACAACCTCTAAAAAATATATAAATAAAAGTATTCACATATCGTTCATTCAGCACTACAAAAAAAACATGTTTTCAAGAACTAGATAAACTCCACCAAGGTCATCACTATAGTTCCATTCCTAAACGTTATTTGCTTGAAATGGAAGGACCTGATTCTTCAAAGTTTTTACAAGGTTTGATTACCAATCATATGCCTCTGATATCTGCTGGAGGTGATGGTTTTTATTCTGCATTTTTAACGCCTCAGGTAAGATATTTTTATTATTATTATTTTTCATCTTTTCAATTTTTTCTTAAAAAAAGAAAAAACTATATATAAAATAAGACGAGACTATTACTTCCCAAAATTTAATTAAAATTATTTATTATGATTTTTAAACAGGGTCGTATGTTATATGATATATTTATCTATCCTGTGAACGTAGGCGAAAATTTTCCTCATCCAAAGTATATTATCGATGCTCCTTTGATTCCTGGAAATCCTATATTAAAACATTTAAAACGATATATTTTAAGATCAAAAGTAAAAATTAAGGACGTATCTGAAGATTATCAATTGTATCATATCTGGGGTAATAAACCACATAAACCATCTTCCTTACCATCAACATCATCATCAATTGTGGAACCTAACGTACCTGCCGGCACTTTGATAAAAAAAAATAATCGATTAACGGATATTGGATGCGAAGATCCTCGTGTTCATGGTTTTGGTTATAGAGCAGTTTTATCAAAAGATCAAGGTAATAATAATATGTAAACATTTAAAGAAAAATATAAATTCAAGATGATTTAGTATTATTAATTTTTTTTTTTTAATTTCGTAAATATTTCCTTTTTTATTTAGATATCTCTACTATTTTACATCATAATGATCAATATACAGAATTACCATCAAATGAATACACAATTAGAAGAATTTTACATGGTATACCTGAAGGCACAGATGATATTTGGCCTGAGCAATCACTACCATTAGAATCAAATTTAGATTATATGAATGGAGGTATGAATAACACTTATTTAAAATTTTATACTGATAAAATAGAAAGCGCAGATATCATCCTCATATTGATTATTTCATATTATTTTTTATTTTTATAATTTTTATTTTTGTAAAAAAGTGGATTTTAGAAAAGGCTGCTATATTGGTCAAGAATTAACAATAAGAACTTATCATACAGGTGTTGTTAGAAAACGTATTGTCCCAATTCAAATATATAAAGATAATGAAAGGTAAATTGACTCATATATATATATATAATACGTATGTTTAAAAAGAAAGGAAGAAAAGAATCACGAATCCGATAAAAAATAAAAAGAATGTATATATATATATTAATTTTATTTTTTATTTTTTATATTTTAATATATATTTAGTGCTCCTACAATTCTAAATGTTGATAGACAAATAGCACTAGCACCACCCATTCAACCTCAAACGGATATTAAATTAAATGATGGATCCAGTAAACGTAGCGCAGGAAAAATAGGTTCAACAATTCATAATATTGGTTTAGCTTTAATGCGATTAGAACAAGTGCAAAAATGTGAACAAGGCGATCCAATTAGTTTTAGAATTCCTGATACAAATTACCTTATTCGTCCTTTCCTTCCATCTTGGTGGTCTTTTGAAGACGAAGATAAATAAAAATGGATTATATTGATATATCAATATATAATATTTGCAATGGAGACTATCACCATTCGATATCAATATATTATAGAAACAATAAAATAAATAATAATAACAATGATATATATATATATGTATATATGTACTTTTTTTTAGGCTATATAAAATATAATTTTACTGCGCGATAAATTTTATTAATCATAGACATAATAAATAAGAAAGAAAAAACAAATTTCTATACCTTTTAGTTACAATTTATATTTTTCTTTTTTTAAAATATAATAATAATAATTAAGCATAAGGAATTGCATTTTTATGTTATAATTGAAATAAACAATCTTGAATATAAAAGAATTTATCCTGAATAAAAAAAAAAAAAAAAGCCAATCACAGTTAATAACAAATCGTATTATCATGAAAAAAAATATCAAGTAATTTAAATAGAGAAGTACAGCCATCATTGAATAATAAACACATATCGTGTTCTGATCATACAATCTTTTACCCCTTTTCAACTCTCCAGGTATCTTCGTGAATTATGCACAAAGTTACCCCAAAGAGCCAACTTGGTCGATTTCAGTTACCTTCAGGCATAGTTACCGTCATACAATAGTAAAAGCCTTCACCAGGTCAAACCAATATTTATATAATAATTCCATAACAATGGCTCTAGATAAAAAATGAACCCAATCAAACAGGCGGCAAGATTGAACTCCGGAACTCTAGTTATCATTGAGGAATAAAGGAAAAAGGATTAAAGTAGAAAGTAGATCCAAATAGGTGTCAAAAGTTTAAGTTGATAAAAATATATAAGGCCAGCAACCTATATATATCAATTCAAAAAAAAGAATTTTTCAGTATAGTTTCATTATATTACAATATATATATATATATATATATATATATATCAAAGATAACGTTTTACCATAAAAAGAAAAAACTCCTACTTACCAATAATTAAAGCACCAGTAAAAATAATACAATAAGCTAAATGACCAAATAAATCTATTTTATTAATGAATAAAAAAAATAGTTATATATAAATTAGATTATTATGTTACAATATATATATAATATTAATATAATAATAACAATAATAGTACCATTTACCGTAAAAGAAATAACCTTCAGTACAAAAGAGATAATTCGCTAGAAAAAAAGAGAAAAAAGATGGAAGAAAAAGGATTTTTTTAACACTGCTCCGCTTAATTTTTTTTGATCTGTCTATTTTTTGCATTATTATATATTATTCTCAATCATATATAAGAGTTTATTTTAATCTTTTTAAGATGCTAAATAGGTTTATAAACAAAAATATAGTATATAATTTTTTTAATAGGGTTCAAAATACCTCGTAGTGTGTGTGTGTAGTAAATCCTTTTTTTAATGGTATAATAATACTAAATATCATATATGAATGAGTATAGTATCGAATATATTACATTTTACTAGGGAATGGAATAGTAATAGTATTAATAGTAATAATAATAATAAATAAATGAAATAAATGAAAAAGGCGATAGAGTACTGTACATGTAAATTTTTTGTTAAAAAAAATCTATACTATATGAAATCAATTAAAGAAGGGGGATTATATTATGGTGTAGATCTATAAAAAAATGTATTAGGGAAAGCTATTCCAGAATTATTTCCACTAGTTGTTGAATTAAGGGTTTGAGAGACTACAGTGTTGCGTCGTTTAAATATTTGTTCTTCAGCTTCCTTTTCTTCAAGTTGATCTGATGGTAACATTACAGCACGATCAATCGATGCAGGTAATCCTCTATGTCGTCCACGGTACATGAGTAGAATAAGCACTAATTTACTTAAAGTTCTATATTCACCACATTGCGAGACCGATAAATTTGGATAACCAGTAGATGCACCTACATTACCAAAAGCTGATACACACTCATAAATGACTGTCCATACAGTAATAGGGGATGGGTCCATAATTCGCTGAGCTTCCAATACAACAATAACAAATAAACATGCAATCAACCATGATATATCACTAGATAGCTGACGTTGGATTTGTGTTACTACAAAAAAATCAGGACGACGAATAATCTTTTTTCCAGTTGTTACTACACTATTCATTGTTGGGTGTCTTCGTAATTTTAAAACTAATGCTGGTCCAGTTGGAGGAATATTGGCGCTACTAAAATCATCATCATCATTAGCTCCGCGATATATACCAAGGGCTCTTTCCTATATTAATATATTAGCATATACATAATATATATTATTCATTGATAAATTAATATACAAGTTTTAAAATACAAATAAGAATAGTACTGAATAATCATGGTTCTTTAAAAGTAAATAAATAAATAAAGTACCTGATACACGTTACTGTTACGCATAGAAATTGCTACAGGATAAACACTAATATACATTGCTACTATATATACAAGCTGAGTACCAGGATTTACTTCCATCAAGTTGATTACAGAAAAACCAGCTAGTAATTATAATTTCAGTATTAAATATATATAAAAAAAGTCCCAGTATTAATATTATAACCATTATCGTTATTATTATCATTATTACTACTATTATTACCATTTCTGGTTGCAACTGATTGAAAGAGCCCATCCAAAAATCTTGCACCTGATGTGACACCATCTAATACAGGTAACCAATAATTAAGAGCCAAAAATGAAGTGAGTTCTACCAGAGTGATAACAATTAAAGTAAATAAAAGCCAGTATGTTTGTGTTGAAGGGAATAAAGTCGTATAACAACGACGAGGATGATCCAATAAATATCTCAAAGCTTCACGTCGCATATGTCTACTAGAAGGTGTTAGTTTATATAAACACCATATAATAAACCGTAAATTGATAGCATAAGCTGTGTTGCCACATAAGATCAAGAAGATGGTCAAGAGAAGAGGAGCAGGTGCATTTTGAAAAGGAACCATACTAGAGTCAAGTAACATAATACCTAAATTATTGAATGAAGATAAAGATTGAAAAAAACTAAAATGCCAGGGATCAATAGGGCCAGTAGGGTTGGATGTACGTAATACTTCTTGTGCATAAGTTGAACAAGCTATATAGATCCTAAAAAAGAAACCAAACAATATAACTGTCCCTATGTAATAGATTGGTACCAAATGAACTAAAATGTCCAAAGCTTGATACTCTGCACCTCCAATACGATACCGTTGTTCACGTGTTAGTTGACTTTTATCTATTGGTTCACGCATAATTTTTTCAATTTCATCATCATCATCATCGTATTCAGATTCATTTAACCCAGCTCCGGCTTCTTCATCATAATCATGTCTCGTAGGCGTTGGTTGATGAGTAATTCTATCTAACGCTTCACGAAATCGTCTATCTTGTACTAATCGTTGTCTAGCCATTTCACGTTGTCGTTCTATATTATCTGCAAAGGCAATTCCAGTTGTTTCTATACCACTATGGTTATCTACTTGAGTTTTGTGATCAATGTTTATGTCATTTTCATTGCTGTCATTAGTTTTATTTTTATTTTCATCATTATCATCTGTATTGTTGTTGGTGTTATTTTTTTCATCACTGGAAAAGCTAGTAGTGCTGCCACCATTATATTCATGATCAGATGTTTTTATTTCTTCTTGTAATAAACTATTACGATTTGATAATTCCCCTGGACTTGAACATATTAATTGAAGTGATAAATCATTATTGTCTATTATTGAAGATTGATCGTTTGTATTAGTATAAATATTTAGAGACTGAGGACGCTGATTATTTAAATTAGCATTAGCTGCACCAGTTGCTGTCGTTGTTGTTGTTGTTGCATCAATTGCTGAAGAATGCATTTTTGCAGGAGGGTTAGCATAAGGGTGAGGTGCTGATCCATTTTCAAACATCGATGTCATAGAAGATCGTCTTAACTTTCTTAAATGAAGAGGTGCTGAAGGAATTGCTGTTGAAAGTGCTCTACGGTGAGTTCTTCTTCTTTTATGTTCTTCACGCATACGTCTAGCTTTATTAAAAAGTAATACGTCTTCAAAACGTTTTGAAAAATAGCGACGTCGCACCAAGACTACAATCAAGGAAATGCCAACATGGGATCCAAAGAAGGAAGAAAAAAATAAGATCATTGTTTGATACATTGTAAAACTTGATAAGGCGATAGTATTAAGACCAGTGTTTGTGCAACCAGTGGTGGCCATAAAAAGAGCGTCAATATAACTCCATGTTGTTCCAGGTTGACAGTAGTATAATGCAGAAAAAAAAAAGATGTATACTAAAAAAAAAGTATAGTGTAATTGTAAAAAATGAACATTATTAGAAAAGAATCGTTTTACCCAGTCCCAGACTAAGGTAAAGTATCGCCGTTCCAACATGTAAAAAATAAAATAAAAGGTAAATAAAAAAATGCCTTGCTATGTTATATATATTATAAAAAAAAAAAAAAAATGAGGGAAAGAAAAATGAAAAAAGGCGAAAAATGAGAAAAATTTTTTTATAGAACTTTGTTATAAAACTTTAAAACTCAGCCTAATTTTATATTGGTAAAGGAAATATATTTGGTAAAGGAATAATTTTTTTTCAGCTCGTTATGTCATTGTTTATATATAATATCATGTAATGATTTTTTGGTTAGGTTTTAAAAATCTAATGATGCTAAATATACGACTTTAATAAATTTATTATGTTTTATGAATAAGTATTGTTATTATTATTGTAAAAAAAAAGAATAGTCTAGCTTTCCATTACCGAGTTTTATTTATTTACACAAGGTTTCTTTATTTGATCAATGATGTAACCAAATTTAGTAAATTTGATCATGCTAGTCTTTATTTATTGATTAATACAAAATTGTATCTTATCATACAGTACTAATACAATTGGTGAGAAATTAAAAAAGTTTCATCTTTTGCTAACAGTAAAAAATAAGATAAACCTGTTTATTTTTTTATTATTATTAAAATATACGTAAATGAAAAATGGTGGTAACGGAATGTAACTTTTTAATCACATATGTTCAAAAGATAAAAAAATATATAAACAATTGTGTAGTTATGAGTAATGATAAATAAATAAAAAAAAGTAAAATAACATAAAACAGAAATGATGAATTAAAAAAAATGTAAAAAGGTTATATAACAATCGTATATATATATATATATATATATATATACACGTAAAAGAAAATAATAAAAAAATATGTAGAGAGAGATCGACAAAAAATAAAATTAAATCAAATCAAATACCTCAAATTGAGTTATTAATTTTTAACTTAATCTTTGCTTTTCTTTTTTTTTTCCTTCTTTTCCTTCTTTTCCTTTTTAGCTTTCTTTGTTTCAACCTTAGCATCGCCTTCTTCTTCAGGAGCAGATCGTTTCTTAGTAGGAGAATCTGTGTTCATAGCATCAACAGAAGCTACACCAATAGCAGTGATCTTGGGTTGAATACCAGCAGCAGAGACGATAGAAGAAGTGGGTTTACCAAATACAGCTTCAGGAGCATTTCCAGCAGGGTTATTACAGAAGTCAACGTAAGCAGATTTCCATACATCAGGTGTTTCATCTGTAACTCTACCATATTTATCTAATTTTCCTTCAGTCTTGAGTTTCTTCTTAGCTAAAGCAACAGGACCCAAACCCCAACGACGAGGATAAGTGTCACGTTCCATAATGACACGTTTTACTTTAGCAACAACACCATGATCACAAGTAGCCATAACAGCAGTTGTCATTTGAGCATAGGCTAAAGCGATAGCTTCACCTTTAGTGGTCATGAGCACAACTTCTTCATTGATATCAATACCACTTTCATATCGTAATAAACCAGGGATCATTAATTTAGCACCATAACAAATAGCATTGACAGCACTATCCTTTACAACGATACGTTTATATCCAGTCAATAAAGCTTCTAAAGGTCTTACTACACGACGTAAATAACTTTCATCCTTGTTGTTATCATATACCCATTGAGCATCCATCACATCATGCATTGTAACAATTTCATCATTTTCAGACATGGCTCCGGATCGTACACGACGAAGTTCTTGCATATGACCACCAACACCCAATAAAAGACCTAAATGGACACATAATGTACGCATGTAAGTACCGGCTTCACAGCTTGCCCAGAATACTGCTAAATGACGATCGTTATCAAATTCGAAAAGCTTGCTTTCGTGAATAGTACGAACACGTAATTGACGTTTGACAGCAGAAATAAGAGGAGGACGTTGGAATAATGCACCTGTCAAAGTTTCAATAGCCTTCATTTTTGTTTTTATTTTTAAATTAAATAAATAAATAGAAGATTAGTGATTATTTTCTTTAAAACAACTTTTAAATATGTATATATATATATAGATTTATATTTTAGTATATTATTTTCAAAACTTACTTGTGATAATTTCTTTTCACTTTCAAGAGCATCATGAAGACGTAAAATACAGACATATTCTTTACCAGCACCTTGTTGAGATTTAACAAGACGAGTAGCACGATCAACACATACAATTAAACAACCAGTAACTTTAGGATCAAGAGTACCACTATGACCAGTTTTTTCAACTCGTAAAATACGACGTACCCAAGCAACAACTTCGTGAGAGGATGGGTTAGCAGGCTATTAAAAAACATTAGTAATAATTAGTATTCCCATTTTAAACTGTCTTATTATTGTTATAATTATTGCTCTTTATTTTATAATATTTACTTTGTCTAAATTGATAAAACCGTATCGAACATATTCGTTAAGAGGACGTTTTAAAGGAGAACAACCACTAGGAATAGGGGTATAGTGACCAGTTCTTACATTAAGTTGATCATAATTCTAAAAAAGTATACATTATACGGTTGTCAAAAAATAATAATAATAATAAATAAATAAATTAGTTGATGAATAAAAAAATATATATTTGATGGGAGAATATATATATATATATATATATAAATCTACCTTTAACAAAAGCGGCCAAGAGGATGTGTCAAGAGTTGGTACAGCAGCTGTAGGTTTAATAACTTGTTCGTCAGACATGGCTGTTGAAAATAATAACAAGACAAGAGAAAAAAAAAAAATAGGAAAAGAGTTTTTTTTTTGTGCGGGAAATGCTAATTTTTTCTAAAAAAAAAAGCCACTTTTTGGCAAATTGATGGCGGGACTTAAATATTGTGATTAATTTTTTTGGGAATGAATTAAAAAATGTCTCCACCTTTTCTTTCTGATTTTTTTCAGCAAGTCTAAATTTTTGAATATAATTATATATATGTGTATATACTATTATAATGAAAGTAAATAAAAGAGTGTATTAAAAATGGGGAGTATATATAGTTAATAATACCCAATATTTTATTTTATAACTTTTATTGAAAAAAGCGAATAGCTTAATACGTGTAACGATAACAATATATGTCATAGTTACAGTTTAATTATATTAATATACAACAAAAAATAGATATAAAAAAATACCATCATAAAAAATATATAAATAAATAAATATATTCTTGTTGTGCATGAATAAGGTAAATCATGTATATAAATAAAATCCATTTTCCCCGGTTAAACTAATCCTATTTTATAATATTATATGCATATTATTTTATAAACCCCTCTATCACGTTTTTACAACAGTTGTAATCTTGACCAAAGAATCAGATATCGCTTGGAAAAAAAATTTGAATACATCAACCTGCCAGAATAGAAAAAAAAAGAAGCAAAATAAGTTAGTGACTTTAGAATATCTTATTTTTCCTTTAGAAAAAAAATAATTCACATATCTTAAAAATCTATGAAAATCAAATTTTAAAATTACAAAAATGATTTTATTTGTTTTGATGAAAGTACCTATATCCGTAAATATTTTATATTTTTTTGAATAAAATCTAACCCCCTTTGAAGTAGAATACAGCAAAATAATATGTTGAGCCGAAATGGTACTACGCTCGTTACCTAATATAGAAGGTAAACAGAAAAGAGTGCTATTTTAGACTCATATCGGATCGAGATAAATATAAATTGCAATATCCTTTCTTTTAATTTTTAAAAATTTTTTTTATTTTCTTTTTTCTTATTTTCTAATAGTTTTAACATTTTTTTTTTTTTAATTATGACAACTTTAAATAATAACGATAATCCAACTTTACCGCCAACGAACGACACAACCAATGAGCAATACGGTAATGAATGTTAATATATGTTTATAAAAGGAAATAGATACGTAAATAAATAAGTAAATAATTTATGTCTGTTTTTTTTTTTTTTCTTTTTCTTATGTAGATCCTGAATCAATAGAAACTAAAAAAGGATTAAAAAAAAAAAAAAAACGTATGGAAAATAGAAATTGCTGTTATCGGTGTCTCTGTTGTGCTTGTTGTTTACCTAAATGGGCCACCATCATTGTTTGGTTTATTATTATATCTATTTTAATTGTTATTATTGTTATCGGGGGAATTATGTCTAAATTTGTATTGCCAACAGTCGAAGTGCTTGGCGTTTCTAATAGTACAGGCAACGATACCTCTCCTTCGCCTTTAAGTTTTGTTGGTGATACCTTAAGGATTAATTTTGGTTTGGTTGTTAAAGCTGTTAACCCAAACTTACTTCCAATTTATATATCAGATATGAATGCTACCGTAAATAAATATGAATATACAAACAAATATATACAGTTAATATGGATAGGTTAATATAAATAATTACGCACATTAATATACATATTTATTTTTAATAGGCTTATTATAGTGACGTGGAAGGTTCACCATATGTAGGAGGAGGATATTTAGGAAAACAAGATCTTCCACAATATAGCAACTTTACATTTATTTTTCCATTTTCTATTATTTATGATCCATTAACTGATCCAACTCAAGTTGTTTTAACTGATCTAGCGACTCGATGTGGATTAATGGGTGATGAACCGCAGCCTTTAACGGTTTCTTATACTATTACTGTCGCCGCTAGAGTATTATTTGTGACAGTTCATCCTACTATTAGTTCACAATCCACGTTTCCATGTCCAATACAGGTACAGTTGATTATAGCAATATTATAATGATTAAAAGTATTTATTTGATTATTTTATATTAATTTATTAATGATTTTATTTTTATATTTTTTATTTATTTTTTATTATCATAATAGAATCAAACTTTATCAATATAACTCTTGTAATATATATTTACATATTTTATTAATTTTTTTTTAAGTGTACTGTGTTTAAATAATAAAAATAAAAGACTAATTTATATTTTATATGAAAATAATACTAAATAAATTGTTTATATGCATATCATCTATAATTCATAAACCTCATAAGATATAAAGAGATTAGTGATAAATAAGAGTTTATTTGTCTGCTCTTTTTTTAAAAGAAGAAAGAGATAAGAAATGAAAATGAGTATAGAAGTTTAAATAATTGGCTAAAACTATTTTGACGATATAAAAAAGGAGTCTAAAATTTTAAATCCCATACAACATGTCAAAAAATCTACCAATAAAAATAATGGTCATGAGACATAGCCATATATTTTCTAACTGAGATCGAATACAGGATTAATTCAATCATATAAGATTAGTAGCCATAAATTTAACATAATTGTTTTACGCAGTTTTCTAACGAGGTTCATTTTCAAAATATTAACTATTACATTACTATTTTGGTGAATGAATGCGTTATTAATTTTTTTTAATAATACAGCTAGAAATTTGACAAGCAACATAACCCAAATTCTTTTTATGAAATTTATTTAGGTATAACGCTGAAGAATTACAGAAGCAGCAAAATTTGAAGGTACAATATTCATCATTGTACGTTTATTTTAAACATCTTCAGTTATTCTATTAGTACTTCTGAGTTTGTATCCTTTTATATCTGTTTTGATTATCCTACTAGCATAACTGCAAAATCTTCTAGAGGCCTTGTCAAAATCCTTCATCAATCTATTCAAAGTTTTGTCCCATAGTTCTTCAGAAAATGTTTTCTTCATTTTTAATCTTTTTAAAATGATTTAAATGATAAAAAGTTGATGATATTGGCGTAATCTTTTGTTAATATCATGAGGATAATTTTCTTTTATTGTTGTATACTTGCTTAATTCTGATATTTGACATTCTGTGTCTATTATTGAATTTTCTCCCTTTTTTATCATATTTTTTTCTTTTTATATTTTTTAATTAATAGAAGATCTTGCGATATCATTAAAGCTGAGATTTTATTATAGTGGTTGTTTTCATAACGTTTGTTTCATTGATAATAATTTGATGGTCGTCGTTAATGTAATTGATTAATGGCTATTATTGGTTGAGAAAAATAAGAAAAATGATGCTTGTTAAGTGTTATTTTTCTTATTGTTGCCGGGTGTTCAGGTCCAGATCAACACTTTATTAAAACTCAATTCATTGGAATTAGTTTTTAATCTTGGTTTTGAAGAAAATATAAATCACTGCGCTATCGTTAATACTATCATTTAGCCTTCAATTTTCGCCATTCAAACTGTTTACCTCTTATTGTTGGTCATATAGTCGTTGTTAGGTTTCATGTAAATTCTTTTTTATAGAGTTTCTTTTAAAAAAATCCAAATATTTCCTTTACTACCGTTGATGGGATTACAATAATGTGGTGCTTTTTTTGTGGTATTTGATAGTTTTTTTAAATAATAATTTTTTTCTTGAAAGTTCTAGTACTTTTATTGATAGTTTTTATACTGTTTTCTGTTTCGTTTTCTTTGTAATTCTCATTATTTAGGTCAATAATTTTCATTTTTTTTATTATAATAGTAATCTGTATTTATACTGAATTATAAAATGCAAAAATTAATAGGTAATCAAAGTTTAGTCGTTACGATGATATGTGTTTTTGGTAGTATCAAAATTGAAATAGGCTATGAATAATGTATATATTAGCTATTTTTGCATTTTATATAGTTGATAAATTTTTAATACTTTTTCTAGGATGTAAAGTTAGGTGCCGTTGAATGGTGTAAATTGACAAGTTTAATTGCCATATTCTGTTGTATAGATGATTTTATTGATTAGAGGAATATCCATCAAAAAGAATCTAATTATATCGTACACTTTTATGGAAGGTATTATAATAGCTGAAAATAAATCATAAATTTATGAATGCTGCTATGGTTTCTTGAGTTATAATTTCAAACGAGCAATTATCAATAAAATAGTTTATATCAATACTTGATCTCTCAAAGGATAAAGTAGTTTTTAATATATCATTTCAGCTTTTTGAGTTTGTTGTAATGGTTTCTTCTTTGTAGTTTACTAGAGATATAATTAATATAATATAGATAAATTTTAATATGTTCTCTTGCATTGTTCAACATAAAAGTACGCCAGTAAGGAATATGGATAGCATAAATTTGATGGCTATTTTCTTCAAATTGGGACTTTCTATAGTAGGAGTTGAATCTATTTACAATGTTTATATGTATTAATACATTATGTAATCGGTATATATTTTTATGCATTTAGAGTATTATATACTACTACACCACTACCTTCAGCATTACTTTTTTCTTTAGTTCTATTTCATGATCCAGAAGCATAGGTGTGTATTTTTGTAGGCAATTTTCTGGGCTCATTATTGTTTAAAATTTCAGATAATGATTCAATACGTAAATGTTAGCAAACGCTGCTCTTATCAAATATAGAAATCTATTCTTATTTATTCATTATTTAAAATGTGTGTATTCCTCATTTTTTATAAGGTGGTGTTTGAAGATTGCATAATAAATGTATCTCGAGAGCAAAAAATGGAAGAGACTTTTTCTAAAAAAAAAAAATTAAAGAGTAGAAACAAAATCTACAGATTCCAATAGTTCAAAATGAGTCAGAGCGGTGTTTTAAAATGTATATATAATTTTTTTTTTTTCGAAGTGATATTTTTCTCTTTTCCTCTCATATTTTTTTTTTCTATTTTCACTTTATAAATATATAACAGCAGAATATTGTATTAAAAAAAAAAAAATGAAGTATCGATCAACCAGAGGACAAGTTAAAGATTATACTTTTGAAGAAGCCGTTATGGCAGGTTTATCACCTGACGGTGGCCTTTTCATTCCTCAACACATTCCTGTCCTACCTGAAAACTGGCGTCAAAAATGGTCAACTTTAAACTTTCAACAATTAGCTACTGAAATACTTTCTTTATATATTGATGAATCTCAAATTCCCCGTTCTGATCTTGTGGATTTGATTAATAAATCTTATTCTACTTTCCGTCATAGTGATGTTACACCTTTAGTCAAAGTGAAAGATGGTTTATTTGTATTAGAACTCTTCCATGGCCCTACTTTTGCTTTTAAAGACGTTGCTCTTCAATTTGTTGGAAACCTCTTTGAATACTTTTTGGAACGTAGAAACCGTAACGAACCTGAAGATGGAAAAACACATCGTTTAACTGTAGTAGGTGCTACTTCTGGTGACACTGGAAGGTAATTATAATATATATATACAAAGAATTATAGACAGAGAATATATATATATATATATAAGTGGTTTATATATATTTATATGTTAAATTTATACATTTTTATTATATATGTAAAACACAGTGCCGCTATTTACGGTTTACGTAACAAAAAGAATGTATCCGTGTTTATTTTGCATCCTAAGGGTCGAGTTAGTCCTATTCAAGAAGCTCAAATGACAACTGTATTAGATAAAAATGTACATAATTTAGCTGTAGAAGGTACTTTTGATGATTGTCAAGATATTGTGAAGACCTTATTTGGTAATCGATCTTTCAACGATAAGCATCATCTTGGTGCTGTAAATTCTATTAACTGGGCCCGTATTTTAGCACAGACAGTGTATTACTTCCAAGCCTACTATTTACTTTTACGTTCTTTAAATATTGATCCTTCTTCCTCTGATGCCGAAAAAATTAAATTTGACTTTTCTGTCCCTACTGGTAACTTTGGTGATATTCTTGCTGGTTATTATGCTTATCGTATGGGTCTTCCTACTAATAAATTGATTGTAGCTACCAACGAAAATGACATTCTTTATCGTTTCTTTGAAACCAATGCTTATGAAAAGAAAACAGTGGATGGCAGCAATGTAAAAGAAACCTTATCTCCAGCTATGGATATTTTATTATCCTCTAATTTTGAACGTCTTTTATGGTATTTAGCAAGAGATTCTAAATCAGATAATGGAAGTGCAGATGTTGGTAATAATGATTCTGAATTAAATGAAGAGTTAAGTGATAAGGCTGGACAACAAGTAGCTCAATGGATGGGCGAATTGAAAACAAATGGAGTTTTCCGTGTAGATGATAAAGTAGTATTACAAGCTAGAAAAATCTTTGATGCTGCTATGGTAACAGATGAGCAAACCATTGGTGGTATTCGTCAATATTATCAACAACACAATTATGTATTAGACCCTCATACTTCTGTCGGTGTTATGGCTGCTGATAGAATTACTCAACGTGATCAACTTTCTTTATTCCCTCAAGGTTCAGAAGTATTGATTTCTTTAGCCACTGCTCATCCTGCTAAATTCTCTGATGCTGTAGAAACTGCCTTAAAAAATGAATCTGGATTCAACTTTGAAAGTCAAGTATTGCCTAAAGAATTTATTGGTTTATTAAATAAAGAGCGATCTGTAGTATATGTTGAACGTGCCGATCCTCAATTAGTTATCGATGTTATTGAAAAGGAATTACGGAATGAAGGTATCGAATTTTAATTTAATTTATTAATCGCTCTTTCTAATTTTCCCTCCATCTACTTTGTTATTTTACTTTTTTTATTACTCTACATCATTATCATTTTTTTAGATCAATTATATTTAATAAAATTATTTAAAAATAATAATAATGATTTTTTATTATTTATTTTGCTTTAATTTTTTTTTTAAAAAAAAGATAAAAAGATTAAATATAAATAAATATGTATATATTACGAAAATAATACTGATCTATGGTTGAATAAATTAAATAATAATAAAATAGGATATAACAATCTTTATACTTCATTAAATTATATGAATGATGCGTATATATATGTGTGTTTTTAATGTTTAGTTTTTGCTGTTGGATCATTTCTTTGTCCACCTAATGGTACATCATCATCTTCGTCATCATCTTCGTTAAGATCATTAAGAGTCATAGAAGATCCAAAACGATTTGCTTGTAATTGTTGATTATATAATAACCCATTGTTTTGATACATGGCCATCATCATTTGCATGTTCATCATGGAAGTACGTTGGTCCATCATTGGAAATTGGCCCATCATCATTGGTGGCATCATGGAGGTACGCTGGTCCATCATTGGAAGTTGTCCCATCATCATTGGTGGCATCATAGAAGCACGCTGATCCATCATTGGAAGTTGTCCCATCATCATTGGTGGCATTTGCCCCATCATTGACATTCTTGGATCCATCATTGACATTCTTGGATCCATCATTGGCGGTTGTAACATACCGAATTGTCCCATCATTTGGTTGTTATTCATTTGGTTCATTCCCATCATTTGATTAGTATTCATTTGGTTCATTCCCATCATTTGATTATTATTCATTTGATTATTATTCATTTGATTTAATAAGGTTGGCTGGCTACTATTCATTTGATTCATTAACGGAGGTTGATTCATCTAAATTAAAAGCAAAAAAGTTATAATAAAAATAACAGTAAATAAAACAAAATTAATAAATAAATGTATATATATATATATATATATATATATATATATGTATATCTATATTATTATTATTTTTTGCTTGTTCTTTTTTTTATTATTATTCCTATCTCTCTTTTAATCATCTTTTCTCTTAATTACTTTCATTTCTTTAGCCATTTTTTATCTATTCATTTTTTAATGATCATTATTTCTAATATTACCTGTGGAAGCATTTGTTGTCTTTGTTCCCACAAATATCTTTCACGTTCGCGTTCTAGTAATTTTTCCTTTTCCCTTTGTACTAAACGACCTTTACTTGAACTTTTCTTTTCACCTTCAATTTGTGAAATCATTCCCACTAAACCCATACTTGGCTCTGGTGGTTTTTCAGGAACATGTAATAGTGTACTACCAGTTTGACGAGCGTATTCAATTTGATCTCTGGCATTTGGATGATCTGGTCTATATGTATCTAATAAACTGTTTTGTGTAGCGAAGTTTGACCCGAGTTCAGGAATGACTGGCCCATCTTCACCAATTTGTATATCTGCATGTACACCAAATTGAGGATGTTCATATTGTGCTGGATCATAATACATACCAGTTGAAGGATCATATATGGCACCATCAGGTTGTTGATCAAAATACTGGTCTTGTTGATTAGCTAATAACAATTGTGAGGAAGACCCTTGTTGACGGAGGTCCGATAGTTTTTTATCGTCATCGTCTGAAGAGTAATCATCTTCATCTTCTTCTTCTTCATCCTCACTTTCTGTTCCTGAACCACTAACACTTGCTTGAGGACGAGCGGAGCGTTGCCTATTTCTTGCCGGTGTAGGTATAGTCTTTTTTTCTTTTTCTTCTTTAATGGATGTTTCCGATACATCAGATATAGTTGAATTATCATCATCATCTTCCAATTCCTCCTTATTTTGTTGGTGATGTTTTTCCTTGTTTTCGAGTTTGGTTTCTTTATTATCTTCATTCTTATTTTCATTATCTAAATTCATTGAGTTAAGTTTTGGAAGGCTTAAAGTGCTATTTTTTGATATTATAACATCATCATCATCATCATCGCTTTCATCTTCACCATCACCATCTTCATGGTTATCATCTTCTTCACTATCATCACTTGCATATATTAATTTTCCACCACGACCAGAGGTACTTGGTACAATAGTACGTCTGTTTTCTTGTGAGTTAATATTACTTGAAGAATAATCAGTATGGTTGGTTGTAGAACGAGTCATCGTAGGTTGGAGACCATCAGAATCAGGTAATGTTGGATTTACCAGATTTTCAGATGGATAATTATTATGATAGGATTGATTAATGTGCTCAGTTGTAGAAGTAGCAGCAGCCGGTATATGGCCTTTCATTTTTTGTAATAGTACATCGGAAAAAGATATTTTATTTTGTGCAAAAGAGTCTTGTGTATTATTAATATGTTGTATATCACCAAGTTCTAAAAATAATCTGGAATCAATATTGTTCATATCACCAAAATTGAGAGCATTAACGTTATAAATATCATCAAAAAATGTATCAGGGCGCCCATAAAGTTTAAAAGAATCAAAAATTGCAACCAACCATTGAATTAATTCATTACGAGAAGAGGTCATGATAAGAGCACTGATAGTTTCTGTATTATTATTTTCTTGTTGTTGATCATATTTTCCACTAGATGATGAGCCTTCTACTTTCAAAATAGTTGCTATATCAATTAATTGAGGTGATTCAGGATATAAAGTATACGTGTTGACGATATTGGTGATGGTAAAGATAGGCTGTTTTTGCTTTTTGTTTTCATAAAATACTAATTGCGCTTGAGTTGGTACTTTTTTTTTTCCAAATAAAGT
The DNA here is from genome assembly GCA_017871115.1 of Cunninghamella blakesleeana. Taxonomy (NCBI): domain Eukaryota; kingdom Fungi; phylum Mucoromycota; class Mucoromycetes; order Mucorales; family Cunninghamellaceae; genus Cunninghamella; species Cunninghamella blakesleeana. Next base: position 2,170,116 of record JAFCIZ010000001.1, on the reverse strand, counting down.
TTTTTCATCACGACGATCAGATACAATTGCCCAATATTTTTGCCACCCAGTTTCACCAGGGAGTCTAACTTGAATATATCCTTCCATTTTTGGATTAGGTTTTGTTGCCGCTACCACCTCATTATTATATCTCTGAGTAAATTTCTTGGTATATATTTGATGAATACGTGACCATTCAAAGCAGGAAAGACGTATAGCACTAACCCATAATAATGATTGAAATGGTGCATTTTCTACAGGCTGAAATAAAAATCGATTGGATCCTGCTGAATTAAGAGAGAAGACACCATTTTGCTCATCACTGATATAAACGTTAGCATCCGCCAAATTAATATATTGGGGTATAACAGGTGCTGTTTCACCTTCTTCGTTGACTGTAGTTGGTGTTTCTGCGTCCCACATTGTTAAAACAGGCCCGCAGAGCTCTACATACCATGTTGTCCATTTATCTGCACCATAAGGTGATCCGTCTACTGTCAAATCATTATATTTTGCCAAATATCCTTCCATATAATTTTTTTCAGTATATTTGTCATACATATATTGTATTGCTTGAATATCTGCTGGTAAATTTTCAATAACGTTCATGGCTGGTTGAGAGGCTGGTTTAATAAACTGAGGTGGGCGAATAGAGTTATAATTATTATTAATATTACGAACGCTCATAGGTCCTTGATTTGTATTAGTTAATAAAACCGAGGTTGTCTTTGAAAGAGGTTGATCATCATCAGAATCACCTTGTTCATAATATTGCTGTTGTTCACTGTTATTACGTTGTAAGTTTATATTGTTTATTCCAGTTTGCAATTGATCTACTCCATTTGATGGATGGCTTTGCATATTATTTGGAAGTGGATGATGAGCTTGATATAAAGTTGCCAATAGAAAAGTTTAAAACGTCGAACCTGTTTTTTAAGTTGAAAAAAATAATAAAATACACATATAAAGTAAGTTTAACTATATACGTATAAATGAAATCTTTTTACTCACTCTTATTATTTATAAATTATTTTTCGTACCTTCTGATATAAAGTATCAAATTACTATATGAATATATAATAAATATATATCGTATAAAAGTATCGTTTTTTTAAAAAAAAAAAGAAAAAAAAGAAAAAGGAAACAATAAGGGAGGAGCTAAAAGTTTAATTAAATTTTTATTTGAACAAATTGATATTTAAACACAGACTTTTTTAAATTATAACTTCTATCAGATTGTACAAAGAAAAAAAATTAACCGTCGGCAAAGTGACAGGTTCTGAAATTTTTATTTGCGCAGAATTTTTTTTTTGAAAAAAAATTTTTCTTTCTCTATTTGATCGATCAAAAAAAAATATATAGTATATTCAAAAGCAGTTTTTATTTTCTAAAATGTTAGATAATAAAGGTGCTTCTGATATTAATTCAGGCCAAGGTACAAACAGATTTAAGGTAATATAATTTTTAATAATAGTTTTCATAAATTAGTTTAAATGAATTTATACTAACTTAACTATCTTAGTTCCGCTCTTTTAATGCAAGAGTAGAAACGATCAAAGTTGACATAGTACGCCGATCCAAGCTTGTAGAAGATGAAATAGAAGATAATGGATCTTTTTTTTATGAAGGCTTGTTAGCTTGGAAAGATCTTAACCTTTCAAAACAATTTACTCTTTTTACACGAGAAATTGAACCTTATGTCAAATCTTTAGCTTCTATCATTCACCACAAAGATAAAATAGTTGATATTATAGAAAAATATCTTATAGTACCTAATAGCTTAGCTGTCGATGGGATATTAGAGTAAGTAGCATATATATATATATATATATATATATATATATATATTATTACTATTGTTATTATTATTATGATATTCATTTTTATTAACATTTATTATCATATTTTTTTTCTTTTGCTAGTTTAATTACTAAATTAGCAAAAGACTTAGAAGGCGAATTCTATCCATATTATAAAAGAATTTTTAAACATATGTTACCGCTTGTGTATCAACAAGATGTGAAATTATTAGAGGTAAAGCTTTATCAACTGTAATATATTTAAATAATCATATTCTTATAACCACTTTTTTATTCACTTTGTTTGTTTTACTCCATTTTATTAGTGTCTTTTCAATAGTATTGCATATCTATTCAAGTTTCTTTCTCGACAAATTTTGCCCGATATAAATGAAACCTTTGATATGTTATCTAAGTTACTTGGCGAAGATAATACAACTAAACCATATATTCGACATTTTTCTGCTGAAGCATTTGCATTTTTAATGAGAAAAGCTCGTGGTCAAACCTTAAAATCACTTATTGAACATATTTTGGAATCTTTATATAATGAACCCTCAAAAGAATATACCGAAGGATTAGCTATGCTCTTTTTTGAATGTACAAAGGTATGGTTGTTTTTATTATTATTTTTAAAATATAAAGAAAAGGGAAGAAAAAGGAGATGGAATATATAGCTATAACTAAATATACATTATTATTTATAGCAAGTTGATCATAGATTACACTCTAGAGCTGAAGCCATATATAAGGAACTTTTAACACAAACTGGCAATAGAATCGGTCCATTGAATGAATTAGGTACATAGTGAATAAATAAATGTATCAATACTATAAATATTATATGAAACTATAATATAATTTTATATTCTAATTCAATAATTAATTTTTGAACCATAGATCATGATTGTATATCTGAGTTATTAAATAAAACCACCCTATTAATACTACATCACACATACCGTCAGCATTTTTCACCTATTATCAACATTGTATTGGAAGATATAGATGCACACATTGGGCAATCCACTAATGCAAACGAAAAACGCTTACTTACTGATATATCAGTATTAACCCTAATTGTGACTGTTAGAAAAGCTAGCCGTGTTGAAGGTAATATTTCAATAGGATTATATATATGTGTGTATGAGTGTGTTTAAAACATGGCATGAGTAACATCTATTAATATTACTATGATCTTCTCCTTTTTATTCTAGATTTTAAACCAATTATTACCCGTGTGCATAAAGTATGCCAACTTATATTTACACCACAACGACGATTATTCTCTGCCGATTTTTATAAAGAAACATTACGCTGTGTTACTGGTATTTTATGTTTCGGAAACCTCGATGTCGTGTTTAGTGGCGGAAGACTTATATTAGATTCTATCACATCTTTTAAAAATGCTAATCAAGTTTATGGATTCTTTGTGGGTTTAGCACAACTAGAATGGGCCAATTTTACTCAAGTAGCTTTACCATATATTACAAAGTAAAAATTACAGAATCCAATTTAATTTCAGAAAATCTAAAAAAATATTTTCGTTTACTCATTTTTTTTATATTAATATATAGATGTATATCAAATCATATTGATCAATATCCTAAAGAAACAATTTTCTTTTTGTCCGAACTTTTATCATTAAATGCTATTTCATTCACCAATGCCACTTTAGTTTCATCTTTTACAGCCAATGGATTAATACGTTTTCCTGTACTTGAAAAAAAAGCAGCTGTATATAAATACTTGTTAGATATCTTGAACACAAAATATGATTGGGAAAAAGAATTAGATAAAATAAATAATAGCGATCTTGAAACGGTAAAATAAAATAAAATAAAAATTTGAATTCGAATAGGAATATGAATACTATAATAAAATAATGAACAGTGTATTAATAAATTTTTTATTACTATTATCATTTTTTTTAATTCATTTCTTATAGATTCATTCCAACTCACATAGTTCATCAACTATTTCCATCGTAGCATCAGTATTAACCATATTACCAAACATCGATGTTGATAATAATTTAGCGTTCAACTCCATACTATCAATGTTTGAATCAGTATACAGCTACTTAACAGAATTTAATAATAATGAAATAATAAACACAGCTTTTATTATGGGTCATAAAGGGTTTGCTTTGGAGTCTTTACTTGGTCTCACTATCCAGTCTCTCGTGGAAATCACAAAGAATGAGCAACAATATTTAGAAAAACTATACAAGAAACATGATACCTTGATGGATCTACTCAAGAAGCACAGCCATAACGAAGTGATTGTAAAAGGTTTAAAGGATTATTTAGCTGTTTTAAAAGCCAGGTAATGAAAATATAGAGGTTGATTATTTTTTATATTTACTGTGTGTATACTAATTTGAAAGTTCGCTTTTTAATATTATTTTTTAATATGATCTTATAGTGATATGAAAGGTGACCATTTTACTCTGACCAATTTAGAATGGGTTTATAATACAGTAAAAATTAATCTTAGATCTTATCAACGTAACTGTCGTTTATTTACTATGGAATTATTATCGTTATATGAACAACCATCAATGAAGAAGGACTCTAATCATAAAACTAATGAAGTATGTGATATTGCTCAAATCGCTTTGGATATGGAAGAAATTGTACCTACCATGAGTGATTTCCGTGACAAAATTATACTTATACAAAAGCTTTATATATTGTCGTCTACAAAACGGATACCTGATTTATATGTAGATTTTATCCCTTTGGTCTGTCTTGGTAAGTGATCATTTTTATAATTAATAAAATTAAATCAAATGCAATTATACTAACATTATATATAAATATTTTATTTTTATTTATTTAAGGGCTATTGACTGTAAATTTTAAGCCTTTATGGGAAGAAGCTAGTAAAACCTTGCGTTTATATTCTGAAGTCAATCCTGAAATTTATTGGAAGTTATGTTTTGATGAATTAGCAAAATTTGAAGACGAACGAAAATTGGTCTGTGATGGATTTAGTTCGGAAGCTCTTGAAAAATGTTATACACCGATCAATATTCCAGTTGGTCAATCTACAAAAACTGGTAACCTTTCCTTTGAATGTCCCACATATACAAAGTGTACTACTATCCAAAACTATGCTTTTGAAATCATGAATGAACAAAGCACAATAAATGGCAACCTTCTTTTTATCAAAGTAATATTTGAATATATGCACATTTTTTTTTAAATATATATATATATATATTAACGAAGGTTTTATAATACTATTTTATTGCGATATTTAGGCTACTAAACAAGAAAATGGTCATATGGATTTTTGGAATTATTACAACTTAATACTTAAAACATTAAAAGAAACGCCATCAATTGTAGAACAGCGGTCCCGTTATTTAATACCAATTTTTTTCAAATTTTTGGAAGATGAATACAATTCTGTAGTTGTTGAAGATAACTTGCTAGATGATGAAAACGACGATGATGAAGAAAAGCAAAATAAATCTTTAGGTCTTATACCACGTTCAGTGCGTAACTCAAAGAGCAAAATGATAGCGTGGTTACAACTATTTAGTGGATTCTCCAACCCTCGTGTTATATATAAATCTCAAGATATTTATAATATTTTACTTCGTTTAATCGCTAAAGGGGATTTAAAACTACAATCTGCGGCATTAGAAGCATTATTTGCATGGAAAGATACAAGTATAAAACCTTATTGTGATAATCTTCGAAATTTAGTAGATGATGCAAAATTCCGTGATGAATTATCAACGTTTTTACAAAACCATGACCAGCACGCGATTGACCCTTCTCACCGCTCTGAACTACTACCTATTGTTATGCGCATATTATTTGGTCGATTAATTGAACGTCGTTCTAAAGGAAGTAAACATCTCAAAAAGCTACGTCGTAAAGCTATCCTTAGTGCTATTGCTTGTTGTAAAATTACAGAAATCAAGACTTTTATAGATTTAGCCTTTGAACCTTTTCAACCGATTATTAACCTTCCTGGTGAAATTATAGATGATAGTAATAATGTTATATCATTTAAATTGGTAGACGAAGGGTTAGAAACTATGCGCTCTATTGCCTGGCGTCAACAACAAGGTTTGATGAATGTATTGGAAGATATGATTAAGCAACTTGGTTCTAGTTTATTACCTTTTATGCCTACAATTCTAAAAGTGATTTTGTATATTTTACATTTCTCACAAAATGGATCTAAATCAAATATGGATATTGACGATGATACAAACGATAACAAAGAAGAAGTAACTGGAACCAGCAATCGATCTAAACAAATTAGATCTTTAGCTATGCGTAGATTAATAGATATTTTTATGATTAAAGGAGGTTTCAACTTCACACCTTATATAGCTGCATTATTCGATTCTTACATTTCTCCAAGATTAAACAACTTTGTGGACGAATCTTCTCAACAAACCAGTGGTCTCCTTTCACTTTTTGCAGTTTGGGCAGATACACCATCATATGTAACATACTTAATAGACTATAATCCACTATTATTGCAGAACCTTTATGCTATCCTATCGGCACAAAAAATTGATGAAAATGTATTTAGCACTCTATTAACTATTTTGGAGCGTTTATTGGATTATTGTGATGGAACGACCAGTATCGATAACAATAACAGTGATGCTATGGATATTGATTTGGATTATTTAAAGCAAAATATTATTGTAAATCATGTGGATGCACTACTTAAATACTTTAAATATCGTCTCAACCAATCTAAAGATGACAAACGTTTTGGTAATGGTCGTTATTCTGTTAGACAAATCAGTATTATTGCCCGTATTGCACCTTATACTAAAAATGGAGAACATACTTCTACAATATTGGATGTACTGATCCCTAGTCTTAAAAAGCCATCTCGTTTGATTCCCGAACATACTAAAAAACATATTCTCAGTATTTGGTCAAATTTTATGCCTTTTGTACCTGGATTTGAATGTGAATCTCAAGTATATATCAAGTATTATAAACTTGTCTGCAATACATTTTCTGTTGTACAATCTCGTGAAAGTCGTCAAATTCTTATCAAATTATTTCAAACTTTTGTTGATATCAACCCTTCTTTGATTAAGGTTGGCAATTTATTAGAAAATATGAATGCATATTCTAAAAAAAAAATTGATGAACCTGACTATGATAAAATGCTTGAATCATTTGGTGAAATTGGAGAAGATTTATACTTGACATTTGACCACCTACAATGGTTGCCGCTTTTACACCAATTAATTTATAACATGCAAGATCCCGAAGAAATGGCTGTTCGTGGCACTGCTACTCATTGTGTAACACGATTCCTCCTTGCAACTAAAGAACAGAAAGATCAGGTAGAAAAAGAAAATTTGCTTGTTTATGTTAATCAAGTCGTTTTTGCGTCAATTAAACGTGGATTGTTAAACCATTCTGAAATGATACGACTTGAATTTGTCAATCTTTTAAACGAAGCAATCAAAGCATTCCCTGAATTGCCAAATTTTGCTACCTTAGTACCTTTACTTGGCAACGATGATGAAGAAGTTAACTTTTTCAATAACATTTATCATATACAAGTACATAGACGTTTACGTGCCATGGCTCGTTTAAGTGAAATTTCTCAACAATATACGATATCTGTTTCTTCAATTAACAATGTATTGCTTCCTATTGTATCTGGATTCATTTATCAAAGTGACCGTCAACTTGATCATAATTTAATTCATCAAGCTATTACTACTATTGGTGCCCTTGCAAAATGTCTACCATGGGGTCATTACTATAGATTACTTTCAAAATATTTAGCAATGGTCTCACGTAAAGATGAAATGGAAAAGATCTTTGTTAGACTAGTTACAAATGTGTTAGAATCATTCCATTTTGATATCTCTCAAGTAGAGATTAATGACGAAACTGCGGCTAAGATTATGGGTCAACAAAAAGTAACTATTGATTATTTAACACATCGTGAAATTGTAAACAAGGCTAAAGAACAAAATCAAGAAAATACTTCTACTTCTGATAATGAAACTAATGAAATTATGGATCTCGGTCCTGATGAAGAAGATGGTGAAGTAAATAAAAACAATTTAGTTCCAAACGAAAAAGATAATAGTAAATCTATTATTGATGATAACGAATATAATAATGGCAGTACAATAGACAAAGAAATGTATGAAGGCGAAAATGAAACGGAAGATAATGAAGAAGATGAAGAACAACGACAAGATGATGAAGATGAAGATGAAAATGAAAATATTGAAGAAAACACAGAAAACACCACGCCAGAATTCACTAAACAACAAGCGCAAAGAATTCATGACACTTTGATTATTAAAGTATTACCTGAATTAAATTCCTTCATTAGCAAGACAAAGAGTAGAAAATCTGTTATATCCCGTATGCCAGTTGCTCTAGGAATTGCAAAGCTTCTTCGTCAACTTCCTGAAAAATCGCTTCGACTCAATTTACCTGGATTACTCACCATTGTTTGTCAAACTATTCGCAGCCGTGCTCAGGATGTTCGCGATATTGCAAGGGATACATTATTAAAAATAAACACTTTCCTCGGTGTTTCTTACTTCCAATATATTGTAAAGGAATTAAAAGGCGCTTTATTACGTGGCTATGAATTACATGTTCTGGGATATACTGTTAATGCACTTTTATATGAAATGTATTCACGTATCAACATTGGCGATTTAGATTATTGTATGGAAGATATCGTTCAAGTGTTAATCAATGATATATTTGGAAAAACTGGTCAAGAAAAAGAAGCTGAAGGAATGACAGGAAAAACAAAAGAAGCCAAAAGCCATCGTAGTCCTGCTACTTATGAACTACTTGCAAAACTAATTAAATTCTCAAACATTGGAATTTTATTAATGCCACTCAAAGATATTATGTCTGAAACACAAAGTCTAAAAGTATTACAAAAAGTGGATGATTTATTTAAAAGAATCTCTTTAGGTTTGGTACGTAATGCTGGATTTGATTCAATTGAAATATTAGATTTTACAAATGATTTGATTGCAGAAAATGTGGATGCATACAAGGCAAAAGATAAAGTTAAAATCATCAAATCACAAAAAGAAAAGAATTTTGAAGTTCAAATGAAACGGGAAGTAAATGAACCAGTTGATTATCTCTCTGTTAACTCCCACCGTTTTGTCTATTTTGGATTATCTTTACTGAATTCAGCTTTAAAGCGTGAAAAATATGATTTATCCAGCGAAGAATATTCTACAAGGTTAAATAAATTGGTAACTACTGTCGGTAACGTGTTATATTCTAATCAGTCCGCCAATGTATCTTTAGCAGCAAAAAATATGTGCATATTATATAGATTACCACTTCCAGCTGTTAATGATTCAGTACCTGTAGTGATCAAACGTATTTTCCAACTACTTAAGCATTCAACAAACACCAACAATAGTGTAATACAGTCTTGTTTCAAACTCTTAACTGTATGTATTTTAACTAAAAAATCATACTTAACAGATCACCAATTGACCTACCTTATTAAAGTCATTATTCCTGATTTGGAAGAACCTGAACGTAGAGGAACAGCTTTTGGTTTGGTTAAAGCAATTGTTACAAAAAAATTTGTTGCGCCTGAAATGTATGATCTTATGGATATTATTGGAACCATTCTAGTAACTAATCAAACACCAGAAATTCGTGAACAAGCACGATCTTTATATTTCATGTTTTTAATGGATTATCCTCAAGGTGTTGGTAGATTAAAGAAGCAAATGGCATCCATTATTAAAAATTTGGAATATGTTCATGAAAGTGGACGAGAATCCGTTATGGAATTACTTCATCATATTATCAGTAAGTTTGGGGATGAAATTTTGTCTGAATTTTCTCAATCTATTTTATTGGCTCTCATAATGCAATTAATCAATGATGAATCCTCAAAATGTCGTGAAATGTCTGCAGAATTAATTAAATCACTTCTATTACGTATGGAAGATGAGATAGACACAGTTTATAAACTTTTAGATAAATGGATGGATAGTAAAAAGCCAAATTTACAACGTGCTGGTTGTCAAGTATATGGATTAATAGTAGATGCATTCGGTCAAGACTTTAAGGTAATAAATTATATATATATAATAAAATGATAAAAAGGAAATAACATTAAAAATATTAATTTTTATTTATTTATTTTACGCTAATTATAGCTGGCACCTCAATTGATTGATCGATTAGCAGGACTAATTGAAAATAGTCGTAGCACATGGATGAATGCATTAAAAGAACAAGCTGATCACGATGAAACTTTTAATGCTGAAGATATGGATGTGGACATTCCTTGGGAAGTAGGCTATTATAGTTTAAATACATTTGCTAAGGTTGCGTCTACTTTTCCTAATTTGGTTCATGCTGAAAATACGATACCTATTTGGCAAGGCGCTGAGCCACTTCTTTTACACCCACACTCATGGATAAGGTCTTCAACATCACGGTTATTTGGTGTATACTTTTCTGGGATTGATCCAACTGTACGCAATAAGTATTTAAATCGTCAAGTGCTTAGAAGATTATCATATAATTTTGTGGAACAACTTAAAAGCCCTTATATCACTGAAGAAAAAGCTGGTCAAATAATCAAAAATTTATTCTTTATTGGAAAATGCTTGTATAATTTACCAGAAGATGAAGATACTACAACAACTGAAAGTAATGAGCAAGAAATAGACATGGAAGATATAGCTATTGAAGAAGATGAAGTTGATATAACAGAGAAAGAGCAGGGACAGTCATCCTTATTATGGTTATTCCATAGGGCATCTTATACTGCTCGTGGTGGTGGTAAAAATCAGAGCAAACACTTCTTATTAGTAAGTCTTATCTTTTATTTTTTTAAACACATATATATAGTAATAATAACTTTGGCGCTGATAATTTATTAATATTACTTTTTATATTATTTTTTTAATATTATAGCGGTCGTCAATCTTTAAATGGTTTGCAGCAATGTGTAATATTATGAAAACTGAAGATATGCCTCCTTATCTATTTTCTATTATTGCTCCTATATATCATACTGTTAATGGTCAAACAAGCAAAGAAGAAGGTTTTGGTAATTATTTTTACCTATTTTATTTTTTAGGAATTCATAAATAAATAGATTTTATGAATCGTTATATGAACTAAAAAACTGATACTTTTATTATTATTATTTATTATTTATGTAGATAACTTGAAAGACCTTGGAAATGAAGTATTGAATTTAGTACAAAAGAAAGCAGGACCAACAGCATACTTTGCAGTTTATCAAAGTATCAGACAACATTCCCAAGAAGTAAAAGTAGAACGAAAAACTAAGCGTGCTATTGAAGCCATTACCAATCCTGAATTAGCAGCAAAGAGAAAAATGGCTCGTAATTTGAAGAAGTCAAAGAAGCGTGTTCGATTTAATGGCAACTAAAAAAAGATAGATTTGCATATATATTCACAAGATATTTTTTATTATTTTTTTAAAAAAATTTTCTTAATCATTGTATTATTATAATATATATTTATATATTAGTAAATGTATATAACAAAATCACTTATCATTTATTCAAATAAAATTCATTCTATAGATAAATTTTCATCCAACAAATTTTAATACTTTCAATTTTAAAAAATAAATATGTTTTTTAATTATTACTATTATGTATGACTAAAGTAATATATATATGGATTGAGAGTTAATCCTCGAAAGAAGACAACCGTTAAATTATTAATTTTTATAAACATACCTTTTGATTTTTGATGTCCATAAAGGGATATTTATACCATAATCCTTTTTTTGCTTGTTCTAGTCATAGTCTAGCTGCCACCTCACACACTAGCTTGATTTTTTATCGCTTAAATAATGGCATTTTAAAAGAAAAATTAACGTTATCACAGGTTAGAAAATATGAATTAAATTCAAATTTATGATGTATCAACAATATTACAAGCTAATGATATTAGTTACACCCTCCCACTCTCTCTTTTTTTTTTACAGATGATTTAAAACGATCTATCCACTGATCAATTTTAAATCTTAATAAGTCATTTTATAATAGACCTAATAAAAAAATTTACGTACGTACATATATAAAATATATTTTTATTTTATATGTTCAATTTTACATGAATAAACTACTGTTAGAAATACAATTTTTAATGATTGAAATATAAACATATATATAAATAAATGCAATATTAATTACTGATTTATTATAATATATATATATATATATATAAGTAAATACTTTTTTAAAAAATTAATAATAAAAAAAAAAAATAAAAAAAAAAAAATGTAATTTGGATATGTATATGCAGTGAAATAAAATAATAATAGTAATAATAATAATAAACTAAAATATATCAATAACACTATACTTAATATAATAGTAAACTAAAATATGAAAAGAAAAAAAAAAGGTTGCTTTGTTATCGTTATTGTTATTGTTTTAATTTTGTTGTCGGTTTTGTTGTTGTTGTTGTTGTTGTTAGTATTTACCAACCAGAGGCAGTATTTGAAGGTGTTCCCCATCCAGAATCATCATTAGCTGTAGCAGGGGTAGATTCTTCCCATCCACCTGAAGTAGCAGCAGGAGCAGTAGTTTCGCTTGAAGCCCAATCTGAAGTATCAGCAGCAGGAGCAGATTCACTAGAAGCACCCCAGCCACCGTCAGCGCTGTTATCGGCAGCATGAGTAGAATTATTATTACCCCATCCTCCATCAGTATTACTATCAGCAGGGATAGATTCTGATTGCCAGCTAGCATCTTTACTTGATCCCCAGTTTGAAGAGTTATTATTACTGTTATCGCCATTAACTCCATCATTTTTTGGTGATTGACATTTATAACATTCAGTGCGACGAGAATAATTAAGGGCACCACAACTAATAAATAATAATAATAGCCGTTCATTTTTCTTAACAATGCATATTTTTTTAAACCAATACATCTCTAATATATTATAAAACTTACGAACAATCCCAATCACCATCACGTCTACGAGAAGGTTCACGGCGTTCACGACGTTCACGGCGTTCACCATTATCATTACTTCTATTATAATTACCACGTTGATTAGAGTAGCCATGGCTATAAGAATCATTTGTTGTAGTTTCACCAGCACCGCCCCATCCCGCTGAATTATTAGAAGCAGAGTTTTCATTATAACCCCACCCATCTGATGAAGCAGCAGGAGCAGAATCTTCATTTGAACCCCATCCGCCTGTAGCAGGAGCAGAGTTATCATCATATGAGTCCCATCCACCCGAAGAAGCAGTAGGAGCAGGACCATTACCCCAACCAGCATCAGTGTTTTTATCAACAGTAGCAGGTTTATCCCAACCACCTGAAATATCACCTCCAGCGTTTCCACTATCCCAAGAAGGAGCAGTATTACTGGAATCCCAAGTAGCTATAAGAGTGTTTTTTTAAAATAAAAAAAATAGATAAGTAGATTAATATCATTATATTATATTATAAATACATCTAATCTTCTCTTTCGTTTATTTATTTATTTACCATCAGCAGCACCAGTAGGTTTATCATTAGTAGCATTATTGGCAAAGCTTCCCGGACCTCCAGGAATATGTTTTTCTTGAGGAGCCCATTTTTGACCAGCATAACTAGGTACAGGAACATTTTCTTCATCTAAATCTTCTTCCCAAACCCTAAAAAACAAAAGTTAATTTTTGTTCCATAAGATCACGTATATATTTAATGATTCACTTACACATTATCGGTAATAAATTGTTCCAAAAAGTCAGGGATATCTTGACCGTTTTCCTTCAAAAGTTTAGTTAGTTCGGGAGCAAGCATTTCACTACGTTCATTATAGAAGGATGTAGCTAAGCCAGATTTACCAACACGAGCAGTACTATTCATTTTTTTTTAGAAAATAAAAACAATATATATAAGCTTTTTTTTCTTTCTGTTTTTTTTTTTTTATTTTATTTTTTCATTTTATTCACTCGTATTATTATTATTATTACTGCTGTTGTTGTTGCCATTGCTATTATTTTTATGAACCATTTATATATATTGTTATATAGTACTTACCGACCAATGCGATGAATGTATTCATCCATATCGTTAGGCATATCGTAATTAATAACATGCATGACGTTGCGAATATCAATACCACGAGCAGCAACAGCAGTAGCTACAAGAATAGGACATTTACCATATTTGAAAGCTAATAAAGCATCTTCACGTTCCATTTGTGTACGATCACCATGAATAGAAGTAGATGGGAAACTTCTTTCGTATAAATACTGATCCAAACTATCAGCACTACGTTTCGTTTCAACAAAAATCAAGGTACGGCTAGGTGGTTGAGAATTAAGAAGATTGCGAAGGGCTTCGCGTTTTTCTTCTTCAGGAACATACATGACTTTTTGTGTAATAGAATTAGTGGTACCACCAACACGTCCAACTTTCAAAAATAAGTAATCAGGTCTTAAGAAATCACGAGCTAATTTTCTAATGGCTCTAGGGAATGTAGCACTAAACATAAGCGTTTGACGATCTGCATTTAATCCTATCAGATGAATTATTTTAAAAAAAATATGAATAAATATTAAAGTAAATATTCAATTTATTTTTCCATTTATTTTTTACATCCAAATACTATATATATATTCTTTATATAAAAACTTACCCCGTTTTTCCACAATGTTACGAATAATACCTTCGAAACCCATATCAAGCATACGATCGGCTTCATCTAAAATGAGGTATCTGACACGATTCAAACTTACTTTACGGCGTTCAATGAAATCCATAAGACGGCCAGGAGCAGCAGCTAAAATATCACAACCACGTTCCAGTTGACGGATTTGAGAGACTGAATTGGCACCACCATAAACAGCACTATATATAAATATAGAGAAGAGAGAAAGAGAGGAATAGTTAGAAATAAATAAATTACATCACTATTCCTTTTTTTTTAAATATATATATATATAATACTTACCAAGGTCTAAGATGACCTCTATAAGTCCAGCGACGACATTCATCAAAGATTTGAGAACAAAGTTCACGAGTAGGAGCAAGGATAAGTACTAAAGGCTCAGCACAATAAGAACGGTATTCATAAGGTTGACAGCGAGGTTTGGCAAGCTCAGGCTTATCAAAAAGAGCAGATAAAGCAGGAATAAGGAAAGCAGCAGTTTTACCAGAACCTATTTAAAATCAAAATAATGATAGTAGTAAAATGATCATTAATATGATTTAGACCTTTTTAATCAATTTTTATTACTATTACTATTATTATTATTATTATTATTATTATTATTTGAGACCACTATCATTTAAGCTTACCTGTTTGGGCACAGGCCATTAAATCCTTTCCTTCAGTGACGATTGGTATAGAGTATTGCTGTGTGAAAATAATAATAAGAATAATAAAATAAAATATTGTTAATAATTTATATTTTATATTTTATGCTTATGGTCAAACCTACTTGAACAGGGGTAGGTTTGCTGTATTTAGCTAAACGAATATTTTCTTTGACAACAGGATGAAGGTCGGCTTCTTCAAACTAAAATATATTTTAAAAATAATATAAAATACAATGAATCGGGATAAGTATGTACGATTAATAATAATAATAGTGTTAAAAAAACACATACACTCTTCTTTTTGCAAATATGTATATATTAAAAAAAATGGTGAACTACTTACAGTTTTAATAGGATTAGGAGCATCACCGCGTTCAATACGGATAGGAATATTTTCATAGCGAGAGAAATCTAAAGTGGTTTGATTATCCATACCGGTTTCGAAAAGGTCTTTTTCAAGTTCGGCATCACGAGGAGCCATGCCCTTTTCATCAAGACTGCTAGAATTATATTCATAACGAGCACGATTGGAAGCCCAGTTATAATTACGATCTGGACGATCAGCACCAGGAGGAGGGCCAGCTGGCTTTCCCATACCTTCAGGTCTTCGTTCTTGACACTTAAAACATTCAGTTCTTTTTGCAAAATTACTTTTACCACAACTAGAAATAAAAAAATAAATAAAGACAAGATAAAATATATTATTATTCACCATCTTTATTATTTTTATTTAAAAAAGGATAGTGATTAATCTTTTGACACGTTATTTTTTTATATACTCTCATTCTCTCATTCTCTTTTTTCACTATTGTTTTCTCTTTTTCATCTTTTATATATGTATAAATATATTATTTTTACCCTGGGCAATCCCAATCACCTTCACGGGGAGTAAATTGACGTGGAGCCCTATTTTCATCTCCATAAGTGTCATATCCGTTATTATTATCGTTCCAAGACATTGTTTCTTTATTTATTTTTTTTTTGTTATAGGTATAGATTTATTAAAATACTATTTACAAATAAAGTAAAAAAAAAAAAAAAGGAATATAAAACAATATATACGTATAGATATATATATAAAAAATTAAAAAAAAAAAGATACGGGGTTTACTTTTTTTCTTTTTTACACTTTGTAAAAAAAAAAAAAAAAAGAAAAAGAAAAGAAAAGGGAAAAAAAAATTTTCTGTTAAAAAATGATTTTTTTCGACGGAGGTTTAATTTTTTTTAGGTACGACGAATTTTTACTTCACTTTATCAATACTTTATAATAAATAAATAAAAGCACTGATGGATATATCTAATTTTGGAACCAAATAATGAATAATAATGAAAAAAAAAAATAGATTTTTTTGATATATTTAATAGTAATGATAATAATAAAATACATTTTATTTTGTTTTATTCGTTATATATTTAGATTATAGTGATAAAATAAAAGCAATTAAAATAATAATGAAATACACGCTTTTTTTTAATATTGTTTTTATTGTTTATTAAAAATACAAATGAATACATATGATTAATGTTTTTTTTTTTTTTTTTTTTTTTTTTTTTTTTTTTTTTTTTTTTTTTTTTTTTTTTTTTCGAAATAATAATAATAATAATAATTCACTATCCTAAACCTATTCCTATTTTTTATTATTTATTATTTTCCATTATTGTTTTAATGAGAGGGAGAAGAGTTTGAAATATTATTCGCCATAGCCAAAGCAAACGGAATATTCCTAAATTGAATATTCACAAAATACTCGGTACTAGGTAAATTGGAAAGGGTATAAAGACGAGTAGTGGAAGCAGAGACCATACCTTTTACTTTAGAATAAGTACGTTGATGATCTGCTACCTCAGCTCGGCGCGCTACAATGAATTCAGTGACGCGTCTATCTAAAGGAACCGAATAATCCAGCTTATCGTGAATTGCTTGCAACACAGCACATAGCTCCATGGCATCGGGACGATTCTCGGGTCGAGGTTCTAAACAACTTGTATATAATTTTTGATACCATTCAGGTACACCAGGTACATGTTCAATACGATATGGGTTTTCTGCAGGATCACGTTGCTGTATGGTAGCATTTGTAGTGGTAGTGATGGATGAAGATGAAGATGATGTAGATAAAGTAGAAGAAGACGAAGATAATAAAGGTGAAGATGAGGCTAACAGTGATGAAGATGTAGAAGAAGAATGAACGTTGGATCCATCTAATAGGACGTCAGGCGAAGGGAAAATCACTTTACTAACCAACTGCCAAATAATAATTCCCAAGCTATAAATATCTGATTTTTCTGTATACACACTTTGTTTCCTGACCTCAGGTGCTATATATGGTAATCGGCCATAAACGGCTTTGGTTAATGCAATGACGGATGATGATTCTTTAGATGGAGTTGCATAACGGTAATCTACAAGAAAATAGTCGCTATCTGTACACATGATATTACGAGGATGAATATTTCGATGACACATTCCAACTTTATGTAAATCCGTTAAATTTTGTGCTAATCGTAAAATGGTTCCCGTGATGGTTTTTAAATCCAAATCAGCTAAAGGTAATTGCTGCATATGATCTTCCAAATTACCATCATTACTCATTTTCATTACCATCATTAAATCCCCTGTGCTTTCGCATACTGTTAATCCTTGGAAAAGAAGTGGTAAAAAGGCTTTGGATTGAACGGATATCTATTATTAAGAAGAAGGTAAGAAAGGCAAAAGTGAGTGGGTCGAATCAAATGGATTTTTTTTAAATAATAATAATACTTACCTCGTTAAGTAACTTGTCATCTACAATTTTTAATGCCACTTGGGTAGGTTGTATATCATAAGGAGGTGTCATTAAAGCAGCATAGACTGCAGAGAACCCACCAGCCCCAATGAATTGCATATTTGAAAACCAGCCCCAAGGAAACCATTGCATATAACTATCT
Organism: Cunninghamella blakesleeana; assembly: GCA_017871115.1. NCBI lineage: Eukaryota > Fungi > Mucoromycota > Mucoromycetes > Mucorales > Cunninghamellaceae > Cunninghamella > Cunninghamella blakesleeana. The sequence continues at coordinate 2,152,074 of JAFCIZ010000001.1, read as the reverse complement.
AATTCTTCAAGATAGAGCTGTTTTACTGCCTTTCTTGCTCTTATGTGAGTAGAATTAATTACTTGTTCTTTTCCATATCGCATAGCTAATGATTTATAAGATAATTGTTGTCTCCAAATAAAAGACCAATGCTAAAATAAAAAGGAGAAGAATGAAAAGAAAGGATTGAATAAATATAACATATGTAAATAGTGAGAGTGAGTGAGAGCGAAAAAGTCTTGTTCTTTTTATTTTATATTTATTTTAGGCATATCACTTTTTTGTATTTATATACATATGTTTATATGTATATGATATTTATTTTTTTTACCCAAGCATGATCAAAAGCAATAGCATGAGAGTTATAATATTCACAGACTTCTTGATATAATAAAGCAATTTTTTCAGCAATATTTGGGATAATAAAATTTGGAATAACAGGAATCAAGTTTTCTAAACCAAACTCAATTGGTATTTCTTCTAAAAGTCTTGAAATTGCTTGTTTGGTTTGATTTAATAGTTCTTCATTTAATTGTTGTGTATAAAGTAATTCTATTTCTTGATCATTCATACTCTTTTTTTTTTAAAAAAAAATGTATATATGGGAAGAAGAAAAAAAAAAAAATAGAAAGGAAAAGAAAGAAAGAAAATGATCAAAAAAAAAAAAAAAAAAAAAAGAAAGGTGTTTAAAAAAATTAAAATAAAATTCCGCTATTGAAAAGTTAATTTTATTATGATTGGTTCAATATGTTTTTCCGCGATCTCATTTTATATACTTTAAATTTGGACACTATTTTCATTACTTAATAAAAATGATTTGTTTACTTTTTATAACTCAACTCTAAACTTATTAGCAAAATACCTTATTTTCAACAAACGCACTCATAAAAACAAGTCCATTATATGATTAATGGTTTTTATATTAAAAATTATATAAATGTTTTTTTATTATTATTTATTAATGTTTTTTTTAAAAAAAAGAATGAATGGTTGTAATAATATAATAATATAAAAGAGGGAAATAGAGAAAAATATGTATTAAATAAAAACGGAACATCAAAATCGTTGGAAGTGATTTTGGTTGTTTAAAAAAAGATATAAAGCACAAAAAGAAATTTTTATAGTATTTTACTTTTTTTTTTTTTGTAATTGTATTTGATTTATAAATCTTTTTTTTTTTTTTTTGTCGGTTAATTTTTTGTAATATGGTTTAAAAAATAATTCATATAAATATTAAAAATAAAGGGTAATAATAAAAAAATGATCATAACTATGATTGATTAAAAGAATGTATATATAATTTTTTTTTGAGAACATTTTTCATTCATTCATTTCATTTCTTTTTTTTTTTTTTTTTTTTGGTTTGTGCTATATCCAAAAAGATTTTCAAAAAAAAAATAAACAGATTAATAGTGTGGAAGAGCATCAGCATCCATTCCCATATCAAGAGCCTTTTGTTTCAAATAAGTATACATCTTGTATTGTAAATCCATAAGGGGGGAATCATGACGATCAACACCAATACTTGCCAAATCTGTAATATAAGATTGAACATCTACAACTAATTTTAGTAAAGCATCATCTTCAATATGATAAGTCATATCTTGTTCTTCTTCTTCTTCCATTTCCATGTCTTCTTCTTCTATTTGTAATGCTTCATAATCATCATTACATTGTTCATTATAATAATAATCAAATCGATCGGCTTCTATATCCATAACTTGATCATAATGAGCAAAATAATCTTCTTCTTGTTGTTCGATATAAATATCATCATCTTTATTTAATTGTGATTCATCATAAAATGGTTGCTGTTGTTGAATATCATTATAATAAGCAGAATTCATGAATGTCAAAAATAAAATAAAGTTTAATTGATATAAGAAAAAGAAGTTGGTTTAAAATAAATAAATAAACTGAATATTTACTATTATATATATATATATTTATTTTCTTATTCTTTTGTTTTATTTTGTTTTTTATCTTTTAGCACAAATAGATAAAAAAACAAAGAATAAAGAAAATAAGAGGAAGAGTAAAAGAGAGTGAAAGAAAGAAAGAAAGAAAGAAAGAAAAAAAAGAGACACGAATTAGGAAAAGAAAGGATGAATGAAAGAAAGGGTAGGGTTTTGTTTTATTAAAAAAGAGTGTGAGTGGGAGTGGTTGTTGTTTTTTTATAAAAAAAAGGGAGTGGAATAGGTTTTATTTTATATATATAATTCAGTATAGTTAAATACTGAAATAATACAAAAAAAGCAAGTGAAGAAAGAAGAAGAGAAAAAAAAAAAAAAAAATAGGGGAGCGAAAAAACCAAAGGAGGGATATAAATTCAAAGGTACGGTACCGAACGGCTAGGACGGGGTTATATTTGTACTACGTGATCACGTTCTTCAAGTACTTTTTATTGATTAAGCTAATATTTTATAATAGTGATATAGTTGACATATACTAAATTATTTTTTATTATGTTATAATTCCCCTTTATCAATGTTAACTACCTTTTAAATAAATATAAAAGATGATCTTTACAATAATTATTATTATATTGTTATTGTTATTATTATTATAATCATTTAAATTATCACTAATAATAATAATAATAATAACAATATTATTATTATTTATTTATTTTATGGTTTGACAAATATATTAAATCAATTCCAGAAATAATATTCTTTTTTTTTCAAATGATCTTTTAATAATAATAAAGATTTTTTTTTCATCCTTATTTATGTTCTCCTATTCTATTTGATCTTATAAGAAAATAATAATAATTATATTACAACACACACACACACACACACACACACAAAAAAAAAAACCTTTTTATATTCTCATTCACAAACAATCGCCGAATAAAACCAAATGTAGAAAAACATGTTGAGATAAATATTTTTGAGATTCTTTCATTTTTTTTTTTTTTTTTCTTCTTTCTCTTTCCTTTCTTTCTTTCACTTTTTTTTTTTTCTTTCTTTCTCTTTTTTATGATAATATATTGTTAGATTAAACCCATTTCATTCATTTTATTTTATTTATTTTTTTAATTTTAATTTTTAATCATTGTTACTTTTTAGAAAATAATAATTATAATAATAGTAATAATAAAATTAAATCAACAATGATTTTATCAAATCGTATCATTCTTTATATAACCATCAGTGTATTAATATTCAGTTTATTTGTTCGTGCTCAAGAAGTTGATGATGGTACGTAAATAAAATAAATTTAAAAATAAATATAAATAAAATAAAAATAAATAATACGATCGATTCTAATAATAATATCAATAATAATAAACATTTTATTTATACAACAGAAAGTCCGGTGATTCAAGGTAATTTATAGAAATAAAGGAACAATAAAAAAAAATTAAAATCCCGTTTATGAATTTTTTTTAATATTTCTTTCTTCCTAATTTCAATTTTTTTTTTTTTTAAAAAAAAAAGAAGGTAATGATGACGTTTCAGCAAATGGTATTATTGATGATATTTTTGATGGATTTAAACCACCTGGACAAACATCAACTGAGCAACCAATAACTCCCGAACCTACACCATCCGAAAATCCTGAACCTACTGATTCTCCAAAACCTACACCTACAAATACCGACACCGAAGAACCAGAAACTCCCGAACCTACTTCTACAACAACAGAAGAGGAAGAAACTACAACGACAACCGAAGAACCCACAGAAACTACCGATGTACCCACTTCTACTAATACTATTACAACAACAGAAACAGCTAGTACACCTATTTTAACTACACCAACAGCAACAACAACAATGGCTACCATTCCAACAAATAACATGACACCTTCTATGACCGGTAGTATGACACCAACTTCAACAGTTAATGATAATAATGATAACAATGGAGGTGGTGGTGTATCACCAACACAAGCAAAAATCATCGGTGGTGTTGTTGGTGGTATAGTAGGCTTAATTCTTCTTGGTGCATTAGTATTTATGTTGGTGCGTCGATCAAAGAAAAAGAAGGAAGCTGTCGATTTTGAAACTTTTAATCCTCAACGTGATGATGATGATATTGTTGATAATAACGATAATATGTATTCACCAACTTCTTCACATCATCCTCATTGGTCGCAGTCTCAAAATTCTAACATGAACCAACCTTTAACCCATTAGATTATATAGAATAGCAATATTCAAAGAATAAAAACAATGCTTTTTTTTTTTTTTTGCTTCCCATTCCATTTATTATCATCATTTCTTTCATATTTATTTTTTAATAATTCTTTTATTATTTTATTCTTTTTCTTTTTTTGTTTTGTTTTATTTTTAAAATTCTAATAATTATTTCATAATAATAATAATAATAACAATATATATATATATATGCACATTTATTTAATCTATATTAAGAATCGCTTTAAATGATAATAATAATAATAATACATGTACTATTTTTATGATGGAGTTGGATTAGTTTTTTTCAAGATAAGATGCCCAGATTGGATGGGATGGAGGTGGAGGAGTTACCCAAAATGGTGGTACTTTATAATCATTGCTTGGATGTAATGATGATGAAGGCTGATCGTCATCATTGATTAAATAGTAATCCCATTGATGTCTTATTCTTTTTAATGCTGTGACAGATTGCCATCCTTGTAACCAATACTGATAAGCATCCCTATCTAAAGGGTGTAGTTCCCAATGATCATCCTTGTCAATATAAAATGCTGACTCTTCCTTTTCTTCCTTTTCTTCCTTTTCATTTTTCAAAACTTCTTCATTTTCCTCCTCCTCCTCCTCCTCCTTCTCTTCTTCTTCTTTTTCAATGGATGTTTTTATTTTGTTATAAAATTCATTGCCTTCATCAGGAAAGAAGTGACCTTGAGCTTCTAATTTTTTTCGTCGAAGGTTTCTAAGTTGATATAATTTTGCTATTTTACATGACAATTCCTTTAATTGTTGTTGTTGCTGTTGTCGCTGCTGTTGTTGTTGTCGCTGTCGTTGTTTATTTACTTGGAAGGAGGTTTTTTCTATGGATTTCTGTTATTTCAAAAAAAAAAATAACAAGAAAGATACATATATAGATTAATAACTATTGACTTTTTATCTCTATCTATATGATTATACATATATATCTTTATCTCACATTTTGCGTTTTATTTTGAAGTTGAAATACAGTAGTTGGTTGACTTGTTGAAGATATATCATGAGAATCTTTACTTTTTTCTTTTTCAAATTCTTTTTTTTGTTTGATACTTTGTTTGCGCTTTTTTTTCCATTCCTATATCACATATCAATATAAATATATATACAAAAGTTAATATATACACAATCTACTTTATGTTTTATTATGTTTTATATTTATGCCAATATTTACATTATGTTTCTTAATTCTTTTCAACTTGATTAAAGCTCTTTGTAAATATTCTTTGTCAATATTATTTACATTGTTGTTAATATCATGCTTTGAATTTATATATAAACATGTAAATATATATATATATATATTCAAGTAAAAATAAATAAGTAAAAATATACACGTTATTCTGTTTTTATTTCATATCATTTTTACTCTATTTACATATAGAGTGGACTTGGTTTGGTTTACTTTATGGTAATTATTAATAATAGATTCCAAATGTTCAACGGTTAAAACCGAGAGGGATAACTTATTTTTTAATAAAGTGAGATTAACATTACGTGAATTGGTTAGCATATATATATATATTATTCATTTATATTTTATAATAAAATAAAAAAAGAAAAAGGGATTTTTTTTTCTTTAAAACGCGGGATTTAAAAAAATTAAAAAAAGATTTCAGTCACTTGTATTTTTTTCTCCCTCTTATTTTTTTTTTCCCTTTTCTCTTTTCACTTGTCAATTTTTTTTTTTTTTTTTAAAATAAACAATAAAAAATGTCAGCATCACCAGCATCAACACGTTTAGCACAATTAGCACAATTATCCAGTAAAGTATTTGATACTGTTTATAATCCAACAGCTGTACGCACAGGAAATAAAATTTTACGTCAACGTTTAATTGGCCCTACCATGACTCAATACCACCCTGCCCCTTTAGTTCATTTTAGAGATATTAAAGCTTTATATCCTGATCTTGGATTAGTAGATATGGATGAAAAGGAACGTTTGGATGAAATCGCTAGAAGAAAAAGACGTGGAAAAGGTGCTCCCAAGAAAGGTAAAGGATAATCATTATTACCATTACTATACACTTATATATAATATAAAAAGATATAACCATAATTTACACATTTTATTCTTTGATTATTTTAATATTAGGTCAAGGCAAACGTGCTTCCAATAAAAGAAAATAAACGTTATATAATTTGTACAGTTATCAATATTAATAATAATAGCAATAATAATAATAATATAGAAATAAGTCTATCCTATACAAAAGTCAACATAAAACGTATCATACTAGATATCTTCACCTGTAACTATTATTTTTTTAAAATAAACAAAAAAATAAAAATAATAATAATCATATTATTCCATTTATATATATGTATATATATAAATATATATAAATATATATATGTGTGTGTAGAAAATTTTTATGTTTTGTTATCATTATATTTTTAGAGTTATATAAATATATAATATGAAATGCATTTTTTTATTAGTATTAATTTATATTTATATGCTATCTAAAATTAGAAAAAAAAAACATATCTTTATAGATATAAGTTTAAATAAATATTAATGTATGAAGTATATTATTGACCCAATTAATAACTGCGGCCAAATAACATGTAATGTTTAGCGTCTTGACCACAAGCAACACATTTAGTGACACCGGGAACAATAGGTTTATCTTCAGGTTGTTTGAAAGGCTTACAGAGAGTTTTGGCACCCATAGAAGGAGCACGTTCATCTTCTTCTTCGCCATCATTAGAGCTATTTACAAATGTATACATATAAAATAGTAAATAATATATTAGATCATCACCATTTTTTTAATTTTTATTTTTTTCATTATAATCATATCTGATACTTTTTTTAAATTTTTTTAAAGAGAGAGTACTTACGTTCTAGCGGATCTTTCTTTGACATCATCTTCACATTCCATACGATCACACCAAGGCATCAAACATAATTTCTTATCATTCAAAGCAGGAACGAAATCATCCCATTTTTCAATACGAATGATGGATTCATCACGTTTAGCTAAAGCACGTTGATACATATCATTGTGCATAGCATCTAAAGATTGTTTAATATTGTTTTCCAATTGATCATCCATGGGCATGGTTGACTTGACACCATTATCACGACGAACACAAGTGACTTGATTCTTTTCCAAATCCTTGAACCCAATTTCAATACGTAAAGGAGTACCACGAAGTTCCCAATGATTAAATTTGAAACCAGGGGTATAATTTTCACGAAGATCGGTCTTTACCTTGATACCTGCCTTCTTTAATTTTTTACCAAGATCAGAGCAAACATCAAACAATTTATCAGCATCTTCTTTAGTAGTTTTTACGGTTAAACCACATGGAATAATGACTACTTGAGTTAAAGCTACACGAGGGGGGAGAACAAGACCTTTATCATCACCATGAACCATGACCATGACACCAATGGTACGGGTGGATAAACCCCAAGAGTTTTGCCAGACATGGATCTTTTTAGGATCGGAACTATCAGAGTGAGGATCTTCAACTACAATATCAAACATTTTACTGAAATTTTGTCCAAGACAATGAGAGGTACCTCCTTGAATAGCACGACCAGTAGTAGGAATGAAACCTTCGACAGTTGTAGTGAAATAACCACCAGCAAATCTTTCCTTTTCAGACTTGACACCCTTGACGACAGGAAGAGCCAATAAATCAGTATAGACTTTTTCATATAAATCTAAAATTTGATGGACTTCTTCACTAGCACCTTCCAAGGTCAAATGAGCTGTATGACCTTCTTGCCATAAGAATTCACGAGTACGAAGGAATGGTTCTAATGTTAATTTAATAAAAATAAATATATTAAGAAATTAAAACTTTTTTTTTTTCATTTAATCATGTAAAAATAATAATAATAATAATAATAAAAAATGCCTATCCACACTGCTCAACTCACACAATCTATAATATATTATTATTTTTTTATAAACTTACGAGGATTTTTAAATTCCCAACGAACAACAGAACACCATTGATTAATACGGAAAGGAAGATCACGATGAGAGCGAATCCATTTAGAAAAGTAAGGATACATAACCGTTTCAGAGGTAGGACGAATAGCAATTGGTTCTTCAAGATCACTTGATCCAGCTTTGGTAACCCAAGCAACTTCAGGAGCAAATCCTTCAATATGATCCTTTTCACGTTCAAGTACACGATTGGAAACAAACATAGGGAAATAAGTGTCTTCTACACCCATTTCTGTAATAGCACCATCAAAAAAGTCTAGGAAAATAATAATAATAATAATAATAATATAATAAATGAGCGAATGAATTATAATAAAAAAAAAAAAAAAGAATATTATAATTGTTATTAGTAAAACTTGTATCATTCTTCCTTTTTTCTTTTATCCTTTTCTCTTTTTGTTATTATTTATCTGATAATGAACTTACTTGTAATTTCTTTCCAAATATTATAAGCAAGAGGACGAAGAATGTAACAACCAGATACATCATAATAATCCAACATTTCACTCTTAGTTAATACTTGTTGGTACCATCTAGGGAAATCGACATCCTTTTTAAATTCAATACCCATTTGATGACTATCTTCTACAGCAGCGGCTAATATTTTTTTTTTTAAAAAATAAAAATAAAAATAAAATACAAATGTGAGTCAATGTATATAAAAAAAAGTCAACATGATAAAATATATTAACATATAATGATCTATTATGACTAACCTTCTTTCTTTTCTTTTTTGGTTTCCTTTTTAGGTTTGGCAGCAGCGGCAGGATCAGGTTTGGCAGAGGCTAAAGCTTTGAAGTCAATTTCTACAAATTCCTTATTAATAGAATTCAAGTATTGCTTTAAGTGATCAGCATGAATGAAAATGGATTTATCTGAAGCAGAAGGATGGAAAGCCAAGGCTTCAGAAGTAGATAATAATTCAGAATCAATAACAAGATGAACTAAAGATAAATCAGCAACGTTGGATAATACGAATGGAGATACTATATTTGTACATGAAAATAAAATATAAAAAAATAAAAAATAAATATAAAGTAAATAAATAATACACATACACACATAGATATATATATACACACACAAACACATACACACACACATATATATATATATATATGTAATGCCTATTTCATATACTATTATTATTATTTTTTCATCGTCTTCTTTTTATAATAATAATAATAAAATAATATACACATATGTTTTAGTTATATGAAATACCTTCTTCCTTAGTAGTAGAGAAAGTTTCCTTTAAAAGATCTTCATTAGCAAAACGACAGTCCTTTAAACCAAGTTTTTTACCAATAGCAGTAGCATTAGTTTCAGTAGATTCAAGAGCAATAACAACTACAGGTGTAGGAGTAGCGGTTTTAGCTGTCTTGGGCTTTAAAATCAATGTTTTGGTAACTTGATAAGGTTGATCAATAGTAAGATTGTTTAAAGTCGCGGTCCAAGCTTTATTATCAGCCACTGACTCGTGGGAGACAACATTGGGTTTAAGGGACAATTTTTCAAGTGTTTGAATAACTGAATCAAAACAGGTCATTTTTTATAAAATTTCTTTTCAATAAAATGTTTTTTTAAAAAAAAAAATATATAAAGGTTTAGTGAAAAGAAAAAAAAAGGTATATTTTAAATTATAAGAAAAAAATAAAAATAAAAGAGAGAGAGAGAAAAAAAAAAAAAAAAAAGGGATATAAAATAAATATTTTTTTATTTCAATTGTGGTCGGAGTTCCACGTCAAAAATTTGAAAATGGTTGGTTCTTTTGAAAAAATAGGACAAAAAAGTAAAAAACGTCGATTTAAAATTTATATGCGTACTTTGTATCATTATTATTATTGATATGGTTGAAATAGATGTTGTCGTTTTTGTTGTCGTTCTTGTTCTTGTCTTTCTTGTTCTTGTAGCTGTTGCTGTTGTTTCATTTGTCTAGAATAACGTAACCCACAAGCATTACAAAGTCTATATACAATAATAAGAATAATAAATAATAGTTATTAAAAAATAGGGTTTTTAAAATAAATAAATAAATAAAAAAACACGTCTCCATTTAAATATATAAAAATTATTTACGTTTTATGACCAGCAGGACCTCTTCTCCATTCTAAGGATGATTGTCTTCCACATTCATAACATATTCTATCTTGATTATTTCTTGATTGATTATGTTGTGCTGAGTGACGTCTTGGTTCTATAACTTGTTTAGGCGGTGAAGGTATATGATTAAGTTTCATGGTATTGTTGTTATTATTATTCATTGGTGGGAAATCAATTTTTGATGATGATGATAATTTTATAAAAGGGTATTGACTATGTAAAGAAAAGTTGTGACAAGTATGAATAAAAAAAAAAAATAAAGTGAAAGCATGGGTATTTTTTATTTTATTTTCCATTATTACCTATCATTAGATGGAGTATAAGTAGCATGAGATGATGAGGAAGATGGAGGGTAAATAGCAGCTGTTTCAAATGTATAAAAAGTGATACCACCATAATTAATTACAATTCTTTCAAGCTTGTATGAAGGAGTATCATTCATTGTTATTGTGGAAGAAGAAGATATTGCTGACGATGAAGAAGTCGAAAAGGAAGTCGACGATGATGAAGGAGAAGTAGGATGAATGATTAAAGATTGAGTATGGGCGTGCTGCATACAAGAATTAGTACTCGAATGGTAATTATCTTTTAATGAAGTATCAAGATCATTATTATGATAAAACGATGAAGGTGGCCAAGAAATATATCGATTCTTTAAAGATCTATCATAAATTTGAAAAGTCCGATTGTTTGTTGTTGTTGTGGTAGTGACAGTAGTAGAGTCTACAGGATGATATTTATATAATATTGATAATAGTATGGTTGTATCCTAATTTAATTAGAGGAATCGTAAGAATAAATAATTAAATAAATAAATACATATTAAAAAACGTTAAATAACGTTTAAACCAGTTTTTTTTTTTTATCAATCAATTTGCATGAATTATTTATATTTGCTTATTAAAATGGGGACTTACTATTGAATTAAAAGCTTGTTCCCCACAAATGGTTTTATCCAAATCATTATCTTCAGGAGTAAAATATGTAAATATATAAAAATAAAATTCAGCCCAATTCAAATAAAGTTTATGCTTTTAATAATAATAATAATAATAATAATAATATATATATATATATATATTTTCGATCACTGTTGTTTTTCGTAATTAATTATTATAACCATTATCATTGTTTTCATTCTCCTATTTTTATTTTTTATTTTTTTTACCTGAATTATGAAAAAAAGCTAAAACAATATGATCCGTAACACTATAAGTAACTACATTTACAATATTCCAAGTATGTGGTTCTTCTACCTATATTTATATAAGAAAAATGTAAAATAAGAAAAAATAAAAATAAAAAAATAAAATGTAAATGTTAAATAAACTTTTTTTTTTTAAAAAAAAATAATAATTTAGAATGAATGATCTGGTTTTAAGTTTGTATATATTTAGAACTCCTTACATATTCGTGATCAGGTTGATTAGAATAAAGACTTTTAGCAATCGATTGAAATGATCGTAGACGACATCTAAATAAATAAATAATAAATAAATAAAAATAAACAAATGATGATGATAAAAATAAATAAATAAAATATCATCAAACATATATATATATATATATATATATATATATAAATATTTATTATTTATTATTATTATTATTATTTATTATTACTATTTCCTTTTTTTATCATATTACCTTGTCACGGCTCCAAGTAATGTTTTGCGCCGTAAAAAACAACTCAAATCGTTTTGAGCTAGTGCTCTTTCTTCAGGATGTATGAATTCATATAATGATCTATTTAATATTAAATCTTGTATTGTAGGTGTAGTAGTAGTAGTAGTAGTAGTATTGGTAATAGTGGGAAAGTTTGTAATATTATTGCCATTATTATATTCATTCAATACAGTCTGTTCTCTAATAGGACGTGCTATATATATGATTTCAAGATCTTTAGCTGAAAGTAATCCCCAAAAACAAATAGTCATAGCTATATATCATAACCAATCTTGATAAACAATTATAAAAAATAAAAAATAAAAAAACTGTTTTTCCAAGTATACAACTATATATATATATAAATATATATATTTATATATTTCGTTTTAAATTTATACAAAGATAATAATAATATATTATAAAAATAAATAAAAATTAATTATATAGAAGAAAAGAAGAAGAGAAGAATAAAAGAATAAAAAAAAAATGAGAGAGAGAAAGAAAAAAAAAAAATTGCAAATTGAAAAAAAAAAAAAAGGGTTGGATTCATCATCCAAAAAAGGAATAAACTTTTTTATGAAAATCAAACAAGCGCCCAACTACTCAAAAAGGAAAGCACTACATAAATACATTGATCGCAAAAAAAAAAAAAAAAAGTAAAGAAAAACCTTACTATCATTCTACATAGGTGCAGTGTGTACGTACGTATCATTTTTCTTTTATTTTTAGAGTTGAAAAAATAAATAAATAAACCATAACAATAATAGACATGCAAAAGTCTAAAAAAATAAAGATTTTTTATTTTTTATTTTTCCCTTTAACTTGATCTAGGCATTGAAAGGGGATATATATTCTAGATGTAAAATGGAATATATATAAATTGGTCATAGAATAATTGAAGGGAGAAAAATATATATATATATATAAAAAACTATGTATTAAGAATTATAGTATAAATAAATAAAAATCAAGTAAATTTTACAGGGAAATATATATATATATAATAAAAAAAGTAAGAAGGAGGATAATATTGTTTAAAATAATTATAATAATAATTATAATAATAAAAAAAAAAGGAGAAAGGTTAAGGTATAGTTAATAAAATAGATAGGTAGATATAAACAAATAATAATAATAAAAAGATGGCTATTATGAGAGTTCTAGCCAAAAATCATCTAATCTTCGTTCTTGTACAACGATGTTTCCTTCACGTTTATTATGTTGGCCAGTACTTTGTCGATGATTTAACATGAATGATCGTTGATGATGGCTTGCTCCAATAATATTTTCTAACAAGTCAATTGTAGGATTAGGTGATTCTTGTTCTTGCTCAACTTGTTCTTCATCTTCTTCTTCATTTTCTTCTTCATTTTCATTAGGTGTAGGGCATTCTTCGGTTGTCACATAATCAGGTAATCTTTCCCCATCACGTACCAAACTTTGATAGCTTGGTAAAAGGTCTGAAGGCTCTGTTGACGGCTGTATGTATTCTGTTAACTGGATAGGTAATCCGATGCATATGGGCGATGGTTTAATAAAATGCTTATCCTTAAGTTGTTGTTGATGCTGCTGTTCGTTTTTGTTTCGGGTATAAATAATAATACGAATATAATGTCGTGTAATTAAAAATGGTGACTGAAGAGAATAGTTAAGGTCGTCGCATTTAATATACGTATTGTTTTTATCTTGAATGGTTGATTTGATGATTTTTTTTTGAAGCGTTGATAAAGGAAATTGAAATAAAATATTGCTCTCTAAAGGCGGATGGAGATACGTGGATGGTATATTTGGACAGGTAATTAAATGCCTTCTTGATTGATCACTATTTAATAAATAGATAAATAATTATAAAATGCATCAATTAGAAAAAAAAAGATGTTTAATTACACATATTTTTATCTGTTTCCTTCTCTCCCTTTCTCTTAAAAAAAAAAATAAACATATCTCCTCTCTTTTTCCCCTCTCCTCCTCTCCTTTGTTTATTGCTATTTTTATTTATTTTTTTTATAAGAGTTGTTGGTATGCTTTAATGATAGATATATATATTCTTTTTTCATGATCATCAGCCTTTTTTTTTTTTTTTTTTGGTATGGCAAATTTTTTTTTTTTTTTTTTGTACCTTGCATCATCAAAATATAAGTCTTCTTGTACTACATCTACTTGAATCATGTCCACAATAAGTTGATCATTTAATGATTTCAAATAACCAGAAAATTCCACATCCATATTATTGGCTAAACAAACCCATTTTGGTACTTTGAATTCCCATGCTAACCAATTTTTTCTTTGCCCACGCATAGTACACCTTGGTACTTGATATCCATCCATAATTCCCGTTGCTACATCCTTTGGCATTAACGTTTTTTTAATAATAATGTCCCGATAGACTTCAATATCTTTTGCAAACTTTGATGCTGGAGTGATTCTTGCTGTAATCCCATATTTTATATTGACATAGTCTGATTGATAAGTTGGATAAACATAACCAGGTATCGTCATTTCAAATCCTTTAAAAAGTAAATAAATTAAAGTTTTAACTCCTTAATTTTCTTCTTTTCTTTGCTTTTAATTCTGCCTTTCAATTTTTATTTTATTTTAAAAGTACCTAAATCAGTAACACCACTTGGTAGCGTTCCTTCTTGTAATAAAATATGTTTTGATTTACGAATTGTTTTCATATTTACCATTCGAGTAGCTAATAACGAATGAGATAAAGGATCTCGCCAATAAAGTTGTGTAATACCTTTGAATCGAATTTCAATACTATAAATACTCGTTGGTTGCGAAGTGATAATCCTTAATTTTCCTCTTAACTTGTGTCTTTTAGGATAGGTAAGATGCTTATCGTTGGCTCTTGGTCCATAAAATTCTATTTCTTTTGGAAATTCTAAATCAACAGCGATAATCTTTTTTTTCATTGTTTTAATCTCTCTCTCTATAAGCTGTTTCTTTTTCTTTTTTTTTTATTTTTATTTTTTTATTTCAGTAACAATTAATAAAGAATTATTGACGAGTGTTTAGTGATCAATTTATAAGTGATGAAATGGTAGGAATGATAATAATCAATTATAATAGTAAAAAATAGAATAAAAATCGACTAGAGAAAAAAAAGGTAGAGAAAAAAAGAAAGAAATTAAAAAAATGGTTCAGGTTCCCATTTAAATTTTTAAACTCCGTTTTTTTTTTTTTTTGCTTTCTCCATATGATAACAAAAGTATTATTTCTGTGCTAAATTAATAAAGATTATGTAGAGTTTGTAAAATGAAAACAAACATAAAAATAATATAAAGATTTGTTATTCATATATACTAGTCATTATATTCTATTATTTTTATTGTAATAAAATACATCGGCCTTTAAAATTTTTGATCATTTTTTTTAAAAAATTTATTCCATTTTATTTTATTTTTTTCCCCTCTCTTATCTTTCTTTCCATTTTTTTTTTTTTTTTTTTTTTTTTTTTTGTACGATGGATGAGCATCAACATCAAGCTTCACCTCCATCTCCACCGCCTTCTTCGGAAGGTCATGGGCATAGTCATGATTTAGATCCTTCATTATTTACAGAATATGCAGCCACTTCCGAACCACTTGGTACAATAATGATATTACATATATTCAGTATGGTAGTAGGTATATACATATTTAATACAATAAAAAAAATAAAATAGACAACGAATAAAATAAAATAAGAGTTACACATAATATAATAACACAAAACTATATATATATATATAGCCTTTGGATTTTTATACCCAATAGGAATGGTATTAGGTCTTGCAAAAAATAAATGGCATGTTCCTGTTCAAGTTTTGGCTACTTCAATATTTGTTGTCGGTTATTTTTTAGCTCATGCTCATAGTGGCCGAAACTATGTAAGTAAAAATAAAATATAAAAAAAGAGAGATATTATGAATAGTTATATATATTTATTCTCCTTTTATGGACATTCCTTCTTTTTCCCTTCCTCTTTTACATTTAGGAACCACACATTGCTCATCGATGGTTTGCTAGTATAGTTATTTGGGATATTTGTCTTCAACTAATTATAGGCGTTTATTTAAAGTTACATATAGAAAGGGGGATCCATGGTCGTATAAGGAAATGGGTTGTTCTTGTTCATAAAACATTAGGTATATCGCTTCCTGTCATTGGTTATGTGCAAATTGTATTAGGTGTCATAGCAAGTCTTGGTTTTTGTTATGGAGGTATGTATATATATATATATATGTTTATTTATATATAGTAATAAAAACAATAAAAATAAAAATATGGATGTATCAGTTTTTATTCTTTTTATTGATATTCTAAGCGTATATGTTTATTTATTTTAGATCATACTGGACAATGCTTAGCTCACTTTATTATGGGGTCATCCTTTGTTGCATATGGTATTATTTTATTACTTTTCTTACGTGTAGGTGGACCATGGTTATTAAGGCAAGGAAAAAGCCCTGAATGGTATGATAGTTGGGTTATCATGATATGGGGTATTGTCAATACATTTACAGAGCATAGGTAATATTAAAAATAATAATCAACTAAATAAATAATATTTTCCATTTTTATTTATATTTAAAAGAATATAACTAATTTTTTTTTAATTATATATATATGTATATATATATATATATATACAAATAGATGGGGGCAGCCTTGGAATCATGGAGATTATCAACATACTTCAATGGGAATTATTTGGTGGGTTGCTGGCTTGTTGGGTATTATTTTAAGTCGAAATGGAAAGAGAACTGTTGTACCATCAATTCTTATCATTTTAACAGCAGTAGCTTTCCAAGGCCATGCTCAACATGTACCCAATAGTGGTCAAATTCATTCTTATTTTGGATATATGTTAATGGCTGGTGGATTAAGTCGTATCATTGAAATATGCTTTGTATGGAAACAAAATGAACCAACTATATCTCCTTGGCAATATATTCCTCCTTTGGTAAAAAAAATAAAAAATAAATAGGAAGAATAAAACCATAATTTTTCTGTTTTGAATATATAGTTAATAACTATTTTTTTATTTTTTATTTTTTTTTGGTATATAAATAGACATTAACATTATCAGGATTATTGTTTATGGGAGCAACAGAAGAACAATTAATGCTTTTAAATAGTATAATGGTCGATATCAGCTCATATAGTAATATTTTATTATCATTCGGATTATTCATATTTATGTATGCTTATCTTTTAATCGCTCTATGGGAAAAATTGACAAACTATGGATCAAAAGGGGAATATACAGAATTAAATAACGGGTCTAACATTAATAACAACAGAGGACATGATGATGATGATGAAGACGAAGTGAATGATGTATTAGACGATTTTTTACATGACGATGATGCTGAAATTGTTGAACTTAAACATACCAATAGAGCCAATAGTTCATTCCACGTTTAATTATTATTATCATTATTTAATATATATATATATATATATATATATAATATCATCAAACACCATACTCTAGTAAATAATATAAATGAAATTAATTATAAAAGTAAAAGAATAAAATAATTTTAATATCAATTAATTAATAGAAAGTAAAAAAATAAATAGATACATTTTAATATAAAACAGTGTATGTCTTATATTACATAATATATTATAATATAAATTCTATAAATATATAATTATATATATATATATATATATATAATTAATATTACAAGCAAATAGAAGTGTCAATAATAAAATTAGTGTTATTGAGTGTAATAATAGTAATAAATAGAATAAAATATAAAAACAATGACATGTAGTAATGGTAATAAAATAATTTTAAGAATATTAAGTGCATAATATTTATATATATACTGCTGTTTTTTCTTTTTTTGTTGTTGCTGTCTGTATTATTCATCTTGCTCTATGTTTTTATCTGTAATAATAAGTACCATATCATCGTTTGTACGACTGCCTATAACAGTTGAAAGAGGAGATATAGAAGAAGAAACTATTCCATCTTTTGTTTCATTTCCAATATCATTATAATTTCTTAATCCTAACCCTAATACTGATGGTGACGCCGTTGCTGCTGTATTAGTAGTATTAGTATTAGTTGTATTGCCATATGATAATAGACCATCAGCATGTTCCAAGATAACTTGTGTTCCTAAAGCTAACCTTGCACTAAGCTTGATAAGTTCCATGGCTGTTGTTTTTGCAAAAGATTGTGTCCCTTTTTGTATTCCTTTAATAATACGACCATCCTTTCTATATTGTTGAATTGGTAAAATAACTAGATTAGCTACACCACTACCTAGATTGACTACTGATCGAATAGGAGATATACCAGAAACCATTCCCGGGATTTGTGTATTTTTTATATGTGGTAACCATTCTTTTCCGAGTCTATCCAATAATTTTGAAATCCCTTTAATACCCGTAAGCTTAACCGCACTAAGATTTAGTTTTGCATCTTCAAGTCTAAATAAATTTACTAATTCTGCAAATTGTCCTTCTTTAATATTATCATAATTAATATACTTTGGTTTATAATCGATTTTGAGATGAAGAGGGTGAATCTCAACATGTTCTACATAATAAAATAAATAAAAAATAATCGAGGTTTAGAATTAATTTAATTTTTTAATATGGATTTTTATCCACTACTTTTTTTAATATATATATATATTATTAACTTACGAAAAAATAAATCATTATCTGGCTTTTTATTATTATTGTGGTCATCGATCCCAGAGGGAGAATGTACATTATCGGATGAAGCTATATCGGCACCTGCTGTTGAGTGAAGTAATGATTGATTGAAAGAAAAAAATTGTACCAAAAAATTTAAAGCGTCTTGATCTACATAAAACCGTAAAGGTAAAACACTGACTTTAAGCCTGTATTCCAGAGTTTCATCATCTTTGATCGGTTTTATGCCTACAACATCAATAGTAATCATATCAGAGCCAGTTTCACGAGGTGGTTTAGATGGAGAATCAGAACGCATATAGCCTAATAGCGTATCCCATGATGATGTTTTAATATTATCCACAATTTCTAAATCTTTAATTGCAAGATGAGCATGCAAACAAGTTTGTTCTTCAGGGGCCATAATATCTAGCTCTAAACAAATACCCTCTATTCTTAGTTCTATTTCTGGCAGACCTACACGATTATAAAGAGTTTTACGTCGATGAAGTGGTGATGGTGTTGTTTGTGAGAATGAATGGCGGCTTTCAAAGCTACTAGGTGATGAAAAATGAAAATCGTCTGAGCTATTATGGGATCCAACTTCATGTTGTTGTTGATGGTAATGCACTGCATTACTACTTCTACGATCTAATGATACTGTTGTGTGAGGTGGTGGTGGTGATGGGTGAATATTCTTTGATGCTGACAGTGTTCTTTCAGTAAAGGATGATGGCCTATTAAGAGATGTACCTAGTTCAGTCTTAGAAAGTGAATCCCCACTATTATTATTAAATGAACTTGAATACATAGAAGATGGCCGTGAGTTAGGTTTATTATTATTAAAAGAGGATGATGGTTCATTTGAAGGTCGGCGAGGGTGATTTGGAGTATTAGTTGCAAATGAAGTGACAGGGGAATTTAAACTTGAACGAATATATGACCAGTCATAGCCACTATACAATTTCCAAATAATATCAACATCTCTTATTCTAACTGAGAACAATGAATGGCGAGTATCAACTATTGGTTGTCTTCTTTCTTTCTTTTGGTTTACAGAATAAAAATTTTCTATTATATCTAATTCTTGTACATCAGGTATAAGGACACGAATAATATCTTCAGTTGACTTTTGATAATGACGATGAGGTTGGTAATAGTGTTTACGTAATGGTTTATTAGGTCGTAACATATTTTTTCTTGATGAAGATAATGTTGCTGTAGAGTCTGATCCTAAATAAAACCCTTCAACTAAATTTAAATCTGAAGATAAAGTTAGCTGTGATGTTGACATGGATGAAGATGGCTGTGTTTTTGACTGTTGCTGTTGCCTAATTCTATTTCCAAAAGCATTTTCATCTAAGCTGGCTAGCATATCTTCTTTTGTTATCTGTGATGAACTATGTGTTTTATTAGTTGACTGCTCTTTTCGTTTATCATTTTCTACATTAGGTTGCTGTTTTTTTGGAAATAGTTTATCTCCATCATTAGCAACATAATTCATAAAATTAAGTAGAGATTGGAAGGAATCAGCACATCCTTCTAGAGTGAGTATATCATTTAAAATCGCTACATCTATAGATGGTGCAAGGGCCATATCGTCTAACTTGATTTTGACCTGTGTATCCAAATTACGCGAAGTAAGAACACTAGACATACCGGCTTTTAGCCAATATCTTCTTGGATCCCATGGTTTTGTATTCATTTGCTGTAAAGTATTTTCGTTCATATCGTCCACATTATCAGCAAGTAATACATCTACATTTAAAATAAATGTTTTTACATCTAGTAACGGTCTACCTGCAAGAATATCAGTGATAACCTAAATATAGTTTGTTAAAATAAATTAATAATAAAAATAAATAAAATAAAATAAAATAAGAAAAAAATTACCTGAAGATTATCAATTACAACAACAGCACGAGATGGAATATTTAAAGGCTTATAGTCTAAAGCAGTATCAAGAACGTGTGCAAATACTTTGATATATTGTGTAGGAGGGTCAATAAATACCAACTATAATTAATCACATGAAAAAAAAATAAAAATTAGCTTACAGTATATTAGTAAAATACCAATTAGATTTTTTTATTTATTTTCTTTTGTACATCTATATAACTTACATCTTCTGGAGCTTTTTGAAATCCAATTAAATTATCTAAAAATGTAACGTCAGGAGAAAATCGCCAACATATATTGCATGCTACCACACTGGTCAATTTATTTTGTTTATTCAGTTCTGGGATAGAAGTAAGACGTGATAAAATTGATACCATGGATGTATTTCGCTTTGGCTAAAATTAAAAACAAATAAAGAGAAAGGAGGAAAAATATGAATGTTAATAAAAAAAAAAATATAAAAATCATTTTTATTATTTTTATTTATATATTTTGATATTTACAATTAATGATTTTGGAAGGGCTTTGTTAATGAGAGGTATTTTATGTGCAGCATCTGTGATATCATCAAGAGATAAATTTTCAATATCAAGTGTTGTTATATTTTCATTCTATAATATATGTACAAAAAATATAAATATGAACAAAGAAGAATATTAAAAAAAATACAACTTTTTCTTACTTTATCTTTTATCTTTTACCTTTCCCAAATGATTGACAACCGTGAAGTATCTAAAATCTGAAAATTGCAACTGATATGTTGCTTCCTTTTTATCCTTTGATGTTGTTTGTAAATTCCAAACGCCTGACATTAATAACAGTCATAAAGAAAAGTAAAGAATATAAAAGAAAAAATATAATTATAAACTATCATTTAAAATTATATATTTATTGTTATAATATTTTTATTTTTTTATGTTATTTACCTTCACTCATTACGGCGACTAAAGAAAGTAAGTTTGATTTTTGTTGAATAGACTGAGGTTCATGAAGTTGCTCAAAACTTTGACTAAATATACTTGATGCCCGTAATTGATTGACACTATGTGTACTGATATCTGAATAACGTCTATTTAAAGAGGGTGGATTGAATAATTCACTATTGATAGAGCCAGCCATACTTGAATCCATATTATCTTGTTGATTTTGTTCTAAATGTCTAATAAACCTAGGCTGCCATAATAAGAGGTCATTTTGAATAATCTGTACTTTATCCCATGTTTTCTTTGGTAATGACATATATGTGATAGGAAAATGACAATTAACAACGATTGTCTAGATACAAATAAAATAAAATAATATATAAATGAATATTAGTACTGAAAAATAAAATAAATAAAATATATGGTCGTTTTTTAGCTATTATTACAGATGTTTCTACTGTTCTTTGTTTAAAAACCATAGCTGATTCTGCCTGCTCTTCCATCGGCGCATTAACTTTTTGCTCACAATAAAATGATTCATTACGACTGAGATGCTCGAACAAATTATTGGGAATATCTGAGCCCGTGCCAAAAAAGCATGATCTTGATGACGAAGTTGTATATGGTGCATTCATTGTTGAAGAACGTAAGCTAATTTCCATGCTTGGTAGTAACGATGTAGTAGAAGATAGATTATTATTTTCACGACTTTTTGCAGTAAACCAGCACCTAAATGTATTATCTAAATAAATGCAATAGTGTTACATTAAGTTAGATTCCCTTTTCATCTTTCTTTTTATATACCTCTCTCCTTTATTATTAGTATTATTACTATTGTTATTATTACCATTAGCAAATTTTAA
This sequence comes from Cunninghamella blakesleeana, assembly GCA_017871115.1. Classification (NCBI taxonomy): domain Eukaryota; kingdom Fungi; phylum Mucoromycota; class Mucoromycetes; order Mucorales; family Cunninghamellaceae; genus Cunninghamella; species Cunninghamella blakesleeana. Next base: position 2,129,842 of record JAFCIZ010000001.1, on the reverse strand, counting down.
AAAGACATTAATCCTATCCAAATCCACAGCAATTTTTTCAGTTTGACTAATGGAGTGATCTATATATATATATATATATATATATATATATATGATATATTATTAAAATTAACTGATTAAATAAAAGGACACTATTTGGTATGTTTAGTTTTTTCATTTTTTAATTAATGTTACCTTTTTTCCAACTGGCTGTAATTTTTTTAACGTCTACACTTAGAATATCACCGTGATATAAATCATTAAATTCATCTCTCGTATTAGATTGACTCATATCTGGAGCGTACAGTACTAAACGTATAAGTGAACACTTAACTTTAGCTTGGATGTGATGTTGATATTCGTTGGACACTTTGTTGAGATCGTCATAAATTTTTTGATCTAAAGGTTGTTCTGTAAAACTAACAAAAATAATTTTAAAAATAATATATTGATAATCCCATTAATAATCCATATATACACATATTCGCTATTATTAATATATTAATTTATCAAACTATGATATATATTATGTACTTTGATTGTCCATTTTTCTTGACATCCGCTTTAGAACTAAGTTGTTGGCTCGTTAAAATTGCATAAACGTAATTTTCCAATCTATCCACGATCTTAGGGTCTAATGTAACTTTAACAGCTTGAATATCAGCATTAATATCTTGGTTATAGTATATACCTTATAAATATAAGTATATTTGAAAATAATAAAAAAATAAAAATAAAAAAAATAAAGCGTAAGTATATATATTATTTCATGTATATATATTTCCTTTTGTCTATATTTTTATATATATTGATTACCATCATCATATCGGCTAGAGTGTGATTTGCTATATTTTTCAATTTTGATTCTAATAACATCTTTTTTACTTTTGGTGTAATTTTCACGATGAGTAGTAGGATTAGAAGATTCTGGTGAAGATGTATAAGAAGGGAATATATGATTATCATTATAATCGTTACAAATTGAGTCTGTGAATTCCAAAATTGGATTATAGCGATCGTATTTCATTCTTATAGACGATGGTGGCGTAGAAGAGGTTGAATTTGATTGAGCCATCATAGAAAAGTATTGTGATTCTGCAACCCATTCATCCATACCCATAGACTGTATTCGTGCATCTAAAACGGAAGATAATACAAAAGATGATGGCTTTTTTAAAGGAGGTATTGTATGTTGAAAATGCTTATCAAAGTGTGGCAAAGTAGAACCAGCTACTGAATTTATATTCTTTTTCTTATTTAGTTGCTGATTTTGCGGGAAAAATTGTAAACGAACAATAAATTGATTTATCCAAAATTTTATATGACTAGTTTTTGTTGTTGGGGGAGTTATTGTCGATTCCCATATAGCAGGTGATAATGTTAAAGAATCGTCATATAATAAATACATATCAATGACTGGTATTTGCAATTTAATTTTTAGATTAGGTATTTGTGATGGTGAAGTAATTGGGTGTTTTGGATCAACCTGTGGATTACCTACAGATACATTGGGAGAATGTGGATGCTGTATTTGCTGTTGATATGATTCTATATCTTTCAAAACTGAGTGAGGTGAAAGAGAGTCTACTCCTGATGGCTTGTGCTGATTTCTAAACATTTCTTCTCTCCCCAAATATGATTTCTTTGAGAGTTGTTCATTTGCTGAAGGCGAAGTTGTTGTACTTGGTGAGTCTGTTGGAATAGCTGTAAATAATTCCAATAAAAATGACAACTGTTTTGGCGTGATCATCATGCGAATATGACTAAAATAAATATCAATGCTATTCATGGAAGGTGATTTAGAACTATTTGAAGTAGTGGACTGAATATCAAAAGGTGAGGTGGCTTTTGTTTTATATCTTATCCAATTTTCTTTATTCATTGTTGTAAATAAAAGAGCTTCATAAGGTTTAATGTTTGGTAAGCTTTGGAATGAGTACGCCCTTGGCGTTGCTGAGCCACTCATAAAACTTGAATGTGGAGAAGTATTAATGTTATTATAAAAAATATTAGAATCACCTTCGCTTGCTTCATAAAATTCTGTTTGAGATAATATACCTGTGTCATCATCATCATTGCTATTTAATATAATTTCATCATCATGTGAATTTGTAGCAGTAGCAGTAGGTACTGAACTATAGTTATTATCTATTGATTTCATCCATATTTTTGGTGAAGTAATCATTATAATTTTAATTATTTCATCCCCTCCGGGATTTGGTAAAAGGGTACTTGATTCTGTCATTTTTGAAGTTAATACAGTGGTTGGTTTATCCGTAAAGCAAGGGGATTCATCAAAATAGGATATTTTTGGTATTTCAATATCCAAAGCATATTCTCTATCAACATTTAGTCTTTGTGGATCACCTGCCAGTGAAGCAGCTGACGGGTGCATGATACGTATAATTGTGTCCGTAATATCTACTTTTACTTTCGCTAACATTTTATCTATTACTCTTGTAAGCACATGTAACCCTTCCAATCCAAAATCTACTTCTGTTTTTTCAGCTTCATGCAATTGTTGTATTGATTCATATAATTCCTTATTTTGATCAGGTTCCATTTCTGTTTTTAAAAAATCATCTGCAAAGTGTAGGGAGGAAGACATTATAGGCGATTCTTCTTCTTCGGTTGTAAAAGCTAATTAGGAGATAATTTGATTTTTATTGTTAAATATATAAAGGAAAATAAAAAAAAAGAAGATATATGAATCAGTTACAGCTAATTCTTATAATAAAAAAGGACTTTATTTTATATATATATATATTTCATAAAAAAAACCTTACACTTTTTATCCCGTTTCTCGTTTATTGGCTTTAAAGTTAAACGTAAACCATGTACCTTTAAAGTAATATCTCCACTCCAAAAATTAGACCAAGGTAATAGTGCTGTAATAGTTGATACATGGCCATGTACAAGCATAAAAGGTGTATCTACTAAACAATCATTTAAAGTCTATTTATTAACCGATCCATATATATATATATATATATATAAAAGAATATTAGTAAGTAATCATATATAATAAAATAGATTAGTATTACCATTATTATTAGAAAAAAAAAAAAAAAAAAAAAAAGTATTGTTACCTCTAGATTTAAATCAAGGTCTCTTAATTCGACAGAACCATTAACTAGTTCAATATCAAAATTCTCTAAATCAAGTTCAGTGGATATGAATTGACCAATAGCTTTCCTTAATAAGAATTTGTATAGTCGTTTTTGGATGTTGGAAGGTATTGTCAAGTTTGTAAATCCTGATGATAAATAATTCCAAGCTTTCATTATGTTGTATTATTTTGGGTATATTATAATAAAAAAAAAGAAAAAAGAAAGAAAAAAAAGTATAGAAGGGGTAAATAATATACAGTGAAAAAAGTATTAAAAAGAAAAAGGAAGAGAAAAAAATTGAAAAATAAAAAAAAATCGGCTTAAAAAAGAAAAATTATAAAACAGTGCACATGACCAAAAAAAAATTAATGCTTACTCTTTTTTATAAAAAATTAAAATTTGATACTTGCCAAATCCCACTTTTATATAAATGATGCCATCCTTTAATAATTTTAAACCATTTGATTTTTATCATATTAATATTAAAAATTTTCAAAATAAAGAAATAGTAAAGGTTATAAATATATTGACAAAACGTTTCTTTTTATATATAGAAAAAATAACTTTCTTGTTCATACAACTAACAAAAGCACTAAATTATAAAAGTAGTTTATACGTAAATAATTCTCCCTCCATTTTTTTTTAATAAAAAGCTATTAAAAAAACTATGCATATAAATCAAATACTCTTGTACTTAAAAAAGTTAATTGCAACTTTTTTTTATCTATACCAAGGGAAACTAATGTTTTAAAAACATTTAAATTTATGCTCCGAATATCAAACTTGTGCATTAATTCTTTTTTTAGTTATTTAAAACCAATGATACGTATATACAATATAGACAATTCTATTAATTTATTATAACCATCATTATAACTAAGTAACTAATCAATCATATACTGTAGAATAAAGCAAAACTACAATTTCAACTAAGTATGTATGGATTAAAAGCTTACTATGCTTTGAAAAAAATAAAACCCCGATTTTTTAAAAATAAAAAATTTGCGCCACCATAATTTTTTTTTCTTTTTTTTTTTTTTTCTAATACTGTGATAATCAATGCAACAACATCCTGTAGATCATGATATATCGCCACCCGACGCTTCCACGGAGTTGATTCAAAATCTTAATAGACCTGCATCTGATAAAAACAATCTTTCTTTAAATGTTAATAAAAATGACACTCTAACAGAAAATGAAAATAACAACAATAATGAAAATTCACTCGAAAACACTTCATTGCCTCCTAAACAATTAGAAAAAGAAAATGACAATAATAATAAAAATAATATAATCGATATTTTAAATAACTACTGTATTTTATCTAAAACTAATAATTCTGAACTTCCTACACTTGCACCAAGACCACCGCCACTACCTATTGAGGTCATCAAATCAATTTCTGAAGAAGATATTAAGAACTTTAACAAACTATTTGACGCCAATCAATTACCATTACCAAATGTCACTTCTTTATCACAAATAGATCATAATCAGATTGAAGCTTTAACTCAATTTTATTTAGCGGCAATAACTGCTAATAGAAATAAAACTAATGGCCAATCTTCTGATAATCAAGCTAATACAGTAACTGCTGAAATGATAAAACGTGAAATATTAAATCATAAGGTAAAGCATATACATGCATATATAACAATCATGTATTTCACAATTTACCAATATTAATACTAATTATATGACTGTATTCAATATTTATTTATATGTATATATGTACATATGTATAGGTCCGAGCTGATAATAGGGAAAGAAAAAAAAGATGGCGAGAACAAAATGAAGAAAGAAGTATGTATATACAATATACAACAAAGGATATAATCTATAAATATGTATTCCTTTTCTAACGCATATACCTATTTCTTTATATTATTTTATAAACAGATAAAGATAATGATTTAAGATGCAGAGTTAATAAACGTGCCCTTAAATTATTTGGTAAAGAGCAAAGCGAAGTAAAGCAATTATGGATTGAAAATGAATTTAATAGACGACAATATAAAAGAAAAGAAAAAGAGCGACGAAAATATGCAGTGAATAACGTTGTATCAGCAAATCATTCAAAATCAAATGGAAACATGACTAGTACTAGTAATTCTTCTTCTTCATCATCTTCTTCTCCACATTCATCTGCTGGTCATTTACCAATTTTACAAGATGCATATTTATCCATGGTACTTAATAACTTGGAAACAATGTCACCGGCATCTGCATTTAAATTTGTGGAAGGAATGCGATTAATGGAATCAACTATAAAAAATGGAACTGAAAATGAACAATCACTATCACATCAAGTAGCAGATTTTTTACAACAACTACAACAATACCAACCAACTGAACAGGATATCTCTGAAAAATTAGGAAAATCTGATTTACAAGTCACCGAATCTACTAGTAATAAAGACCATGATCCTTCTACCCAAGCTAACTCACCTATTGCAGAACCAATATTAAGCTTTTTATCATCTTCAGTGTCATCACCATCACTATCCTCTGTCTCTTCATCCTTGTCTCCGTCACCGCCTGAATCAATTAATACTTCTATCGAGCATGCTAAAGCAAACATTGATAATATTTATAACCCAGTTTCTTCAACTTCCATCAGTAGTAATCAGCATAGTAATGCAAGTTTATCAACATTATTAATATCAACTCTTCAGCAGGCTGCAGTAATAGACTCTAACATGGAACAAGAAAATTTATTATCTTCAATTTCACCTACCGTAGCAGATGATATGAATAATACTATCCCTCAACATCCCAATCAGTTATACCCGATGGAACAAATTATGACCCTGATGAAGTTGAATACTCAGTGGAAACTTATGTGAATTTTTATTAGCAATAAAAATAAACTGGACAACTACTCGTATATTACTTAATCAAAAGTTTGATTGTTACCATTATGTTTATTGTTCTCATTATCTTTATTTTCTAATTGTTATTGTTATTATTTTGGATCAGTAAAACAAAAAAAGTTTGAAACAGGAAATATAATTTTGATGCATTTTTATAAAATAATTTCAGCATTCCTATTTTTTAATTGGTTATATTTATTAATTTTTATCATTCTCCTTTTTTTTACTTTCCTTTCCTTTCATTTTTTTTTTATTATTATTACTGCCATTTATATTTATAAATACATTTCATGTCACTTGATTTATGTAATTTGGATTTACTTATTTGTTTTACCAATTATTTGGATGTACATGACATACTTGCATTTTCAAGCTGTGATAGAAGATTATATTTATTACTTGGAGTAGAAAGTATATGGAAAAGACTATGTCGTATTAATTTTGGAATTACTTATAACCACCCAAACCAACTTTATAGAACACTGTATCAAAATTCATATCAGCAAAAATATGGGCGACTGCCTTGCCAACATATATCCAATATTCAAATCGACTTTAATTTATTATTGTGTGAATTTCAGCGACTAAACTTAGACAATAACAACAATACTATCCGAAGTGATGAAGATAATAATAATGATGAAAATCATTTTTATAATTTTGTATCCTGTTCTCAGTGCTATACACGAGGCATTGAAAATTTATTTTTATGCGTTCATCCTGGTTGTCGAAAAATTGGTAAATATATAATAAATTAGAATATGAAAATAAATAAAAAAAGGTAAATAGTCAATGGGATTCACTCTTTTTTCTTTTATACTTTAAAAAAAATAGTTTGTGATAATCATTCTAGAATTCATGCTCGTGTACATAATAGTAACCAACATGGTATATTTTTTAAACCAAACACCTGTGAACTATATTGTCATATGTGTGTAGATTGGGTAAGCTTTATTATTTATTTATTTTTGTTATTATTTTTTAACAGCTAGTATTAATATATATATGGCAAATTTGTATATTGTTTTTCTTTTATCTTTTTCTTTTTTTAATTTAGTTGGGTGGTTTTGATAGTGATCCAGCAGAACAATATAAAATTACACTTCTTATGAAAGAATGGGAACTTAAACTGCATGATCAATATCCTTATCAGTTAAAAGCTAAAATACTGGAATTAAGGACAAAAAGACGTTATGAGCGATATTTACGATGGAAAGATACACCTCAACGTATTATCAGTAATGGCTATTGTTTTATATCTGCAAGTTGGATGAAAGAATGGGAATTATTTATTGAAGGAAGAGTAACCTATCCACCTATTAGGACACTTGATAATGACCAATGGAGATTATCTGATGGTACTTTACAATCATCTATTCATTTTAATCCATTTTCTTCAAATAGCTCTGATTTAATGATTATTTCAGTTCAAACTTGGGATTATTTAATTAAAAACTATAAAGTCAAAGGGAATCAAATTACAGAAAATGATTTAAAATCACACAATATGTATAAACAATTAGAGTATTGGAAATCAAGAATAAAATAATTTTTTATAGATATATTTAAATATTTTTTACTCTTTGCAAATATCAATATTTTATAGATTTTTTTATAAAAAACATCTATATAAACCCTTTACATATATATTTTAATTTTACTTTATTTTTTAAAAAAAGTGAAAGAGAGAGGCAGAAAATAAATCGATATTTTTTTACCTACCTTTTTTTTTAATTTTTAATTTATATTGTTATTTTGTTTAAGGTACCAGTTAGATAATGGAAAGCAAACAATAAACTACTATATAAAATGACATCTGAAATATGGTAAGATTGAACAATAAAAAAAAAAATACTGTGATTGAATTTCCTTTTATGGTTATCAATTAATCTGTGATACAAGCGCAAATGTGCATAGTGAAGTTTTTTTAAAAAAGAAAAAGAAAAATAATAATATAGTTTTTTTATAAAGTATGGAATGTATTAGTTATCAGTATAAAGTATATATATATATATATACATATATGTACTATAACTGTCAATTAAAAATAACATAACTATTCTATAACGAATAAGATGACCCAAATTGCATAGTATCAAAAATAAAATAAAAATAAAAACAAATAATAAACTATGATTTATTTGGCCATTTATATTACATTGATATCATTTCATTTAATGCATTGATTTTGCGCGCTGCTTTTTATAAACTACTGGTCTTGTTGGTATTAAAACTGGTGCCTTTTCAATATTCATAGATTTTAGTTTCAAAACAGCTAGTATATCAAATAAAGAGGGAAAAAAAAGTAAAAAAGGAATGAATATATTTATCGTATTAAAAAATAATCATCTGCTTCAACCCACTCCACCCCACTCCACTTTATTTTATATTATATTATTTTATATTATTTTATTTGGAAAAAATAAAAAAAAATTACCATTGTCTAAAGCAAGTTCAATTCTACAACGTGTTCTTATTAAAGATAAAAGTGGCCAGGTAGATCTTTCACCATGTAATATCCTATATATATATATATATAAAAGTATATAATTTTTGGTTAATTATATATTTTTCTACTTTCATTATTTCTTTATCTTTCTGAAAAACATTTTCTGTTACCAATAGGCCAACGACGCATAAGTTGGATTAGATAATATCATATTAAAATCCTAAATGAATCCATAATAAATAGATTAGATTAAAAGAACTAAATGAATACAGTATCTATAGACACCTTTTATTTTTAATTTATTTTATTTTAATATTAAACAAATTTACAGATGCTGATATATCAGGTAAAATTGTTACATTTCCAGACATTTTCTGCTCGATTAAACCACGAAACATACAAGGTAAAATATTAAATTGATCCAACTATAAATATAAATAATATTTTTTTTTTATCATGATATATATTATTAATATACTCATCTATAAATATTATTATTCTAATAATTTTTTATTTATACAACCTTTACTTTGATTTTTTTTTTTTTTTTTTTTTATACCTGACATAACCAATGTCTTATTTCCGATGTTACTAAATATGCAAACTTATTCCAGAATGATCCATGTTTTAATGACGCAAAAGGCACAGCATAGGCACTAGCTTGAGATACAATGAAATGATTGACATTGAATAATTCAGATAATCTGTGTAGAGGCGCTTCGCTATATAATAAACAAAGATAATTATAATTTAGCATATATTTTCATTGTATTTTCTATATTTATTTATAACATCTATATTACCTTTCACTTGATGTTGCTTCTGACCAATGGTTCCATTTTATATCTATCAATTTATAAATATGAAAATATAAGCTTATTAGTATGATATACTTTATTATTATTATTCATATACATATATATATATATATATATATATATATATATTTCTAGTACCTGAAGAATTCCATCGAACAATATTTCCATTTGTATCTTTGGCTAATAATTCACAGCTTGCAAATAATCCAATTGAAGCAGTTGAGCAACAAGCAGCACTCCAGATTAACTATAAATGAAGGCAATAAATATTTTAATATAAAAATAAATATAAAGACAATTATTAGTTTTCATTCGTAATTTATTAATATACTGTTTCTGTTCATTACTCCCATTTAATAAGTTTATACACTTACCACATTAGGAGCTGTCATGTAATTTAATAATTGAGGAACTTCTTGTGTACGTCGAGATGATACTGATATATTTAAAATACGATTTGTTCTAGTAAATGCTTCCTAAAATAGAATAATGAAAGAATAAATTAAAAGTAAAATAATGTGATGATTAGTAATAGATAATGGTAATAAGAATGGCGATAATGATGATAACATTGTTTTATATAAAAGTAAACATTACTTCAAAAGTTAAATCACCAACATTAGCCCTAACGCATTCTTGTAAAACTTTCATATCCATTAAATAACCTAAAAAAATAAAAATAAAAATGTAGTGATAATAAAAATGATAATCAGATTAATTATATTTTATCAAAATAAAATTAAAAAAAAAAAAAGAAAAGAATCATGTCATAGTTTACCATATTTCAAAAAACGAGTTATACGACGTCTAAAATGTCTGTTTTTTTTAAAGAATATATGTATATATATAAAACGAATAATTGAAAATAATTAGTAATAAATAAAAAAGTATATATATGAAAAGTAATTTTCATTATTTTAAAAAAATCTTTACCCCCTGTCACTTGTTCTTGAAAAAGCTGTTAAGTTTATTCCATCAGGTTGTAAAATTTGCTAGGTAATAAAGTAAAGGAAAAAAAAATTATAATACAATGAGATTTAATTATAAACCTTATTTATTTATTTATTTTTGTCCTTATTGTTAATAATGATAGTGATTCATGCAATTTTTTAATTTTTAACACTTACAGGAAGTTCTTCATCCGTATGAATACATATTAAAGAAGCAATCATAGCACTAATTCCACTACCACTAATAATCCGAGGCAATAAGCCTTGCTCATTTAATGCTTTTACAACGCCTATATGATTCAATGCTATTTTTTTTTTAAAAAAAAAAGGGTGATGATGATTATTAAAATAAAAAAAGAACGAATCATATGTAATTATTTCGGAGCTTATTTTTTATAATTTTTACCAAAAGCGGTTGTCCCTTGTAACACCAATGCAGAACATCCAAATCCTTGACGTGTATCATAAAAAAATTTCATTTTTGTCTGTGGATCCAAGTCAGGAGTTGATTCTATATACTCAATTTGATTTACAATTTCATTCATATAATCCTCTATTAAATCCTTGGTTCTACGAATATAATATAAAGAAACGGGAACAGAAATATATTTTTATTTTTATTTTTTAATATTATATATTCCATGTTGTTGAAATGGATCTATTTTACTCTTTTTATTTTTATTACCCATAATAAGAATGTGAAAATAATCTACGATCGCTGATACCACCAAAATTACGTAAAAGCCCACCTCTTAAAATATATGTCATTGTCTTTGCGTCATCGACTTCTCGAGCGTTACGTAAATGATCAAGTCTAGATGAGATAAGTTTATAATCATAAAGTTTTGATTTTGGTTGTTTTTTCCATTTATCATTTCCTATAAATATACACATATATATATTAGGAAATAATTATTGCAATAAGAATAAAAAAGGAATTAAATTAGTACAATGATGATGATGGCGATGATGATGATGTACGTATGTATTAAACTTATATTAGCTGATAAATTTACTTAATAATCTATATATATACATGACATAAAATAAACATATTAGATGATTAATATATAATTTAATTATTATTACATATTATTATTTATTTTATTTTATTCTCTACCTATCTAATTCATGTGCTTTGTCACACCATTCTTCATAAGTTGTCGCATTGGATAACTGCCGAGATACTTTACTTTCTGGAATATTATCATTAAATTGATACCATGCTTTCTAATAATAAAAATGTTAATAATTTATTATATATATAATTAATATAATATATATTAATATAAATGTTTTTCATTTTTTTATTGTTATAAAGTAAATTCATTTTATATATGTCAAGTATAATTTACCAGCCATGGTTGAATTAAGTATCTAGATATTATTCTTAATAAACGGTATATAAGATCAAGTAGTGGTACAATTATATAGTTTATAGGATCAGCCCAATTTATTGATTCATTTGACATTTATATTTGTTTTAATATATTTAAGAAAAAGAAAAGTGGAGAAATAAAAAAAAAAAAGTGGAGAAAGAAAAGAAAAAATAGAGAGAGGAAAAAAAAAAAAAAATGGTTATATAAAACTATTTGCACGTGAAATGCTTTCGGAATTGTAACTAACCAAAAAAGTGTTTTTATTAAAAAAAAGAGTAATATAACAATATTTATTTATTTATATGAATTAATGCAAGCAAAGGGAAGGTAAAAGGATAAAAAAAAATTATAATGAATGAATGTACAAAAATTATTATGATATATACTAATTTTTTTTTTTTTCTTATTTATCAAAAAAAAAAAAAGAGTGTATGTTTAAGAAATATTCTAACACAAAATAGTATTTAAGGAATAAGAAAGAAAAAGGAAATAAAGAGTATATAAATATTTATGAAACTTTTTTTTTGTTATTGTTATTGTTTATACAGTATCTAAATCATACATTTGACCATTTTCAAGGGGTCTATAACCAGTTGATTCTTCATTTACTATAGACAAATGTAAACGATTTTTAAGTCGAGACCACCAAGATAATTTATGACGAGTATTGGCTGTTGTAGTTGGAAGATCACTGTCATCCATTAATAAAGTAGGTTTTTTCCAGAACCATTTCAACATAAGACTACTAACAACTACACTCGTTGAGCTTGCTGCCATAGCTAAACCAGCCATCATTGGATGAAGATGGTATCCCCAAGGCATAAAGATTCCCATAGCTAAAGGTATACCTATAAGATTATAAATACAAGCCCAACCAAGGTTAATTTTAATTCGACGGAAAATAGCACGAGATAAATTTAGAGCCACAACTACATCTGTTAAATCATTACGCATCAAAACAACGTCGGCAGCTTCCATTGCAATATCTGTTCCACTACATAATGCAATACCAAAATCAGATTGTACCAATGCAGGAGAATCATTAATTCCGTCGCCTACCATAGCAACAATTGTAGGAACGTCTTTATTACCGTTTTTTATTTTTTGAATCCATGATGATACAAGTGAAAATCGGTGGCGGCTATTGGAAAATGATAAAGAGGACCATGATTCATGCTGCATACGTTGTACAATTTGAGTTTTACCATTAGGTGACACACCAGCATGAACTTCTAAAATACCAAGTTTATTTGCAATGGTTTGTGCTGATAAAATATTATCCCCTGTAACCATAGCTGTTTGAATACCCATTCCATGTAATGTAGAAATCACCTGCTTAGCTTCAGGTTTAATGACATCAGAAATAGCAATATATCCAGTAGCAGATCCATTCATAGCAATAAGTATACATGTATAGCCTTCACTTTGTTGTTGTTCAATGATTTCTATTTGCTGTTCTGAAAGATGTATACCATGATATTGTTCTAACCATTTTTGGTTGCCTACCACTATATAATATTGTTGCATTTGATCAAGAATGGCATCCAATAATTGATGTTGATATGTAGTTGGTGATGATGATAATGATGACAATTTATCAGCTGTAGATTGTATATCAATATGACATTCAATACCAAATCCAGTTTCACTATTAAATTGGCTAATCTGGGCTAATTCATCAATAATATCTACGTTGAGGGCTGATTTGAGTTTATTAACTACTGCACGACCTAAAAGATGCTCGCTGCGAGATTCAGCTAAAGCTGTTAAAAAAAGCATCAAAGAACGTGTAGATTTTAATCCATCCCAACTATAAATATAAATAAATAAATAAATAAATAAATCATGTTCATGTTATCACATTATACACATTTTTTTTTTGTATATATATATATATATTAAAGTATATCTATTTTTATTATTATTTTATTTTACCTATCATAACAAACTACTTCCACTTTTCCAGTTGTAAGGGTACCTGTTTTATCAAAGACAACTTTATTAACCTTTTCACCTTTTTCCAAGACAGCGCCACCTTTAAACAAGACACCATTTTCAGCACCAAGACCAGTTCCAACCATGACAGCAGTGGGTGTAGCCAAACCTAAAGCACAAGGACAAGCAACAATGATGACACTAATACACATTTTTAAGCAAACAAAAAACCAGCTCCCATTACCTTCTTGATCAATTTCCATACGTAACATTGCAGGCATATTATCCACACCAAGTAAAGCAACCAAGATGGACCATATAATCAAAGTACTAAATCCAAGAAAGACAACGCAAGGAACAAAATAGCCAGCAACTACATCAGTAAATCCTTGAATGGGTGCTTTACTAACTTGGGCATCTTCTACTAATCTTACAATTTGACTTAATGCTGTATCTGCCCCTACACGAGTAGCTTCCATAGTAAAATGACCTAATCCATTTACTGTACCACCAATTAGGTTGTCACCAGGTTTTTTATTGACTGCATCAACTTCTCCAGTGACCATACTTTCATCTACAGATGAGTGTCCTTCAATCATTATTCCATCAGTGGGTATTTTATCTCCAGGTACAATTTTTAAATGATCGCCTTGTTGAATTAATTCTGAAGGAATTCGTTTTTCACCAATGATTTGTTTTGTTTTAGGATCTAATAGTAACATGCAAGCTGTAGAAGGTGTCAATGACATTAATTTGGAAAGTGCTGTTGAGGATTGACCTTTGGCTTTATTTTCCAAATAACGACCTATTAAAATAAATGTAATCAACGTGGCAGAGGTTTCAAAAAATAAAATAGGGCGCTGTGATGATTGAGTAAGTAAAGCACGCAACATGGATAAGACGGAAAAAGTAAAAGCTGAAAGAGTTGAAAGCGAGACAAGGACATCCATTGTTGGTGATCGGTGGCATACGGATTGGTAAGCTGAAGTTAAAAAGCGTCGCCCAATAAAGAATTGTACAGGGATGGTTAAAATAAGTTGAACCAAATCAAATAAATAGAGGCCAGGTAAAATAGTTATACCGACAACCGCTTTTCCCCATTGGCATTCAGGTAAAACCATAGCTATAAAAAAGACAGGGACTGAAAAGAAAAGACTTTTCCATAAGGCTTGTTTCCATTCTTTGATTTCACGCACTTTTGATAAACTTTCTAATTGAGCATTTTTTGACCCATTCGATACCAAAGCATCAAACCCAAGTGACTCAATTGCTTCAACAATAGTACGAACTCCAATAATACTTTCATCATATTGAATTTTGGCTGATTCTGTCATTAGATTCACCGATATTGATAAGATACCATCCAATTTCCCAATTCCTTTTTCAATACTATGTACACAGGAAGCACAGGTCATACCAAATATTTGTAATTGCAAAATATCATCTTGTAAACGTTCTAATTCTTTTGCATCAAATCCACAATCTTCAATGGCTTCAGCTATTTCTTTTGCTGATATAAATTGGCTATCAAACTCTACAGTTCCGCGTTCTGCTAAAAGAGATACCTTTATAGAAAAGACACCTTGAAGAGCTTGAATGGCTTTTTCAATACTATTGACACATGAAGCACAGGTCATCCCGCGGATTTCAAATTGAGAAGTTGTCAAATCAAAGGGCTGTTTATCTGTTTTGTTGTCACTATAGAGCATAGGTATAGTTTCATCCACTTCTATAATTTCATTCAAGTTTGATTCAAGTATAGCTGGACTATCATTACTGCTACTGTTGTTATTGTTATGATAAGGAACATCAAAACCACAATCTTCTATGGTATTAATTAAGAGATTAATAGTATTTTTATTATTTATGTCGTTTTCATCTTGTTTATAAATAATAATAGCTTGTTCATTTTCCAATTGAACATTTACTGATTCTACGACGTGAGGAGATAAGGTTAACAAAGCGTTTGTAATAGATTTAACACAAGATTGACAAGTCATACCTAATACAGGTAAAATAATAGTTTTCGGTAAAGGTACATCGAAACCACAATCTTCAATTGTATTTACAAGAGTTGATTGTTCTACTTGACCGTTTGTTGTTATTTCAGCCTTTTCTTCAGCCAAGCTTACATTTACTGTTATTACCCCATTAAGCTGTTCAAGAGCCGAAGTGATTGATTTTACACAAGACTGACAAGTCATGCCTTTTACTGGCAATATAAATTGATTCTCTTCAGTTTTCATTGGTATTAAAACATATAATTATTATAAGATAGTAAAAAGAGTAAAAAGATAAAAGAGTGAGAATTAAAAAAAAAAAGAGTGGAAAAGTGAGAGAGTAAAAAAAAAAAAAAAAAAAAAAGAAAAAAAAATTAAAGGAGGCTGACAAATAAAATGGGTTGAAAAATAAAAAAAAAAATTCCCTTCATTAAAACTCAGCTACCTTAATCAGATTTAGCGATTTATTTTTTATATTTTAACTATATATAAATAAATAAAACTAGCACTCACTATTTTTTAATAGCTTTCCTCCATTTACTGCTTTTTTTTTTAGTTTTTTTTTTTTTTGATACTATTTTTTTTAATAATAATGTATAATGGAATGAAAGATATATATATATATTGTCATATATAAGGAGTATTCATAAGTTAAAAGAATGTTAAATAATAATAGGGCAAAATAGGGTATAAGCAAGTAATTTTTTTCAACTTTATATCAAGTTTCTAAAAATACTAATCTAACAATAACGGGTAAATTTCAATACTTGCCTTCTCTTAATAAACATACACTATAACAAACATTTCATTTATAACACTTATATTGGTATTTCACTTTCATCTTCTTTTCCTCTCATTTCTTTTGATTTAAAACGATAAAGGAGAGATTTGTTATATTTGTGTAGATTTTAAGTATCTCATAAAAAAAAAGATCAAAAACCATCTGATATCAGATTACGATGTAATACGGTAAAATTAAAAAACCGATTTTTTTTAAAAAAAAAAAAAAAACCTCTATAATCAGATGATTTTTGATTTAGATAATAATTCTTAATAAAGTATATAAAAAAAACCTTGGATATTCAAAATTTTATTTCCATTTATCGGAAAAGATCTATTTTACTTTTTTATTTATATAGTTGGTTAATTTATATATAAATATACGCATCTATCTATTTGATTTTTAATAATAAAAGATTATACCATTTATAGAATTACTATAACCATCGTATATTTAATCATCAAAGTCCTCAATAAGTTTTCAGGTTTTCATTCAAATTTTTTAAATACTCAACTGATATATGTATATAAATAAAAAGTATTCTAGAATAAAAAATAAAGATGATTACCAAAAAAGAAAAAAAAAAGATCCTTAAAAATAGCTAATTTTTATACATGTAGATTAAAATTTACTTATAAACTGGTAGAAAAAATTGAAGTGAGATAATTTTATAATAATTTGAGATACTTGGAAAATTTAAAAATGAACACAACTAAAGCAAAAAAATAAACAAGGCCATCAAAAAGAGAATCTTTAATTTATACTATAATTTCATATTTGCGTTTGAATTGGTAAAAGGAAAAAAAAACTAGAACAAAGTGCCATAATAGCGCTTGTTTCTATATTAAGAAATCGTGTATAATATAATTAAGTATTAGTTTTCTAATAAACAAACTTGTATATTATAATTCTATATCTTCGGTAATATTCTTTATATACTTTAGTACTTTTATGTTATTTATATTATTTTAAAGAATATTGATTTATTAAATATTCTTGGTTTACTCTTACAGTAAAGAAGCAAGTTTGTTGATTTTACGTAAAATTCGTTACTTAGAGAGATTCGATCCAAATGTATTTTATTTTATTTTTGGTAATGCAAGCATTTACCAATATAAAATTAAGATATTTATAAAGATGCGTATTTTAATATAAAATAAAAAATTTAACACGCATGAGCCTTTTGCTATTAGAATTTAAATGATAACAAAAAAAAAGTAGAGTGTGTTTATACCAAAAGGCAACTGAAATCCTAATATTGTTCTAGAGGCACACCCACAAAATAAATTTCCACAAATAAAATATAACCTAAACCAATTTAGGCTCAGGAGATTCATTACCAATTTAACAAGTACTAGCCTAAGCTCGGTTTCGATTACTAGACAATTTCTCATCTAAACTTTTACTTTGCAAAAAAACAAGAACCTTTATTGTGGCCAAAAGACTGTTGAATTTTGAACTTCTAGAAGCAAGTTCTTATTGCTCGTTACATGGATAGATAAATTGGATTTCTTCATGAAGACTGATTAACCTATCTTACTGATGTTGTAAAAAAGCTTTTTTTGTTATATCTTTTTTTAAACTCTTATATTAATATTCAACAATGCTATTTTTATTTATATTATTCCTAAAGTTAACATTATTTCAAAAATATTTTAAGGTCTTTGATGTTATTTTATTTTAAATTTATTTTTAAACGTGGGGGGATTTGATTCAATTTACCTGCACTATGGCTGTCGGTCACAGTTCAACTTTAAACAGTAATTTATATCTACTAGTAAAATAAAATACTGGTGCTCACCAAATCATATAATAAAATAATGAATATACAAGAGTAAATAAAGAAAATACTGTCTGAAATGCTATCATAAAATACTTTGTTTTTTATTCAACCAATTATACTAGCTCAGTTGATTTCTTTTTTAATTGATGTATCTTGATTTAATATCGTTATATTTGTATAGTAAAATGATTGATAAAAATAAAAATAGCTCATGATAATACATTGGGCTATTTATTATTTTGTGCTTTTTAGTTGCGCAATGGCAAGTCAAAACTTGTATATTTAATATAGAAAAGGTGTATTCACCAATGGTTTCTGCTGTTGTTGTAATAGTAGTGATATAATTATTATATTATAAATTTTATATGGGTAATACATTAATACTTTCAAGGGTAGCTAAATAATGTCAGTAAATTACACATATATTAAAAGAACTCTTGTATAAAGAAAAAAACGCCATCTTGAATAAAAAAGATCAAAATCTCGAGTAAAAAATAGCACAAGTTATTTTAAAAAACAAATTCCAGGAATAATTAAAGATTAATCAAAAAACATATATAATTCATTTTTCTAATTCCAAGAAAATTGGTCTACAAACCAGCCCCATTATACAATAAAAGATATATATAATACATAACATTTTTGGTATAAAGTGAAAATACATCTACTTGCCAAGAATTAAAAAAAATATATGCACCAAAAAAAGGAGAAATTTAATTGGCTAAAATTTTAAACTTTAAAAATAATATAATTTCTTTTTTTGATACTTTGTTTTTTGACCTTCTTTCTCTTTTCATTTTCACTTTTTTATATAAAAAATAAAAACCGTATTATTGTTATTCGTTTATATATATTATAAGCTTCTTATTTTATCTTAACCATGAAAATTAACTCAACCAACACACAATTGACAGTCAAGTATGTAGACTGGATAATCAGTCAGGTACAAAATTCTACCACTGCTGCCAATAAAACAGGCGAACAACAGCAACAGAAACAATTAATAAAAAGCCTTGAGCTACTATTACTTCAAAAACAAAAGGAAACTCGGCTATTCTCATTGACAGTGGATGCTTTACAACGTCATTGTCAATCATTATATCAACATCAATACCAAGTAATAGAACAGGTTGAAATAGAACTAGAAGATTTAAACCGACGTACCAAAAGAGGTTCATATCAGCAGCAATTTGAAGAACAAGAGTTAAGACAACTGGAAAAACGATTGCAAGAAGTGAGAGATTATGCGGAGCAACGGCGTCAAAAAAAAGCCAAGCGTGAAAAACAATATCATGAAGTTTATCATTTACCTATCATTAATGCTCAGTTTAAAAAAAAATACATGCGTGCAAGAGAAAAAAACAATGCTGTGGAACACCAATTGGCTGAACTACACTATCAAATGGACCATATTAAAGAAAAATTACGCCAATACCGTGCCAAAGAAAAAGAAGAGCAAGATTACTACCAAAAAAAATGGGATCAGCATCAAATTTTTATTAAACAATGGGATCAACGACAGAAAATGATGTTGGATATGAAAAAAGCTCAACTATTTTGGACTGAATTTGATACTCTCCACCTTCAACCTTGTTTAAAATGGGCTCAGCAGCAAAATAGCAATAATGAATACCATCGCCGTTATTCACTACCTTCTCCTACAGCTACTATTTCTTTTAACGATTGGTACTCCTTTAGAGCAGCAATAAAAAAATATGAAGAAGCTAATATATATGGCATGAATAAATGGAATCATGAACAATGGCTAGAAAATATTACTTTCGACTGTTCTTTGTGCCATGAATCAGTCACAGGATTATGGCCATATTTAGATAAAGTTAGAACCGATCAATTACTATGTACTTCTTGTTATCATAATAATAAAACGTCAATGGTTGTTGAGAAAAAACTACAAACCTTCTTGCCAAATAAATTAACAGCTTCTCGTCCAAATTTACTTCGTTCGGCTACTCAATCCACTTTATCTATTCCTACCTTGGTCTCATCCACTTCAAAATCCACTCAATCCCTTCTTCAAGATTGTAAACCATTGATGAAAAAAATGAAATCGGCTTTGGCTTTGAATCAACAAAAATCCGATATGCTTCCTCATCTTTTGGTTTCAAGATAAAAAAAAAAAACGTGATCTACGTTCATTCTTAGTAGCATCCATTTTTTTATTTATTTATTTTTATTATTTACATATTTAGGAATTATTATTTATTTATTTACTTGTATTTAAAATAAAATATTATTATATATATACTTTATTATTATTATTATTATTATTATTATCTTAACATAATAAGCTATTTCAATGTAATTTTTAAACTCTAAATAAAAAATAAAAGTAAAATATGATAATATTAATATATATATATATATAATTTATGAATACATAATAAAAAAAAAATATAAAAAGTTGAGAAGATATATAAACGAAATATGAATAACAAAAATAAAATAATATAAAAAAAATGATCAATAAAATAAATCTACAAATCTCCTAAACTATCCTTCACTGCTTTATAATAATCTGCAGGAAGATAGTCTGCCAATTCTTCTTTAGTTAACCAAGCGAAATCTGAAATATCTTTACTAGGTTTGACTTGTCCAGCATATACACGTGCCTTCATAAAGAATACCTAAAAGTAATATATAGTTTTTTAATAAAAAAAAAATGCCACTGTTTATGTATGTTCTTTCATTCTCTCTTGTTTGTCTCATTTTTACAATAATAAATATTGTCATCTGTGATTATTGTTTTTATAAAATATAAACTTTGATCATTTACCTTTAATCCTTCAGTATCTTCTTTTCTTGATGGAGCTTCTCTATAAAAACTAATAGGTTGTCTACCAACAAACCATACATCCATATCCTTACCACAAGAATCCTTTAAATGACGTTCAGCGGCCTTTTTTAAAAAAGTAAAATAAATAATAAATAAATAAATATACACATCGCGATAATAAATGATGATAATTTATTATATATATGTATCTGTTTTTATTAATCCTCTAACTTACTTCATGAAGGTATTCGTTGGTTTGTATATCAGTTTGAGGGAATTGCCATTGGTTTTGTTTTTGAACGATCAAATAAAGGTTGCGTTGTAGAGCACGATCTAATTTTTTAATGTTGTTTTCTTTATCGGCTTGAGTGATACGACTATTGAATTGAATAGGTGTTTGATTTATATTACTATTATCGTCTGTTTGTTGTTGTTGTTGTTGAGAAGCAGAAACGGCTTCAGAAAGAGATAAAGATCCATTTTTCATAGCAGCATCTCTTGCTTGTACATCTTCTTTCCAACGACGTTCAGCTACTGATCCTTTTTTAAAATAAAAATCTTGAGGAAAGGCAGAAGATTGTTGACGTTCTTGTTTTTCTTTATAATCAAAATATGCTTTTTCAAAAGGTGTAGCGTCACGAGTGATTAGAGGTCCTCGAGTTAAAATAACAGAAGCTGCAATTCGACTGTTTTTAACAACTAATGGTGTGGAATTAACAGATCGACTAGTAGAAAATAAGCGTTGACTGATTTTTAACATGATATGTGAAAATATATTATTTAACTAAAGTGTCGTATTAAAGAAGAAGAATATATATTTATATATATATATAAAAGAATATATAATACAATCTAAGTTATTTAAATATAACTGTCAAAATAACAAAAAAGTAAGGAAGAAAGTGAAAAAAAAGAGGCACCAATTTTTTTTTTTAAATCGTGACGTTTGGGCTGGCAAGCCAGGATATTTTAAAATTCCGCCCGAACCTTTTTCGTGGCCATTTTTTTTTTCCTCTTCTTTTTTTTTCCAATTCTCTTTTTATTACAGTTTCTATAATATTTTACTGTTATCATGAAACATCTCACACTAACTACAGCGTTTGGCATTTTGTCATCGTCTATTAGCGTTATGGGTAATAAAATAAATGATAATGATAATAAACATAATAATAAACCAGCTATTTTTTTATAATTACTTTTTATTAACAAATATCTAACTATACCTATATCTATATCTATATCTATACTTCTCTCTCAATAATATATATATATATATATATATATATAAATATTTATAGCACGCTCATCTGTTTATTTTACACCAATGGCACAACAAAATTCTCAAATACCTGAAGTTTCTTTAAATACCTTTTCTGCTTGGATGGCTCATTTAACAGGAACTAGTGATATGCATTCCTTTTCTCAATATAAAGGACTTCATCAACAAAACGCCTTGGAAGGAATACAAGAAATATGGAATACACCTTCTTTGAAAGAATTAGGTTCAGGTGATATTTTCAAACCTTTATCTGATGAAAAACAATTCATGGTTATTATTAATGGCGTGAACTCTCCTTCTGGTAAAGTATTTTATTATTATAAACGCGAAGTTAAAAGAAAAAAAAAATATATACATAGGCTGAAACACTTTTTACACTCCTTAAACGATATTTATATATTTAACCTCAACTACTGTTTGTTTTTATTTATTTTTTTAACGATCCTTTTTTTTTTTTTATAAAAAAATTATTAGCATTTTTACCTTTCCAAGAACCTTCTCTTTATGTTCAAGATAATGATGGTAATGATTTTACGGATGTAGCCCTTGATACCATGTCTCAATATGCCGATAAGACGAAAGCTGATACTCAAAAGGTAATATAAAATTAAACATTTGTGATAGTTTAATTGAAATGATTAAGCAAGTAAATAAATATGTCTATAGGATTTTAACTTCCCATCCACTTTTTTTTTGTTATTATTATTTACTATTATTGCTATTTTATATAGATTGAAAATGTTTTAAATAATTTGGATATCAACGATTTGCCCCAAGTCATGGAATCTTTCAAAACACATTATAAGAGTTATATGGATATTTATCAATTAGATTATGAAAGCAAAGTAATGGTTCAATATTTTATATATACATTTATATGTTATTCATCATCATTATTCTAATCGTTATTATATTTTATTTTATTATTTTTTATTTTTTGAAAAAATTAGGCAGTTCAAACTTTTATGGTAGAAGTTGAACAAGTAAGAAATATTCAACCCAAAGATTTTAATGTAATTGAAATGAATGGATTACAAATGATTGGTCAAGAATATGGTACTGATTCTAGAGTATACCAAGAAGCTCAACAAATTATTAGTCAATTAATTTCCAATAAATTTAATCAACATCAAAAGGGAACCACTTTGATTTTGACACCAATGTCCACAAATGTTGAACAACATCAATTACGTCGTAGACAACAACAACAACAGCCTGATCAACGTATAGATTTAACTAGTGATTTCCAATTACTCTTCTGGACTGGTGTATTTTTAATCCTTCTTACTTCTGGTATTGTCACTTTTGCTTTTAGTTTGGGTAACAATGACACTGGCGGTGTTGTTTTAACAACCAGTGCCTTACCAAAGCAAGATTAAAATTTATATTTATAAGCTTGTATGTGTTTTGATAGTATTTTTTTTTTTATAAGTAATAATAATAATAATAAAAAGGTTAGTATTATTGATATGAATGATTATATATATATAACGACAACAACGATATAAAATAGAAGTCTTTTTTTTTTGAGAAGAAAAAAGGAAGAGTATATGAAAATGGTATATATATATATATATAATGACGATAATATGAAGATTGAAAATGATAATACAACTACAATAATGATGTAAGTAAAAGAGATGATATCGTTAAAAACTTTTATTATTATTATTATTATTATTATTATTATTGCTATTAAATGTGAGTATGAAATAATATAAATATAAATATATATATATATATATATGAAGATATGTTTATAAAATATAATAATAAACTTTTTTTTTTAATAAAGGAATGGAAAGATTAAATGCTTCAACTTTTTTTTTTTTTTGTTTTTTTTTTTTTTTTGTATAATTAAATAATATAAGATATATATAGAGAAAAAAAATAACAATGGCATAAATCAAAACGATGTGAATAGTTAATGGTATAATAAATAAAATAAAGAAATAAATTAGATACAAAGGCATGAAGAATATAATTCATATATATATATATATATATATATATATAAAGGAAGCAGATTAAAAAAAATATAAACTAAAAATTATATACAGTAAAGGTAAAAATTAATAATTGAATAAATAATAGTAATAATTAATAATAATGATAGATGAATTTAAGATAATAAAAAAAAAAGCAAAAAAATAAAATAAAATAAAATGAATAATCTTAGTTCCACCAAGATTAAATATAAAATTATATATAGTAAGTGTAATGAAGTAATATAATATATATATATATATATATATATGTATATGAAATTAAAAATAAAAAGCAAAAAATAAAAAAATAAAAAAATTATCCATCAATGAATAATCATAGTAATAGAAAATGAAATAAAAAGTCTTATTCATCTTTTCTTTTTTAGATACAACGATCAAATAAAGAAGAGGATGATGAAGAAGTAGAATTAGATCTGGTATAAATAGGTGGTAAAATACGATCTTTAGAAATGGACAGTTTACGAATTAAAGGATCATCCATAGGATATAAAGGATAAGAAGATAAATATAATTCAGAAGGAGGAGTGGTTGGTGTCCAAGAGGTTGAACAAGGTGACATGGCAGGGGTTGTATTCATAGAAGGTGGAGAAGCAGTAGGTGAAGTAGGTAAATATTTATTATTATTATGATTGTTGTTATTTTGAAGAGTAAGTGGTGGATGGTCCATGATAGATGATGATGATTTTTTACGAGATTTACGAATGCCTTGTAATGTACGATATCTATTAAAACAAGTAGCTCTTTTGCGATGTGGCAATTGGCTAGATATTTGACCCCAAGTTAATCCTTTGGCAACACCTTCACATATAATTGCATCTTCTAATTCGGAAAACCGACTACGAGGTTTACCATGGACTGTGTTGTGATGATGATGATCAAGTTCACTAGATGTATAGGCTGATTTAGGTGAAAGTGGGGGTGACATGATGTCAGTAGGGTTAAGCATATCAGCAACTATTATAGTAATAATAAAATTTGGTTAAAAAATTGATACCAAAAGAAATAAAATAATCATTTTATATATAAAAGGAAACTTACTATTCATGATGAAAATTATATAATTATAATAATAATAAAAAAAAAGATTTCAATGGAAAGATAATAGTAGTAATAATAAAATGATTATAATAATAATAATAATAATAATATATGTAATTATATATATATATATATATATAAAAGAGTAGTGAAAAAAAAAAATGAAAATGAAAGAAAGACGTTTCAATCTTTTTATATGTTTTTTTTAATTTTAATTTTTTTTTTTAAGTATTATGCGGGGGTTATTATTCCCTCCACTCTTTTTTTTTTTTTTATTTCCCCTTACCTTTTTCTATTCCCCAAAATTTAATATGTTTTTATATCATTAAACGTTAAAATATGTACAATTGATATTTTAATTGGTATGATTTATTTTTTATTGACTGACAACTTATTCAATTCTTAACTATTTACTAAATTACAACAACAACTTGTAACAACAAAAAAATAAAAATAAAACCTTTTTACTTTTTTATCTATCAAGGTTCTTTTTTAATAATTCATTGTATATATGTGGGTGTGCGTGTGTGGCTCCTTTCTTTAAAAGTATATGCTCCATATATATTTTACTCTATTGGCAACTTCTACCTTTTTTTTTTTTTTTTCTCGGGTACAAGATTATAAAAAAAAAAAACACGGACGTTTTGTTATTTTTGTAATATTTGATAAAAAGAAAAAATTGCATATAAAGCCTTTTTTACTCCTATTAAAGTTTCCAACCATTTTTATTTTTATTTTATTTTTTTGGAGAAGCTAGGAGAATGGAAGAAGGGGAAAGAGAGCGAACGAAAGAAAAAAGAAAATATATATAAATATATATAATGAAATTATATAATAAAGATACCAAAGTAATTGTTCTTTTTTTCGGGGGGAGAAGGAAGAAAAAAAAAAAAGATCATTATTATAATAAAAAAAAGGAGATCAATTGAAAAAGTAAAAGATCCATTTTATAGAGGAGATAAAAAAAAAAAAAGAAGGGTGGAGAGAGAGAAAAGAGAGGGTTCTAGATTACCTTAAGGAGTAGATGATTTGAAGAAAAGAATGGCAAATTTATAATACATTATATTACTATATAATTATTAAAAATCTCTTGCCTTTTTTTAATCAAAAGATGATATAAAATGTTTATATGACATGAATATATAAATATAGTATATAAATAAATAATAACAAATAACAATGAATAATAATATAAAAAAAAAAGAATGTTGTTAAGTTTTTATTATTATTATCATTATTATTATTATTATAATGACATTTTTATTTATTTATTTATTTATTGGCTAATGGTATTCAATTGTATAGAATTAAAGTTTTTTTATACCTGAATAAACAAAACCTCGATCAAATTTTAAAAAAAAAATTCTATTACCACAGACTCTTATTGTAATAGGAATCACTAAAAGGGGAGTGGGTCAATCCAATATTTGGAACCTATTGAATCTCCGTTTGCATGAATCATTTTAGGGTTGGAAGATCAAAAAAGATGGGAGAAGTTAATTTTTTCTTTTCTTAAAAAAAAAAAGGTACATGCCTGCCTTTTTATAAGCATAGGGACACTAGTATAATAAAGTTTCAGTTTTTCTTATTCTTTTTCGTGTACGTGTTTAAAAATATTTCCTTTCATGTAATAAAAATGACTTGGCTTCTCACTATCTCCCCTCCAAGATATTCTTATTTTTTTTTTTTTTTTTCAATTAAAACATTTTATTAAACGTTTAACCTTTTTTCGTTGTAAAATATACAAGTTATGGAACATTCTCTTTACTTTAATAAAAATAAAAAATAAAAAATTGGAATGGCGATTTTTATTAAACTACTTTTTCTTATGTTTCTATTTTAAAACTATTTTTTTAAAATAACAAAAAAGATTTTTTAATTCTTATTTTCCTTAATAAACACCTTTTCATTTCGGCTATAACCCTTTTCAATAATAACTTATAAAAGGAGAAATAAGTTAGACCCGCCTAAAATAATAATAATAATAATAATAGTTTATAAATAACATATTATTATTATTATATATATACATACATACATACATAATACCTCTCATATATTTACGTACTTGATTGCATATACATGCTATTTCCTTCAAAAATAAAAAGATAAATGAACCTTAAAACCTTATCCTCTCATTACTCACTGACATATCACATGCATAGTTTCCCTTTCTTATGAACAATACCGCCTATGTTTAAAACACGAGAATAAAATAGGAAAAAAAGAAAATACCCTGGCATTTTAAAATGAAAAAATCAAGGTGTATATGGTGCTAATATGTATCATCATTACAATGATTATATTAATATATGGTGATGATGATGGCTTTTTACATAAACAACTTTTAATCTTGTCAAAACCTGTTTTTTTATATATATTTATATACTTCATATAAGGGTGTTGATGGTTCATTTTATATTATTTTAATAAAATCCACGTTATTGCTTAATGGTATAATTCTAATATTAAAATATATTAAAGCCACTTGTACGAAAAAAAAAAAAGGGAAGAAGGAATAAATATATATAGTGTTATACGTAAAGAATAAATAAATAAACAAACAAAATTCTTATTTTTTTTTTTTTTTTGTATGTCGTTGTCATAGATGTAAATAAGATGTCAATTTATGCTTTTATTGTTGTTTATCGTTCAATCTTAAATAAAAATAGTGTTTTTTTTTTAATAGATCATCATTTTTTTTTCTTCTCTTTTGGTCTTTTAATCTTATTCTATCTCTCTCTCTCTTTCTTGTTTTTTTTTTCTTATCCTATGATGCTAATGACGATACTATTTCAAGGGGAAAGGGAGTATACCCTTTTCTCCGGAATATATAAAGTTTATTATTACTTCATCGGTTTGTATCCTATTTTATACCCTACTTTTTTACTCCCCTACTGATCATTTGTATCTGTATGCCCTTCACTTTGATCATAATCAACATCATCATCCCATCATCTCCTTTTATTTGCCCGTGCTTTTTTTATTATTTTGATCTTTTTATCTTTTTAACTATAAATGTAATACAGGGATAGTAAATCGAATCGCTCTACAACTTCTTCGGATCCTTACTCTTTTATGGATAGTCCTTGCTGTCTTGCTTCCGATCGCTGATCTTTTATTTTTATCGTATAACTTTAATTCTTGTGTGTATTTCTATCTATTTTATTTATTTTCATTACCTTAAAAGTACGCTAAAGCCTAAATTCATAGATAACAAAAAAGGTTGCCTAATACACGTTGTCTATTAACAGGTATCTGATGTAGCTGTTTTTTCTTTTTATTCAGGTTTTTTTAAAAAAAATAAAAAAATAAAATCGCTATTCTAAGATATAAAAAGGTCCAAGTTTATTTTATCTTATTTCCATCCATTCATGTACATACAATAATTGAAGGGGCTAATGTAATACTAAAAATAAGGCTGTCATATATATATAAAGTTATTTATCCATAGGGTGATGTCGCCATATTGTCTTTTTAGGTTTCTTTTTTATTTCAAGTTCTAAATCCTCTTCGTTGGTATTTTTTAATGCTTCTGGTACTATAATAGGTTCTTCAGGTAGCTTATCTTTAATCCACTCTTCTGGTAATAGTGGTAAGTTAGAAGCTTTCCAATGTATATGGGTATATTGACTATCCATTCTGTTTTATTTTATTTTATATTAATTATATTAAATAAAAAAGTGCAAGTAAAAAAAAAAAAAAATTTGAGGAAAAATGAGAATCAATTTTTTCTTCATTACAAATAAGGAAATACAATGGTTTCGAGCCGGGAGCGGTTTTTAAATATATTCATACGCTTTAATTTTTTTTTTAAATTAATGGTGAAAAGTGGAGATCTATAAACACCCTCTTTTTTTCTGTCCAAAAGGTGTGTATTCTACAATAATGATTTAAAAGGACTATTTGACATAGATAAAGAGGTACAATATGGATGGATGAATAAAATCGAATAGAATGAATGGATGGATGAATCAATTTGAAGTTAATGGATCGATGATCAACTATGGATTTTTTTTTTAAAAAATTAATCTATACACTATAATATTATGAATCGAAACCAGCTTTATATCATTTATTTTACTGGCCTCAACTACACATGCAATATAATATAATAGCTATTATTAAAATAATATCAACAATATATATATATATATATTAAAAAAAAACAAAGAGGTGCTTTATTATGTATAAACGATAATAGCTATGATATGAGAGGCGTAGTTGGAGTTGGATATGGATATATATTTAGATATATTTACATATTTACATATATGTATATATATATACAAATATATTGAAAAAGTGCTTAAAAAAAGGGGGTATATTAAAAGAAAAGAGTGATAGTGTATAAGTGTTTATATGAATATATAAAATAATCAGTGTGTTGTGGATAGTAGATTTAGATACAGATATATATATATAATATTTTATGTCAAATAGTCCTTTTTTTTAAAAAAAAAAAGATAAAGTAATAGTTTAATATGAATGATTCTTTTTTTTATTAACCTTATCCAATAATTTTTCTTATTATTTTACATATGGTATTCCTAAAAAATAGCAACAATGGCTCACGCACCCAGAAATTCCTACCTTGTTCCCGGTGTCTCTCGTCTTAGTCGTTCCGCCGTCTATGGTAAGAAGGCTTTATACAAGCGCACCAAGAAAACCATTGCTGCTGCCGAAAAGGCTCCTGCCGCTGATAAAGTTGTAGAAGTTAAAGGTGCCAAGAATGGTGGCAAGCGTACTGTCCCTGCCAACAAGGCCAGCCGTTTCTATCCTGCTGAAGATATTCCTCAACCCAAGCAATCTCGTAAGACCATCAAGAAACAAGCTCTCCGTGCCTCCATCACCCCTGGTACCGTTGTTATCTTATTAGCTGGTCGTCATCGTGGAAAGCGCGTTGTTGTCTTGAAGCAATTGGATAGCGGTCTTTTATTAGTTACTGGTCCTTACAAGATCAACGGTGTTCCTTTACGTCGTGTAGATCAAGCTTACGTTATTGCTACCTCTACCAAGATTGATGTTAACGCTGCTGTTGATGCTAAATTCAACGATGCTTACTTCAAGAAATCTGCTAATGCTAAGGCTGAATTCCTTGCTGATGCTGGTAAGAAGAAGGCCTTCCCTGAATCCAAGGCTGCTGATCAAAAGGCTGTTGATAAGGCTATCATTGAAGCCGTTGCTAAAACTCCTTTCCTCCGTCAATACTTGGCTTCCACCTTCTCTTTATCCAAGGGTCAATTCCCTCATGACTTGAAATTCTAAAGAAAAAATAATATCTGAATTAAAAAAGAAAAAAGTGTTCCTTTTTTTTATTTTTTAAAATTACAATAATATATTTTTCTTCTTCTGGTGATGGGTGTTAACTATTGTTTTTACATCTTTTTTATTTAAATAGTAATAAAAAAAAAAATTAAAAAAAATAAAACGATATAGTGGGTTGATTTTTTTATAATATGATGGTTATTGTGTGGTGTAAGCTTAATATAATTTACAGAGGTCTAAATGGGATTTAAAAAAAAAAAAATAGCAAATAATTTCGAGAGCATAAAGTATGATTTTATTAACTGAAAAGGATAATTCAAGTATAATATTTCAAGTTAAATACATTACTATCTCTACAGATAGTAAACCACTTGATATGAAGTTTTAACAGACCATAAACTTGATCATTATCTAAACCTAAGCTAAACTTTATGCATTGATCATGAATGCTTTTGGGAACAGCTAAATATTTAACGTAATATTATTTTTTTGATCATTCTTTTCAGTTAATGTTCTTTTTATATACTTCCATAAATTTAACTTTATATTTTTAAAAAAGTATAAAGAGAAATATGGATAAAAAAATTGGGTGACTGAATTTCAAAAAATTTTCTATATATGTGGAACAAAAAAAAATAGAAAAGTTGTTTCAACCTTCTTTTCTCATATTTTTTATTTTTTTTTAAAAAGATAAATATTTCTTTGCATCTTTTTTTTTTTTTTCCTTCCTTTCTTTTAAATATATATATATATATATATATATATATTATGATGATATAATGATATTACTTTTATTAAAGCGTTGGCGTTATGATAAACAGTCAGTAATAACTTTCAACAAGGTGCGATTCCTTCATACTACTTGGGAACCTTGGGAAGATCAATTACTCCAAGATTATGTCAGAAGTAATGGAAAAAAATGGAATAGTTTAGTACAGCACGCTTTACCTCATAAAACAGCCAATGCTTGTATGATACGATGGTCAGATATAGTTAATCCTTCTATTCAGCGTGGTTCATTAACACCTTTTGAAAGAAAACAGTTTGAACGAGGTATAGAAACGCTAGGTGTAGGACAGTGGAAACAAATCGCAGCTCAATTTGTACCTCAACGCTCGCCGCGTCAATTGGCCAATATATGGTCTTTACAAATTAATCCTCAGCTCTATAAACGAAAATATTGGACAAAAGAAGAAGATGAGCTGTTAATAAAGGGAGTTAAACACATTGGATATGGAAAATGGGAAACTATTCATCGTTTGTATTTACCTCATCGGAGTAGAGTAAACATAAAGCAAAGATATGATAATCATGTAAATCCTTCTATTAAGCACGATACTTGGACAACAGAAGAAATGGATATACTATTACGTAGAACAGTAGTATATGGCACAGAAAATTGGGAAAAGGTAGTAGAAGGATTACCAGGTCGTACGGTCAAACAATGTAAAGTAAAATATGATTCCTGCATTGACCCATCACGTACACAATCCAAGAAACCATGGTCAAAGAATGACATACAGTTATTTTGGGAATTGGTTTATATCCACCATGGTAAATGGGTAACTATTGCTAAATACCTGAAACGTGCTGACTGGGAATGCTCTAGCTTATTTAATCGTACTCTCAAAAATGAATTAAGCATTATCTATAATGAAAAGGATATATTGCAGCAACCGGAAGAAACCAAGCCATTATGGAAAAAACGTATTGGAAAATTGATGATGACTTATTTAGATTGCCATCCGCGTGCATTTATTCAAAAAGAAAATAAAAGTATGGTTTTAAAATTGGATGGAGAAGTTGATAGGGGTGATAGTGATAAAACAAATGAAAACAATAACAACAACGATACCAATAAATATAATGTAATAAATACGAAGAATGATGTAAACTATGCGCAAAATAAATTAAATAAAGATTATCGATTAGGAAAATGGACAGACGAAGAAGATATAGAATTAGAAAAATTAATGAATAAATATGGTAAAGATTGGAACACAATTGCAAAATACCATGGTACAAGAACAGCCGCTCAATGTCGTTATCGGTATACCAGAGTTTTACAATATAAATCCGATCCAACTGTTATTTATAATAAAAGTTTAACAGAACAAGAAAAAGCAAGAATTTTACATGGTGTTGATATATTTGGCCATAATTGGGTAGTTATCAGTAAAACCTTCCTTCCACATCGAAAACCAGTTCAATTAATGACATGGTATTTAAAAAATATAAAGCATAAATATGAAAACAATAGTGATGAAGAGGATGGACCAGCAGCAATGGATACAGTTTTAGTCAATCACATGGAGCAACTATTACCTGGAACAGGGAAATGGACAAAAGAGGAAGACGAACGATTGATATTTGCTATGGCTCATTACCAACATGAGCGTGATTTTTCTTGGGGTAAAATAGCAAGGCTAGTTAATACAAAACGATCAGCCAATCAATGCCGTCAACATTGGGAAACATGTTTAAATCATAATATTACAAAAAAGGGCCATTGGGATTGGAATGAACGATTGCAACTTGTTGAATTAGTACAAAAACATAAAATGGCCAACTCTACTACTACTACTACTAGTTATAATCAGGATGATAATTTTGAAAAAGAAGAAAAAGGAAACAGCACACAAAATATGTTTTGGGAAAGGATATCTAAAGAATTAAATACAGGCAGATCAGCTTGGTCATGTAGATTAAAATATTCATCCATGGCTCGTTCTGGTAATTTTTTTAAATAATTACGGAATAAAATAAAAGGTTAATTTTAATAAATAAAAAAATTTTGTTTAATAAATAAAAAAAGGTTTGTTTTAACGAATAAAAATCAGATTCCCTTTAATAAATAAAATAGCTTGTTTTTATTTTTAAAGAATTTAGTTTTAATGATATATGGATATATTCATAAACTAAAAAAGGTTTAGTTTTTTTATTGTTATTTTACACTTAATAATAATGTTGAATAAGAAAAAAAATATATTAATAAATAATGAATAATAATGGCAAATAAATTATAGTAATAATATTATATGTATAGGTGAATGGTATTTAGAGAGTTGTCAATGCAGTAACTTCAGTATATTCTTGCTTTTGTTGCTTTTTCATCCTTCTTCTTTTTGCGGCCAATTTCTTGGTATCTCTTCCACAATAGAAAATATTACGCAAAAATTCTGGAATATAATTAACATAAGCATCACAAAAGGCACCAAAGGAGGATAATTTTTCAATGGGCTGATCATCTGAATTTATCAAATTAAGTGATCGGTTGATGGAATCATTTGGTCCAAAGTATTTTGTCATTAATAACATGGCGCCTGTCAATACCACACATTCTATAATTATATAGTAAAAAAAAAAACCAATATATTAGGATCATTAATATTACTATTTTTGTTTATTATATATATGCATGTATGTATATATTACCAACAATAACTTCTAAACCGTTCTTTACATTTTCTGTTGACCAGGCTAAACCATCAGAAGAATGGGTCCCATCTGTACCATGAATAACACCAGCATAAGCTAGTCCATCAAGTAATAAAACACCAATATAAAAGTTGATCATAATAGGACCCTTTAAACTCCAAAACATACCATGAGCTGAAATATTTGCACGGCTCCATTCCTGTTTAAAAGTAGCTATATAGACAAATAATGCTGAGATAATTATGGATAAGGCAATAAAGTTTATAATAGTAAGATATACATGAGCACCTTTAAAAGAAAAACTATCTGGACAGTAATAACCTTTTAATTCAGTAAAGATGGATATAAAAGCAGATATAACAGACCTAATATATTTAAAGAATAATCATTATTATTAAAACAAACTAATCATATTTCTATTGTTTTTTTTATGTGTATAATTATGAATATATTTACCAAACAGGATACTGAATTACCAAGATGTCGATTATAGTTCTAAAATGCATGCCCCATCTAGACTTTCTAAAAACATTAATAGTGAATAATAAATAATTCATAATAATAATATATAATGATAATCAGTATAAATATAATTTAATTTTATTTATTTTTCTTATTCATTAATGATGTATAATACTCACATATGTACTTTTACATAAGGTATAACAGTAGGATGGGCTTCTTCTTTTATATCGCCAGCTTCAACTCTAAACGGTTGTAAATAGGATTGATAACATGCAAATAAGTTATAAACGGCAAAGGCTTCAAATAGAGTAGCAAAAAACATAATTGTAGTTGAATAATCATATCGTAAGTAAGATAACCAACAGAGCAACATATAAAATGGAGGATACAGCAGCACTCTGACTTTATGGCGTTGATGCTGTGGTTCACTAATAATATATAAATGTATTAACAAATGATTTTAAAATAGTTGGATTAATAAATAAGTTAACCCATTTATATTCATATCCTTCATAATATATCTGTATGTATATATAATTTACTAATAATTCTTAAAATGCTTTCTTATAGTAATGATAGCTATAATCCAAGTGACCAATAAGCAAGCCAAACTAGCCATCCATCCAATAATATGCCAGTTTTGACTAGTTAAAAAATAAAGAATAAAAATAAAAAGGTGTTGTTTATTAACTAGCCCTATATACAATGTTTTCCTCTATTTATATTTCTTTTTTTTTTCTTGGTATATATATATATATATATATATATATATATATTATATTTATTCATTAGTCAATATATACCTTGGATCGACTAATAAACTCTTCCAGTTGAAGCCAGGACGACTAAATATTAATATAAATAAAAAACAAGATACAATGGATTAATAAACATATAAAAACTATTTTTTGATTTCTATTTAAAAGATTCAAAATTCACTTACAAACCATTATCCGTTGATAAACCACCAGGAGTTGGGCAGGTGTTTTCACTACTTTCCATAGAATCAAATTAGCTTAGTTAAAAAATAATATTTTGTAAAAAAAAGAGAGAGAGAAAATTGTCGATATTTAGTAAATTTAAATTTTTTTTTTTTTTTTCAATGGAGTTTTAAACTATAATAAAAATGCCAAGGAAGGTAATACGAAAATAAATTGTACAAACTAAGTAAATATAAAAAAATCAAATTATTTTAATTCTATATAGTATAAAAAGTAATTCTTATACGTACGTGCTATATAATAATATATTATAACATATAACGGTAGGTAGTGATGACATATATATATAATTATATATATACTATTATATAGATATATAAAAGTATACCATTAATGAAATAATAAATAAAACAATAATGCTTCGGTTATACGGATGCTCAAAACGGCGTTTCCTAAAATGGAAATAAAGTGAAAATGGTTTAAGCGTTCAATCATTCGAAAAAACTAAGGGGAGCATATAGTGATAAAAGAAATCATCAAGGGCATTAATATTAAATTCCAAATTTCCGATGATCTCTTTTTTTAAAAAAAATTATTTACGACTAATCATTTTCTTTTCTTCCACTTTTTTTTTTTTTTTTTCTTTGATCCATATTTCTTTTAAATACGATAATATATAGATGATTAAATAAATATAGAATGAGTATAAGTAATGAAGAAAAATACTACAATTCAACTATTGTGTCACCTATAATGTACCCGTCTTATCCAAATAATAGAAAAGTTACTAAGCAAAATAGCTATCCAACAATAAATACTCCTAAAACTGTACAACATCAACAACATCAACAACAGCAATTACCAAAATTACCTAATAATAATAATAATAATTTATATCCACACAACGAATATTACTACTCCCCATCTAGATCTTCGGCACATCCTTCTTCTCCTTCTCATCGTTATGTAACTAACGGGGTTCGAACAAGACACATACCTTTATATCAAGGAAATTTAGTATTAGAATGTCCTGTACCAACATCATTATTAGATCAATGCCCACTTCGGGATAAAACAGAGTTTAACCAAATGAGATACACAGCCGTTACTTGTCAACCAGATGACTTTTCTTTAAATGATTATACCTTAAGACCAAAATTAATGAATAGAGAAACGGAATTATTTATAGGTGTTACTATGTATAACGTAAGTTTTGATTTGTTTATTTAGAAATGATAAAGCAAAATAAAATAAAATGCCTCGCTGTATCACCTATGTATTTATTAATCTTTTTTTTTATATTTTTAAAAAAATAAATAAATAGGAAAATGAAATATTATTTACAAGAACAATGCATGCAGTTATGAAAAATATCGCTTATTTATGTTCTCGTAAAAAATCAAAAGTATGGGGGGAAATGGAAGGTTGGAAAAAAGTAGTGGTTGGCATTGTTCAAGATGGAAGAAAATATTGCAATCCACGTGTATTAGATGTGTTATCAACAATGGGTGTTTATCAAAAAGGTATTGCAAAAAATATGGTGAATGGTAAACCAGTTCAAGCTCATTTATTCGAGGTATCAAAAAAATTTAATATAAAAATTCAGACATTTTTTTTAAAAAAAATTCATAACTCTTTTTCTTTTTTCTTTCTAAAATATTAAAGTATACTACACAACTATCTATAGATGCTGACCTTAAAGTAAAAGGCGTTGATAAAGGAATCGTACCTGTACAACTATTATTTTGTTTAAAAGAACAAAATACAAAAAAGATAAATTCACACCGTTGGCTATTTAACGCTTTTGGCCCTATACTACGGCCTAATATCTGTGCTCTTATTGATGTTGGCACACGACCTGGTAAAACGTCTATCTACCACTTGTGGAAAACATTTCATTTGCAAAAAGATGTTGGCGGTGTATGTGGTGAAATATGTGTTATGAAAGGAAAAGCATTTCTTGATTTATTGAACCCTCTTGTAGCAGCGCAAAACTTTGAATATAAAATGTCGAATATATTAGATAAACCTATGGAAAGTGTCTTTGGTTATATTAGTGTTTTGCCTGGCGCATTTTCTGCTTATAGATATGTTGCTTTATTAAATGATGTTAATGGTCAAGGTCCTTTACAAAAATATTTTATAAATGAAACACCAACATCCCTCTTGGATAATAACAATAGTAATAATAAACAGAGTTTTGATTCAGATATATTTACAAAAAATATGTATCTTGCTGAAGATCGTATTTTATGTTTTGAACTAATCGCAAAAAAACACGAGAAATGGATCCTTAAATACGTCAAATCTGCTTTTGGTGAAACTGATTGTCCTAATCAACTTCCTGAATTTATATCACAACGTCGGCGTTGGCTTAATGGAAGTCTTTTTGCTGCTGTTTATTCTATTTGGAATTTTAAACGTATTTGGAAGACTGATCACACTACAGTTCGAAAAATCATGTTATCTATTGAATTTATTTTTAATTTTCTCAACCTTATGCTTAATTGGTTTTGTATGGTAATATAAAATAATACAAAGCAAAATAAAAAAGAATATATAAATATATAAGATGCTTTGGATAATAATGATATTTATTATTTTTTATTATCGATTAATTAATCTTTCTTTCTTTTAGGCAAACTTTTATCTTACATTTTATTTCATATCAAAATCACTAGCAATTGAACCAAATGATCCCTTTGGCAACGGGTGGGGTGAACGTATCTTTCATACTCTTTGCTATCTTTATGTTTTTTTGATTATTGTTTCTTTCATTTGTTCAATGGGAAATAGACCCCAAGGGTAAGCAACAAAAATAAAATAAAATAATAGATAATAAAAAAGGAAAACAGAAGCATGATTTATATATATCTATATCTACCTATTTATATTTATGACTTACTCATAGATCAAAATGCATGTTTACAATATCAGTGATAGCTTATAGTATTATAATGCTCTATACTGTATTTGCTGGCGTATGGCTGTCCTTCCAAGGTATTAGTAGCACAATAGAAAAATCTGAATGGGATCAAGGCGGGTCTACAAATCATTTTCTTTTACTTATGCAACAGCCTACCTTTAGAAATATCTTTTTATCATTGGCTTCAACATATGGTTTATATCTTGTGTCTGGCTTATTTTTTATGGATTTTTCGCATATGTTTACTAGCTTTATCCAATATATTCTTTTATTGCCAACATACGTAAACATTTTAAATATATATGCCTTTTGTAATATACACGATGTCAGGTAAACTTAAATCTACAAATAATATAAATAATAATAATTATAGCTCATTTATATATACATATTGTTTTATTTAGTTGGGGAACAAAAGGGGATAATGCTTTGCAAATGGATTTAGGCGTTGCTAATAAAGTTTCATCTGAAAAAGGGATGGATACTGTAGAAGTGGAATTAGTGGATGGATTAGATATGATAAATAAAAATTATCAAATTGCACGATCAAATTTGGAAACAAAGCAAAATATTATCAAACAAGTAAATTAGATTATAATATGATCTGTCGGAGCAAAAACGAAAAAATCAAAAAGAGAGGAAATAGAGATATTAATATTAGTTTATTGTTTTTTATGTCCATTATTATTATGATTTATTTTTTAGAGTCGATCGCCGCATACCAAACAAGATGATTATTATAGAGGATTTAGAACGAAATTAGTATTGGCTTGGATTGGATGTAATGCACTCTTAATTACTTTTATCACTAGTGATAGTTTTCAATCGTCATCAAGCTCTCAAATAAAAAACCAGTCTAATGAATACCGAGAAGATATGTCGCTCGCATATACAGGATTCTTACTTTGGATCATAACTGGGGTATCTTGTTTTAGATTTATTGGAAGTTTTGTGTACATCATCTTTCATTGGCTTAAAATATAAATTATTTTATTTTTCAGCATTGTTAAACTATAAAATAAAAAAAATATTGTCTTTTTTATTATTATTTTGATATATACTTAGCGATAGAAAGTAAATATATAGTAATAAGGATAATAATTTATAATATTCCAGTAAAAAATATAGGATTAAAGAAATGAGGAAAAATTATACGTACTCCAGTTTTTTTAACGATTTATACATGGGTATTGTAGTATATTTAGTAAAAGAAAGACCGTTTTTTGTGGTAGAGTGTGGATATAAATGGTTTTTTTTTTCTTTTCATAATGTATGTTAGTGATTACTATTTTAATGCACTTGATGAATTTTATTTTATTAAATATGACATTAATATTTAAAATAAAAGCGTTGTAAAATAATAAAAATAAAAAATCTATGATATGATGTTTATATGTAATTTTATTATTATTATTATTATCGATGCCTTCGTTTATGATCTGATTTATCCCATTTACCATGGCTGCTACGTTTTGTATGTGATGATGTACTACTAGTATAACGAACAGTCGGTGATGAAGTATTAGTGGTGGACGATACAGATGGTGTAGGTTGAGAGTGGGCAGGTTTAGCAATTCGACTAGCTATTTTGGCTGCATTTGCCATTGCTGCCGCTAGTTTGGAAGCTTTATCTATGGATGTATTTACTGAAGGTGATGAAGTAGAAGGTGATGAGATTGAAGGGGGAGTAGAAGAAGAAGTAGAGGAAGGAACAAATGCAAGTTGTGAACGACCTTGAGCTGCCCGTTGTGCCTTTTCCTCCGCAATTTGACGTTGTGTTTCTAATATACCATCCATATAAGAGCTTGCTGGGAATCCTTTTGGATCAAATTGATCTTTTGGGAAATTACTACCTATTTCATCTATATCTACAAATTCTACTAATTTTGCATAAATTCTTGGATTTCTAAATGATTTGTTCCTCTGTAAATGTTCATTAAGACAATGTCCTGATTTCCTTAAAGATAAAAAGTGTTCAATTTTTTCCTAATAATTTCGTAACAATAATAATAAATATCTGTCAGTATATTATCTTTTTTTATATAGATAATATTGTCAGTTATATTTGATTTAATATTTCGCTATACCTGGCGTTCACTATCACACGCTGTGTCTGGTTCTGGCAAGATACCCCAATTGTCTATTCCAGCGATAGCTTTTGGTATAAGCAAATTCTTTAGTAATGATGAGCGATCTAAAGCTTTACTTTGAACTATTTTCACTGCTGATGGTGGTGGTATTAATGGCTCATTGACTGCTTTGATATCCTCCTTTATATTTTTGTTGGCTGTATATAAATATTAGTTTTTTGAAATAAAAAAAAGGA
The DNA here is from genome assembly GCA_017871115.1 of Cunninghamella blakesleeana. NCBI lineage: Eukaryota > Fungi > Mucoromycota > Mucoromycetes > Mucorales > Cunninghamellaceae > Cunninghamella > Cunninghamella blakesleeana. The sequence goes on along the minus strand of JAFCIZ010000001.1, from coordinate 2,089,301 downwards.
AATATTTTTAAGTATATGAAAAAATACGGTGAATAGTTTATATATTTATTATTATTGCTTCTGTTGAAATAAAGTACCTTCAATAACAACTTGTGGTGGATCAGTAACTAATAAATATAAAAATTGAATATTATAAATTAATAAAAAATAGTAATATATTGTATTTATTCTATATATACATCGTAATTTCCTATTACCTTTTTGTTTTTCTACTTCTGAGCTAGTGTTAATTTTAAACTGCTTAGAATGGGAGGGATCTAGTTGTTTGCTTTGTATATTCTCTTCATCAGATGATTCATCGTCATAATAACTAACAAGTCCCATTCCTTTATTCATCAGTTGTAAAAAAAAAATTGAAAAGGGAGAGAAAAAATATAATTTTTTTAAAAATTTAAACAACGCGCTCATTTTTTTTTTTTTTTTTTGGTAATGCCAGCTTTTTAAATCAAGGCAACTTGGCATAATGTTTATAAATATAGAAAATTGAAAAATAAAAATAAAAATATCATAACTACATGTGTAAAAATTAAACCTTTATAATTGAATGTAAAGTATTTTTTTTCGCATACGTGCATATATACATAAATCATTTTTTATTATCGTGTCGTATATTCAGTTCATCAGTAGTAAATTAAAATGATAAAACTATATTTATTATAAATTTTTAAGAAATTATCGATGAATCAAGTGGTTGTAAGCTGGTTAGGTGCCTAGCAAATTCATGCATAGTGAATATATTTCCTATATTTTTTTTTAAAAAAAAAGGATGTAGAGATAAATATTAATGAAAAAAATTATACTACACAAAATAAAATGTTTTTTATTTTACTAATATTATTATATTTTATTACCTTGACATTCCATAAGAATCTTTGACCATGTTTCATTGCCGCTTAAAAGATTTTTATTCCCAAGTATGATTAAATGTCTAATTTAAAGGGATGCATCAAACATGTTTTGCATTAATTAAAATAATAACCTAATGTTTTTTTTTTCTTTTCTTTTTTTGCTAAATTTAATAACTTTCTCCCAATGTTACTTCTATTATATATAATCTACCTTCTTGCTCTTGTTAAAGCTACATTGACTCTGGTCAATTGATCAATGAACCCACTACCTGATGTACGTACAGTTGATAATATGATGATTTCTTTTTCAGCACCCTAATTTAAAAATAATTATTTATTTATATTATGTTAGTCAAGTATTAACGATAATTTATCGAAATATATAATTAATCATATCATTGATCACCTGAAAAGCATCCACTGTAGAGATCTAAATATTAAAATTAATAACAATAACAACAATAATAACAATTAAATCGAACAAAAATTAGTATTCAACTCCCATTAAATTATATATCATTCTATAATGTTATTATATTTACAATTATCGGCCATTACCTGTATGTTACTAATGTTATTTTGGTTGCTGACATTATTTCCTAAGTACAACTGAATTTTATCTACTTGCTCTTTATCTATAATAAAAAAGATTAAGCATATTAAAGAATTAAACTAATACAAATATTATAATCTGGTTTTATATTGCGTTAACTTTTTTCTTTTAAAAAATTAATAGTAATAATCTATTGTTTACATAATGAAATGATACCAATGGATGAACTGTCTACACCGAGGTTACTTAATTCTTGAATTGTATGTGCCACAATTGCTATCTCATCACGATTCCAAAAAGAGTTGCCTATTGATTTTTGATCCTAAATACAAAATAAAAAATGTTTATTTTATTGGATAATGATTCTTACTATTTTATATTCCACATATATGTATTATGGTCTTGATGGTATTTACATTTCCAACAACATCAACAAATATCAATGGAGAAAGACCAGTAACTAAAGGCCGCCTGTTTTCAACAACATGACCATTCAGCAGTTTGTTTTCATAAAAGAGCTTGTTACTTATAGATGATATACTAGGATGGCACTAATCATTATAAAAATAAAAGTTTTGATTAATGATTTTTTGTTATTAGTTCCGGTTTGTTTCCATTCTCGCTATAAGTATATTATTTATAAGTTACGCGATATTGTGATCTAAGCATTATTGACTAGTAAAATATCAGAGGAAAAGTTAGGATGTGAGTTAAACGAAATATTTATAAATTTTATTGAAAATCATATCGTTTTACGATTGTTCTTTACCTGGGTTCCCATCTACAATGTTTTAATAGAAAATAAAATAAAATAAAATAAAAGCAAATAAATAAATTAAAATCAAGAATGTATAGATATGGTATTTAGTATTTAGTATATTAATTACGGTAAAAAAAAAAAAAAAAAACTTCAAAATATTATGTTTACTCACTTCAATTAATCTACTAAATAAAGTTTTATCTAAACCTTGACCAATTTTATCATCATCAGATTGGGTTGCAATGGTTGGAGGGAGCTATAAAATAAAGTAAAATAAGATAAATAGGTTTATTGATATTATTAGTACATTTAGATTATTAAGTATGATATTAAGTATTTATATAGCAGTAAGTATTTATATATAGAAATAGACATTTATATAATTCAACCTACTTGTAATGGGTCACCAATCAACACCATTCTACTACATTTAAATCGAGCTAGAGGTACTATAGTCATTGGCTCCATTATTTGGGAACATTCATCCATCAAAATAAAAGGAAAGACTGTATCATTAAAAATATCAAAGGACGATGCGTTACAAGTAGTTCCTGATCATTTTTAATAAAATGGATATATAGATTATAATAATAAAAATAATAATAAAAATGATTTTAATAATAATCAATATTTTGTTACATATATTATTTTGATATGATAAATATATTCATAATTACCAACAACATCTGCTTTATGTACTTCAAGTATATTTTCACATTTTCTAAATCGTTGGATAGCACTGGATATATTTTCAATCTCTTCTTCAGTATTGTTTGGATCATCAAGCATATGTTCTAGTTCTTTCAATTCTATAAAAGTATACATGTTAATAAGAGAATAATGTATATTTATATTTAAATATATATAATAGTAATAGAAGTAATAATAATAATAATAATATAGGAGAATTACCTTCGTTGCCAGTTATTTTTGCTCTTACAGTATAAGGTAGTAAGTTTTTTGCGATTCTTTTTAAACTAGATAAAGAAAAAATGGTATATATGCATAAAATGTATAAGAAGAATCAAATATAGATTGTGGTTATTTTACATGATATTTTTATTATCATTATTCTTACCTTCCAATGCGGACAAAGTTATCAAATCCAAGTTTTACTAAAACCTATGTAAAAAATAAAATAGTATAAAATTAGCGTCCATGTTAATACATATCGAAGATAAGCAAAAAAAATAAAATAAAATAAATGTAATATAACTTACAGATAAAATCCTATCAACAGCCACATTCTATTATATGTATGAATTTTAATTTATTTTAATTAAAATTAGTTATTTATAATATATCGTGCTACTTTTAATTTTATTATTATGTTTATGGTTATTTTATATTTTTTTGTATTTATTTTATTTTTTTAGAAAAATAAAATTACCGTAAAGCAAGTTATCATTATTTTGAAGGAAATCTGATCTTCAGGTTCACGTTTATCATTTACTGTATCAATTAATTCTCTTAAAAAAATGATCATTACTGCTGCCAAAAAACTATATAAATTGACAATTAATAACAACATTAATTTCCAGATCATTTACCATAGAAGGGTAATGGGTTAAAAAAATAAAAATAAATATAAATAATCACCTTTTTCCAGAACCAAACACACCTACAAGAAGAAATAAAGTAGAATAAAAATGTGAGAGATTAGAGTATACTATATTTATATTTAAAAATATAAATATTTTAATAATATAATATATGTTAATTACCATGCACTAATGTAATTGGATTATTAGCATCTTCATTCCACCCAGGAGCAATAATAACTGACTTTGCCATCAAATATAATGCACTATACCACAATAATAAAAAAAAAGAGATTGGTTATTCATTTATTCATCACTTTATTTATCTCTAACCGCCATTTTTACTATTTATGTATATTTATATATACATATTTTAAAAAAATAATACCTTGCTTGATCTTCATTAAGTTTATATTGCCGGGTCGTTTCATTAAGTTTTTCGGATATATTAATACAGTCACTTTCTGTTAACCTAATGACAGCCAATTGATTTGCTCCGTTCATTGATATATTATGTAATTCAGGCTGATTATTTCTTTTTGAACGTTTTCCATCATTTAAAATATTTGGTAATACTGGTAACTGATCCAATATATCTTCAAGTGTATCTATTTTAAAAAAATAAATAAATATATAAATTTAACACATACACATACACATATATGTATTTACTATATTTATATATTTGAATGAATATATAAAAACTGTTATAATTACCAAGCATCATAAATTCTGATCCAGCAGATATAGTTCGTAATGCAAAAAGTGATGGTTGATTGGTTGGAAACTTAGAAGCAACTCTATAATCACGTGGAGTAATACATTTAAACTATTTATTTTTTTATAAAGAAAAAGAATGAAAAATGAGCAATATTCAGGGTTAGCTGTGCCATTTTTTAAAAAAGTATCTATGGCTTTTAGTATTACTTCGATACATCCATCGGAGGAAGGTCCATAAAAAGTACTTCTACCTAAAAATGTCTGACTAGAATCAAATGAGAGAGAAGTAGATATTACCCATATGTCATCTAGTTTTAATAAATGTAAAATTTGTATTAATAAATTATTACTGTTAATATACTTTATAATGTATAATATTAAACTTCATTAGTTTATATTAATTTACCTTTGCTATATTTATTGTGGTTTTCACGATTTTGAATTGATAAATTGAAAACATCTTCATGAATGTAATAAGAATTACTAAAAAATAATTAGAATTTAATAAAATGGGAAGCAGTTTATAATATAATACAGCTTGTAAATATACGTATAAATATATACTTTTCATTAATACTAATATACCTTTTCAATCGACAACCGGTATAAAAGCTTAGGCCCTTCGACCTAAAAAAACGTTCCATATTATTCGTAGTAGCTTTCTCTGAATTTATAAAATAGTGCATGGCATTGTTTAATAACATCAGCTATTATGTATAAAGAAAATAGAGAAAAATAATTATATATATTAAAACTCTGGCAAGTTGTGATACTTTTTTATGTTATTTTATTTGAATACTAATTACTTGAAGGTGCTCATGTATAGCTTTTTTGAAAACTTCTTTATATTCAGTAACGCTTTTCTATTTAAAATAATAAAATAATAATATTATGATATTATTATGATCAGTTAGAATATAAGTGTAAATATAAATATTGTTTATTATTATAATTTTTATTATTCTTATATATTTACAAATTTTGTAGGAATTGTTTTAGTTCTTTTAGGTAATTTTCTTGTTTTTATAACTGTCATTGCCTTCTCTAATGTTGGAAAAAATAAAACCAATGGTATAGATCTAATATTTAAATACAATATAATATACATATGAATTAATATATTTTATCATTTCTATTTCCATTTGTATATATATATATATATATATATATGTGTTTTATTTATTTATTTATTTACACTCCATCCGCATAAGGGACTTTAAAGCGCTTGGATGACCTATAAAAATGTTATATATATATACATTTTGAGTCAGTCATATTAAATTATTTTGTTGAATGAAATATATGAAAGAATACTTACGTTGATTTATTAGAAGAAGATATATTTGAAACCGCTTTATCATTATGAGAATCAGCAAGTGATCCAGGTACAAAGGCTGCAGGTGCTATTGAAGTAGTGCCAGAAACTAAAGATCCGGAGGAGGAGGAGGATGGCCTATAAAAGAAAAAAATGATAATAAAAAAGAAAACGTCATTTATAAAAACAGTACTTTAAAAAAAAATCATAATTTACATTATTTTACTAACAAATTATTTTCATTCGGTGTAATGGAAGTTGATGGGAGTGCTTGATCTTCAACTGCTGTAATTTCATTTATAGGTAAAGATGGTGTGATACCAGATTTTGGATGAAGTGATTTAGAAGAGTTTTTCGACAATCCAATTCTAACACGTTTTTGAATATTTATCTAAAGAAAAAGGAAAAGAAAAAAAAAGATTTACTTAAGTTTTAAATGATCTGATATACAAATAAATGCAGTTATAAATATATAAAATTACATTAGTATCTTTAGTTGTACGCTTGGTTCCAATTTGTTGCTGTTCATGCTGAATATTGGCCATATGTATATCGTGCATTTCATTTACTCTATTATTTGTTGATATATTTGGAGGAGCTGTATTAATTTGGGATTCATCATACGCTAGTTGTTCATTATTAGATTTTGTAATACTAGTATTCATTAATATATTGTTGGATACTCCAGGAGAGCTTTTAAATGTGTTGAATGTGTCGGCTATTGAAGTATCGGTGGTATTATTTTCTATTACATTTGGTGCTATTGTACTAACAATATAAACAAATATGATTTATATTTTAATAAAATTAATACTCATTATATTTTATTTAATTTTTGTATATCATCGAGTTTTATTACCAGTTCTCATTAGATCTCTGAATAGAGGAATTAGTAGAAGGTATTCCAGTTAAATTTATTTGTTGATTAATATTATTATGTTGACTAAAATTATTATGCTGATTATATGCAGTTGCTACAGTTTGATTATTGAGTTGATTACAGTCGGTGTATGTATTATTATTATTATTATTATGCATTAAAATATTAGTATTAGTTGATGAGGATACATTATGAGAAGCCATGTGGTTTTGATTAAGTCCTATATTCATTTTTCTAAATCGTCGTCTTATTGGCTGTTGGTCTATATTTAATTTTGATATACTACTTTGGAGAATATCCGACCCTATCTGTCTATCTGTATTTGTTATCTGTGGTGTAGATAATATAGGAGTAACTTGTAGACTAGCTGTTGCTTTAGCTTGTGAAGTTTGATTATCTAATGATTCTACTGTTACAAGATGAAGATCAAATTCGATTTCATCACCTACTTCTGGAATCCCAGTTTTGGAAAATTTTCTAACATAAATAGGTTTAAATTTTAATATTTTTATTAATAATATTTTAATATTACTGTTATAATTTTGGATATATATTATTATGTACTTACTTGTCTATATTATACCCTTTCTCATCGATTAATGTTATTTTTCTATTAAAACTATGGTATACAATTGTTCCTAAAAAGTATATATATATGTATTTACATATTCATATATATAATTTAGATCGATCGTTATAATATTAATAATAATGATAAATTTATATACGTATATATAACTGCGTCCAAAAAAATTTACCATCTTGCCAGGTTTTATTCTTTTTAAATTTTTGAGCTGTAAATAATACTGTAAATTGTGTGGTTGTATTAATGTCAGAACTCATTATATGCAAAATATGAATAAATATATATGTAAAAAAGTAAAGAAAAAGAAGCGCGAAAAAAAAATCAACTACGCTTCTTTTAAAATAGAAAATTCGTGTTTAATCCCCGCTTTTTTTTTTTTTTTGAAAAAAAATTCTATTTTTTTTGGCACCCCTTCTTTTTTAAACTTTTTTTTTTCTTCACCTAATACTCTATTTCTTTCCTTCCTTTCTTTTTATACTTATATTAATCTTCACTTAATTTATTTAATCCTTTAAATTTAGTATATGGGGAGTTACTTATTAGTTCGAGGCAAGTGGAAGCTTCCGTATCAAACATCAACATTATGTTTGCGTCCTTTACTACATAGACAAGTAGCAACAAAACCACAAAAACCAATGCTTCCGTCTTATGATCCAAAAAAAGTAGAAGAAGGTTGGTATGAATGGTGGGAAACACGTGGATTTTTTACCTCAAGTAGTCAAAATTATTATTCAAACATAACAAACAACAATAAAAAAATTCTTGCTAACAATAACAGTCTGGACGAAAATAAAAATAAATTTACTATGATCACACCACCACCTAATGTAACAGGCTCACTTCATATTGGTCATGCACTCACTTTCAGTATAGAAGATGCAATAGTACGCTGGAAAAGAATGAATGGTTACGATGTAAAATGGATTCCCGGAACAGATCATGCTGGTATAGGCACACAATCAGTAGTAGAAAAAATGCTTTTGAGAGATAAACAACAAACAAGGCATGATCTAGGTAGAGAATCTTTTGTAAATGAAATTTGGAAATGGAGACAAAAATATGGAGATCATATATTACACCAAATCAGACGAATGGGTGCTTCTGTATCTTGGAAGGATACTTTTTTTACAATGGATAAAAGTAGATACGAAGCTGTTCAAAACGCTTTTATGCAAATGTTCAAGGGTGGTTTGATTTATCGTGACACAAAATTGGTAAACTGGTGTTGTTCCTTGGAAACTGTGATATCTGATATTGAAGTAAAACTTAAAAAATGGAGTAAAAATAAAAATAAATAAAGAAAAAATATAAAATCAGTAATAACAAAGAAAATTAATTTATAGCTAATTATATAATAGGTAGATTATATCGATATTCAAGGTAGTACGTTTATAAATATCCCTGGAAGATCAAAAAGGTAAATTTAATATAGAAAATTAAAATGAAATTAATAATAATAAATCTGCGAGTTAATCTGTTTGTAATTTTATGCACTTTCATTTCCTATTTTTATTGTAATCGGTTAGCGTTGAATTTGGAGTATTACACCAATTTGCTTATCCTGTAGTAGATCCTCTTTCTGATGGTATTCAAGAATTAATTGTATCAACAACACGTATTGAAACAATGTTAGGCGACTGTGCCGTTGCTGTTCATCCGAATGATCCAAGATATAAAGTAATAATTACTTATACATACTTAGATATACAAATGCTTATTTACACACATACAAATATACATATATAATTAATTAAATAGAAATCAATCCATAAAATATAATTTTATAGGAACTTCATGGCAAACAAGTCTATCATCCAATTTTGAAAAAAACAATACCTATAGTTTGTGATGATCAATTAGTGGACATGGAATTCGGAACAGGGGTAGTAAAGGTAATCTATTCTTTTTAATAAAAAAATATTCTGTAATTATGTTAAATTGATGCACATTTTAAATTACTTTTGCTATTATTATTATTTTATTATTTTATTATTTTGTTATTTTGTTATTTTGTTATTTTGTTATTTTGTTATTTTGTTATTTTATTATTTATTATTTTATTATTATTTTTAAAAAAATAGATCACACCTGCTCATGACTTGAATGATTATGAATGCGCTAAAAGACATAATCTACCAATCATATCTATGTTTGATAAGCTTGGAAAATTAAATGATAATTGTGGAGTGTCTGGTTTAGTTGGTCAAGATCGTTTTGATGTGCGAGATGAGGTTATTGAAAGATTACAAGCATTAAACTTATATAAAGGTAAAGATACCAACCATGTTATGCGTATTGCCATATGCTCTCGATCAGGTGATATAATTGAGCCGTTATTACAACCACAGTGGTAAGCTGGAAGTTTCAAAAGGATAAATAACCATTTTTCAATGATATCAATACTTATATAATTATTTATTATTATGTATTTGTTCATATATATATATATATATATATATATATATATATATAGGTATATTGACTGTAAATCATTAGCTAAGGTGTCTAAAGAACAAGTTGAATCTGGTGCTGTTAGTATATATCCTGAAAATTATACACAAGAATGGTATCGGTGGTTAGATAATATCCAAGATTGGTGTATATCTCGTCAGCTTTGGTGGGGACATGAAATCCCTGCATATAAAATTGATATTTTAAACCACATAAACTCTGAAGGTATTATTTATATTTTATAAATACAATGAAAAATGTATATAGTATTTTAATCAGTTGTAATACTTTCATTAATTACATTTTTATTATTATATTTTTCATAGAATTATGGGTCGTTGGAATCGACGAAAATGAAGCGATTAATGAAGCTAAAACATTATTAAAACAAAAGGGCTATCCTCAAGATATCACTTTCGCTTTGAAAAAAGTAATTATATATACATGGATAAAATAAGAATATATATATACATACGTAATAATAAAATATATATTTTTTTTTTTTTTTTTTTTTTTTTTGGTATGCCTATCCCCTCTAAGGATGAGGATGTATTGGATACATGGTTCTCTTCCGGTTTGTTACCATTATCTGCTTTAGGTTGGAAAGGGAATACTAATGAACTTATTCCGGTAAGTTCGACAATAAATTCATCTTTACATAAATTGGAAGGATATAGATCAATAATTATTAATATATAACCTAATATTTAGGAACGTTATCGGCTACAAGTAATGGAAACTGGACATGATATTTTATTCTTCTGGGTTGCTCGTATGGCTATGTTATGCAATTATTTTGCTAAAGAATCACCTTTCCAAGATATATTTCTTCATGGAATGGTAATATTATAATAATATAAATAGGATCCATCATATATATATATATATATATTTTAAAAGCGAATAGAATTAATACGTATATTACCAAAAATAGATAAGAGATGCTCAAGGTAGAAAAATGTCCAAATCGTTAGGAAACGTTATTGACCCATTGCATGTGATAAATGGTATTGATCTGGATTCGCTTAAAAATAATCTCCTTACTGGAAACTTGCCTGAAAAAGAAATTAAAACGTAAGTTGAAAAAAATGATAAATTTCGGTGTATATTTTAACCAGATAGCCGGTTGAATTTTATAATTAATTGATCAAATCTTATTATAATTATCCTTATTCTTAATAAATTAGGAGCACTCGTAATTTAGAACGTGAATACCCTAATGGAATACCTGCGTGTGGTACAGACTCTTTACGTTTTGCTTTGATAGCCTATACTCAACAAGTAAAAATAATAAAACTCATATCATTCTGAAAAAAAGAAAAAAGGAAAAAAAAAAAGATGGTATATATTAATAAATATCTCTATTTTTATATATTTATTTTATTAAATTGTAGACAAGACAAATCAACCTTGATATAAATAATGTGGTACAAACTTCTCATTTTTGTAACAAGTTATGGAATCTTTTTAAATTTGGTTTGGGACGATTAGAATCTGAAAAAACTATCTTAGAAATTCAAGAATTAAAAAATTTATCTTTAGTGAACAAGTTCATTTTATCAAGATTGGCTGATACTGTAATGAAATGTCAGCATGGGTTTGATAATTATAGATTATTTGATGCTGCCGATGCTGTTAAAAGGTTTATAGTAGAAGATGTTTGTGATGTATATGTTGAGTTTTCCAAAGCAAGTTTGAATAGCAAAGAGACCACTGAAGAAGAAAAGGCAAATATTTTATTATTTTATAGTACTTTTATTTTATTTTAAATACTTGTACAACAATTTAATTTATTTTATTTTTAATAATTTGATAGATATCAACATTATCAATATTAAAAACCTGTATGGATGTATCATTAAAATTAGCACATCCATTTATGCCTTTTGTAACGGAGGTAAGTTATCCGCTTAAAACTAAAATATATGTATAGATAATAAAAAATAAAAAATAAAAAATACTAAATATATATAAATCACGTTATCTGATCAAAAAAAAAAAAAAAAAAAAAAAAAATAGGAATTGTGGCAACACTTGAAAGAAAAAATTTCTTCTGCTGAAATACCAAACCAATCCCCCACTATTATGTTAGAACAATATCCTTCAACTCAACAATATTCTTGTTATCATAATAAAGATATAGAAGACCATTTTAAGGTAGGCTTTTTTTTTAAAAAAAAAGAAAAAAGAAAAGTATATATATATATATATATTCTATATTTAGTGAATATCTCTTTTCTAGGTTGTATTATCAATCATTCACGGTTCACGTTCTTTAAGACAAAGTCATCAGATTAGCGTTGGGAAGGAATTGCCATTTACGATTTGGTGTGATGAAAAGCTATTATGCCGAGAAGGACCTTTACAAGTGTACTTGAACGATATAAAAAAATTCGTAAAAGCATCTAGTATTGAATTAGCTAGCCAAGATGTAAGTATATACATGCATATAAATACATATACATATATAAGAAATTCGGCACTCATTAATTAATTGTATATTTTTTTTGATTTTGATTTTTTAAATTTAAATACAGGAAATTAACTCTGGGCATTGGTCAACCAAAGCTATTGGTGATAATTTAAAAATATTAGTACCGACAGCGGATATTATTCACGCCCAATTGGAACAAGCAACGGCTAATGGATCTGATCTTGCAACTGCAGTCAATACACGTAAAATGCAACTCAATAAAAAATTAAACAAAGCAAGAAATGACTTGATTAAAGTAAATGGAAAAATGAATAAAAAAGGATATGAAGAAGCTGTACCAGATCAAGTGAAAGAAAACAATAGGTAAGAATATGAAAAAAAAAAACATTATAGTATAATTAAAACACTGGACTAACTTATTATTAACATGTATTTTTTATTTTTGTTTTTGTTTTGTTTTAATAATAGAAAACGAAAGCGAATACTAGAATTAGAAATAGATAGTTTGATGAATGATTTGGATGTTTATAATAATATAAAAATGTAAGACGTAAATCATCGGTAAAGTGCCGAATTATAGATTTAAATATCCGATTTCCATATTAGAACACTACTCGGCACCTCAAGCGTAGATAAACATAAATCACAATTTTTTTTTTTTTTTTTTGACTCAATTTAATAAAGTTTATTGAATTTATTGATCTTTACCCTTATATTTTTGGATTTTTTTATTTTTATTTTTTGTGCTACATAGTAATACTGCGGGCCGAAAATGTTAATATTACCAATTATCATTTTTATTTCTTTGTGAATAAATAAAAAAAGACGAATATATATATAAAATAATTTATATAATTAAAAAAAACTATATCAAAATACTGTTATATGTACTTTTTTTTTTATAAAAAAATAGAGAAGTAATCAGATCAGAATGTGTTGATTATTCATTAAAAATTCAATTCAGGCGCGCAATTTAGGAAGCATTTTTATTGGTTGGAATTCCGGCACCCTTATGGTTTTAAAACCCGATTATATTTTTTTTGGTAATATAAAAGAAATAAAAAATTATTTTTTTTCTTTTCTTTTCTCTAACTTTTTTTTACTACTTATATTTATATATATACTTACTGAACAACTCTTTTTTCTATTGTTCATATTTTTTCCTTATATATATATATTTATATTTATATTTATAATATACGATGGCGGGCTCACCTCCTTCAACAGCGTCATCACATACTATTCCCGGTGAAACAACTGTAACTACAACTTATACAACTACTACTACTACAAATCATATATCAACTGAATCTATTGATGAAAAACACTATTCAGATTTAGAAGAATTACCTGTTACTCAAAAAAGTGACGATGCATCCAGTTTAGATAAAAAAGATAAAAAAGATAAAAAAGAAAAGAAGAAAAAGGAACCTTCAGTACCTATTCATCGCTTATTCCGTTTCGCAACATTTTCTGATCTTTGTTTAATTTTTATGGGTATTATTTTCTCCGCCGGTATTGGTGCTTTACAACCTGCAACTATTATTATTTTTGGTAACTTTTTGAATCAAATTCAAACTAGTTTTATGTCTATGCCTACCGATGGTGTTTGTGTACCTTCAAGTAATGGTCTTAACGCTACTGGGGAAATTATTCTTACCTTTGTTTATATGGGTACTGCCGTATTAGTGTGTGCCTATGCTACTAATGCTGCTTGGGTTTGGACTGGTGAAAGACAAACTAGAAGAATTAGAACCCTTTATGTACATTCTATTCTTCGTCAAGAAATGGGTTGGTTTGATAAAGCTGAAGAAGGTTCATTAACTACACGTTTAGCCGCAGATACACAATTAATTCAAGATGGTATTTCTGAAAAGTTTGGTCTTTTTATTGCTGCCGTAGCTCAATTTTTATCAGGTTTTATTATTGCTTTTGTAAAAGGTCCTAAGATGGCTGCTGTCATGCTTGCCACTATGCCTTTATTAGCTGGTGCCGGTGCTGCCATGGGCTATTTTATTACAAAATTTACTCTTAAAGGTCAAAATTCTTATGCTGGTGCTGGTGCCGTTGCTGAACAAGCTTTCTATGGTATTCGTACTGTATCTGCTTTTAGTATTCAAAATAGATTCTATAAACGTTATGATAAAGAATTAGAAAATGCTGAAAAAGTTGGTATTAACCGTGGCCGCGTTCTTGGTCTTGGCTTTGGTATTTTCATGTTTATTCTTTTCGCTACTTATGGTTTAGCTTTCTGGTATGGTTCTAAACTTGTTTTAAATGGCGAATATCAAGCTTCTCAAATTTTAGTCGTCTTCTTTGCTATGATTATCGGTGCTATTGCTCTTTTACAAATTCCTCCTAATATTTCTGCTGTCTCTAGTGCTGCTGGTGCTGCTTATAAAATTTTTGCTACCATTGATCGCGTACCTGAAATTGATTCTGATATGAAAGGCGGTTTAACTCCTGAAAAAATTGTTGGCGAAATTGAATTCAAAGATATTAAATTCTCTTACCCTACTCGCCCTGATGTTCCTATTATTAAAAATCTTAACCTCAAGATTCATCCTGGTATGACTGTCGCCTTTGTTGGTCCATCCGGCTCTGGTAAAAGTACAAGTATCTCACTTATTCAACGTTTCTATGATCCTCTTGGTGGTTCTGTTTTATTAGATGGTAAAGATTTGAAAGATTATAATATTGCATGGTTACGTCGCCAAATTGGTGTTGTCTCTCAAGAACCTGTTCTTTTCAATATGACTATTAAACAAAACTTGTTAATGGGTGCTACTCGTGAAGTTACTCAAGATGAAATTGTTGAAGCCTGTAAAAAAGCTAATTGCCATATGTTTATTTCTCAGTTACCTAAAGCTTACGACACCATGATCGGTGGTACTGGTTTACTTTCTGGTGGTCAAAAACAAAGAATCGCTATTGCTCGTGCTATCTTGAAAAATCCTTCTATTCTTTTGCTTGATGAAGTATGTATATATTTAAATATATTTTATTTATTTTTCCTGTTAAAATAAATTAATACTAACTTTTTTTTTTTTTTTTTTTTTTTTACTTTTTTTAGGCTACTTCCGCTTTAGATACACAATCTGAACGTCTTGTACAAAAAGCTTTAGATGCTGCTTCTGCCGATAGAACTACAATTGTCATTGCTCATAGGTAAATTTTATTTTCTATTAATTTATTTTTAAAAAAATTCATTTCCATAACAAAATAAAAACTAAATCTCCTTTTTTTGTATCTTTAATATTAATATTTATAGATTATCTACTATTCGTAACGCAGATTTAATTGTTGTTATGGATCAAGGTGACTTAGTTGAACAAGGTACTCACAGCGAATTGATTAATCTTGGCGGCGTATATGCTGATTTAGTTAAAAAACAAGAAATTGCTACAAGTAAAGCTGGCTTCTCTGAAAGTGAAGTCGATGATGAAGCTTTATTGAAGAAGGAACAAGAAGAATTAGAAAAAGCACAAGAAATCCAAGTCATTACTGAAAAATCTGATATCCATGATCTTGAAAAATTAAACAGTCGATCCTCTGTTGATGCCTATGAACTTAAATTACGTAAAGAAAAGGAAGAAAAGAAATTAGCTGCTAAAGCCAAGGCCCCTATGGGTAAGGTTTTAAAACAAATGCGTCCTGAATGGCATTTACTTGGTACTGGTATTTTTGGTGCCATTATTGCTGGTGCTGTATTCCCATGCTTTGCTTTAGTTTTCGCTCAAGTTTTAAATACAATTATGAAAATGCAGAGTGGTTTGTATAGTCCTCCTGGTCCTATGGAAGGTTCTAACTTGTATGCTTTCTTATTCTTGATTCTTGGTATTGGTGCTTTTGTTGGTTTCACTACACAATTAATGTCTTTTGAAACTGCTGGTGAAAAATACACTCGTCGTCTCCGTGGTCAAGTTTTCCAAGCTTATTTACGTCAAGAAACCGGCTTCTTTGATGAAGAAGAAAATACTGTTGGTGCTTTAACATCTAAACTTGCTATTGATGCTAAGAACGTAAATGAATTGGTTACCAAAACTTGGGGTGATGTTACTCAAATCATTGTTACTGGTGTTACAGGTATATATAAAATAGATTATATAGATAAATATACAAACATATTGAATTTGTAATTAATTTCCTTTTATTATTCTTATTACTACTTTTATAGGTGCTGTTATTGCTTTTATTCATAGTTGGCTTTTAACTTTGATCATTCTTTGCATGGCTCCTTTCATTATGTTTGCTACCGCTTATGAATCTAAAATACATCGTGGTTTTGAAGATAAAACTAAAAAAGCTAACGAACAAAGTGGTGAAGTTGCTGGTGAAGCTATTAAAGAAATTCGTACTGTTGCATCACTTCATCGTCAACAACACTTTGAAGATAGATACTTTAAAGCTACTGAACGTCCTCATTTGTTAGCTCGTAACAAAGCTATCACTGCTTCTTTAGGTTATGGTCTTCAACAAGGTATTAACATGTACACAAATGCTGTTGCCTTTTATGCTGGTATTCGTTTAATGGATGATTGTCGTATTGATTTCTTACAAATGTTTACAACAATGATGGTGGTTATGATTACCGCCCAAGGTGTTGGTCGTGCTTCTGTATTTACTTCTACCTTTGCCAAAGCTAAACATTCATCTATCGCTATCTTTAGTATTTTGGAACGTGAACCTAAGATTGATCCTGAATTAGAAGGTATTGAACCTGAAACTGTCAATGGTGATATCAGTTTTGAAAATGTTACTTTCAGATATCCTGCTCGCCCTGATGTTCCTATTTTCAGCGGTGAATTTAATTTACATGGAAAACGCAATACTACAATTGCTCTTGTTGGTCCATCTGGTTGTGGTAAGAGTACTACAATTGGTATGTTGGAAAGGTTTTATGATCCTCTCGGTGGTACTGTCCGTATTGATGACAACAATGTTAATAAATTCAGTCTTGCAAACTTACGTGGACATATGGCTTTGGTTGGTCAAGAACCTGTCTTATTTGATCTTTCCATTCGTGAAAATATCAAATATGGTATCGAAGAAAACAAAGAAATTACTCAACAACAAATTGAAGAAGCCTGTCAATCTGCCAATATTCATAAATTCATTACTAGTTTACCTCAAGGTTATGATACAAGAGTTGGTGATAAAGGTAGTCAACTCTCTGGTGGTCAAAAACAAAGAATCGCCATTGCAAGAGCCCTTATTCGTAGACCTAAAATTCTCTTATTGGACGAAGCTACTTCCGCTTTAGATAGTGAATCCGAAAAATTAGTACAAGCTGCTATTGATAAGATTTTAAGTGAAAAGGACACTGAACGTACTGTTATTACAATTGCTCATAGATTATCTACAATCCAAAATGCTGATCTTATTTGCGTTATTAAAGACGGACGTGTTGTTGAACAAGGTGATCACTGGGAATTATTAAAACTTAATGGTGTATATAGTGAATTAGTACATCAACAATCATTAAGTGCAAACTAGTTTCTTTTATTTTCTTAATTATTATATTTTTTTTATCATATACCAATTATACAACTTTACAATTAATATATAATAGATTTGTAACAATAAAAATGTATAGCAACTTTTTTTTAAAAATAATAATTAATGAATGTCGTTTCTTTTTTTTTTTTTTTTTTTGATCATTGTTAAAAAAGTAAAATGTATAAAACTCAGAAATATTGAGAATGGACATAAGACAAGTAATATAATACCGACTAAAGCTTCATAGATCCAATTATTGATTTTATTATTATTATTATTATTATATATTAATAGTGTTAAATCACTGAATTTTGGTGAGATATTTTATTGGAAGAAAGAAAATTATAAAGTTACAAGCATCCTCTCTGGACATTCATTTTATTAAGCTGTAATTATCCCATATGGAATTACATTAATTTAATTTCATTTAGCTAATGTTCAATATTATTTTACGAAAATAAACCTACATATATATAACGACTATACTATTTATATGTTAAAGTATCAAATTAATTGGCCCTTTACTTATTGAGATAACCGAATATTTACATTAGATATTATTCTTTAAACTGATTGGTGAATATTCAATATCTGTTTAAAAATAAAATAATATAACTTTATAAATCTATATGTTATATAGCTTCAGATTTATAAAAAAAATAGACCATTTTTTTAAAAAAAATGAAATAAATAAATCTACTTTCAAATATTATAAAAAAACGCATAATACAAAATAATAACTATAACTTTGCAGTAACAACTAGTGTAAGTGAAATTGGCCTGAATTTTTTAAAAAAAATCGCGAATTAAGCTCCGCAATTGGACGCGATTTGGCGCAGGTGGATGTAAAAAAAATAAAAAGGTTTTTTTTTTTTTTTTTTTTTTTTTTTTTTTTTTTTTTTTTTTTTTTTTTTTTTTTCGCTTCTTCTTTTTTTTTTCTACTTTTTTCACTTTTATTTTTAAACTATTAACGTTTTTATATGTCACAATCCGGCGATGACGATGACGGGGAATATGGCCCTCTTTTAATATCTGAACTTGAAGTAATATATATATATATATATATATAAAATATCACTTTAAATTTGTACTTTTAATAAATCGATTTTTTATATTTTTACTAATTCATTTTATTATAGAATAATGGAGGCATTACTACGGGTGATATCAAAAAGTTAAAAGAAGCTGGCTTTTTTACTGTAGAAGCAGTAGCATATGCACCAAAAAAAGCACTGTTAGCAATAAAAGGTATCTCAGAAACGAAAGCTGACAAATTCCTAGCCGAAGGTATTATAAATAAATGAATAAATAAATTGATAGATATGTGAATATATATATAGAATATAAATGAGTATAAAATATAATTTATTTTTATTTAATATTTACTTATCTTTTTCTTTCCTATTATAGCTGCTAAAATGGTCAATTTAGGTTTTACTACGGCTATGGATGTACATCAACGTCGACAGGAAATAGTAACAATAACAACTGGAAGTAAAGAATTAGATCGTGCCTTGGGTGGAGGAATAGAAACTGGGTCAATCACGGAAATTTTTGGAGAGTTTAGAACTGGAAAATCTCAGCTTTGCCACATGTTAGCAGTTACAGGCCAACTCCCAATTAGCGTTGGTGGTGGACAAGGAAAATGTTTATATATTGATACAGAAAGTACGTTCCGTCCAAGCCGTATATTATCTATTGCCCAAAGGTACATATATATTCAATATAATAGAAGGTTCTTGGAACACTTTATAATAGTTTAATATTCAATTTTTATTTATTTTAAAAAAACTCTTTATATTTATAAAATAATTTAGATTTTCGTTAGCTGGCGAAGACACTTTAGATAATATAGCTTATGCTAGAGCATATAACACTGATCATCAAACTTCATTACTGGTTCAAGCAGCTGCTATGATGTCGGAAGCTAGGTAAATATATTATACATAAATATACAAATATATAAATATATAAATATATATGAACACGATTTAATATGTTTGAATTTTAAATTTGTCCATGTGTATAGGTTTTCAGTTTTAATTGTGGATAGTGCAATGGCTTTATATCGTACTGATTATGCTGGACGTGGTGAATTAGCAGCCCGTCAAGGACACTTGGCTCAGTTTTTACGACAATTACAAAGATTGGCGGATGAGGTAAATAAATAATACAAAATAAATTATCTATAAATTATATATTGGTCTATTAATATTAATTTACTGTTATCACATTTTGTTTTATTTGATTTTTTTTAATTAGTTTGGTGTGGCTGTAGTAATAACAAATCAAGTAGTAGCTCAAGTAGATGGTGGTACTTCAATGTTTAACCCTGACCCAAAAAAACCTGCTGGAGGAAATATAATTGCACATGCTTCTTGCACTAGACTTTATTTAAGAAAGGGTCGTGGAGAAAACCGTATTTGTAAAGTATATGATTCACCTTCATTACCTGAAAATGAATGTACATTTGCTATTTTAGAAGATGGAATCGCTGATGCTGTAGAATAATAATCAATGATCATATTACTAATAACCACAACAACGATTACAACGATAATAATAACAAAAGCAATAATGTATAATATAACCAAAAAAAAAAAACTTTAAATACAAGTCATCATATTTTTCTAAGCATTTTTTCTTTTTTTTTAAAAAAAATTCTTTTATGAATTATCCTTCACACACTACCACCATCACTTTGTTTGTATCACTTTATTTTATTATCTACATATTTTTTTTTCTTTTTAATTAATATTTGAATAGTTTATAATTTTATAATATATATTTGAATAGTTTACAGTTTTATAATATACATAGTATTTATATATATTTATATATATATCCTTTTAATCCAATTTTCATGTATCTTTTTTATTTTATTTTATTTTATTTTTATACGCTTTTCCAATAAATTTATTCAATACGTAAAAACATAATTATGAATCACAAAGAAAATATTATATGAAAACCAATGAATTCTTCAAGTAGGTACATGGTAATTTGTTTTTTTTAGTACATCAGGAAAAAAATATTTTTTATTTTTTTATGCAAAAAGATAGATCAAGTTTTAATAATCATCCTGCACTTTGTTTTTTGAGTTTTATCCATACAATAGGATAATTTTTATACTTTCTTTCATATACATAGTAATAGTTTTAATATATATATATATATATATATGTGTGTGTGTGTGCGTGTGTGTGTATGGTCCTTTGGTAGTTTAATTAATTTCATTCTCCTTTCTTCTTTCTTTTATTTTAACACATTCATTTTTTTATTAACCTTTTTAGTCAATTTATTAAAAAAGCATTAAAAACATAAAAGATAAATAAAATTATACTTGTTTATTTCTTTTTTCTTTTTTGATAATAAAAAAAATCCTCCTGGAACCCATTACGCCTATTTAGAGCTACCATTAATATAGTATATATGATAGAAACGGTCTATAAGTACTATGTATTTTAATAAATAATAAATCTTTACTTGTGGTAGAGATAAAAATAATAATAACAATCATAATAATGACATAAAAATTTACCTGCACCTAGTTAAAACTAATTGTAAAAATTGATTAACTGTGGTAGGGAATAGACACAAAGACCAGGTTACATATTCCATCGACAAGAGAGTAAATAATAAAGAAAAATAAAGAGAGTTCAACAATATTGAATAAAAAAAGATCATTATCTTGAATAATAACAAAGATCACCACGATTATAATAAAAAAGAAAAAATAAAAATAAAAAACGTAATCATGTGTAAAAAAATTAACACTTAAATTAAAAAAAGATCAAACATATTGGATGAAAAATAGATCCATTAATTGAATGAAAAATAAAAGATCAGTATTTTAATTAATAGGAAAAATATAAATACTTTGAATGAGGAAAAGCGAACAGATTGAATAAAAAAAGCATTATAAATAAAACCGATATGTCATTTTGAATGAAAGAGTGATACTCTAAAGAGAGAAAAAGGTCGCCCTAGATAATTATTAATACTGTTTTACATTCTTTTGACATTGATAATTACTAGTAAATTAAAAATATGTATAAAAGAAGTAATCAATAAAATAGGTATGGAAACTCGATACCGATATTCGTATATAGTCTTGTAAAATATATTACCTGCAAACATAAAGTGATGGAGTAGATAATTATGATGCATGTGGTAATATTTCTGGATTAGTCTGATAAAAGTAATAATAAACGTGATCATTCATGTAATATTTTTGATAGCTCTTGTTTTCTCGAGCTCAATGCAATAAATGCGAACTCCAATATTTATTTGAACATATAAAAAGTGAAATTATATGTACTAGTAATGCATAGGTTTAGTTAATGGACAATACTACTGAAAAAGGAATATTGATAGGGAAGAAAATGATTACAAAATAATAGATAACAATTATAAAAATTATATAAACTACTCTTTTGACTTTATAACATGAAAGAAATTCCTCTCTCTTTTTTTAATATGATAAATGCGCTTGATTTTATTCTTAATAGTATAAAACTAGAGTAAATGAAATTTTTAATAGAACAATTCAGTTTATGTACCAGCCATTTTATATTGTTTAAAAAATACAGTTTATTTATTTTATTGTAGTTTTAAAAATAACAAACAGTAAAAATTAACTCATTACACATCATATATATCACGTAGGTATATATTTAAATATTTCAAAAATACATTTATTTTAAAAAAGGATTATTTTTTTTTTTAATAGATAGTAGAAGGAAGGAAGAGAAAAATGGAGGAAAGAGAGAAAAAAGGGTATGGAATAAATTACAAAAAGATAAGTGAGTTGATGAATAAATAAATATTATTTACTTATTGTTGAATATCCACTAAGGGACATTGACCACTAACTAATATATCAGCCGCATCTGACCAAATTTGATGAACATCGTTAGCATTCTTATCATCAAAATGTAATCTACAATCGGCATTATTGACACTATATTCTAATAATTCCGTTTCTTTTCCTAAATTTTCACCAACAGCTTGAGGACGATAAACTTCACGGAAGGTCCAACCCATATCAGCCCGTTCAGGGAAAGGTGAAGGAGCATCCTTATCATCTTGTAAACCTAAAACTTGTAAATCCAAAAGGAATCCAGAAAGACGTTGACTTTCACCACCAGGGAAAGAAGCAAATTGCATTTGATTACCAGCAATACCACCTAAACCTAATGTAGTAACATTATGAGAAATGCGTAAACGAGAAGCAACAATAGCACAAGTGGATCCACATCGACCGTCTGATAAAATCATAATATCTTCTGATTTCCATTGGTAAGAATTATGCTTTTTTAAAGTTAAATCAGATTCCCAACGTTCACAGCTAAGGGAGATAGGTTGAGAGAATTTCACTTGTTCTTTACCACGAGTATAAGTGTTTGTATGAGTATACCAATCAGCGCCAGTAAATTCTTTGCTTTTATAATCACTCCATTTTGTACCAGGTTGTTCATAAGCTTTTTTAATCATACGTTCAACAAATGGTGAATATTTAATATCAGAAGGATAATCAGGTGTAGAACCGAAAAATGTATTAATAATAAATTCACCAGCACAAGCATCACCACCACCATTGGAAGATAAATCTAAAATGATTTTTTCAACACCTTTCTTTTTAAAATCGTCCAAGCCTTTATAAAATGTATCAATGAAGGATTGACGATCATTGGAATCAATAGAGAAGCTGCGAATATCAATGACACCAACATTTTTATTTTTTTGTGATTCGTCATCATCTAATCGAATAAAATCAACATAAGCTTGTTTACCATTACTATCTAAAATAGCGTTTTCATTTCCTTCAGGACTTAAATCGAAAGCTTGACCATTATGAATTAAACGAATTTCATCCAAATCCAAATGATTCATTTCATTAGCAGTAGAGGAATCAGTATGTTCATCACGTTTAGTATAAGTAGCATGAGGTGAAGCACAGTACTTATTCCAATAAGAATCAGCATCTTCGAATTGAAGAGGGACTTGAGCTACCCAAGGAATAGCTACAGTGAAAGGTTCATCAAATTGACCATCGGCTACAGAGGTATTCTTTTTGGGACATCTTAAAGTATAGTTGTGAGTTCCTTGAGCAGGTAAAAATCGATGATAACCTAAATCATCAGCTCCATCGTCCCAACCATGGAAATAAGTCTTTGTATTCATGATATGATTAAAACAGGTATTGACATCTTTGCTTTCTCCGTTGTTATTGACAGCATAATTCACAACCATATCTAAAGCTTCAATATCGTCAATATGAGTTACTTCACAATCCACCCATGATTTTTTTGCTTCAGGCCAAAGATCGTCTTTTACATAGGCTACATTAATTACTGTTTTTTGATCACGAATAAGAGCGTTTAATTGAATAGGTTGCCAAAAGAGGAATTGACGATAACAAAATGGTGAATATACCTATTTTTATTTTTTTATAATAATAATAAAAAATAGAAATATGACATAATAAATTTAGTTAATAAAGAGGCTGTAGTTTATTCTATTGATTGATTGATTTATTATTATTATTTGCTATTTTATTAATTATTTACCAAGTGAGTATCATGAACTTTATCTAATAATAAAGCAACAGCATCTTGAAATTCTCTATCAGATTTCCACTTTTGATTTTCAATAACATCAATACCGTGTTGTATATCTACAGGTACAACTGATAAACCTTCTACTTTAGGTGGTGAGGTGGCAATTTCCTAACAGTAATAAATAAAAAAAAAGGAAAGAAAGGATAGGGCAAGTTAATATAAAATAATTTGAGAGTTATTTATATATGGTTATGTTTCAAAAAAATAATAAAATATATATTTATTTATCTAATTACATTAAAAACATATAATTCCTTTGTCACTTTACGAATGGTATTTAAGGTTTTTGTTGCAATAGATTTATCAAAAGGAAAATGATCTAAACAAGCTTTTGCTTCTTCATAAGTTGCAACTGATTTTCCAGCAATAGCAGCACAAGGATCATTTGGTGTATTTTTATTAGATGCTGCAGCAGTAACTGAAGATAATAATAAAGTGGTGGCAAAAAATATAGAGGTTACTGCTTTATAATATCCATTTTCGTTATTAATCAATTTCATATTTTATAACAATTATAAAAAGGAAAGGAAAGGGTAGAAAAAATATATATATATAAATTAATATATATATTTATAAATAATAAAAAAAAAATGAAGAGGAAAAGAAAAGAGAAAAAAGAAAAAAATAATTAAATCAAATTTAAAAATAGAGCGGCCAATGTCGCACAGTACTTGCCATTTATGGAATATTAACTCCGATGGTTTTTCTGCCACCGTTTGCCGAATTATATACTAATATTACTATAGATTATTTTATTTCATCTTAAGAATAATAAACTAAATGATAATAACAAATAGTGAACAATATTTAATGTATATACAAGCTATTAATAAATAATAATTTTTATATAAATTCCTTTTTTTTTATTATAATACACCTTGAGAGATGCCTTTAGCAAAAAATTGAGCATTATTATCTAATATTTTATAGTGCATGGATTGAGGTTGTGTTAAAATAGTACCTGGTATATATTTTGGACCATAAATAATAGATAACTATTTTTTTAATAAAAAAAAGTTGTAAAAAGTATAAAATAAAATAAATAAATAAATATTATGTACGATCATCCATTGTATTTGTTACTATTATTATTGCTATTAATATTATTATTATCCTCATTATTCTTATTTTAATTTTATTTTATACTATCTTTATATTTAATTTACCTGTCCATGAACATCTTTTGCTAAACCACTACCTAAAGGTTGAAATTGCAAGACTAATTCTGAAGTTTGTACAATTGATTTAATAAAAGTGTCCTGTTCAACATCATCACTACCTTCTTCATCTACATGAATTAATGTAACCAGAGTGCTATCAACACTCTCAATTAAAGCTTTTAATTTTTTAATAAATATATAAATATTATTTGATCCAAATCCGTTTGATAATAAAGTACTGATATCATCTAATATAACTATACAACCTGATTGGATATACTTTTTGATTTGTTGATAAAAAGTTTTTAATACATTTTCTTCTTCTAGTTCATGAGAGGAAGAAGAAGAGGGGATTGATCCGTTTAATGTATCTGAAGGTGTTGTAGGTGTATTGGCTGTTGGAAAAGGCGTATTGACGGAGTATGGATTAAGATGTGTCAAACCATCAATAAAAATATATTGCCCCGATTGTTTAAAATTTGTTAAATTAGTTCCCTATTATAAAATATAAGAAATGTATATATATATCATTATTATTAATATTCTTTTTATCCTCATTATTAAATAAAGTATTTGTCGTATATATACACATGTATTACCAATTTACGACTGATTAAAAAATAGTGATTAAATATTTGAGATAAACCAACTAAAATAACACGTTGTTCAGTTTTTAAATGATTACTAGTAAAGTGATGTATAATAAAGTTTGCATCTGATTTTAAAGTATCTGTAATAACAATATGTGCTTTTTTTGGTGGGAGATTATTTGGAAAAGCTAAAGCCGCGTTTAAAGTATCATAGCCCATACTTTTTTTTTTTTTTATAAAATAAAATAGTTGAATAAGAAAAAAAGAGTGAATACAAATTTTTTTTAAAAAAATAATGCTGAATTTTAAAATACACGTCACCCAAGTTTTTTTAAAATAAACTTTTATTATAAACTATGCTTTATTCTATTATTATTATAACATTATATTTGTTTTTAATATTATAAATACATTAATCATGAGGGTGTTCTTTTTTCTATATACTATTTTTTTTAAAAAAGTTAAACAATAATTATATGATTCATCAGCCTTTTTTTTTATTATTACTTTTAATATTTAATTTTTGAGGCGAAGTTCCCAAAAAAGGAATGCCATCCAAAAATTAACTTTGTCCTACATAACTAGATTTTAATCATTTCTCTCCTTTTTTAAATTTTTTTGATTTACTGAATTTTATTTTTTTCTTTTTCTTTCACTTTATCTTTCTTTTTTTTAACTGTATAATAAAAAAAAAAAATGAAAACCTATTTGGTTTTAATATTTTTATTTTTAAATGTTATATCAATTAAGAAAGTACAAGGAATAAATGCACAATATAAGCAAGGTTAATCATTTTAAACTTACATATTTATTTTTATTATTATTTTATAAAACAAAGTTACTGTCAAAGTAAAAAACTGGTTATTTAATATATATATATATATATTTTCATATTTTTAGGCTGCGAATTATTAGGGAAAAAGATATATTGTTTTGGAGGTGCACTCCGAGACTTAAACTCACCTACTCCTGATTTTGGCGATTCCTTTTATAACAACCATTATGTTCTTGACTTGACTAACTTTAATACTGAGCAAGATATCAATACGTTGGTATGTAAATAAATAATGACGAAGGATATATAATTTTACAAGATAAACACGGTGAATAATGATATACTTATATATTTTTTTATATTATATGATAGAAATGGGAAGAAGTGCCTCCTCCAACCAATGGCTATGTCTTAGAACCTAGAGCAGATTTTGCTCACGTTAAAGTATCTGATAATTCTTATATTATTTTTGGTGGTGCTGGTGCTCAAAAAAATTATAATTCACCTTCTCTTAAAAATTTAACTTCTATTTATTTTGCTGATTCTAATACTTGGCAAACCATTCCAAACAATGATTTTTTACCTCAGACTCAATTAAATACTCAAGGGTAAATATATATATATAGTATATAATAAATATATAATAATGGTAATAATAATAATAAAAAGGTACCAATATTAAAAATAAACTTTATTTCTTTTTTGATCAATAGTTTTGGTGGATCAGCTACTATGGATTCAAATGGGACTGTTTGGTTGTTTAGCGGTATTAGTGTAATAATAATAATAATAATAATAATAAAATAGTAATTATAAAATGAGTATACTCATTTAATACTTTATTTTTTTATCTTATTTTATTTACTTTTTTGATTTAGCCAACACCTAGCTATCTTCCTTTAAATTTAAATGCTACTGTTATTAAACTCCAAGCTCAGGTACATAAATTAATAAAAAATTGAATAGCTTTTCAAGTTTTAGTTTTTAGGTTTTGATTTTGATAAATCCCCACTCTTCTTTTCTTTTTATTTTTTAGGATGGACAGTGGACAAAAATTAATGCAACAGCCCTCAATCTCCATACCTCAAGGCCATTTGATTCTTCTTTTCATCATGTCTCTGTTGCTATGCCTAATGGTTATGTTTATTCTTTTGGTGGTAGACGTGATTCTATTAGTCAGAGTCCTCCAATTTTTCCACTTCCTACTAATTATAATACACCAAATAGTAATTATAAGATACCTGATTCTTCCTTTAATATGTATGAACTTCTTCCTTATAATGTTTCTGGTAATTTAACTGAGGATTATAATATTTATACAAAGGACTATCCTTCTCAAAGAGAATTACATACGATTACTCAATGTAAGTTTAACAATAATAAATGAATTAGTAATAAATATATAATAAATAATAAATAAAACCATCTCATTATTAATGACTATCATTTTTTAAAAAAAAATAAATTATATTTTATACCCTATGTAGTGGCCGATAAAAATAAATTCTTATTATATGGTGGTGCCTCTAGTCTTAAAATCGCAGAAAATTATTGTTATATTTATGATTCAGTCGCTGATTATTGGAATAAAATTACTTTCCCAAGTGGTGGACCAGGTCCAAGATATGGTCACTCAGGTACATTATTTTTTTATAAAAACAGTTATACTATTTTAATTATTTTAATCATTCTAATTATTCTTTGTTTTTTTATGTTATGAAAATTTGTTTTTTTTATAGCTATTGCCTATGGTAATGATTCCATATTTATTATGTTTGGTTCTAATGCAGCCGGTGTTGTTCAAAACGATACCTATTTATTGAATATAACAACTTATACTTGGCACCAACTTCCAATGGCTGGTAACAGTAACAATGGTGGTAGTGATAGCCATGGTTTAGGTGTTGGTGCAATTGTTGGTATTGCAATTGGTTCAATTGCTGTTGTAAGTGATTTAATAGCTACATATAACCACAAATATATATTTATAAGCACAAGCTTTATTTATTCACTGAATTATTTTATCGTTTATTTTTTTAAAAATTGATAATAATAACAATAATAATTAAAATAAAATAGGTTGCTATCATTATAGGCGGAGGTTACTTTATGTATCGCCGTGGTGTATTTAATACCGGTCCTGAGCCAACTCAATTTACACAAGCTGAACAAAATGATCAATATGTAACCGAATTTGATAGACCTACAGACGATAAATTTATTAATCCGGTTGCCGTTGGTGCTTTTAGAAATAATGATAATAACAATAATAATAATAATTACTCAACATCAACACCATCAGAAAATTCTTATCCCATGAACGATGTATCAAGACACGACAACAATAATTTCAGCAGTACAAGCAGTGACAATGGTATAAAAGTATTGATGAAACCTTCGGAAACATACAGTGATGGTGGTTTATCTAGTCCAACAACAAGTGATAACTATACTCAATATAGTGCGGCAGTTGTTAAACCATTTGAAGCTATAGGCTCAGGCGAACCATATAGTAATAATAATAACAATAATGCTAGGACAAAACCACATGCTCGTTTATCAAGTGAAGATAACAGCTCCACCACTGGATTGGTGAAACCAAGTGGTTTTTAATCAAATACATTATAACGATTTCTTAACATTGTTGCATATTACTATTATTATTATTATTTATAATCACAACTATTAATGTATCTATTATCAGCATTATTTACACTACTATCACAACAAATAATTTATTTTTAATATATTATTTATTATATTTCTTTTTTTAATGCAACTAATTCTACATATATATAAAACCACCATGTAAAATAAAATTAAACAAAACAAAAATGAATTTTATTTTTTAATTTAATAAATTATATTCATTATCATACATAATCCAATTTATGTATTTATAACTTTTCTTTGATTTTAGATAAATAAGCTTTAAGGTCATCTTGAGACACTTGTTGTTGAGGCCAGACAATACCAAGGCCTTGCTCCTTATTTGGTTTACCAATGATATGGAAATGAACATGTTTGACAACCTATAAAAAAAATAAAAAAAATAAAAAGATTATTTAGTATTTGTATTTAGTTCTTTATATTTATGGTAAATTGTTTATTATTATTATTCATATTATTAGCACTGACTTGATGGGCCATGGGTCCATTGTTCTATTAAAAATAAAGTAAAATGAGTAAATTAAATTAACATTTAATACAAAACCAAGTTTATTTATATGTGTATATATGCATATGTTCCTTTTTTTAGATTATTACTTGTAATAAATTATATTGTTCAAATCCACTAGCAACTGCAATTTTTTTTGCCAAAGGTAAGATATCAGCAAGATATTCTTCAGGAATTTGATGGAAAAATTCACCATGATCTATTAATTCATATATAATACAAAAAAATAACATTTATATAGCCATTGTTTTATCTATACACGTATATGCATCTATTTATATTATATTATGTATATGTCATTTTAAAATATTAACTTACGTTTAGGGATTACAAGCTATTTAAATATAATAAACAATAAAAAAAATTAATTAGCCTAATAATTTATCCATTTTTCGCCTTTCCTTCCTCTCTCACGCGTTTAAAATATAAGATTAAAAAAAAAGACTTACACAATGACCTTCACTTAAAGGATTAATATCAAGGAAAGCATAACTATTCGAGAAATAATAAAATAAAGTATTATTATTTCCATGCTAAATAAAAATAAAATAAAAAGAAGTTTAGTATTTATATATAAATATACTACCTTTTATCGGTTTCAGCAATCTTGTGAGAAGGAATATCACCTCTAGATAACAACAATATCGATGAAATTCGAGATATATAGATATTAATAAAAGAAGTTAAATAATATATATATTTATTTGTTCCGCTATTTATTGACTTACTTTATAATTTTACAGAAAAGACAGTTTTCGTCGGTATGATGTTGGGCCATGCTTTATATTTTTATACTGAAAAATAAATATTGTGAAAAAAAAGTATAAAAGAAAAAAAATAAAAAGGCGTCTATTTTTAAGGGCAGGTCAAAATCGGAATTTAAATGTTTTAAAAAATATTATTGGTCAACATTGTTTCTATTGAATAAAAAAAAATAATACAAGCTTAAGTAATAGACGCAAGATACATTCAAAAAAAACTGTCTATTAAAAAATAGCTATAGCAAAATCCGTTTTATTTTAAGTATGTACTAATTCTGTAAAAAAAAGTATACTAGAATACGTAGGATTATTTGGTAAAAAGCAAATAGCTTTAAAATAAAACATGATCACTATAATCACGTAAAAGATATCACAGCAAAAAAAATAATGTAAAAAAATTGTAGCTTGACATATGTATAAATACTGACGAAAAATATCTAGATAGAGCTGCTCACTATAAATTAAAATCTATTATAAAATGATCTTATTTTACTGAAGTTTTTATTCGAACATATTTTATTTAAAAATACTAATTTGATTTTTTATAAATATAATACTGAATAAATATTACTTCTATTTTCTTTTGTTCAAAGTGAAACGAACATTGCAACTTGTCATTTATTTTTTTTCTAAAAAAAATTATGCTAAAATAAATAGGATCGTCGCTTTGGGAAGGACTGGCTTTAAATTTTAAATTTTTAAATTTTTTTGACCAAACTTTTTATCTCCTCTCATTCTTCCCTCTTTTTTTTTATTATTTTTATTTTATGGTTGAAATATGGATTTTGCTTCGGTCCCCTTACAATCATTACTTTATGGAAATGCAGATGCTTTCCAACTAAATACATATATTGAGCAACTCTATGATCAATTTAAAAATACAACCAATGAGCAAGATCGATTTGGAACTTTACAAATCTTATTTCCAATCCTTCAAGCTCATCATGATCAACTATCCACTCAACATGAGAAAGAACATTATTTAAAAAAAATATTACAACCAATTATATTATTTACTCTTGGCCATGATTCTATGGTATCAACTGAAAGTGCTGCTCTTGTAGCAAAAGCAGCAGCTCATTATACTTTATTATCCATCACTTATCATCATAACAATAATAGTAAACAACCTGATCAAGATACTCAACAACAAAGCAAAATAGATACACTGGAAGATACTTTTGATGAATCACCACCAATATTGACAGCAACAACGGATACTGACCCTTTGAAGCCAGAAGATGGGTTTGGATATACTCTTTTAAAAACGTTGATTGGTCACTTAGTGTTATTAATAGATATAGAACCTGACTTTGTAGATTTAAAACCTCTTTCATTTATCAATGATAATACCATTAAAGAAAAAAATAGTCATGCTATTTGGTTAGATATCAAAAAATTTGTAGATAAGTTGGAACAAAAATGCCAACGACGATATAAAACGCGTATATCTATGTTACAAGTAGATGATGATAATGAAAGTAATGATAGTAATGATGATAATCACCCTGGAGAAGACGACGCCGACGATAGTATAACAAATGACTACGATAATGATAATGAAAGTATAGTAAGCGGAATCTCTTTAAATACAACAACAACAATGGCAGCTGGAAAAATGTCTTTGTCTGATTTTACATCCATGGAACTTTTAGATATGGAGTATAGTTTGGATATTATTACTCAATTTGTTCAAGAAATAGTGGAGCATTACCATCACCATCAACAACAGCAACAAATTTTGAATATATTTATGGATGATCAACTTTTAAATTCTTGGATTCATTTCATCATGGTATTTTCGATTGCTATGCTATCTTGTACTAATAGATCGGTTCGCTCAAAATTTGTTAATGATATTTTACCAACTGTACTTCAATGGCAAAAAATAGCTTATAAAGATGATTTACCATTTAAAACGACTTGTCAGGTAAACATAATAAAATTAATTGGTTTAAAAGAGGATTTAAAAAAACTAAAAAAAGGGTACACATGTAATGAAGAAATATTAAAAGATAATAATCTAATTTGATCATATATATATACATGTATATTAATAGATGCTTTGGCAAAGAACTTTACAAATATATGGTTTACCAGCTACAAACTTGATGAGAACCGAGACATATGGTTTAATTGCTAAATACTTTGATACATATTTTGGATTAGATTCAATTTTTGATGAAACACCTATTGTTTATTTAGATCTTCGTTATAAGAAAGAATTTTTTGCAATGCTACAGGTAATAATAGTAAAAAAAAGGAAAAAAGGAAAAAAAAATATGAGAGTGCGAGACGAAAAGAAAAATAAGAATGAAATAAATATCGATATAATGATTAAATATGCTAATGATGACATTGATTTTTTTTTTAGAGTGGGTTACAAAGTGATGACGCCTTGGCAAGAAAGTACACTTCATTTATATTAAAAAGAGTCATTGATTACTGTAACAAATACCCTCGCACCATTAAAGAAGATACTCAACAATGGACAAATTATTTTCAATGGAAAACAGATATGGCAGAAAAGTACACTAATTTATGGGACGATTGGTTTTTATTATACGAAATTATGCATGAAAATGTGCTTCATCTTGTTCAACCAGTATTACCTCGTTTCGAGCATTTATTAAGCTATGAGCCTCGTTTGGATGCTAGTTGGTGGACACTTATCCTTCATCGTGGATTTAATAACGAAACAGTAGTTATCCAAAAAGAAATTTGGGAATATATTTTTGCTCGTCAAAATTTGGATACTTTAAATCAACTTGGATGCCAATTAAACTTTTTCTTTGGTACACTATTAAAAACAATAGATAGCACTACTCTCTATTCAATACCAACTCAAGGTACTCTAGTTAGTCCGTTTGGTGAACATTTAAAATCGTTCATTACTAAAATTGTTGGTGCTTTCAACGATCAAGATATAAAGGTAAATAGTTTAATACTTTATACAAATATTTAATAAATATAATGATAATAATGATAATGAAAAGAGTTAAACTGTATTATAAATTTAATATTGATCCTCAATATGAACTTCTTTTTAATTTATCAGAAACAATTTTTACAACAAATGATTCATCGTTTGGCACATGTTATCAACAGTCATATAATGATTTTATATATAATGGAAGGTTTAGCCGATTGTGATCCCTTTTTATGTTGGACAAAAGAAGAGCTCAAATCATTACGTTACCTAGTGGACCGACATCGTCATTTCAAGTAATACATCTTTTTTTTAACCCTAAAAATATTTTTATCATATTTATGTTATAATACTAAGTTATTGATTTTCTTATTTTTTTACTTTTAATTTTTAGTACTCCAAACCGTAAAACATTCATCCGAAAGCTTAGTATAACGTGCTTCCAACTTTTTGCCGACCCTACACAACTTTCATTTTCTGATATTGCAAAGTAATAATACATATTAAATTACATTTATAAACGACCATATTAATGTCTAATATATTAATTTTTAATATTTTTTATTACTGTTGTTATTATTGTTATTTAGGACGGTTTCATCTATGTTTACTGATTACCCAATTACCACTACATCGCACGAATATAAATCCATTAAGATTTGGCTTAATGATAATGTAGCAAAAGAAAAGGTAATTTGATTTATTAATATTATTTCTTTTTTATGTCACTTTATTTATGTTATCACATCTTATTTTTCTTGTAGGATCTTGGGGATATAGTACTAAATTTAAAAAGTAGAATACATACATACATTCGTGATGATTTAGCTGATGGTAATAATATTATAATGACAATAATAAAGCTTTTTGAATTTTTACAATCATTCTTAATCCCTTCAATCTTTTTTTTTTTTTTTTAGATATTCCTGTTGGAATACTTATAAATCAATCCAATGTATTAGCAAGATCAACGCTATTTTTGATTAGTGATGATAATGGTAACATTAATTCTGAAACTCTACAAGCATTATACTCCGATTGTTTTGAAAAACTTCAAGATCACACCGCGTAAGTAAAAATTAGATACATTAATATACACATTATAGTTTCATTTAAGTTAATAATGACTTATTAATGCTATTGCTATTAGCTCCTTATGGTCGTTTAATCGTATTATTATTCTGTTTGTTTCGTTATGGCAAATAATTGAGCCTTGTTTTGGTCCAAATTTAAGTAAGTACATATCTTGAATATTTATCATCGACTTTATTGTTATTATTACTATTGATGATATTAATATTATTCTCTTTATTTTTATTTTTACTTTTATTATTTTTATTTTTATTATTATTTATATTAGACGTTAACATTTTGATGAACGGAGGAGATATATTAACATACAAAAATGTTTTGAAGCGCATTGAAGATCAACTTATAAATAACGAATCAAGCATTGTAGTTGGTAATTTTATATATAATAATTTGTTTGTTTCATTTGAAATAACGATAATGATTATAACGATAACAATGTTAATTCCTTTTTTATATACTATAGATGAATCTTTAATGGAATTGCTCATCTTATCATTGCGACGTATCCTTTCTAATACAACTAATTTTGATCTTTTATCAAAAAGTGAAAAATTAAGAGATTATCATTCTTGTATAGTCAAATCACTATTCAATGATAATAAAGGTAATTGATTTGAATTAAAATACTAAACTATCAAAAATAAAATAATAAAATAAATTAGCATAATATATGTATTATTAAATCCATTTACATATTTATTTTTTATTTACTTTACTCATAGAAAAAAATGCAAATAAGGAATTAACCAAATTTACACATCTTTGTCTACTTCGATTGGTATATCAATTAGCTAATGAGTGGGATATAGATGATTTGGAAGTAACAGCATCAGATATGAAAAATGTAATAGATTTATCAATGAACCGCTTACCTGAACTTGTTAAACAGCGTCAATGGGGCGATACCATAGCCAATTTTATTCGATATAAATGGGATTGCTTGGAAAGTTTAGTTTATTTTATTAAAAAGGTAAAGATATTAATATAACTTATTAATACAAGTTTTAGCTGTTTTTTTTTTAAAAAAAAAAAAAGAAAAAGAAAAAAAAATTACTATTACTGTATTAAGTACGTGTTTTTTTTTCATTTTTTTTTTTTTTTTTTCATTTCTATAACTACAGAAAATGGTATCAGAATCTATCACTGAAATATTTGACCCACAGCAATTATATCAAATAGCAGTAGACCAGTTGGAATGTGCTTCTGATATATGTGCCGAATCTATTATCAATTGTATTGCAGCATTACTTGGTTTATCGTGGACGAAGCAATCTGATCTAGTCATGACATCTGTTAACTATACAATTTCTGTTTTAAAAGAATATATCAACAGTTCAAAAGTATTTCCTATATTGATTCAAGCTCTGATGCGTATGGTATTTCAACCTAATTTATTAGCCGAACCTACACTAAACCAAGACGATGGTCCTTTAAAAAAGGTATACAATTATATATATATATATATATAATTTTTACTATACTTATTTTTAACTCCTAATAATTAACGATCTACTTTTTATTTTATTTTATTGGATACTGAAGGCAGTTTATACGATACTTGAAATCGGTGATTGGAAACCATTTATTGTATGCGACGTTGTAAAAATATTACATTCTTTTTGGTCAACCTATTCACCCGAAGCTATCGATTCTATGATATTATATGCAAAAGAAATTACAACCTTTTTGACGTTTGGTCCTGCACGTGATCGTGAAGATCAAAAAATAGATGTAGCAACAATGATAAAGTTACAACATCCTGATGTGATTGCACAAGCAAAAGGGTAAGTAATTAAAGATAAATAAAATGAATGAGAAAAATAATAAAATAACGAAATGATTTTCTTTTACTTTTATTTTTTCTTCTTGATTATATATATATAGAACTTCAGAAATGACTTTTAATCAAAATGATTACTATGTCCGAGTTTTAATGAACGATTTAGTATTACGATTAGATAGCACCAATCCAAAACATATCGAATTTGCTTACGGTCTTATGAAGGAGCTGATAGAAACGAATGATAAGCCTGAATTATATATTGGAGTATTCACTAATACACCTACACATCGGTTTAAGGTAAAATAATAGAGAAAAAATAAAAAAATAAAATGGTTTATTTAATATGTAATATATAAATAAATTTTATTAAATACATATATATTTATATTGATAGATACGATCATGGTGTACTATAATATTATTAAGCCGGTTTATAAAGGATGAACATGTTAAAGAATATTTGGAACGCATTTTTCAATTGATGCAAAAAGAAACTAACGTATCAGTTAGATCCTATATGGAGGTATATATATGATTAAATATATAAATAGATATTATTACTTGCTATACACAACACTTAACCATCAATGATTTCCTTTTCTAACTTTTCTTTTTTATATTTTCAGTGGGCCGTGATTCGATTACTCTTACAACATCCAGAATATATTTCTATATTATATGAACAGTTGGAAAAATCAGGAGCAAAACCATCATATATCATATCAGTTATGACAGTTACTTTTTGTTTAGGCGATAAAATTGATGATAAAATGGCTGAAAGTTATTTTGAAAAGGTAGATAAATATTAACAAAATATATTGTAATTTACAGATGGTCGGGAGTAATTTATTAAATACATATTTTTTTTAAAAAAAAAAAAAAACCATAGATTTTCCCACTCTTAACACCTTGGTTAATACCTAACCATTTTAATATTCGACTATACGCTTATTGTGCTTGGGATCGAAATTGGAATGCCTGCAAGCTTCGGTAAAATATAATTTAATATAATTCAAATAATAATAAAAAAAGAACTATTATTTAATATTTAAATTCCTTTTTTTTCCCATTCTTTTTTTTAAAAAAACTAGCGGATTCAATGTAAAATTAGAAGGAAATCCATACCTACAAGCTATTAATAACTATATGGTTCAAAGTCCTGATTGTAAGAAAATGTTTGATAAAGTTCGAACTCATTACTATATGACTACCTTTGATCCTGTGGATGATTATAATCTTGAATTTATATTCCGTGAAAACTTACATATATTTGACGTAGCAGAAGACGAACGTATTGGTTCCGTAAGTTATTTTAATGTATATTCCATTTTTTGTATATATAAAAAGGAGGCCATGTTAATAATTCATATTATATATTACTAATACTATAGAGAGCCTTTTTACGCGTCAATTCTGCGGTTATTACTAATTG
The DNA here is from genome assembly GCA_017871115.1 of Cunninghamella blakesleeana. Taxonomy (NCBI): domain Eukaryota; kingdom Fungi; phylum Mucoromycota; class Mucoromycetes; order Mucorales; family Cunninghamellaceae; genus Cunninghamella; species Cunninghamella blakesleeana. The sequence continues at coordinate 2,051,391 of JAFCIZ010000001.1, read as the reverse complement.
CCCTTTTATTAATTCAAATAAGCAATATAAATATACATCCTCTGATCCTACTGAAGAAATAAATACTGATAAATATGATGAAAAGTGTATCGATAATACTACCGATGATTCCTATCAAAAGAAAATAACTCCATGGGAAATGATGTTACATACAGATATAGATTTAACTAAAACTCTAGTAAAAGATAAGGTAAAAATTATATTTGGGATACGCATATACACATATATTATATTGATTGAAATTCATTTGTATATTTATTTATTCCTTCTTCTTTTTATTATTTATATGGTGCTTAGCGTCGAAGAAATGATTTAATTGTAGTTGCTAGTCTAGTGGATCGAATTGCAAATCTCGCAGGTGCGTATACATACTAAATTATATTACACTCTTCTATTTACATTTATATTATAATATTTATTAATGGAAATGTGTCCATATATATATATATATATATATATATATATATATATAAATAGGTCTATGTCGTACCTGTGAAATTTTTAATGCTTCCCAATTGGTTGTAAATAATATATCGGTAATCATATAATTATATAATCAAAATATTAACTAAAGAAAAATAATTAAATAACATTTAAATATAGATCTTGTTAATAATACAACTTTTTTATACTTTTATATATATATACATATATAATCTTTTATGATCATAGGTTAAGGACGATCCATCTTTTGCGACTATTAGTGTTTCTTCAGAAGTATAAATTAAAATTTATTGTATAATATAAAATAATGCTGAATAGCTACTAAATAAAAATTATTAATTTTTGATTATATTTTAGAAATGGATGCCATTAGTCGAAGTTCAAATACAAGAAGTGCCAGACTTTTTAAAAAAGAAAAAGGAAGAAGGATACATTATATGTGGGCTGGAACAAACAACAAATAGTGTAAAATTAGGTGAATATGAATTTCCAGAAAAATGTATTTTATTACTTGGTAAAGAGCGTGAAGGTATTCCACCCGATTTATTGCAAATATTGGATCAAACAATAGAAATTCCTCAATATGGACTTATAAGATCACTTAACGTTCATGTAAGCGGTGCTATTTGCATGTATGAATATACCAAGCAAATGAAATGGAGACAGCAATCAATACTTTAATCATTAAATATATATATGTATGTACGTATGTATAAATGCCATTCTATAATTATATATAAAATTAGATTTTTTAACTTCATATTCGTAATAAATAGTCTTCAATTAAATAATAATTGAGCATTTTTTTTTTATTTTTATACATATAAATTTTTATTTTTTATTAATACATTTGATTATATAAACTTTTTTAATATAATTGATTATATAAGCACTACTGTAGCAAATCAGCAAAGTAATCTTCGAATTCTTCCTCTTTTGATTTTTCCTCTTTTTCTTCCAAGGGTTTACTCCAAATAGATGAACTTGATTCCTCTACGTAAATATTTTTTTAATATATTCATATATAATATAAAAACATAATGGAAATAAATAAAATAATCATAAATCATTTTTTTAAAAAAAAAAAAAAAATAGATTAAATTCATATATAAAAAGATATATAACTTACCTTGATCTCCCGTATCACCTGTTTTTCTCTTTTTTCTTCCTTTTGATGAATGAGCAATGTGTTCGTTTTGATCTGAATCTTCCTCTGAATCAACATTGATTAGAGCCGATATATCATCATCTTCTACTCCATCATTTTCACTGTCATGTCGTAATCTTTTTGCTGCTTTCTTCATTTTTTTATCTTGTTTTGCCATTCGCTTTTGAGTTTTATAGTTGAGTTTATAAGAACAATCCTTACATAATCGAACCTTGACCAATTCATTTTTTTTCATATCATCTTCAAAATAAGCAAAATTTACTTCCCAACTGGTTAAGGAGGATGGATCTGTCACGTCACAGCGTGTTGATGCACATATAAATTGTCCTTTCCCAAGAATCACTTCATTTTCTGTTCTCCATCGTAAAGCTATTTTCCCTTGTTTATAATAACTTAGATCACATAACGCATATTCTTTAAATAGTTGATCATAGTATTTTTTGGCAATCCGTTCTTCCCAAGTTAAATCCTCTTTCTCTTTGTCACCATTATATGTTTGAATAAATCTACAGTATCAATATATATATATATATATATATATATATATGAAAGAAAAAGAGAGAAACAAATGCATAAATACTAGTACTTTGAAAAAATTAAATATATGGTCGAAACTGTCATAGAATAATAATAATAATAATAATAAAGAAAAAGAAAAACAAACCTATGATGTTTTCGAAGTATATCATGTTCTGGATTATAACTTTGTTCTTTTGATTTATTCACTTTACCATGATATCGTGCATAATCCTGAACCAGCTTTTTATGCCGGGTATACTAGAAAAAGATCAAATAATCAATAGGTTTAGTTAATCTATATTTTTTATTTTCTATTCATTACTATATTTATCATTGTTACTATTATTATTATTGTTATTATTAAAATAATAAAGTCATGGCAACTTACTGCGTCAACACCGTTAAGTTCTTTACGAAATACAAAATCTTTCATATGAATATTATAATTTTTTCAAAAGAAAGTGAAAGAAATATAAAAAAGCGGAACTTCAAATTTCAAAATTTTTCTTTAAAATTATAGTATTTTTTAACGCAAACTTATTTTTCTTCATTTATTCAGTATTCACCCTCTTTTTTTTTTTGTATCTACCTTCCCTTCATTTTTCCTTCTTCTATTTAGAATGACATCTTCTTTAAGAGATCAAGTCAATGATTTATTAGCAGAATATTCACAAACAACACAAAAATATTTCCAGTCTTTAATTAATGTTACCGAAAACAATATAGTAGAACGTGAAAATAGTTCAGAATATTATATACAAGAATTGATTAAAGTAGATGCACGATTACAAAAAGCTGTCAATGAGAGTATGTATTGTATTATTATAATCATTATTATAGTTAAAATAAATGCGCATTCAGCCTTTATTTATGTATTTTATTTTACTTATCACTATTGTTCTAGTTGGGGAACATCAGGCAAGACAGCAACAAATAATAAAAGTACAAGAAGATATAGAATTATATCATAATTCGTTAGTGTCGATGGTAGAAAAACTTGATTCAGCTAATCAAGAATTAGATCAAATATTAAATATTGGGAAAAAAGAACTTAAAGCTACACAATATGCAACGGAAGGTAAATATATTATCATTAATGATAAGTATGAAACAAGAGCTTTTTTTAAAAAAAAAACGTTAGTAGCTAGCTATATACTCATTATTTTTTATATGTCATTATTAGCCAATATACAATTTAATAGTGTATTATCTTACGCATCCAAGTTATCAAAATATACCTCGGCACCACCTAATTTTGATTTAATGAATCGCGAAGTAAAAATGGATTTTGAAAAACCATACCCTGATGAAGAACGTATGCGACGCGGATTACTTTATTGGCAACACTCTACACAACCTATTCCAGAAGATAAATGTAAGATACCTTTTTTAAATAATAATTATAATAATGATGATAATAGCAATAATGATGATCAAAATTATAATCATCCCATTCATTTTCTTTTTTTCTTTTTTTTTCAATTCCTCTATTTATTAACACTTAGTTGAAAGCTCAGATAATGAAAGCATATCAGAAGAAGAAAAAGAAGAAGATAAAAAAGAAGAAACAACAGCGAAACCTGAAGAAGATGGTCAAGCTCTTTCTTGGATATTGGATTTAAATCCTTAGTATAGCATCATATTTTTATTATTACTATTACTATTATAATTTGTAGATAAAAAAAAAAGTATATAAACACATATTGAAACAACCAAAATAAACTCTGGATCATGATATAAAATATAATAAAATAAAAGATAAAAAGAATGAATGAATTATTTATATATAGCCTTATCTCATTTCTATTTTTTTTATTTTATTATACGAATGATCAGGATATTTGCATGAAAACAGTATTTTTTTATTCGTTCATTTAACCATATCACATATATTTTTAGATGGAAGGAGGTCTCTACCCTAAAAAGGAAAAACAAGGTACTGGTTACTATCCTTATTTTGAATGTTTCTCCTCGACAACCAAAAAAAAAAAAAAGAAAAAGATACCTCTTGGTACAATAACATGTGGATCAGCAATTATTATTATATTATTTTTTTTGGATATCTTTTTTATTATTGATGGTTAAATGTGTAAGTAATAATAGGAGTAAATATTAAAAAATAAAAAGAGATGGTTGTAAAAATACTATATAAATATATATATATAAAAAATAAAAAATATATCTATTTCTTTTTTTTCATATATATAGGATATGCATTAATTATGACAAATTAGTATATAAAAAAGTAATTGAATTTATTATTCTTATTATTGAATTTATAAGAGAAGAGCAGCAGCAGCGACACCAGCACCAACCATGCTAACAACACCAGCTTTTAAGGATTCACCAGCACTCTTTCCAGCTTGTTGACCATTGTTAGAGTCGGTGGAACCGTTAGAACCAGTAGGTGAGGCACTAGAACCAGTCTTGGTAGGAAGGTTATTGAAATCAATAGAAGTACCATTAATACCACCAGTACCAGGAGCTTGACCGATGACAGAGAAGTATGGAGAATAAGTGTCACCTTTGGAAGTCTTGAAACGGATGGAATCTAAGAATGGTAATTATCAAGAGAAAATAAAAAAGTTAATTATATATACATGTATTTAAATATCCGATAACTGAAACCAAAGAAAAAAAAACTTTTTTTTTTTTTCAATTTAAAAAAAATTATGATACTTACAAGCAGGGCCAGTTTCAACGTTCTTGGGGACGTTCCAGTTATAGATACCGTCAGCAGAAACAGGGACGGCAGTATCAATAAGAAGGAAAGGTGATAAATTGGTAGATTGACCACCCATTAATACAATAGCATCAATGGTAGTAACAGATTTATCAGTAACTTCATACTTAATAACTTGTTGACTAGGAGCAGTGACGACAGCCTAATATAAATATATAAAAATAAATAAGTAAATTTTAATGTTTATTTGTTTATTATTCATTAATATATAAAAATGTTATTTTATTTTCTATTTTTTATGGTTTAGTTTATTTTAAAATAATTTTAACTTACACCTAAAGTAGGATTAATAATAGAGATACCACCAGTAGTATAGTTTTGAGCTAAAGCGCTAGAGATAGAAAGTAATAATAAAGAGGAAATAGTAGCGAACTTCATGATAAAATAAATTAAAAAGGAATGATATTATAAAAAAGAGAGAATAAAGGAAAGGAAAGAAAGAGATTAATAAATTGAAATGGATGACTTTTTTTTTACCCTTTTTATATAAATCTTGGAGGGGAGGTGGTTGAGAGGAGATGATTAAAAAAACCTACTTTTTTTTCTTTTTTTTTTATTGGTGTAACAGCATCATAAGAAAACTCATAGATTCATATATATATAAATAATGACATGTTACTCCGATTTTTTTAAAAAAAAAATAAGGGAAAACAAAGAAAAAAAAAATAATATGAATGTTTTTATTAATGATTTATGTACAATATTATATTTATGTATGAATAATTCATATTTCAATTCTTTTTGTTATATATATATATATAACATCTTATTATATATAAATCTTGTTTTTTATTATTATTTTTTATTTTTAAAATCTAATATTGAACAAGTGTAACAACATTTCACGTTTTTTATTTTTAAATGAGGTTTTATTCAATGTCCGTATTGATTATTATTATTGTCTTTTTTAAAATAAATTTAAATTATATCTTTTTTCTCGATATAGAATTTAAATCCCCGATCGATGGATTAGTACATATTGAAACTATGAAGAATGTAGAAATTGCTTGATTTTACTAAAGATAGGTTTAATGGATTTCGTGATTTATTACGCGCAAGCATATTGCTTCTTTTTTTTTTTTATTGTTCGATTATCATCATTAAGTAATATATATATATATATACAATTCTATTTATTTATATATTTATATAAAAATGAAAAAAAATGAAAACAACGATCATAAAAACGTTTTTTTTTTTTTTTTTAAATTAATTCTTACAACAAAAAAACAATATGATCATTATAAAAAAATAGCTTTTTTATTTATGTTAAAGATGATGATGCTAAGTTATATTAAAATAAATATTAATATGTATCGTATTTTAAAAAAAAGAGTTAAAATAATAATAATAATAATAATAATAATAATAATAATAAATGATCATCTTTTTTTAATATAACAGTATAATGATTTAATCATCTTAAAAAAAAATTGAAAAAAAACCAAGCACACACTTCATTTTAAACCAAGAACATAATAAAATACTTTGTGGAGAATGCTGTATTATATAAAATAATAAAAAAGGCCATTTTGGTTTTATTTTCCCCTGAACATTTCGTATATATTTCAACATTCATCATTCATTTTTTTTTCAATTCTTTTCTTTTTTCTCTTTTTCTCACTTTTCATTTCATAATTTTATATATATATATTTTATATTATTATTGTATATCTTTAAAACTTGTTGGATACTGTAATCTTTTTCTTTCTTTGAAGGGGAATTTATTATTGTTTTCTAATATTTAATTTAAATATTTTTTTTACTAAAAAGAAAAAAGGAGGGTGTTTTATTTTTCTTTTTATTAAAAAAAAATCATATAAATATATATATATAAAATGGATATACCACCTTATAAAAATATGTAAGTAAAAGAATATATATATATATATATATATATATATATATATTAATATATAAATATATAATATAATCAATCATATTTATCATATATTCTTTATATATAAAATAGTGATCCTAGTTTAGAGGATAAAGATTTACAAACTTCAATATTAGGTAATAAAAAAATTCCTATATTCATGCCATGACGGAATTTTAATTTTTTTTTTTTTTTTTTTTTTTTTGGCGGGCAAATTTTTTTTTCCTTTTCTTTCACTTTTTTAATAACTTTTTTATCACTATATATTATTATTATTATTATTATTATATATAGGTACCAAATCACCTACACCTTCTAAAAAAACAACTACTTCATCAACTACTTATCAGTTGTACCCTAATTGGAATATATCAGATGCACCATTATCTATATCAGAAATAGAAGCCATTTTTATTACCTTTGAAAAATACTATGGATTTCAACACGATAATGTTAGAAATATGTTTGATCATTTATTAACTTTATTGGACTCACGATCTGCACGTATGACACCACAACAAGCTTTATGGTCTTTACACGCTGATTATATTGGTGGGGAAAATGCTAATTATCGTACTTGGTACTTTGTTTCGCAGCTTGATTTAGATACTTCTTTACAAAATAAAGCCCAGTCCAAAGCCTCGCATCAGTTTATGGAGCAAGCTAAGCAAGAATGGCAAGAATATATGATGTCTATGTCTGACTTCGATCGCATTTCTCAGCTTGCTTTGTATTTATTAATTTGGGGGGAAGCAAGCACTTTACGTTATATGCCTGAATTACTATGTTTTATTTTCAAACTTGCCGATGATCGTCGTTTGGTCTTGAAAAAATCAACTACCAGTACTTTACCTGCAGCTAATAGTTTTTTAACAGGCATTATTACACCTCTTTATCACTTTGCTCGTGACCAATCATATCAAATGGTGAATGGACAATGTATACGCAAAGAAAAGGATCATAATAAAATCATTGGATATGATGATATTAATCAATTATTTTGGAATCGAAGAGCCATGGCCAACTTGGTTTTATCGGATGGTGTCACATTATTAAAAAATATTCCTCCTTCTCAACGGTATGAAGCTTTACCTTTTGTGGATTGGTCTTCTGCCTTTAAAAAGACCTTTTATGAATCAAGATCATCTCTGCATTTATTTACAAACTTTTCTCGTTTTTGGGTTATTCATATCGCTACTTTTTGGTATTTTATGGCTGCTCATATGGACTTCTTATATGTGAATCCTAAAGGAGGAATGTATCCTTTACCTGTGAAATTATCTGTGGTTGCACTTGGTGGGCTTATTTCCGTTGTTTTTATGTTGCTCTCTACTATTATGGAATTTAAATATTTGCCTTCTGTTTATCATATCAATCGTATTTTATTAACAAGAGTCATCATATTATTAGTCTTGGCTGCTGCTCATGTAGGAGCTTCTTTTTATGTAATTTATTTTGATCATTCCAGTTGGATTGCAACAGCCGTGGCTTCTTGTCAATTAGGTCTTGGTGCTATTATTACCATCATATTTTCTATTATTCCTCCTTCACGATTATTCCGGTTTGGTCATCAAATACACCTTGCTACACATGCTTTTACTGCCAACTTTCCAGCTATGTCTACTGAAGATCGGTTTTTATCCATTTTACTTTGGTTCTGTATCTTTGCTTGTAAATTCATTGAAACTTATTTCTTCCAAACCTTATCCTTCCGTGATGCTATTTCCACCATGGCTACCTTGGAATTATCTTCTTGCCGATCTGATCCTTTATTAGGCGCTTGGTTTTGTCCTATGATGCCTATTTTAGCCTCTCTTCTTATGTTCACAGTTGAATTGGTTCTTTTCTTTTTAGATACTTATTTATGGTATGTGATCTGGAATACTGTCTTTTCTGTTTCACAAGCTATGCGTCTAGGTATCTCTATCATGACTTCTTGGAAAAGAATGTTTGCTCGTTTACCTGATAATATGTATACAAAAATCACCTCTACTCGTGAATTGTCCGCTACTTATTTAAGAAAAATGGCCTGTTCTCAAATGTGGAATGCAATTGTAATCTCTATGTACCGTGAACATTTATTATCTATTGATAATTTACAATGGTTAATGTATAAGGTATATAACAAATCGGAAATGGATGACGCTATTGCAACACCAACAATGGAAGATAGTGAATCTACTACGGCAACAACTACTTCTTCTTCAACACGCGGATTGGCTCGTCCTGCTATCTTTGATCCTAATAATAAATTGAAAAGACAAGATTGTTTCCCTGAACATTCTGAAGCTGAACGCCGTCTTTCTTTCTTTGCTCAAAGTTTAGCTGCTGATATTCCTACACCTTATTCCGTACAACAAATGCCTACGTTTACTGTTTTCACTCCTCACTATTCTGAAAAGGTACTTTTATCATTACGTGAAATCATTAGGGAAGAAGATTCATCCTCTCGTGTTACTTTATTGGAATATCTTAAAAAGTTACACCCAGCTGAATGGGATCACTTTGTCAAAGATACTAAATTTATTGCTGAAGAAGGTAATATACATATATACAAAATAATAATAAACAAAAAAAAAAAAAAGTAAAATATACTAAATAGTATATATATATATTGATATATTGGTATAGAATTAATGGAAGCTAGTATTCATCATCAACAACAAGAATCACCTTTACCTAATCAAGATGGAAGAAGAATGTCTACTTTTGGAACACCAACAGCTAATGATAAAGACGACTTACCATTTTATTGTATTGGATTTAAATCTTCAGCACCTGAATATACTTTAAGAACAAGAGTATGGGCATCATTAAGAGCACAAACATTATATCGTACTATTGCAGGTTTTATGAATTATTCAAGAGCACTTAAAATTCTTCATCGTATTGAACATCCTGAATTATCAGATATGGAAATGAAAGAAGATTCTCAACATATGGAAACAACGGAAGCTCATTTGGATCAATTAGCCCAACATAAATTCAGATTTTTAGTGGCTATGCAACGATATGCCAAGTTCAATGAAGAAGAAAATGAAAACTGTGAATATCTCTTAACTGAATTCCCTCATTTACAAATTGCTTATATTGAAGAAGAATTTCCTTCTACTGAAAATTTGGAACCTGGAATGAAACCTGAACCCATTTATTACTCTGCTTTGATTGACGGCTCCTGCCCTATTTTGCCAAATAAAAAACGTCAACCACGCTGCCGTATCCGACTTCCTGGTAATCCTATTCTTGGTGATGGTAAATCTGACAATCAAAACCATGCCATTATCTTTTCTCGTGGTGAATATTTACAATTGGTGGATGCTAATCAAGATAATTATTTGGAAGAATGTCTAAAGATCAGAAGTATTTTCCGTGAATTTGAAAATGATCACTTTGAAACTATGGATAACGATAATAATGACAATATTATGAATGGCAATGATCATGCTAGATCCATTGCAACCTTTTATAAATTAAATAATTCATCCAAGGCATCTCCTCCTCCTGTAGCTATTGTTGGTGCTAGAGAATATATCTTTAGTGAAAATGTTGGTGTATTGGGTGATATTGCTGCCGGTAAAGAACAAACTTTTGGTACCTTGACACAACGTATCATGGCCAAGACTGGTGGAAGATTACATTATGGACATCCTGATTTCTTAAATGCTGTATTCATGACAACACGTGGTGGTGTTAGTAAAGCTCAACGTGGATTACATTTAAATGAAGATATTTATGCCGGTATGAATGCTATCTCACGTGGTGGAAGAATTAAACATACAGAATATTTACAATGTGGTAAAGGTAGAGATCTTGGGTTCTGTTCAATTCTTAATTTTACAACTAAAATTGGTACTGGTATGGGTGAACAATTACTTTCAAGAGAATATTATTATTTGGGAACTCAATTACCTATTGATCGCTTCTTAACCTTCTTTTATGCTCATCCTGGCTTCCATATGAATAACATCATGATTATTTTTGCTGTTCAAATATTTTTATTCTGTATGATGGTAGTTGGTACCATGGCTATTTCAATTCCTCAATGTACACCTTTCCAACGTCAAGATGTTTATCAATGTATGAATGCTACACCTATCTATGACTGGCTTAAACGATGTATTATGTCTATATTTATGGTCCTGTTTATTTCCTTCTTACCATTATTCTTACAAGAATTATCTGAAAAGGGTACAAAACGCAGTGTATTAAGATTAGCAAAACAGCTCATCTCATTATCACCCTTTTTTGAAGTATTTGTAACACAAATTTATGCCAACGCTGTTTTATCCAACCTTAGTTTTGGTGGTGCTCGTTACATTGCTACTGGTCGTGGGTTTGCTACATCAAGACTCTCCTTCTCTGTATTGTTCTCAAGATTTGCTAATCCTAGTATTTATTTTGGTGCTCGTACAATGTTTATGCTATTATTGGTATCATTAACTGTATGGATTCCTCATTTAATTTATTTCTGGGCAACAGTTTCTTCTTTAGTGATTTCACCATTTATTTTTAATCCTCATCAATTTGTTTGGACCGAGTTTATTTTGGATTATCGTGAATATTTACTTTGGCTTATTCGAGGTAATGGTAGTAGTGATTATAAAGGCGACTCATGGATTACTTATTGTCGTCAATCAAGAACACGTGTTACTGGTATTAAAAATGATCATCAGCAAAAGCTAAAAAAGAGAAAATCTAAAGAAAAATTAAACGGTGACGATGGTAATAAAAAGAAACAATCTACTTCTGCTGTGAAATCAACCACCATTTCACCAAAAGCTCGTTTTTCAAGTATTTTTATTTCTGAAATTGTGATGCCTTTTATTCAAGCTGCTGTATGCTTTGCTATTTATTGCTTTATTAAAAGTCGTGATGACTTTAAAATGGGTCCTGGTGGAGCTTTAGCTCGTATTGGATTTATTACTATCTCTCCTATTGCTGTTCATGGCGCTTTATTACTCGTTTTGCATTGCTTCTCTTTATTATTCGCTTGTATTGGATTAAACAAAGGTCAATTTGGTAACTTTATGGCAACTACAGCTCATTTATTATCTGTTTTAGTCGTGATCACAATAATGGAATACTTTTGGTGGTTGGAACATTATGTCATCCAAACCACTTTACTTGGTCTTCTCTCTATATTTTCTTTACAACGATTCATCTTCAAAACATTTGTGGCTATCTTTTTAACCAGGGAATTACCAAACGATGCTTCCAATCGTGCTTGGTGGATGGGCAACTGGCGTGCTACAAAGGTAAAATAATAATAACAATAGAATGATTATAAAAAATAAAAAGTTGACTATTTATTGAAAAAAATACTTATTCTTTCCTTTATTTTGTTTAAAAAATAAATAGGTTGGAAAACATGCCTTAAGAGAATTCGTATGCAAAATTGTAGAAATGTCAATCTTTACCAACGATTTCATCTTGGGTCACTTAATCTTATTTGGATTATTCCCTATTACTTGCATTCCTTACATTGATAGATTACATTCATTGATGTTACTTTGGTTAAAACCTTCTAATCAAATCCGACCCTCTGTTTTATCTACTAAACAAAGACAAAGACGAAATAGAACTTTATTATGGTTTGCTCCTTTATTCATTTTCATGCTTTGTTTCTCTGTAGCTCTTGTGATCATACCATTAATGTACTTGAAACCTCTTATACCTATAAAACCTATTTCTTTATTTAATACTTTGTTCTAGATTTTATAAGTATTTAATTTTTTTTTATTTTAATTCTATTCTATTTATTTTATTCTAACTTATTCTTTAATTAATTATTTATTTAATAAAAAAATTATCATTGTGTGTTTTTTTTACAATATTTTTTAATCGCAAGGTAAACTCCAAGTGATCTCATCCATTTTAAACATTATTATTAAAAAAAAAAAGGACTGATAATTTTTTAAAAACAAGAAAACATATTAATTATTTAACAAGTTGGCTAAAAGATGCATACACCATATTATTCTTTTTATTTCGTGAAAATTTTTTAAATTTTATATATTCTAGGTTTACATGAATCTTTTTTTTTTTTTTTTTTTTTTTTTTTGCTGTCATGCATTTTCCCATTTTCCTTTTTTAGACCTTCTTAGATCATTTATTCAATTTTTTTATAATTTTTATATTTTTTTTTAAAAAAAATATAATCACCAAGTGAGAGTGTTATTAATGATACTTTAGGCTGAATTTTGAAGTGTATATATATATGCTTTGTAAATATTTAATTAATCATATTTTATTTAAAATAAAAATAAATAACAAAGATCAAATGGTCATAAACAAGAGTATTTATTTATTTATAATTTACAAAGCATAGCTAGCTGAGCTAAAAGAGTAATCATCTTCTTCGTCTAATTCGGTAGTTAAACTATTTGTATGTGTACTTGAAGAATCATCTGCTGGTATTAAATCCCATAACTGGTTTAGATTATCTTTTAACTTACGTTCATACAATATAACAACAGTTCCTGGTTTTGACGACTCCCCCTATTTTTAATAAATATAGCAATTTCAGCATAAATAGTAATAAAATAAAATAAAATAAAATATAAAAGGATGGGTAGGTAAAAAAGCTTACACGAATATCCAAAACCAAATTTGCATCGACTTGCGGATAAATAAAACCATCTTCGCGATAAAACCAACGTTGATTATGAGCATCTTCAGTCATTTTTCGTTTATATTGAATCATTTGTTTATCACTTTCCAAAATACCTAATATATGTATGTTATATAAGTTGATTGATCATACGTAGATGAATATATATAAATACCGTATTTTATATACCTCCTTGTACATCCAACACTGTTTGAAAAAAAAAAAAAAAAAAATAGATAAAATAATGGGCTTAATAAAACTATTATATATGTATAAATACACATAAACTTTTTTATTATTATTAATACTTTATAGTTTACCTAATCCAGAGTTTTTATTAATGATATATCCATTATCATACATCCATAATTGATTATCGGAATCAGCTCCGGTTTTTTTTGGCCAAACCACTATCTTGGCAGCTTGCTAAAAAATAATAGTAGAAATAATTATAAAAAAGAATAATAGCTAAGAATAAATAAAGCAAGTGTACACATTTATATATATTTCTTTTTTACTTTTAAAGAGTCCCAAGATACATCAATGACCATTTTATGTCTACATTTTGATTGTATATAAAACCATCCAGAAGGAAAATTACTCATTGTTATGTATATATGTGTCGATATTTATTTATTTATATTTTATATCCTATGGGTATTGTGATAAGAAAAAAAAAAGTGCGAAAAAAAAAAATCCCGACTTTAAATCTAGAATTGAGAATTTCTATTTTTTAAAAAAAAATGACATAAAGTTCTTTATTTGGTTACACTAAAAAGTGGCTAGTATTGTTTTTTATTATGTATTGTCTTTTTTGTTATTTTTTTTTTAATATAAAAAGGTAAACACTTTAAAGTAGATTTACAGCAAAATAAAAAATAAAAAAAAAACTATATTCTGACTTTCTTGAGGAAGGGTTTCTTATAAAAATTTACCTCCAAGTTTTAAAATATTGGGCCTTTTCCAAGCTTAGACTTTTCTGTTCTTTTTAAAAAGAAACATATTGACATAAATATACTTATACTTCATTTGATACAAGTCAACAGAAAAAAAAGAAAAAATAGAAAGAAATTATCAGATGACTACGTAAATATTCACTAAGTATACGAATCGTTATTTTGTAATATGAAAATATCGGTTTATTTTAACTTTAAATGATAAAAATAATTTATTATTGTCTGATGTATTATAGTAAATAAAAAAAGGTGATATGATTTATGTAGATGTTTCCATGACGTATTAATAGCATTAATATAGCAAGTAAAAAAGCTTATTTTTATTTTTATGTCAAGAGTTATTATTGTACAAAAAAAGAATTTCTAAGAGAGAACCTACTGCTGCGTAAGTTTTTACCACTAGTCCAAAAGTTACACTAATACCATGAGCCACACTGGGAAAAATTAAAAGACAATAAAATCCGACTTTTTTTTTTTTTATTTCTCTTTATTTTATTATTTTTTTAAAAAAAAAAAAAAAAAAAAAAATATGAAGAATAAATCCTTAACTATTATATTCTTTTTACTATTTATTATAAATGTCATTGCTAAGGGTGGCGGTGGAGGAGGGTAATTTAAACAATATGAAATATCATTTATATATATAGAGGGAAGAAATCATTTATATTAATAATATATAATCATTTATAATTGTCGTACCATTATATTCATTAGAAGAGGCGGTGGAGGAGGAGGAGGCAGAGGTGGGGGTAGTTCTGGTGGTGGGTGAGTAGTAGATTATATACTCAAAATTGAAGAAGCAATAATACAGTAATAGGATTTTATTTTATTTCGCTTTTTTACTCATTTTTCTCTTTTATCTATTTTTTATAGCCGTGGAGGCGGAGGCTCTAGCGGAGGCGGTAGCAAAGGGTAATTGTCATTATCATGACTATTATATATATATATGCATATGCATATGTACATAGTATACATGTGTTTATAAATAAATAGATACAGTTATCATAACTTGACTAATACTCTTTATTTTATTTTCATTTATTTATTTTATTATTAATTATAGTGGAGGAGGTACTAGCGGAGGTGGTGGTGGTGGAGGAGGAGGACGTGGGTCACCTCCTTCCGGATCTCGTCCTGCAGGAGGAGGTATAAGTAATTCTGGTGGTCGTGGTAGTTTTGGAACCAAACCTTCTTATGCTAATTCTCCAACAAGAGGTAATAACTATATATCTTTTATATTTAAAAAGAATCGTTTAAAAAAATATGAATAGCAATAATAAACTATTTTTAATTAAACATTCTTTTTTTTTTAATTAATTAAAATAGGAACATATAATAATTATAGACCTACTTATGCTGGGCCTTATGCCGGTGGTGGCTATGGATATGTTGGAAGTTATAGACCTGGTTTACCTTACTTCTTTATTTTCCCCTCTTTCTTATACTTGGGTTATTATTCATATTACCATCGATACAATGACAGAGAAGGAGCTTACTATGCACCATTGATAACTAATCAAGGTAGCGGAAGCTCTAATATATTAATCAATGGTACAGCTTATCCAGAAGATAACAGCAATTACCACTACACCTTTAACATTACAGCAAGAAGCGATCAATTTGCAACAATTGATTTGGCCTATTTTGATTCCTCAGACTATGCTGCTACCCCTGCCGACTTTATTTACCGATTAACTATGGCCCACATCGTAGAGTTTGACGACACCAACAATAATGGATTTTACGATGCAAATGAAAAGATTTTATCTATCAGCTCCTTACAAAATCTTAATTGGCAACCTATGGTGTTAAATAATCGTACAGTAGCAAACAATGTATCACAAACTTATTTAGAAACCACCACCTTTGCTAACGTGACCTATAATAACACAGCTAATAACAACAACCCCAACCCAAGCATCTTTAATATTGGTATGACATTTAGATCTACCAATCTTCAGTTAAATGGTACAGCTTCCATTCCTTTACAACCCAATTCCGTCCAATATGATATTCAATTACAACAATTCCCAGCCATTACTCCTGGCTCGGGTTTAGCAACCAACCCCCGTACAGCTTTAGCACAAATCATTACCACTAAGCCTTTTACAAATGTTGTTACGGATGTTAATGTTACGACGCCTATTGACGTTGCTCTTCAAACCAAAACAAATGTTACCTATGGTGCCGCCGTCGGTAATTTCTCAGAAGGACGATTGGAATACTCAACTTCCGTTAATATCACCAATATGCAAGGTGTTAGCACTTCTACTTGGACCAATCTATTAGATCCTGCTCAAGTAAATCGATTGAATGCTCCCAATGAATTTGCTTGGGGCTTTGATGCTGGTGTAGATGCTCGCCAAAGTAACTTGTTCTTGGTCACATTAAACAATAATACTCACGTGTCTGGTATGGCTTTTATTGATACTGATGTTATCAATACTGCTATTAACGATGGTGGTTCTACAACTACTTATATATCTTCTAGCACGAAACTTTTAGTCAATGGTGCAACAAGTTTGTCTGTTATTATTTTATTAATGTATTCTCTTTAGAAAAGTGTTTTTTTATTTTTATTTTATATATACTTATACATATTATTTTTATTATTCACTTTAAATATTTTTAGATGGTGATATTTTATCTATAATTTATTTAATTTTCTTTTTATTTTATTTATTTCGTGTATATATTCTTGCTATTATATATACATATACATATATACATTTACTATTTTATTATTATTTATTATGTATTATTTAATTCTTATTCAAAATTTAATAAAAAAATTCAATACATTAGCGGACTTTTTTTCTAAAGCACCAAAATCAGCTGAGCAGTTAATTTTTTTCTTTTAAAAAAATTCGACTTTTTAAACCTTTTTATTTTTTTTTTTCCAACTTTTTTTATAAACATCTGATTATATATACATTTATAACAAATGTTTCCTCAAGGGTATTTTTATATATTATCTTGTAAACATGGCTTCGCCTTAGATGTTCAGGATGGTTCGACTAAAGTAAGTTGACTTTTATAATTATTATTAAATTACCTATACTTAGAAATAATCCCTTTTTATACTAAAAATAACCGATTAACCGAATTATTCATGATTATTTTTTATAATTATAATAACAGGAAGACTCTAATATCATTGTATGGCCACAAAAGTTTGAAGATAGTGATAATCAGTAAGTATATATATATATATATATATATATTATCTTCATATAAATATTATATGAGTACAAGTATAATGGTTATTAATATATATATATTCTTTTTATTTTTATTTTTTTAATAGGCTATGGTCTTATGTTAATGGTCGTTTAATAAATAAAAAATCTAATCATGGTATGATAAATATAATGCAAATAATATATAAATATCGATGAGTATAAAGTGTTTATTTTTATGTAACTAATAATACTATTATTACTTATTTTCTCTTTATTTTTTTTAGCGGTGGATATTAGATCTAGTAAGTAATATATTTATATTTATCACTTTTTCATGTGCACACACTTATTGAACCTTATTTTTAATCATCACTTTTTCCCTCTTTATTGCTTCTTTTTTTTTTAGGTGCTTTTAAAAAGGATAAAGTTATTGTACAAAATAAACAAAAAGATAAAAACCAATCACAATATGTAAGTTAATAATATAGTAATAATAATAATAATAATAATAATAACAGGGTATACACGCGTATAAAGTCAGACTTATTTTAAATAATCATATGTATTTTTTATTTATTTTATAGTGGAGTTTTGATCAAGGGTTTATTTGTTCTCAAGAATACCCTAGTATGGTCTTTGATATAAAGGTAAATGAATATAGATACTTATAGCTATATATATATATATATATATATATATATATAATATTAATAATAATAAAAAGGAGAGCAATGCAAAGAAAAAGATAAAAAATCATGTTTATTAATATGATGTTTTTTATTTTTTATAATTTAAAAAAATAGGGCGATAGTGAAAAAGGTGGAGCACAAGTATTGCTTTATAAACGCAAAGAAAGTGACAATTTAAATCAAAAATGGTATATAGAACCTTATCACGATATTGAAGCATCCTTAAATTTGGCAGTCAAAGATGTTCAATTGAATAAAAAGGAAGGATTTGGATTACCTCAACCTGGTTATGCAGCACAACCTGGCGCTCCACCTGAATTAAAATCAGTTCCTGTTAATAATAGTATAGCTGGTGTTGGCTATGGTCAACCTTCATCCTCTGCTTCTTTAACAACACCTACACCTACTACTTCTGGTCCAACTACTGAACCTCATAATAACTATGGTGGCCCAACCCCTCCACCTAAGGATTACGGTTCTTCTCAATTTGCTCCTCCTACTCATTCAGTATCATCCTCATCTCTCTACAGTAACCCCCCTCCTCCACCTCCTCCCTCTGATGCTTACCCTCCACCTCCTCCTTCCGATGCTTACCCTCCACCTCAATCAAATCCATATCCTCCCCCTCAATCAAGCCCATATCCACCACCCCAATCAAACCCATATCCTCCCCCTCAGTCTAACCCTTATCCACCACCTAATAATAACTCTTATCCACCACCACCTTCTGATTATCCACCTTATAGTCAACAACAACAACAACAATCTATTCCTGTAGGATCACCAGGTGGTTATCCTCCTCAATCATCTCAAGATGCTACTCCTGGTGTTGGTGGATTCTTTTTACCCCCACCAAATAGTCCCCCACCTTCACAGATGCCTGGTATGCCCTCTTCTCAAATGAATTATCCTCCCCCAGCAAATAATCATGGTTATTACCCTCCACCTCCACAATAAGTTGTGTTATTTTTAATACATTCCCTTTATATATATATATATATATATATATATATATATATGCTATATTATTATAATTATTATTATTATTATTATTGTTATTGTTATTATTATTATTATTGTTGTTATCATTATAAATCGTAATGCATTATTTTTTTATTTTATTTTATTTTTTTATATAATAAAATTTATTCAAGACTTAATTATTAATAAATGGAATGGATCATAAAATTTGGGATAAATAATTAGCATTATTCTTTTTATTATTTTATAAACCAGTGATATTCATTTTATATTTTTGCATATATATATATATATATATATATATATATATATACTATAATCACTTTCTTTTAAACAATAGTGTTTTTTTTTTCTTTCCTCCTATTAATAACGATTTATCATATTTAAATAAGAGTACATAATCATTTAAATGGTAATGATGAGTTTATTAAAGTTAGAACAAATTAAAATAAGTGGTGATGATCATTGTTATGATAAAGAATTAAGTATATTATTTATATAAATGCATTTTCATTACCTTTCTTTTATTATTATTATTATTATTATTATTATTATTTTATTTAATATAACCTTATATATATATATATTTATATATGGTAGTCCATACTTTTTTTAAGATACATAATCATTTCATTATTCAACCACGTTTGAAATGCCAGAGTGAGATTTTGTAGGTACCATTAAATGAGTAGATACATTTTTATGATTATCAGAGAAGGATAAAATACTATCTTGATTATTATTATGAATAATACTATTATTTTTTGACATACAATCCAATTGAATAGAACTAGAGGGCGAAACAGAATATTTATCATATTGATTATTTAAATCAACAGAAAGAACGTCGTCATCTTCTTCTTCAGTATCTGTATCAGTAATTAAATGGCTTCTTAATAAAGGTGAAGTAGAAGTAGGAATGAATTTTGGTAAAGGTGTTGATTTACATAATATTGTTTCTGTAGAAGTAAGGTCAGTAGATGATGGTGATTCTTCGAAAATAACGGGAATAGAAGGTCGTTTGGCTTGGTTTAAAAGAGATTGAATAGGTACAGTAGTAATTAAAATAGGGAAAGATAATAATGGAGGCGATAACATTGCTGTTGTTGCTGAAGGTGATGGTGGGTTTGTATTATTATTATTATTAGAAGGATAAAAAGATTGTAGCCAAGATGAAGTAGAAAATCGTTTAAGGCTAGTAGGAGAAGTAGGTTGCTGTTGTTGTTGATTTTGATCTTGTTGCATAAGAAGGCGTTGTTGATGATGATTAGGTGATAAACCAATAATCATTTCGTGTTTAATAATAATACAAACATCATTCTCATTATAATGACAAGTAGGTAGAGATATATAAGGTAATAAAAAGGATAAAGTGGTAACATGATCGGTAGTTTGTTTTGGGATAGCAACTGGGAAAGGTTGATGATAAAGCATATGCTGTTTAATGGTATGATCTGTTTGTAAATGAGTAATAATGGTGATATAAAATTGTTCTATTTTTGAATCGGTTGTATTTTTAGTATTGATTTGAAGGCTGCATAATTCACCTTATTAAAAAAAAAAAAAAGGTGAAACCAAAAAGGGAGAAAGAGGGGTTAAGTTCATTTTGTTTCTATGCATCATTATGTTATTTATTTGTCTTTATTTATTTATTTATTTTTATTTATTTATTATTTTCTCACCTGGACAAAAAGAAGGTTGTAGTAATTTTGCAGTTAGTTCAATAGAAGAAGTGGGTGAGGATAACGAAGAAGATGAGGTACGTGTATAAACTTGTTGTGATTGAGCATTAAATGTTTTATCTTGAATAACATTTATTAAAGGAAGGTAAATAATAGGATGACTATTTGTTTGAATGATTGTATGCGTTGAAGAATGTTCTAAATAACCTTGAAGTGTGTATGCAATTTCATATTCTCCAGCAAATGTTTCATTTAGAATGGTAGGTGGATAATTATTGATAGGTAATTGAATAGCAAATAAATACAAATGATTTCCAGCTTCTACTTTACATCCATGATATTCTAATAAATTATATGTATAAGAAAAAAAAAAGATTAAGGTTAATAAGGGGGAAAGGGGAAGTGAAACGACGCGTATTATTTGTTATTTACCTTTTCTTTTATTTAAAATAATTTCTTTGACTTTAAAAAAGGTAGAAGTTGTATTATTTTGTTTAATTTGACATTGGAATAAGACTGATAATTCATAAACATCTAATAGTTGACTATTATTCAAAGATAAAGAGCCTATATAAGTGCAAGTATTATAAAAAAATTAAAAATAATAAAAATTATAAAGAAAAAGAATAAGTATACTTTTTTATTTTTGATATTATTAAAAATATAAAATATATAATATACAAGTAAATACCATTAATACAACTTCCAGGGCCATAAGCTACAGTTTTATCTATTCTTGAAGAACTAACACTTAGAGTAAAGGAATTAATAAGTGGTGAAGATTTAGAAAAGAACATTATTATTGTTTTTATTTAAAATAGGGAAATGAAAGAAAAAGGAAAAAACTAGAAAGAAAAGGAAATATGAAAATATTTATAGACAAAAATAAAAAATTAAAAAAATTAAAACTCCTTCCTTTTTTCGCTGTGCATAATGATCTTATGATGATCATTTTAATATTCTATTTTACTTTTCTATTTTATAAATAAATGATATAACGAAATTTATTTTTATTCAAAATAAATAAATAAATAATAATGATAATAAAAAACATCAGCTTAAAGAGCTTTGCATATAATGGCAGTCAAGGCAAACTTTTTACCTTTTTATTTTTGATATTCAGCACGCATGATTTTTTATAACTAATGATTCCATTTTTAGTATTTTTTATTATTTCATACTCAAAAAAATTAAATCATGAGTAGATTTTCATATATTTTATTAAAAGATGATTAAAAAAAAAAAAGAATTAAAGAAAAACATAAATATATTGATCTTAGGTATAAATCAAGGTATAACATATTGACTTGTAAATTTAAGTAAAACTTTAAACCACACAATTATATGCCAATATATTTAAAAACCTAAATATATCCAAACTATATGCTCATTTAGCTGCAGGACATGCAAGTAAACTGATCTGATATTTTAACTTATAGCCAACAAAGCACCTTTTATATAATATATAGCAGTTCTTATTAGATGATCATAAATATTGGCTGTTTTTTTAAAGATTCATATTTATATAATGTATTAGTTTGCATCGATAGGTAATAAATCGATTAACTTGACACTTTAATAGATTAATATAATCATTTCCATAGAAAATAAATTGATTAGTTTACTATTATCAGTTGCTCTATGTATGTTTGCTTTCACCTATGAGCTGACAAAAAATATTGACAAGGGTAATCTAGCATAAAATTGAGATAAATGTAAAATAATAAAAATAACATAAAAATGACCATTCAAAATCTGTAAAGCCAGGACGAATAGTTTTATCAAATATATAAGCAAATTAATGTGTTTGCTGCTGTTCATTTAATGATTAATAAAAATGATGATGTATTTATAGTAATTCAATTATCATCGAAGTCTTATATATTATATATCTATCTCTATTGATATTGTTAAGATGTTGCTATATATTACAAATAATGACCTAACTAATTTTTTGTATTAATGTTATAATGAACTATATTTTAAAGAATATTTTTAGCTGAATCTATTGATTTATTCTCTGATACTATTTTTTATTAAACTAGTAAATCACTTTTTTTTTTTTTTTCTCTTCTATTTTTATATATATTATAATTATATATTAGACTACACTATTGCTTTTATTTCTATTTAAGTTATAATTGTAATTCGTATTCATTAATTGTTTGCCAAATAAATTATATCTAGTGAAATATATATATATATATATATATATATATATATATACTCTAGTAGTATTTAATATAACTCTCTCTTGCTTGAGTTAACCAAATCAAAGATGTGACTATACGCAAGTAAAACATAAATATAAAAAATAATGAATAAAATATAACTATTACTATTACCATTCCCTTTTATTCCCCTTCTCTTTTTTTTCTAAAGTATTATTTATTAATTTATTTTACCTGCTACACATAAAGGTGATAAATAAGGCCCATTAAATTTGCATCCTTTAAATACCAATAACTCACCAGTATAATGAGTTAAAGCAATAACATAAGTCCAAATACCAAGGTCATACATACTAAAAAGAAAAAATATGAAAAATAAATGTAATATAAATAATCAAGAACAAAATAAACTATTTCCTATATATATATTTTATATCATATTATATAAAGTTATATCACATTACAATCGATGTTGAAGATGAAATGCTGCATAGATACGAATCATACTAACCGACCATGTCCAAGTGGCAAATAATCTAGCACTTAAAGGCGTTACTATAGTATATATATATATATATGTTTATATTAATAATTATTCCCTTCTTTTTCTTCATTTCTTTCCTTTTAATATATATATATATATATATATATATATATATATATATATTATTTTTATTTTTACCTTGTTCTGGTTTGCCAGCATAAACACGTTTTGTTAAAGAATCAGTACAAAAGTTTTGAATAGTATTAAAAATACCTAAAGCAGATGTAAATAATAACCATCTAGGAAGGTAACCATCAGGTAAAGTAGAAAAAATATCTGCTACAGTTGAAGTGATAACTTCCATAGTTTTTATTTTAATGATGATAAAATAAAACGAAAGAGTGGAAATAAAATATCAATAAGCTTTTTTAAATTTATTTATTTGGAAAATCCTAATTTCAATTCCGACCCGTGTTCTAAAAAAATTTGTTTGAAAAAAAATATTTATTCCCCTTTCTCTTTTCTTCCTCTATTTTTATTTTATTATTATTATTATTATTATTATTGTTACTACAAAATAAAAATATTAATAATATGACTTTAGCTTGTCAGATTCATTCGCGTTTAAGAATGAATATGATATCTATTCATATTCAACGCACTTATTTTTCAACCAGTAAACCAAATCATAATATAGCTACTAAACTCTATCAATATCATACTTTCACTTCAACTTTTTTAAAAAAGCGTCCAAAAATAATAGAATACAAAAAACCAATCTTTTCTTGGATACAGCAACAGCACCATGGTATTACCACACCTTCCCAAAAAAACATATCTAATGATAATAATGATAAAGATATCACCACAACCACTACTACTACTATACAATATAATAATTTTATTGATCGTCTTCCACCTTCATGGCGCCCTTATGCATTTTTAACAAGAGTTGATAAACCTATTGGCACATGGCTACTTTATTGGCCTTGTGGTAAATAATAATATTAATAACAATAATGATAATAAGAATAACAGTAAAATTAAATAAAATTAAATAAAAATGGTAACTATATAAAATAAAACTTTCTTTCTTTTCATTTTATTTAGCTTGGAGTATTAGTATGGCAGCTTTTCATACGCAAGCACCTTTATCTTCAACCATTGCTATGTTAACTTTATTTGGTGTAGGGGCTATTACCATGCGCGGGGCTGGATGTACTATTAATGATTTATGGGATCGTGATATTGACGATAAAGTAGAACGTACTAAAGTAAGACCTATTGCTTCTGGAGTCGTGACACCAAAACAAGCTATTGCTTTTCTTGCTGGTCAATTAACTGTTGGTTTAGCTGTTTTAACTCAATTAAATAATTATAGGTAAAGGTAAAAAAAAAAAAAAAAATTAAAATAAAGAAAATCAATGAAAAAAAAAACATGTAAATATATAAATATTAATATTTCCATCTACTTTTGTTTCATTTTATTTTATTACCATAGTATTTTATTAGGTGCTTCTTCTTTATCACTTGTTATTACTTATCCATTAATGAAAAGAATCACGTATTGGCCACAAGTCGTTTTAGGATTAGCATTTAATTGGGGAGCATTATTAGGCTGGTCTGCTATGACTAATGGATTGGATTTATCAATTGCTGGTCCATTATACGCTGGTGGTGTCGCTTGGACCTTAGTCTATGATACAATTTATGCCCATCAAGATAAAAAAGATGATGAGAAAATCGGCGTAAAATCAACGGCTTTACGTTTTGGTGATAAAACAAATACATGGCTGACTGGGTTTTCATCTACTTTTGTAGCCATGACCGCTCTTGCCGGATATATGAACGATCAAGGACTTCCATTCTATCTTATTAGTGTGTTGGGTACAGCTGCTCATTTGACTTGGCAATTAAAAACTGTTGATTATAACTCCCCTGCTGATTGTTGGAATAAATTTAAAAGTAATACCTGGACTGGTGGTATTTTATGGTCGGGCATTGTAGTAGATGGTCTTGTTTCTTCTATGGCTTGAACTTAAAACAAATAAAAATATGATATTCATATTAAAAAAAAGAAAAAGAAAAACAAAATAAAGGTGTATAAAATTTAGATAGATAAATATATATATAGTAGATAGTATTTAATAAATATATAAAATTATTAGTATGTTAATATAATCTTCAACTCGTCAAAAATATAATACTTTTCGTTACACTGAATTTGGATTCCGCATTTATGCTCTGCTCCTGTCATGATGTAGTTATAAATTGGTGTTCAATATTAGGGTACTCTTAAAAACACAGCTGTATTATTTTTATTTTTTATTTTTTATTCTTTAAAAAATAAAAAAGAAATAATGTATATTATTTATTTTATTTTCTACGATATTATTAATATTTTTATAGTATTATAATATATTTTTATTTTATAAAAGACAGTGTGAACCAAAAAAACGGCGGAGTTCATAATATTAACATGACGTTCTTTTTGTTTATAAATTTCCTCACTGCGCTCTTTTTTTTTTTTTCCTCTCTCTTTCCTTTAAACCATCCTTTTTTATATTTTATAATTTTTCTTTTATTCAAATTTTTTATAATTTTGAAATAAAAGAAAGATTATTTATTATATATTAAGTTATATATATATTTCTCTCTTTTTTTTTTTTAATCTTTTTTAAAAAAAGAAGATATTGGATCGGGGACAACTTTAAAATCAATCATCAATATATAAATAAAAACAACAAAACAACAACGAAAAATAAAAAAGAATAAAAAAAAAGTTATATATTTTTGAATAATAATTAATAACCATAAAAATCAACCATCACTTACAATATATATATATATACATCTATACATATAAATAAATAAATAAAAAGATGAACGGACATCCTTTTGCTTTCTCATCTGCGCCTTTGCGACGTGTAGATGCAGTACAATTTGGTATCCTCTCACCTGATGAAATTGTAAATACCTGACAGTTAAAAATAAAAAAAGATTCATAATTGTGATATGTTTTTTAAATATAAAAAAGAGATCTGATAGATTTTTAAATTCATATATAATATCTGTATCTAAATCCATATACCTAAATAGAAATCTATGTCGGTAGCAAAAGTTGAATTTCCTGAACTTTATGATGAAGAAACACAAAAACCAAAAATGGGCGGTCTTCTTGATCCAAGAATGGGTACTATTGATCGTAATTATAAATGTCAAACTTGTGGTGAAGGTATGGCTGAATGCCCTGGTCACTTTGGACATATTGATCTTGCTAAACCTGTGTATCATATTGGTAAGCTATATAAATATATTTAATTATTTAAATATTCATTTAGTAAATAGTATAATATACTATTGATTATTAATTATTTTACTGTTCTATTTCTATTTTCTTTTATTTCCTCTAGGTTTCTTAACAAAAGTGAAAAAAATTCTTGAATGTATTTGCTTCCATTGTTCAAAATTAAAAGTTGATGAAGTAATACAATATATGATTATGATTATTTTATTTATTTAATACAACACTAATCAATATTTTTTTTTACTAATCGTAATTTCTTTCTTTTTTTTTGTGTATTTTTGTATTATTATTATTATTATTATTATTTATTAAAAAAAGACCAATCCTAGATTTATACATGCACGTAAAATGAGAGATCCAAAAGCTAGAATGAAAGCAGTATGGGAACTTGCAAAAGGAAAAATGATTTGTGAAGGTGGCGAAGCTGACGAAAATGGATTAGAAGATGATTTAGATGGTAGTCGTAAAAATACTCATGGAGGTTGTGGAAATAAGCAACCTCTTATACGTAAAGATGGTTTGAAACTTTATGCTCTCTTCCGTGCTAATGCTAGTGATGTAAGTTTAGTGATTAGTTGATTTTTTTTATTTTTTAAAAAAATAATAATCATAACAGAATTGTCAGTATGTATTTATATTTATACTTTTTTTCTTTTTTTTACAACTATTATTTTTATAGGATTCTGGAAATGAAGGTAAAACACATTTAACAGCAAGCAAAGTACTTCAAATTCTTAAAAATATAAGTGATCAAGATATTCGTGATATGGGTTTATCTGAAATTTATGCAAAGCCTGAATGGATGATTACTACCATCTTACCCGTTCCCCCTCCTCAAGTACGTCCAAGTATTCAAATGGATGGTACAAGTCGTGGGGAAGACGATTTAACTCATAAACTTTCTGATGTCTTAAAAGCAAATGCGAACGTACGTCGATGCGAATCTGAAGGTGCTCCTACACACGTTGTACAAGAATTTGAACAGTTATTACAGGTACTAATTATATATATATATATATATATACTTTTTGAAAATTATGTTTATTAATCTATCCTATTTTATTTTAATTTTATATATCTATTAAATAGTTTCATATTGCCACTTATATGGATAATGATATAGCTGGTCAACCTCAAGCATTACAAAAATCTGGAAGACCTGTAAGTTATTTTTTTTTATTTCATCTTATTATTTTCTTTTTCTTTTTCTTTTTTTTTTTAAAAAAAAAGTATGTAAATCGCTCATGATTTTTTTATCATATATATAGTTGAAATCGATTCGTGCTAGATTAAAGGGTAAAGAAGGTCGTCTTCGTGGTAATTTGATGGGTAAACGTGTTGATTTCTCTGCCCGTACAGTTATTACAGGTGATCCTAATTTATCTTTAGATCAAGTTGGTGTTCCTAGAAGTATTGCTCGTAATTTAACATACCCTGAAATTGTTACACCTTATAATATTGATAAACTCCAACAATTAGTAAGAAATGGGCCTTTAGAACACCCTGGTGCTAAATACGTTATTCGTGATAACGGCGAACGTATTGATTTAAGATATCGTAAAAGAGCTGGTGAAATTCCTCTCCAATATGGTTATCGGGTAGAACGACATCTTGTAGATGATGATGTGGTTATATTTAATCGTCAACCTTCTTTACACAAAATGTCTATGATGGGGCATCGTATCAAAGTAATGCCTTATTCAACTTTCCGTCTTAATTTATCTGTCACATCTCCTTATAATGCTGATTTTGATGGTGATGAAATGAATCTTCATGTTCCTCAATCTTTAGAAACACGTGCTGAAATCATGGAAATTTGTATGGTACCAAAACAAATTGTCTCTCCACAATCAAATAAGCCTGTCATGGGTATTGTGCAAGATACTTTGTGTGGTATTCGTAAATTTACGCTTAGAGATTGCTTTTTATCAAAAGATTTAGTAATGAATATAGTCATGTGGGTACCTGATTGGGATGGTTTTATTCCTCCTCCCGCTATTCTCAAACCTAAACCTTTATGGACTGGTAAACAAATTTTATCTATGGTTATTCCTAAAGGGATCAATTGTCAAACCTTTTATTTCAGTCATCCCGATGGTGAATCAACTTATATATCCCCTGGTGATAGTCGTGTTATTATTGAAAATGGTGAACTTATTTGTGGTATTGTATGTAAAAAGACAGTTGGTACATCTGGTGGTGGTTTGATCCATACCATTGTTAATGAATTGGGTCCTGAGGCAGCTAAAAACTTTTTAACGGGTACACAACAAGTTGTCAACTATTGGTTATTACAGAATGGTTTCAGTATTGGTATTGGTGATACAATCGCTGATAAGCCTACCATGGCAACCATTACAAACATCATTACCCAAGCTAAACAACGTGTACAAGAAATCATTAACACTGCTCAACAAGATAAATTAGAAATTCAACCTGGTATGACATTACGGGAATCCTTTGAAGCAAAAGTCAATCAAACACTTAATAAAGCTCGTGATGATGCTGGTAAATTGGCTCAATCTAGTTTGAAAAATGATAATAATGTCAAACAAATGGTAACAGCTGGTTCCAAAGGTTCTTTTATTAATATTTCTCAAATGTCTGCTTGTGTTGGTCAACAAAACGTAGAAGGGAAACGTATTCCTTATGGGTTTAAATTACGTACTTTACCTCACTTTTCAAAAGATGATTATAGTCCTGAAAGTCGTGGGTTCGTAGAAAATTCTTATCTTCGTGGTTTAACTCCTTCAGAATTCTTTTTCCATGCTATGGGTGGTCGTGAAGGTAATATATCAAAAAAAAAATAAAAAATAAAAAATAAAAAAAAAAATAAAGCGGAAAGGATTATACAGCAATGATGATGGGATTTTTTTTAAAAAAAAAATGATGATATAAAAGAATAGTAGTGGAGTGATTAATAACAAATGAAAAAACGTTATTTTTTTTATTTACAATCTATTTTCTTTTTCTTTTTACACCCATTCATTTTAGGTTTAATTGATACTGCTGTAAAAACTGCTGAAACCGGTTATATTCAACGTCGTCTTGTTAAAGCTTTAGAAGATGTTATGGTAAAATACGATGGCACAGTTCGTAATTCACTTGGTGATATTATTCAATTCTGTTATGGTGAAGATGGTATGGATGGTTGTTCTGTTGAAAAACAAAAATTATTCCCTATTCGTTCATCCAATAAACAATTTGAAAATCGTTACCGTGTTAATTTAGCTGACGGTGGTTTCCGCAAAGGTGCCATTGGCTACGATGTATTAAAAGATATAGAAGGAAATGAAACTGCACAACAATTATTAGATCAAGAATTTCAACAACTCTTACAAGATAGATCTATTTTACAAAAATTCATTTTCAAAAATGGTGATGATAAATGGCCTCTTCCAGTTAATCTTCAACGTCTTATTACAAACGCTCAACAAATCTTCCATATTGATCCTAGAAAGCCATCAGATGTACATCCTCTTCAAGTCATTGATGGTATTTCCTCTCTTGCTGAACGTTTAGTTGTTGTTCGTGGTAGTGATAAAATTTCTGCCGAAACTCAAAGAAATGCTACATTATTATTCCAAATGCTCTTACGGTCTACTTTTGCTGTGAAACGTGTTGTAGAAGAATTCCATCTTAGTTCTCAAGCTTTCGAATGGTAAGAATGATAAATAATAAAAATAATAACAAGGTTCACTTTCCATTATCTTGAAACTCATTTTTAAATTCTTTTTTTTTTTTTTTTTTTTTTTTTTTTTTTTTTTTTTTTTTTTTTTTTTTTTTTAAAAAACAAAAATAGGATTCTTGGTGAAGTTGAATCTAGATTCTTGACTTCTATTGTTGCTCCTGGTGAAATGGTTGGAACTGTAGCTGCTCAATCTATTGGTGAACCTGCTACTCAAATGACATTAAAT
The DNA here is from genome assembly GCA_017871115.1 of Cunninghamella blakesleeana. Lineage (NCBI taxonomy): Eukaryota > Fungi > Mucoromycota > Mucoromycetes > Mucorales > Cunninghamellaceae > Cunninghamella > Cunninghamella blakesleeana. Next base: position 2,020,659 of record JAFCIZ010000001.1, on the reverse strand, counting down.
ACTTTCCATTATGCTGGTGTATCTAGTAAAAATGTTACATTGGGTGTACCTCGTCTTAAAGAAATTATTAATGTAGCCAAGAATATCAAGACACCACGTTTAGAAGTTTGGTTAGATGCTGAAAGATCACGTAACATTGAACTTGCTAAAGAAGTGCAAGTACATCTTGAACACACTACTCTTCAAAAAGTTACTTCAGCTTCAGAAATTTATTATGATCCTGATCCTCGTTCAACCATTATTGAAGAAGATGCTGATTTCGTGGATACTTATTACCAATTGGAAGATGATAATTCACCTGTAGTCACTCGTGTCTCACCATGGCTTCTTCGTATTGAATTGAATCGTGGTATGATGATCGATAAACGCCTTAATATTACAGAAGTGGTGCAAAAGATTTCTGATGAATTCACAAACGACCTTCACGTCATTGGTAGTGATGAAAATTCTGAAAAATTAGTTATTCGTTGTCGTGTGATGTCAGATGAACATGAAGATAAAGATATGGATGATGAAGAAACACGTACTGAAGAAGATACTTTCCTTCGTAAATTGGAATCAAGTATGCTTAGTTCTATTAATCTTCGTGGTATCCCTAGAATTTCTAAGGTTTACATTGTGGAACGTAAAGATACAATTCTTGATGACGAAGGTAACTTTGAACAAACAACTGAATGGGGTCTTGATACAGATGGTATTAATTTACAACAGGTCATGTGTCAATTTGGTGTGGATGAAACACGTACTTATTCCAATAACACTGTTGAAATCATTCAAGTGTTGGGTATTGAAGCTACTAGAAGAGCATTACTTAAAGAACTTCGTAACGTTATTGAATTTGATGGTTCCTATGTCAATTATCGTCATTTAGCTCTTTTGTGTGATGTGATGACAAGTAGAGGTCATCTTATGGCTATTACTCGTCACGGTATTAATCGTGCTGAAACAGGTGCTCTTATGCGTTGTTCCTTTGAAGAAACTGTTGAAATTCTTATGGAAGCCGCTGCTGTTGGTGAATTGGATGATTGTAGAGGTGTTGCTGAAAATATTATGTTGGGACAAATGGCTCCTTTAGGTACTGGTGAATTTGATATTATGCTTGATGAAGAAATGCTTAAAAACGTTCCTGATGATCATCATCGCCAACATCTCTTATTATCTAATGGTATGGCTCATTCTTCTGATCCTGGTTTTGCTACACCTGGTCCTGGTTTTATGACACCAAGTATTGCTACACCTTATGATACAAGATCTCCTGATTGGGTTGACTTCTCCGCTCCTTCTACTCCTTCAGAACCAATGTTCTCTCCAATGGGTAATTCTGGTGCTTCATCAGCTTCTATAGGTGCTAGTCCATGGCGTGGTGATCTTTCTCCTTATGCTGCTTCTCCTGGTTATAATCCTTCTTCACCATTTGCAGCTTCTCCGTAAGTATTGAAAAAGATAAAGAATAAAATAAAATAGGATTATGATGAGAAAAACGATATGGTGAAAAACAATGATATAATAAAAAAAATAAGATTTTACTAAGTCCATTTATTATTTTATTTTATTTTATTTTTGTATATTAAAACAGATCATATAGCCCATCAAGTCCTTCTTATTCACCCTCATCACCGTAAGATCATCACAAGATCACTATTTATTAGCTATTTATTTTATTGATATAATGGTGTCATAGTGGTCTTTTATTAATTTTATATTTTATTTTATTTTTATATATTATAATAGATCATATTCACCTTCAAGTCCTTCTTATTCACCATCAAGTCCTTCTTATTCGCCATCAAGCCCGTAAGATTATTATAAGATGATGATTTATTTATTTACTACTATAATAATGCCATGATGATCATTTATTAACTTTATTATTTTTATGTATTGTAATAGATCATACTCACCTTCTAGCCCTTCATACTCGCCATCAAGTCCTTCTTATTCACCCTCGAGTCCTTCTTATTCACCTTCAAGTCCTTCTTATTCACCCTCTAGCCCGTAAGATTATTGCTTATTATTATTTACTTTACTGTTGTAATAACGTCATGGTGATCTTTTGTTAACTTTGCTCTTTTTATATATTATAATAGATCATACTCACCTTCAAGTCCTTCTTATTCACCATCAAGTCCTTCTTATTCACCTTCTAGCCCGTAAGATCATTGCTTATTATTATTTATTTTACTGTTGTAACACTGTCATAATGACCTTTTATTAACTTTACTATTTGTTTTATTTTTATATACTATAATAGTTCATACTCACCCTCAAGTCCTTCTTACTCACCCTCAAGTCCTTCTTATTCACCATCAAGTCCTTCTTATTCTCCATCTAGCCCGTAAGATTATTATAAGAACATTATTTATTATTTATTTATTTTACTGTTATAATATTGTCATATCTTATTAACTATTTTTATATATTATAATAGATCATACTCACCTTCTCAAACCAAAAAATAAGGGTTTAAAGTGGCTTTTTTTTTTTTTTTTCTCGCTTGAATAGCAAGCAGTAATAAAATAATGTTTTTTTTTTTTTTTTTAAAAAAAAAATAAAGAATAACTATAATCATACAATATAATATGTAGCAATAAAAAAAAAGAAGAAATAGAGTTTATTTTTATTATGCAAAGTAATACTAATTAAGAAAAGTAGGCAAAAATTTTACAATGGCAGGATTGATAATCAAAAATATATATATATATACATACATCGAACCAATAATTACTATATCTACCAGAAAAAAATGTTAGCAAATCTTATATTAAAAGAAAATGGAAGCTAGACATAGTTGATTATTAATTCGAAAGGGAGTACTAGTAAAAAAAAATAAAACGCATTATTTAAACAAGTATTTTATTTACTTATTCACTATCTATAATGAGCCATATTACGAATACTTTTTTTAAATGGACTTTTAATTCTTCTCATCGTACACGCATGAAAAATATACATTCATGCCAAATACTAAAATTCAGATCAGTTATTAAAAGTCAATGAAACAAAAAAAAAATTAAAAATGAATTCTTTCGTTATCTTCTTTTTTCTTTTTCTTTCAAGTTATTATATATTTATATTCTTATTTCCATTTTAAAATGGTAAGAACTAAAGAGAGTAAGTCCAATAAAAGATTTGAATCGAGTTTAATTTTAGGCTAACTGATCCTGAAGATTTGAAAAACTACAAATGTATGACTTTAGTAGTTATAAAATTATTAAAAATAACAAAAACTAATAGTTACTTCTTTTATTTTATTTTAATTTAATTTGTAAACTACTTTTTTATAGTATCTTATTTTAAGTAATAATATAATTTTTATATTTCTTTTAAATTTTTACACCAAAAAACATAAAATCGGACTCTAAATTTATTTAGTATTTTAAAGAATAAAAACTTGATTACTTTTTTTCTCTTTCTCTTTTTTTATTTTTTTTATTTTTTAATTTGTTCCGTCATAAGAAAAAAACTGTAATCTATTTTTTTTTCTGACAAGTTCATTATTCATTTATTATCTTTTTATATTACTTAAAATAACTATTAACAATTATATAAAGCTAAAGAAAAACTTACAGGGTATGGAAAAAGTCGGCTTTTGATATAACAATAGTGACAATGGGCATTTGCCAAATTCAAAGTGATTATTCTCAAATACAAAATGATATCGTATAAAATTTTTGTATTAGAGTAAAAAAGCAACTTTTTCGTGTTGAGCCGGATTGATATGGAATTAGATATTTAAAATTTCAATTTATATGCTTAAAAGAATATGCAAAGAAGATCGAGATAAACCGTCAAATTCAGATCAATATCAATTCAATAGTATGATATAAAGGCATATATAATATAACAATAGTAATAATCATCATCATCTATATATATATATATATATATATTTTAGAAAACTGATTAATAGTATTATTACTCTATTATTACTATTTTTTTTTTTTTTTTGTTTAGAAATAAATGCCATTAATCAATTGGATGGCTGCTTGAAATTAAAAGTGAATTGAAAAGAAACACATCCATCACCTTCATCCGAAAATAATATGCTTGTTGATGCTGAACATGTCATGTAAAAATTAAATCAGCTCATAAACATCAGAACAATAACATTGACCAGACATTATAGAAAAAATCAAACGGAGTTAAAAATTAAAGACCTATACTTTTTTTGGTTGTCTTTTTTTATTATACAAGTGATAAAATAATAAATAAATAAATATATCATCACCATTTACATAACCTATTGTTTATTTATTTTAATAAAGATCATTTTTTTATAACCAAACGATAATTCTTTGTATAGACAAGTTCATACATTTTAAAGAACAATGACGATTATTCGTCTGTTACGATTTTAAAAAACCATATACTTTTAAATCAAATTCAAAATAAAAAAGTGAAAGGAGGGAAATAAAAAATTAATATTGAACACACACGCATTAAAATAATAATAGCGGGGTTTTCTTAAAAAAAAAAGATTTAAGGCATATTATGATGAGAAAACTCAAAAATCAATAACGTGTGTGTGGGAATTGTATTACATCAATCCAATGGTTACCTAGAATAGAGTTTCATCAAAAACATATATATAAAGATGATAATGGATCAAAAAAATAAATGAAAAATGAAAAATGAAAAGGAATGGAAGACAAGAGTAAAATGAGAAGAGTAAACAAAAACTATAAGCGAGGGAAAGCAAGGGAAAGAAAAGATAAATATAAGGTAGGAGGATATAGGTTAATAAAAAAACAAAAAATAAAAACTTTGTGATAGCTTTATAAAAAAAATGATGTATTTCAAACCTTTTTATTTATTATTATTTTAGGAGTTATAGAAAACAAAGAAGATCACGACCTATTTTATATTCTTAAAGGGGAAAAAAAGGGATATACTATATTCCTCCTATTTAAAAATTATCAACGCGGGAAAAAAAAATAAAATAAAAACATTTTTTAAATTTCTCTTTCTCTCTTTCTCTTTTTTTTTTTCTTTTTTTTCTATTGTTCATATTTTTTTTTTTTAATATATATATATACAATAATGGTAAATAAACAACTTTTTATACTTAACCTTAAAAATAAAAAATAAGCTTAAAGAAATACATATTCCTTATATAAATTTGAATAAACATATTTGTAATAGACTGGCTCTACTTTAACCGACGCTGAAGTAAATCAAATTAGACAATTTTATGATTCTTATACTCACGGCCATGGTTTAAACGCTTCTACTTTAGCAGAAATTTATCGTAAAGCTAAAGTTGAAGTTACCGAAGAAGAATTAAATCGTCAGGTAAAAAATCATCATTATCATCATTCATTCTTTTAATATGACCATAAACATACAAATAAATAAACAATGTACCATTTATACACATATTTTCTATAGATTGCTGCTGCTAGTTCAAAAGGAAATGGAAAATTAGATTTCGATGATTTTTTAGCTGTGATGACTCGTGTAAGTTTTAGATTTTTTTTAAAAAAAATCACATTTTTTTTTAAATCTCATTCATTTTATATATATATATATATATATTTGTATATAGCAATATGAAACCAATCCTGAAGAAGGCGCAACAAAATTATTCCAACAACTTGATTCTGATAAAGATGGTTTAGTTTCTTCTGAAGATTTAGAAAAGGCTATTAAAGAGTTCGGTAATCATATCTATCTATCTATATATGTGTGTATGTGTGGGGAAGAAGGACAGATTTTTTTATTAACATAAATATAAATTTTAATAATTACATTAATAATAGGCGAAACAATCACTCCCGATGAATTAAGAGAAATGGTTGAAGCTGCTGATGTAGATGGTGATGGATTAATCAATTATGAAGAATTTGTTAAAGTCATGGTAAATAATAAATTAGATGGAAAGAATTTTTACATACATATATTCATGCATGGATTATTTATTTATCTTTTTTTTTTTTTTTAGACTCCATCTAAGGTGAATGGTCAACAATAATATTGTCCCTTAGTATTTATTTATCCCTCCTTATAAAAAAAATATTTTTTATTTTCTTCTATTATTATTCCACTTTTGATATTTTTTGAATTCTATATATATATAAATTAATAAATCATTGTCATCAACAATTTATTATTTGTTTTTATTATTTATTATTTATATTTATACTTCAAATATTGAAATTTATTATAGATATATATATATATATTTTAAAATACTTTAAATAGAAGGACCAGCAGCTAAAGTATCAGGATGAGCTTGAGATTTAAATTGATTAAAATTATCATTAAACATGGTAGCAACATGATGAAGAGATTTGAGGAAAGAATCGGGTGAACCTTGCCAAGCTTTTCTAGGATGTAATATAGTATCGGGTACACCTTCTATATGAGTAGGAATCGAGAAATTAAAAACTTCATATGTTTCAAACGATGATGATGTTTGATTTAAGGATCCATTATGAATTGCATCTAAAATAGCACGCGTATATTTAAGAGGGCATCGTTTTCCACCTTGAGAGACTGAGGCACCGATCCATCCAGTATTGATTAACCAGGCATCTGATTGATGATGGGACATCTTTTCTGCCAACATGGTTGCATATTTTTGAGGGTGTAAAACAAGGAAGGGTGAGCCAAAGCATGCACTAAATGTAGGTGTAGGTTCTACTATACCATCCTCTGTGCCAGCAACTATATAATAAAGAGAAAAAGAGGAAATAAAAAAATAAAAATAAATCAGTTAATAAATAAACAAATATGTAATGTAAATATATATATATAATTTTATCTATTTACCTTTTGTTGTATATCCTGATATAAAATGGTACATAACTTGACTAGGTGTTAATTTAGAAACGAGTGGTATGACACCAAATGCATCACATGTTAACAAGATTAGATTTTTAGGGTGACCACCAATACAGGGTATTTTTGCGTGAGGAATAAAATCTACATATATAAAAAAAGATAGAAAAAAAAGATGGATGGATAGATGGAACGAAAAAATAAATAAATTGATGGATATATATTACATGTCTTTTCTTTTTCATTTCCCTTCCTTTTTTTTTTTTTACCTATTGGATAAGCACATCTTGTATTTTCGGTTAAAAAGTCATCAGCATAATCAACTTCACGAGAATCCTCATTCAAGACAACATTTTCCAAAACAGCACCAAATCGAATAGCATTATAAATAGCAGGTTCCTTTTCAGCAGATAAATCAATACATTTTGCATAACATCCTCCTTCAATATTAAAAATACCATGATTTGACCAGCAATGTTCATCATCTCCAATTAAATTCCGCTTAGGATCAGCTGATAATGTCGTCTAAATAAATATATATAAAATAAATAAGAAAAAAAATGAACCTTAAAAATTATTATTCTTAAATATTTATTTATATTTAATATCCTTTTTTATACATATATCTATATATTCATAAACACATAAATTTTTTGTTTTACCTTTCCTGTACCACTAAGGCCAAAAAATAAAGAAACATCGCCATTGGGGCCTTCATTAGCAGAAGAATGAAGTGATAGCACATTAGCTTTAGGCATTAAGTAATGCATAACAGTAAAGATCTAAAAAGAAAAAAAGAAAAAACAATAGTCAACAGGTATGAGATGATAACCCATTTTCTTTGTTTCTTTTCCTTTTTTCCTTCTCTACTATATTTATCTTTTTTTTAAAAAAAAATAAAATAAAATACTTACACCCTTTTTCATTTCCCCAGCGTACTCCGTACCAAGAATCACCATTTCACGACGTTTAAAATTAATAGCAATGGAAGTAGTAGAAGTCATCCCTGTAGTATACCGATTAGCAGGAAATTCGCCAGCATTAAAAATAGTAAAATCAGGTGTTCCGAATGATTCCAATTCTTCATCAGTAGGTCGAATCAACATATTTCTCATGAATAAAATATGATAAGCTCTTGAAGCAATGATACGGACTTTAATACGGTATTTTGGATCCCAACCTGCAAACCCATCAAACACGTATAATCTAGGGTGCGTATTTAAATAATCAATTGCTCTTTCTCGATTAATTAAAAAGACTCGTTCACTAATAGGGTGATTAACTGGTCCCCACTATAATTCAATAAACAAACAAATAATATATATTTAGTAATGAGTTAGTTATTTATTATAGATAAATGGTTTTTTTTTTTTCTCTCTTTCTCTCTTTCTCTCTCTCTTTATTAAAAGTAATTACCCAAATATCATTTTTAGATGTTTCTTCTTCGACAATACGTTTATCTTTTGGACTACGACCTGTCTTTTTACCAGAGTAAGAACATAATGCACCGGTGGACGAGATGACAGTTCCTAATTCATAAGTTAAAGCTTCTTCATATAATACAGGAATAGATGGATTATGTTTAATAGTTACCTATGTATTTATATAGTAATAAACAAATGAATAACATAGATAAAATAAAGTTAATCTAACTACTTTTTAATATATGTATATATATATATTAATTACTTTATCATAATCAATACCAGCATACTCATGTAAATCTTCTTCTACTTTAGTATGAGGTGTCATAGGTCGACTTCCTGGACGTCCTATAGGTTTATTATTATATATATACATATATATTAGATGAGTATGAATTATAACTATTTCAATTTTATAATATATATGCTACTACCAGCTGGTGATCCGGGTTTATATTTATGAGACATGATTATTGTATATAAAAAATTAACGCGTGAAAAAAAGAAAAAAAAATGAGGAAGAAAAAAAAAAAAAAAGAGTGAGAAAAAAATTTTAAACTCTTTAAAAAAAAATCAACCTCTTTTTTTTTAAATAACCGCGCCAATAATATTTAAGAGATATGCAGAAAATGGAATATGAAAAAAATATTAAAACTTATAGACAACTAATAAAAAATAAATATATTAAACTGTATTAAAAAAATATCGAGAAAGCAAATAAATAAATAATAGTAATGAAAATATATATATATACTATACTATATATGTAATGAATAAAAAAACGAAAAAAAACAAAAACAAATCATGATATTCTTTTTAAGTAATTATTATTATTGTTTATATATATATACATATATATATAAATATTTAATTTTTTTGTAAGTGGGTATATATATGTATATATATATATATATATATATATACGTATATTAGTTTACCAAGGTCTTGATAAATGATCAGTAGATTGAAATTCCTCTTTTTTAACAGATTTTGAAAAATGAAGAGAAGATGATTTTTTTAAATGAGAAGGATGCTGGTTTTGCAAACTAGAAAGTCTTAAATTATTATTAGATGCATAAGGATGGTGACGTTGAACAGAATTAGTATTATTTTTAGGATATTGGTGTTCACGGCGCTGATTTGAGGTAAATGGTAAAGAGTCATTATTGTTATTATTTATATTTTCAGTTTTAATAGTAGAAGAAGAATAATTATTATTATTTTCATTATGGTTTACATAAGAAGGCTGAGAAGTGGTATCTTTGGGTGCATTTAAATAAAAAGATGACGATGGTGATGTTGTTGATTCCAATTGTTGAAAAGCAGAGGTATTTGTTATCCTTTTTGGTATATTGCTATTGGTATTATTGTTAAGATTATTGTTATTATTATTATTATTGTCATATTCTAATAATAAAGGATTTGATAAATTAGAAGAAGAAGGAGGAGGAGGGGGAAGTGATGATGGTGATGAAGTAGGTGTTTTATTTGATTCTATACATATAATTAAAGCAACAATAAGTAAAATGAGTAAAAAAAATTCATTCACTTTTGAATAAACCTATAGGATATTGTTTCATGCTCATTTTATTTTCCCCTATCTATTTATTTATTTATTTATTTATTACCATGTTTTTTATAATATGTCATGACATTCATTCGTTGTTGATCTAATAAAGCACCATAAAAAGAAGCACCATTACCTTGAGTTTCTACTTGATCGGAAGGAGGTGAAGAAGTAGGAGGAGGGAGAGGTTTATTATAATCTATAGGTAATACGTCATTTCCATTAAAAGTAGTTGAAGTTGGTGTTATAGGATAGGGACGATAGCCTATTTATACAAATATAAACAAATAAAGTATAGATATTTATAAATATCAGTATAAATTTATAGATAGAAAATATATATATATATAAATAGAAATAAATAAATATTTACCCATAGGTGCAGACGAGGATGCATCATTATGTACTTCAGAAAGGTGAGTTGATTCCATACGGTGATCCCATGAGGAACTATTATTACTATTATTATTATTATAAGGACGAAAGGGACCTATACGAGAAATTGGACCAGTAATAGGCGTTTGATAAATAAAATTTTGAGGATTATCAACAAATAATGGATAAAGTAAATCTTGAATTTTAAATTGTTCTGATAATGTTTCGGCTCTATCAAAAGGGATCCTTTAAAATGTTTATATGTATTTAAAAAAGAGAGAGAGGTAAATACATGAGGACAATGTTTTTCTTGGTGTAACCATTCATGCTTTATTTTTTATTTTATTTTATTTTAATTACCATACACCTTTTAAATGCATAGCACCAACTTTGACAACAACGCGTCCCTTTTCATTTTTTAAAATTCCATCTCGCTTTCCTCTAGACATGCCAGCAACATTTAATAACTTTGTTCCATTAATCATATCATTATCTATATAATATAGTAGTAATATATAAAAGGGAAATGAATAAAGAAAAAAAAAAGATGCCGTCCTTTTTTTTTTACATCTTTTTTAATTTTATTTTACCTTCACGCCTTGCAACACAAATCCCATTTGCATCAACTTGAAAACAAAGAGTTCTTTCATCTTCCCATAAAGTAGTTGTTAATTTAGGTCTTGGATAATAACTACGATGAGGGTGGTGAGGAGGTAAAGAGTAGCTATAAGAAGGTAATCTTGCAAGAACATCTGATTGAAGGTGACTATGGTGATGAGAAGGAGGTGGATGAGATGATAAAATATAAGGAGAGGTAGTGACTATAGTAGAAGAAGGATGATGTTGGTGGTGGTGAGGATGATTTGACGATAACATGGGAGAATAATGATTTAAAGGAAATGAAGGAGAAGTAGTAGCGGCTGAAGTAGGTGTTGGAGAAGTTAAAGAATACTCGTGTTGATTGTTGTTATTATTAGTGTTATTACTAGTATTATCTATAGGTGACCAAGTAGTAGAAGAAGAATGAGTTGAGCTATCGTGGCTATATTTCCCTTGTGGTTGAGGTGGTGAATCATGTTTCCCATTATTATAATAATGACACGTTGGTGGCGATGATGAATACATTATTTTTTTATGAATATATGTATGTATTTACTAATAAAATAATAATAAAAAGAGGAAAAAGGTAGGTTTAGTAAATGATGGAATACGAAAACTATTTGTAATAAAAAAAAAATGATATAATATTATATTTACAAAAAAACAATAAAATAACAAAATAGATATAAATGAAAAAGAGGAGGAAAGAAATAGAGAAATAAAATAAAATAAAACCTATTGATATATTAAAAAAAAAGCATCGTAATAATAATAGCAATATAATAAGAATAAGAATAAAAAAGAAAGAGAAAAGGAGAGAGAAGAAACGGAGTTTCATAAAGAAGGTGGAGGTTTTTATTTCATTTTATCTTATACTATTATTATTATTATTATTATTATTGTTATTATATCGCTTTTACCTACTTTTATTTATTATTTAATAAATGATATCTATAAGAATAATATGTACTTTTTTTTAAAAAAGAAAGTGATAGAAAGTGGAAATAAGTAAGGATATAAAATAAAATGAAAAAATGAAAAAATGAAAAAAGAAGAAAGAAAGAAAGAATAAAGTCAAGTGGTTCTCTCTATTTTTTTTTTTTTTTAACTTGACCAATAAAGATTTAAAGGATTAAAAAAGGGATAAAAAGGTTGTTTATTATTATTTATTATATAAATAATAATAAATATAAAAAAACATATATAACTATATATATATATTTATTTATTAAAAGAGCCTATTCATTATTTTTATAAATGAATTCTTTTGTACGTAATAAATAAAATAAAGAAAAGTAAATTTTTACGTATGTACGTATATCATCACTTATTAATAACAATAATAATAATAATGATAATGTTATTATTATTATTAAATAAATAAAATCTAAAAAGCTAAATGTATTAATTAATAGTAAAAGTACGTATATATAAATATATATATATATACATATATAAAAGTTCAGGGTATTTTTTTTTATATGCAAGGTCAGCTGTAATGCAACTTTTATAACTCCCTTTTTTTAAAGAGAGAGGTAAGGAATTTTGAGAGGGAAAAATAAAAGAGTAAAAAAAAAAAAAGATGGTAACTAAAGTTTATACACTTTTCTCCTTATTGGAACGAATAAAAACTCCTCTTTTTAAAGTTATATTCTATAATAATAAAGATTATAATATGTACCGCCATATCTCCACTTTTTTTTGATAAAAGAAGAAGTAAAAAGACTAAAAAACTCCACAAACTCTCATTCGATATTGAAAAGAAAGAAAAAGAGATCAAGGGATAGGCATAGTTTAAATTAAAATACATTGAAAGTACAGTCTTCTTTCTTTAATATATATGCTTCCTATTTTAATGATTAAACTTGATCAGTTCAAATCCTGTTTTTTATTATATATCTTTGAGCATTTTTTTTAATATCTATTTAATCATCTCTTTCTTTTTTATTATTTCATATTTTTTTTTTTTTAAAAAAAAAAAAAAACCAATATCTTCTTCATTTGCTTTTTCAAGCTCTCGTTCTCCTTTTTTAAGTTTTATATTTACTCTACTTGAATCCTTTTTAAGTTATATTATTCTTTACAAAGTTGCCACTTTTTTTTATGAGTTCATTTTATTTATTTATTTTTTTTATTTCTTATCATGAAATATATAAAAGTATAACTCAATAGTTTAATAACTATATAATTTGCTATATATAGTCCCCCGACCTTTTTTTTTAAAAAAAAAAAAAAAGATTAATATAGGAAGAAATAGAAAGAAAACGGGAAAAGGTGTTGAAAAAAAAAAAAAATTCTCTTATTTAAAAACCAGCACAAAAAAAAAATATGAAATCAGGTGGAAATCATTTGAAAAAGAATGAAAAAAATTGGAGTTTCAAAAAAAAAAAAAAAAAAAAGGTTTAAGCCTCAAAAAAAATGAAGGGTTCTCTAAATTTATTAGGTAAAATTGATTTTATATATATAAATTGATATATTATTATTATTATTATAGTAAAAATGCAAATATGTATATGTGTAAAAGGTATTAATGTACATTATATATATATATATATATATATATATTTATCTAAGAATTGTTATAATAAAAATAAATGTCTTGATATGCGAATTATTATTTAATGGCTCGAGCTTTTTATATTTCTTTAATTCTTGGTAGTAAAGTAGACAACATCATTTTTGCATTGTTGACCATAAACAAGAGAAGCAGTGACACCAGCAGTAGCATAGACAACTTTCTTGGCAGGAAGAGCAGTTAAACGAGTAACGATACGATTGTACATTTTTTGTGATTGATATATATATATATATATATTAAAAAAAAAAAGAGAGAGAGAGAGATTGATTAATGTGTAATATTGAAAAAAGAAGTAGAAAAATTCAAATAAGGGTTATTTATATGAAAAAAAAAAAAAATTAAATTAGAATGAATAAAATGACTCAGGTACAATCATACACATAATCTTTTTATTTTACTTTTTTAAGTTTCAGTTAAATCTCAGATACGTGGTTGAATAAAGAAATCTAATAATAAAATAACTATTTTTTTCCGAGGAAGCTTTTTTTTTTTGGACTAATCAATTCAATTATTACTTGATAAGTAGCTTATCTCCTAAAAATATTAAAAACTGAATATGGTGTGTTGAATATCATTTGAAAATCAATTCATTACGAAAACTTGTTCAAAAATGATATACATTTACTACACATGTTTAAAAATAACCCGTATGTATTTATATATAAAGCTCAGTTGGAAATTTTTTTTTCCAACTTTTCCAGTATTTTTCAGATTATATATAAAAAAATTTATTTACCCAAACCAGTCATTGCAAATTTGACAAGTGTTTAAATGATTGGTTAAAAAGAAATTATATGATCCAATTGGATTATTAGCTCATCCTCAGTCAACATTATTAATAATAGTAAAACTTCTTTTTTTCTCTCTCACCTATGTTCAATTAAAAATAATGATTAAAAAAGGAAGAGGAAATATGAAGAAAAGAAATTTGTTTAATATAATGTAGTTTGTTTTCTTTTCTTTTAGTCATCATTACAAATTATATTCTTATTTTTGGCGATCCTTTTTTATTCTTTATGACCCGCCGAGTCGTTTATAGTAAAATCATATGATTTCATCCTCCTTCATCTAATATTCATGAGCCTAATTTATATATCTTTTATTTCATTGTGATTGCATATTAATATCAATATTTTACGTTATGATTCACTTTAAAATATTAGATAATCCTTTTTTTTTTAAAAAAAAAAAGTTTTTTAGCGTAGAATAACCCAAGTAAAAAATACAAATAAATAAAAAAAAATTGCTGGAAACGTGGCGAGCGGGGTTCATGGTAAGTGCAACCCTTTTCTAAAAAAAAAAAGTAAATGGGTTTTTCTTTATTTTGTAAATTTTCAAAAAAAAAAAAAAAAAAAAAAAAAAAAAAGGCGTGGCAAAGAATATCGCAATAATGGTAGGAGAAAAGAATTTCAGCCGGAAACAAATCTACCCAAGAGATACTTTTTTTATTAGACTCATCTATTTTTCTATTTTGCAGATAAAATTATTTCTTAAAAAGGAAAAAACACTTGCACAGTAAAAGTTTTATTTGGGTGAAAGTAATATTTATTAGCGAAAAAGCATATCAATATATAAAAAATAGATAAAAAAAAATCATAATGAAAGAGTGAAAAATAGTTTGTAACCCATTATTTACATTATATTTTTCCCTTGAGTAATAAAAATATAATTAATGCCACTTTTTCTAATCAGGAAAAATAAATATTTTGATAAAAGCGCATAAATCATATATGTTTAAGCATAATACAATTTTTATTATACCAATTTTAAAATATAAACTAAATTTTCAAATATATTCAAATATAAGCATATTTAATAGAAAAAATAGATGATTATATTTTAAACCCGTATGGAAAATATTATAATATTGTAATAATTAGAGAGGACCAAAGGTCGTCGATTATAGTTTTTTTTTTTCGAAAACACGGAGTTTTAAAAAGTGAGTATTAAATAGTGTTTTTTTGGCAGATGGTTTATCTCTTTTTCCCATAGCTTTTTATCTATTTTATATACATGTATATTATGGTATAAATGAAACTATAAGTATGGAAGAAAATGAATTTAATAAAACTGAAAAAAAAGTACAAAGAATAAGTAAAGCATGGTAAGTAGTCATATATGCCTATATATTGTTCTGTGTAAATTCATATAGATACTTCTAATTATTATTCTAACTATATAAATATATTTATAAATAACTAAATTATATAATCAGCGATCTTTGTCGAAGAAAAAAAGTAAAATGCCATTCTAATCCAGGAGAACCATGCTTCAACTGTATTATATACAAGGAAACATGCTTATTTTCTAATGAGTAAGTTGTTTTTATATCAGTTATATATAGGTATCAATATAAGTGCTCTTATTGTTACCTTTATTAATTATCCTATCAACTTTTTTCTTTTTTCTATACATTTGCTTTTCATAGTTCCAAGAAACGTGGCCCTTCAAAAGAGTAAATAGCAACCCGTCTAAATTTTTCTTTATTTTATTATATAAATTTTGCAACCATTTTATTAATTTATATATATTGATCTTTTATAGTTCTTCTCATCCTATTGAAAAACGTTTAAGAAAAATAGAAGAAAGAATAGCACAAGTAAACAGCATAAAAAAGAAAACGTTAAAAAGACCAATAGCCATAAAAAAAATGGTAAATACAAATGATATACAAGAACAAGTGATTAATAAAAATAGGCAGAATAATGAAATACATCAGCAAACTCCAGGACAGAAAGAGTATGAGCAGCGATTCAATTATTCAGCATCGAGATATGTACAAGATTTGGATAATTTACAAATAAGACAATGGCCTCCAGGAATTGCCTATGATAGTATATATTATTTGGGCGATACAGCAGAATTACAGTTTTTATCGGAAAAAATCAAACTAGACGATAACAGTACATGGAAAGGGCATCGGATTAAAAAATTTGGGGATCGTGTTGTCTTGGTAGATAGTAGTGTAGATGAAAAAAATATTAGTGGTAACAAGATTCCTCACCTTCAATGGAAAAGTGTAGCCCCTAAACTACGTGATATTCATGGTTATATCTATGCGGTAACAGGGGTGGATCAATACACTTCAACACGTCTATTAAAAATGTAAGAGCATTAATACTATTCTTAATGTTATTAATTTGTGTTATGATAGACTTTTTACTAAATTTATATCCTTTTTTTTATTTATTCTTTTTTTCAATAGCTATTTTGCAAACGTTCATCCTATATTACCTGTTATAAACAAAATTGAATTTTTAAAACAATATCGTAATCAAGCTGAAACATATCCATCTGCTGAATTACTAAATGCTATGTTTGGCGCTGCCGCAAGATTTGTAGAATGTGAACATCTTGAACCAACACACCTTAAAACAGTTCCTTTTGATGCAGTGTGGGACTTACCAATGGGGTGGTCTGATCATTTTTTTGACCAAGCCCAGGATATTATATCAAGGTGGACAGCTAATCCGACTGATTCTAAAATACAAGCAATCATTTTAATACAGAATCATAGAGGAAACTTGGATTCTAAATCTTCTGCTTGTTGGCTTATGGGTGGATTTGTAAGTAGGTATAGTTTATAGTTATAGTCAGAATGTATTGTTTTAACTAATATAAAATGCTCCATTGTTTTTTATTTTTAGGCAATTCGATTAGCCCAAATGATAGGTTTACATAAAAATTGTGATAGTTGGGATATTTCTGAAAGTGAAAGACAAACACGTAAACGCGTTTTTTGGTCTCTATACGTATCTGATCGGTTTCAATCTGCATTAAGTGGAAAGCCATTAAGTATTCAAGACGAGGTAATGTTTTATAAACTGTCATAAATTTTATTTTTATTTTTATTGTTTTTTAAAATAAAATCAAAAGTTATATTTATGTATTTATATTTATATTTATTAATATATTTTAGGATATTGATATCAGTTATCCTGAAACAAGTACAACATGGAAAGAAATATTAGATAAATGTGATGATAGTGATGGTTGTTATGGTCCACGATTTCATTCAGCAATGTCTTCGCCTCAAATAATTGATGGGAATGGCGAAATATATCAACTTTTATTTCAGTTTATCAAACTATCAGAAATTCTTGGTAAAATAATCCAAGGTATTTATTCTCCTCAAGCACAGCAACGCAGTTATGAATATGGCAGCCACGACTTAGTGACAAGTTTAGATCATGAATTAACAGAATGGCGATTTGCATTTTCTAAAGCTTTACGACAGTCAAAATATGACGACTTTGATGAAAATACTGGTTATTTTAGTCCTGTCATAGGTAATACACATACACACACACACACACACATACACATATATACATTAAAAAAAACGATCGTAAATAAATTAATTTACTGATTAGTTTATTTAAATTAAGCATCTATGCAACTTTTTTATTTTAGTGCGCTTATTTTATTACATCGACCGTTCATTCAAGTAAATGGAGCTGGAAAGCATGCCTCAAAATCATCATTTTCCTCATCACAAATATGCAGTAGTGCAGCAACTAGAGGTATAAGAATAGCTTCCAGTATGTCCATACGTGATTTTTTACTCTGTCCATATTCTTTTAGTTTGTATCCTGTGATGCAGTGCTGTTTAATTCATATTTACAATATAGATCATCCTGATGTACAAATATCAAATTCAGCAAAAATAGATTTAGAAAAAGGAATGGATTTATTGGACAGACTGCGTGATATGTCTAGTTCAGCAAAGAAACTCAATATTTTATTACAAAATATACTAGATAATAAGCAACATATTCATACGAGTGATAATGTAAATAATAATAGTAATAGGAGAAATAATTTTACATTTATGGATTTAACTTCAGCATCTGGAACAAAATCAATACCTTCTGGAATGAAAGAAAACGTTACATCTACACCATCTTTCATAGAAGGAATAAATTCTGAGTGGAAGGACACTTTTTCTCAAAACAATACATTAGATTTTAATACACCTATTTCAGCTTCCACGCCATCTTCCCCATCCTCTATTAATGTAAATAATCCTCATCAGCATGATCGTCATTATGACAAGTGTAAGTTTTATAATTATGATCATAGTAATAACAATAATAATAAAAAGAAAAAAAGGAAGAAAAAAACGATTATTACTATTGTATAATATATTATCTAACTATTTATATTATTTTAAAGTGTTCTCTGAAAATAAAAAAAATGAAAATTTTCGAATTCAAGAAGCATTTACACTTAGACAGTTTGGATTATCATCTTCATTACCAACAAAAACAACTACACACAATAATAGTGCTACTAGTACTAATAATGATCATCAGTATAAATCAAATTTAACAGCGAACTTCATGGCAAGCGAAAAAAGTAATGAAAATTCATCATCTAACGAAATCCTATTCCGTAATGATCCAAACAACACATTTTTTGGTATTCCATCATCTATGAATTGGGGTGAGTGGGATGGATGGTTGGAAAGGACAATGTCTTCAGATAGTAATTGGCAATCACTTGAACCTTCATAAGCATTATATTAGCTAGGTGTATATATGTGGTTTTATTTTATTTTATTTTTGAATTTAAATAAAATAATATAAATACATGAACTTAAAATTTAAATTGATCATCCAATGAAAATTCAAACGGGCTTTTAATGCATATAAATATATATATTTTTTAAAAAATATCACCCTCTTTTTCTTTCCTGTCTATTTACTTTTTATTTTTATTTTTTTATTTTTATCACCATTCCACTCCAATACGTACTCCTTTATACTCTTTGGAGAGCCTTCTTATCCAACTGGTTATCAGTATTTGGCTTCCATCATGTTAGTCATGAGGAACAAGAATCGTCAATAAGGCTCTCCTGGCTTGATAAACGTTATACTCTTCATTTTATGGATGTTAAAGGGGGTTTACAACAAGCAACTGTAAAAGATTTAAAAGAAAAGTGTAAAAGTGTTACCAATGTACCAATAGCAAATATGAATTTGAAAGTATCTGGAGGTAAAAATAAAAAGACATATACATGTATATATAACTACATAGATACATAAACTAATATATATTTTTTTCCTATTATTCTTTTATATATATTTACCTATTTTTTTTTATTTTTTTTTTAAAAAAAAATAGCACATATAAAAGATAATACAGCTACTTTATCAAGTGTTGGTATCCACCCATATTGTACTGTAGAATTAAATGGTGAAGAAGTGGACGTACGTGTATATATAAATATATTTAAAATAAAAAATAATAAATAAAAAGGGTTTGATAAAAGTAGGAATAATAATAAACATCTTTTCATCCTATTCTTTTTTATTTTTATTTTTAAAATAATTTAGCAAGATCTGGTTGAAAAAGAAATCAAATCTGGTAATATAGAAGAATTTGGATTGGTTAAACGGATAACAGATATCATGGACAACATAACAACTAATGTTGCATCAGAAATTGATATGTTCGAAGCATTTGTCAAGGAACAGCAATCTTACCAACAAGAAGGAAAAAAGAAAAATACGATCACTGAGGAAAACAAAAAGAAAATGCAAGATAAAGGGCTTTATTGTTCTGAAAAATTGATGCAGGCTTTACTCAAGTTGGATAGCGTTGAATGTCCTATGGAATTTGATACAGCAAAACAAAAAAGACGTGAAGGAGTTCGATGTACTCAAAAGTTATTAGATAGGGTAGATGTTATTAGAGCAACGGTTAGATCTCTTTGTAAAAATTAGATATATTAATAATGATTCATGATTTTTTTTGATTTTTTAATAAATATAATTTGGATAATATCAAAAAAAATAAAAGATCAAAAAAAATTAAAAATAAAATACGTGGCATGAAGAATAAAGAATAGGGATTTAAAATAAAAATATCAATATTTAGATGGTTTAACAAGCGATCATGATTATAATATTGTTGTTTAGAAATGTATTTGATAGTAAAGAAAACCACAGAATAGACTCGAGAATATTTTTATTTTTTTTTCAATAAATTTCATAATTTAATATTACTAGATAAATTCAAGCGAAAAAAATAAATAAAAGTATTGCAATCAAAAATATATATTTATTTTAAGTGATATTATGTATAAAGGAAATTAAGGAGTATATTTTTCTTAACTGATTTTTCTGACTTATTTTCATTTCTTACTTTTGTGCTTTTATTTGTTATTTTATTACTTTTCTTTTTCTCTGCGTACGTTATTTTTTATATATGTATACATGTACAATAAATTTCACGTATGTACAAAATTTAACCACCGAAAACCAAGGGACTTTGAGCAAAACTTACATTCTTTGTTGTAAGACGGTAAAATTTTATTCTCGATAGGTTTTTATTTAATATCTAGTTTTAAAAAGCATTTTTTTTTATCACGAGGATGATATTATATTTATTTTGTTACAATGATGATGTTACATTTATTTGACACTATATCAAACCATTAGATATCGATATTACTTTATTGGTTCATAGGTAAATAGTAAACTTGATGAGTCTGGTACTGAAAGAATGTAAATAAACAAAACTAAAATATAAGCACAAAAGTGCATACTATAATTTCTACTCATTTTTTATATATAATATGTTTAATATATTGAGTAGTTTTTGTAAGGCATCATGATTATCTCAATAGATATTCCTACAGTACTATCGATAGAAACGAATTAGTTTATAGTGTAAATATGGTAATGTTTATTCTTCATTTCTCTAAATAAAAGCATTATATTAATATAAAAATAATAATACTACTATTCGCTGGTTTATCTTTTATTCCTCTTCGCCAAATATCATCAATAATATACTCCGTATATTAAAATCTTTCCAAAAGTAAAAAGAAAAAATTTTAATTTTAATTTTTATTTGACTATTCTATATTATTTTTATATCTTTTCGCATTAAAGTATAAAAAACGGAATTTTAATTTTTTTTTTTTTTACTTTTTTTTCCTCTCTCCTACTTTGTATTGTATATATTATTATCGTTATCGTTATTATTTTATATTTATGGATTTTAAATATTCATTATCAGCTATATATTTAAGAGCCATTTTTTTAACAAACAAATCTCGATATATTTGTACACGATCGTTATTTACTACGGTTCACACACAGCCTAGTAATGAATCACCACAAATAGTTCTTCGTGATTATCAGCAACGATGTATATCTGAATGTTTACATAAATTAAAAGAGGGGGAAAGAAAACAGGTTGTGTCCTTACCAGTAGGTAAATTGTATATTATAATATACATATTTAAAATAAATCAATCAATCAAAGTATCAAACTAAAAAGTTTACCTTTATATATACATATGTAATAGGAAGTGGCAAAACTGTAAAGTCATAAATATAAATAAAGGAAAAGAAATGAAGCGAAAAAATTGTAGTCAACATATTTATTATGAATAGCTTATCATATATATATATATATATATATATATATATATATATATATATATATATATATGTATTTATTTATTATTAAAGGTTATCATGGCTAATTTGATACCATCTATACCCAATCCTACTGAAAAAGCAACAAAAACCTTAATCTTAGCCCATAGAACCGAATTATTAGAACAAGCTCAAAAGCAAATTGAAAGATACAATCCAAATTTGGCAAGTGTCATGATTTTATTTTATTTCTGAATAATAATGTATACATATGTTTTTGTATTTATATTTATTTCTATTTCTTCATATGTTTATATTATCTTTTTATGTTTATTCATATTTATTTATTATTACTTTTATTATTGTTGTTAGAGGGTGGCTATTGAACAAAGTCGTAGAAAAGTGGATATAGAAAATACAGATGTCATTGTTGCTTCAGTACAAACACTTGGCCGTGCTGGAAGTAGTCGTATTAATAAATTAGATCCTGAGTTATTTAAAGCTATTATTATTGATGAAGCACATCATGCTGCTGCTAGTTCGTATACAAGAATATTGAATTATTTTGATGTGGATCATCCTGATTCGAAATTGTTTATTTGGGGTTGTTCTGCAACTGTACGTCGCCATGATGGTCTTAGTTTATCTAATGTATTTCAAAGTATTGCTTATCATTTGGATTTTTTAGAAATGGTAGAGCGTGGATGGTAATATATATATAAATACAGAAATAGATAAAACAAACAAACAAATAAAATAATAAATTATTATAAATAAAAAAAAAGCATAAATAAAATTAATTAATGATGTTTTTTTATGTATATATTTTATATAATGTTGATATTATTATAGGTTATGCCCATTAAAAATCACTACAGTAGAAACAAAAATAAATATATCGAATGTTGGAATCCAAAATCAAGATTTTAAATTAGGAGAACTAGCAGAGGCTGTAAATACACCTGAAAGAAATGATATAATAGTACGAAGTTGGCTAAAATATACCCAAACTATGGATAATAACAGCAATATTGAAGATACTGAAGACGATAATCCTATTTATAAAAACAAAGATAATGAAGAAGATCGAAAAGAAAAAGATAATTCAGTGATTAATGATCAAATGAATAACATAACAGTGAAACAAAGGAATGCAACATTAGTATTTGCTGTAGATATTGCTCATACCATCGAATTATGTAATCATTTTAGAAAGTATGGATACCATGCAGAATATATTACAAGTAATACACCAATCATGACAAGGTATGACGTATTACAACGGTTTAGAAATGGGGAATTCCCAATCTTGGTCAATTGTGGGATCTTAACGGAAGGAACTGATATCCCTATCATTGATTGTGTTCTTATGGCAAGACCAACACGATCTTCTGTTCTTTTTCAACAAATGTTTGGCCGCGGGATGCGTCTATCTCCTGGTAAAAATGATTGTCTTATGATTGATTTTGTTGATAACTTTAAACGGTCTGGTTTAGTAACTTTTCCAACATTATTGGGTTTGGATCCAAGTACTATTGTACAAGGTATTAAAATGATAATAGCAACAATAAAAATTAATTGAGATAATTCATTATTAAATTTATTATTATTATTATTATTATTATTAATATTATTTTTTTTGTCTATTAATTTACATTTTTATTATTAGGACAAAGCGCTTTAGATTTAGAAAAACGAGCAGCAGAGGAAGAAATAATGAAGATTAAAGCTGCGAAGGAAAATATAGTAGTATTGGATGAACAGTGCCCTGTTGAAGCACAATTAAAGATTACAGAATATGATGACATTGTTGAATTTATGGCAAGCTGTAATGGACTTAATAAAAATGTCAACAAAATATCAAGTAACGCTTGGGTAGCCGTTGGGGATGATACCTATGCTTTAGCCATCTTGGGACAAGGATTGTTAGTAATAAAAAGACAATCTGATAATAGTTGGAGAGCGACCTTTCAACGTAAATTGCAACAACAGTCCTCCAATAAAGATGACCAATCTAGCTCTACTACTACATACCCCAGAATCGGCGCAAAAAATAAAAGTAAAGCATATTATACGAGAAAAACAAAGTTACCAATTGAAGCAGATGATATTGAGACAGCTATACGAGCATCAGATACCTGGGTTCGACATTCTTTATTAGCTCAGAACAATTCTGTCTTGGCATTGGCTAATAAATTTGCAAAGTTTAGATTGGATCCTATGACAGAAAGACAGTCTGATATATTGAAAAAATATAAAGTACAAGTGAAAAGTAATATTAATAAGGGACAAGCCATGGATCTAATCACTCGACTTCAATTAGGCCAAGCAAGATTATGGAAGAAACAATCAGGCTTGAAAAAAAAGAAAGCAGAAGCAAACGATTCGAAAAAAATTAGTCCTTTAAAGAGAAGTAGTAAAAATGCACATGCATTATAACTTTTTTTTTTAAAAAAATATATAAATATATAAATTGAAATAAAAATAAAAAATATAACGCTATCTGTCTTTATTAAAAAAATAAAAAATAAATAAATAAATAATTCTATGTACATGAAAAAGTCTTTTTTTTTTTTAAAAAAAAAAAAAGAAAAAAAAAGGAAGCATATACAATATATGTAATGTGGTATAAAAAAATTGAATCTATATGTACGAATATATATATGTATAATTTGTAATATATATAATAAAAAAGAATTAAACAGTAATTATGGGTTAAGATGAGGATAAAGGTGATGCTATTTGACGTATGAATCGGATGGTAAATAAAATAAGTAAAATTTTACGACGATATGTATGAATAAAAGATAGTTTTGATGAACCCAGTAAATGGTAATAATATCTACGCCAACGATATTTCATTAAATTCAAAGCATGGTATCTATACCTTAATAAAATAAAGTGACCAAGTACAATAATTTTAAAAGAAAGCTGATTTAATTGAAAACGTTGATATTTATGATAAATAAGTCTTTTTTTATTTGCTGTTGCTGTTGTTATGGATGGTGATGGTGATGATGATGATATAGTTGTTAAACGCTGTAAAGGAGTTAAACAAAAATTAATAAATCTTTGTGAAGTTGAATTATTCTTTGGTGAGTTTATTATTGTATCCTTTAATAAATCATTGTTCCTTTCTTCCTCTATTTCCACAGATTCTTCTATTTCTTCCACTTCTTCCGCCGATATATAACTTGTTATTTCACCTGTATCATTTTTAATTTTATTGTAATCACTCTCTTTATTTTGTTGTTGAGATTGATGATAATGGTAATGGTAATGATGATATGTATGATGTATATGTTGTTCAATAGGTTGTTGTTGTATAGGTTTTGATGATAAAGATGATGATGGTTGTGGTAATAAAGTGACCAAAGTGGACATCATATTATAATTATCTACAGTGATCATTAATCGATTAAAAGCAAGATCCAAGTTTTGCTCACTAGTTTGATACCGTAATACATGATCCAAAGATAAAAGCGTACCTTCTGACTCTTCAATTATTGCTGTATTATTTATTTGCTGTATATTATTATTATTATTATTATTATTATTATTCAAACTATTATTTGCTTCTTCGAGTAATTGTTGTACTGTAGTTGTCATGATATCCAAGGCTTTATTATTATTACCTTCATCTATACTATCCTCTAGTTCATTTTGCCTATTGATATCGTCGCCATTCCTATTATTTATTTATTTGTAATATAAAAAAGACCAAGAGGTAAATAAATAAATAGGCATGTAAAAATAAATAAATAAATAAAACAGTATAAAGTTGATGTTATCTCATTTAATTACCTATTATGTGCCCATACTTTTAAGTTGGTGGCTAATATTTCATTGGTATTTTCAATTCTATTTTAAATAAAAGAAAAAGATAAATAGTATTTTTTTTAAAAAAAAGGAGAAGAAAAAGTTATAAAATATGGTCGAAAAAAAAAAAAATGGTTCCTTTTTTTATTATTTCATCTCCTCCTCCTTATGCTTTACTCCGCCTTCGATAATCATTTTTATCATTTCTTTTTATTTTTTATTTCATATAAACATTGAACTATTTAATGTTATTTTTTATGCTGTTGATTTTTATTATTTACATATGTGTATATATTACCTTGTTAGACGTGTTTGGAGGTCATGTAATATCGAATATGTGTCTTTTATTATCTTTTGCACATCCGAAAAAGGGTCTGTGGTTTCAGTTATCTTTTTTTTATAAAATAAAATAAAAAATAATAAAATTTAAAAATACTTAAAAAATAAATAAAAAGTAAATAAAAAATGTTTGTTTATATACTTTTTGATCATCATCATCATCATTTTCTTTAATAATGGAATCATATGATGGTGGAGGTGATAGTATTGAACGACGATTTAATGTTTTTGATGATAATCCATTTTGTTGATGTATTGTCATACAAAATTTCGATTTTTTTAAATAAAAAAAAATAAACGAGAAAAGAGAAAAAGAAAAAGAAAAGAAAAAAATGAGGGAAAAAAAAAATGGACTTTATTTGAATTCCATTTAAATGCTATCAAATTGTGTAACGTCATTTTATAAAAAAAAAAAAAAATGAGGTACAGAAAAAAAAAGTAAACACTGAAAAATAGTATTGTATATATAAAATAATAACAATTTTAATTTCTACGATAACCACCTTTATACCTTGATTTACTAAAATTTTGTACTTCCGTATTTGTTGTACTACCTGAGCGATTTGGTTTTGGCAAATTATTTCCTCTTGAACCAGAGTTTGTGTATCCAGTTCTATTTGGTTGTGGTAATGCATGGTGTTGTTCATGCCTAGGAAAATCTGTAATAATATTACGGTTCACATCCATATACCCACTTCTACTTGGTCGTGGTAATGATGATGATGATGTAGATGTAGATGCTGAGGTTGATGATGATGCTATGGTTGCTTGTGTTAATGCTTTCCAATTGTTATTTCCAGATCTATATTCATTATTGCTATTATTACCATTATATTTTGATTTGAATCTTTTATTTGAATCACCTCTTCTTTGATAATGTCGTAATTCTTCCCTTGATTTATCCTTCCTTTCTTTTTTATCCCTTCTTTCTTTTTTATGATGTTTTCTTTTATGCGATCGAGATGCTCCCTCATTATTATTATAATTATTACTTCTATTAAAACCTAATTCATCATCATCATCGCTAATTTCAATTACATGATGTTTATTACTTTGATGGTCAGATCCACGAGCTGAGGTATTCGTTAGGATATCACGATAGTTTTTTGAATTTTTAAGTATTTCTGAGCTGAATACGGTTGGATAATTATCTCTACTTGCAGGTGCATAGGAACAATCCTATTAATATAAATAAATAAAAAATAAAAACATAATGTTAATACAAATTATACTAATTAGATGCCTTTGATCCTATTATATTTTTATAGCTTACATCACCCAAATGCCCTTCTCCACCACAATAATAACAAAATAATTCATATTCGTTATTTATTGTCGGAGTTGTTGAAGAATCATCGATATAAAAATGTATTAAAGTTGGACAATACTATAAATTGAATATAATCATATATATATATGTGATTAATATGTAGTTGTGCATAATATATTAATAGTAATATTTAAATTTATATATTTAAATTTACTTCTGATATATGATCTGATGCTCTACAGTGTTTGCAACGTTCATTAGTATAATCGTATATGCAATTCTAAAACCGTTATTTTTAATATTATAAAATAAAATAAAATAAATAAATAAACAAGTACAAACGTTTGCGATAATGCCTTTCTATTTTAAAGAAATTACCCTTTTAATATGGCCAAGTCTTTTACAATTTCTACAAGCCATAGTACCTGGACATTGATCATGTTTTGGGTAACCACAATCAGGACACTATATATCATTTTTTTTAAGAAATGAAAAGAAGAGAAAATAAATATATATATACAAACATAAGCGGATAGAGTTTAAAGACAAAGTAATAATTAAAATAGTATAATATGCAACGTACCATAGGACATGAATATTTAGTATGGCCTGGTAAATAACAAATAGTACACAAACGAAGAATTTTTCTTTTACGATTATGGTCGTTATCTGTAATCTATATAAATATGTAAATTTATAAACATATGAATCAAAATTGATAAAGTATATAAATAAAAGATATATAGATAAATATTTATAATCATATCATTCATTTTTCTTATATATATTATTTACAATATACCTGTTTATCTATTAAATCTTGTACTTGATGTTCCAGTTGTTTTTCTTCTTCATCCAAAAATTCACTTTCAATATCATTTTGTTGATTTAAAGTGTCAAGATCTAGATCGATACGACGGGTTACTTGAGGAAGTTCTTCATTACCATTGGTGGAAAGATTATCTGAAAAATCGTCATCGCTGCTATTATCAAGTTCTATTAATTCAGGTTGCGATGAATTGTCATCATAAGAAGAGTCGGATGACATGTCGCTATTGTTATCCATTGGAATTGATCTCTTTTTACTAATTGGCTTAGTATTTTCTTGTTCAGTATGAGGTTGAATTGTAGTTGTAGCTGAAGCTGTAGCTGTGGTCGTTGGCGTAGATCCATATTGTACTACACTCATAATTTTATCTTCTAAATCGCTAGTTATTTCTTCATCACTATGATTGATCATAAAATGATTTAGTTGTATATATTTAGAGATAACTTAATTCTTAGGCAATTTTATTTATTTATTTATTATACTGGTAAATAAATGTTTAAAGTTGTTAATTTATACCTATAGTAATCATTTTCATTTTCATATTGTTCTAATAATGCTAAATCTTCTTCATTTTCGTCAAACATATTTATTATATATTCTTGGTAGAAATATAAATTTAGTTTTTTTTAAAAAAACAGGAAGAGAAAGAAAAAGGTAGTAAAAAGATTTTTTTACACCTCTTCAAAAAAAAAATTGTGCGGGAGTTAAATTTTTTTGTCCTGGTCAAGCATAAAGGGTATTTTTTAAATATATATAGTATGCTTATGATTAATATCATTATTCTTTTATTTTAATTTTTATGTATATACATATATATATGTTTAATATGAATTTGGATTGTAAGACGATGAAGGAGCTGCTTTTTCATTAACTTGAATTTGACGTGTTTTTATGTTGGGAGGTGCATGACCAAATTTGGCTAAATAAGCTTTATATTTTAAATCGTCAAGGGACTAGTAATAAAAATAAAAAAATAAATATAGAAATAAACAGATTAAATAAAGGTTATGCGTATACGCTCCTTATATATATAAAAGTATTCTATTTATTTTAGAAGTTTACTATTATTATTATTATTATATTATATACGTATTTATGTACCTCGTGAGTAATATAACTTTCGCACTTAAAACACCATAAAGATAAATCCGAATAACTTAGGCAAACATAATGGTCTATTTCTTGAACGTGTTCTTGCATATGAGCTTGTCTATATCTCGAGCATAATATTATTCCACAACTAAGGCATTGCCAGTTTTCTTTATTGTCGCCGCATTTTTGACAATGTTGGTTGATATGAACTTCTGTATGAATAGGTATTGGGATATGGGGGCAATTTGTAATAGGTTCTACTGCAAACATAGATTCTTGTTCTTCTAATTGATGTTGGAGTGCTAAAGCAAGTTCTTTATCTTTTTCTTCTTGAGACATATTAGGTTTGGAAAATTATTAGTTTGTATTTTATTATTTATTAGATTATTATAAAGTACAATATAAATAGGTTTTAAAAAAAAAATGAAATAAAGAGCGCCAAGTAAAAAATAAATAAATTATATCTAAAATAATAAAAATAAAACTCAAGTATGATCATTACTTTAATTTTTAATTTTTAAAATTTCTACAAATCTATCCAAGATTTTTGTAACCTTTGCATTATCAAGAGATTTATCTTGCATTGTAAACGTAGTATAAAGGCCATCTTTCACCGTAACCGTATTAAGACATAAAGCGGTTGTATACATTTGAGCACTTTGAGCAAAATATAAACTTTCTACTTCCCAAGCACCATGGCTAGTGATATCAAACCGTCCAAGATCAGAATGTTCTAATCCACCAGATCGTCCCAATTCACTTTCTTTAGAAAAATCATACCACCAATTACAGTATTCTCCTGGATATTTCAAAAGGCCTAAAAAGTGATTGTCAATACATGCTCGTTCTTTTTTCATTTGAAGGTGATGGTGATAATGCGCTGCAAGACGCCAAAGGAGTGGTGAATCCGATTGAACACATGTTGTTGATGTTGTTTCTAATGGTGGATCTTGAATTACATTTGAATACCATGTATGGATATATCCACCTACATAAAATAATAGTAGTAGTTATAATGAATTTATCAAGAAAAAAAGGTTAGTATGCTATTCTACGTTATTATTTTTATTATATTTTCATTATCCACGTATCATATTTTTATAATAAAGCGCTCTTTATTTACTACTTGACTTACCCACTATATTACCCAATTCACCGTTAGCCTTGATTAATTGACGATAATTGATTGGCGTACTCATGGTTGTATTATAATTAGGATAGAACTCCGCCCAACTTAAGAGAAATGCTGCATATACCACCGCATGAACCGATATTTTATATTGATGCTTAGCCAACTGGATAAGGTGTAACCAATCATTCCCTACCAATTGTCGTATATGTAATGCTGTGTGGTGTGTATCACCTTCATGGATAGGATAGTCGCCCCGCCATAATTCTTTAATATAACCTAACCGTTTTTGCAATGCTGTAGGTAAAATAGATTTACTTATAAGCTTATAAAAAAGAAGTCCATAGTCTTTTACGGTCGGTTTAGGTGTTAGTTCACGTATTTCAAAAGGTGAAGCTAGAGTCATAGGTGGAAGGGTTTTGATAGGAACTGTCCAATTATCGTTATCATTATCATAATTTTCTGTTGGTGAAGTAGTGGTAGTATTATTTAAAAAGTTTAATAAATCACCCCAAAAAATAGCAAGACTCTTTCCATCCATAATGACATGATGGACAATAAGAATGATAGTACATTGATCAATTACGTGAGGATCTACCCGTATTTTCAAGCGCCACAAAGGAACGTCTAGGGTAGAGGTTTCATTAATTAATTCTTCATCACAGGCAGATGCAAGTGCTTCTTCCAAGGTAGTACTAGGAGATTCCTGAATATCAATAACTTTGGAGAGCGAGAATCTAGTGAGTTGACTAAAGTGTGCAGTGGGTTTATTATAGTCATTCAAAACCATACTGAGAAAAGGATGTTTCTGCACTAGTTGACATATAGCTGGATACAGCTGATTAAGGTAAAAATGAGTAGCATTAACTTTACTATCACCATTGGCTTCAGTTCTAGGTATAGTTTCATGTTTTAGTTCCGCAGTACAAGTTACTGATCCGTAACAATTGACTAAAACTTTAGATACTTGATATTTTTCCAAAAACCCAATAGATCGTTGTTTAATTAATTCAGGTGGAGCTGCCATTATTATAGAAAATATTCAAAAAAGAATAAATAATATTTATAATAGTAATGGATTGGCGATTTAAAAAGAAGTATAGCTCAAAAAAGAAAAAGTAAGCTATGAAAAAAAAAAAAAAGACAGGAAAAAATAGAAAAAATTTAAATTTAAAAAAAATTCGTAGTTTTAAATATAAAGTTTAATGCTTATATCATCAATAAATATAGAAATATAAATGTACATGCTTATATATATAATAAATATAAATAATTTTTATTAAAGGTATAAGGTAAATGGTAATTTAATTTTTTAAAAATATATATATATAGTTATACGATGGTCATTATTATTAAATAAAGTATATAAAAAAGTAAAAATTAAGAAGCAAAGTAATTTCGTAATCTCTCATCTCTATCTTCTAAATGAGAATGGCTATCATCCAATTGTCGTTGTAATTCCCCTATAATAGTTTCAAGGCGAGAAATAACTTGATGTGCTTCGTTACACTGCTGAGTTTTGTCATACAATTCACGCTCTATATCTTCATATTGATATCTATTATTATTTGTCTTAAGTGAAGTGGATCGAGATAAATTTAATCTTGGAATAGAGGAAGATCTTTCTTGTCTACCGTTTGCAAGCCGTCTAGAAAGTCGATGAGGTTGCTGTTGTTTATGATGCGATTTATTTTCCGAATAATCTGATATATGTTCTACGAGTCCATGATAGTGATCCTGATTACTTTGTTGCAATTCCTGTGCGTGTTGTTGTTTTTGTTGACCCATTTGATAGAGCTGTTCAGATAATTCACTAACTTCCAGAGTTAATTTAGCTTTATTTTCTAATAATTTTTGCAGAGAAGCCTTTTCTAAATCCATTTGCTGTAAAAGTGTATTTAATTCCTCTTTTACCTTTCCATTCTCATTTTGTTGTTGGTTAGCCTGTTCTTGTTGTCTGGCTAGTTCTTGTTGTTGATTTTGTGCGATTTGTTCCATTTCTTGTTTTAATAACGTTTCCATTGCTTTTAGTTCTATAATTTCATTTTTTTTCCCATCCAAGTCCTGTTCTAATGCCATCATTTCCTCTTCCATATTTTCCAATGTATTAAGACGCTCTTGATTATGTTGTAGTTGCAATTTTAAGTCTTCTATTTGATATTCACATTCCATAGCATGATCTGTCACACGTTGTAATTCTTTATTATTTTCTCTAACAAATAAATCCATTTTTTTTGATTTTTGTTCTTCTTCATCCAAATGTTCCATTAAGACTTCGCGTTGTGTTTGTAATTCTTGAATAGTATCTTTCAGTTTAGTGTTATTTTCCATTTGTTCACTACAAAGCTGCTGATACTTTGCTAAGTTTTCTTCAAGCTGATTTATCTTTTCTACTAGACCTGTTTTTTCTTGGTTGAACAAACCCTTTTCCTTCAAGTGTTCCTGTCTCATATTTTCTAAACTTTGTCGTAGCTCTATTTTAGATGTATCGAATTGACTTTTTAGTTGTTCAATAGTTTGATGAGCTTGAAGTAACTCAGATTTTAAGGCAATGATTTCTTTTTCCTTTTCTTCTTTTTCCTTTTCTTTTTCATCCTTGATATAGTTAATATTACTATTAATGTCATTGAACTGCATAAGATCTGTTTTGATGTCGGGCCAGTATTGTGATAACAATTGTAATTCTCTTGTATTATCAGCAATTCTTTTATGTATATGTTTTAAAGTAATATGCTCACTATCTACTTCATTTTTTTCTTCTTCTTCAGTAGTATTAAGAATATCCCAAGTCATAGTGGTAGTAGTTGTGGAGGTTGTGTTTGGTTTTTCTTGTTTTATAAAACAGCCAATCATTATGCAACCTATTAAAAATATATCACTTGACCAAAAGAGAAAGCTTATAATAAAGAGTATGGTGAATGAATATATTCTTCTAGAAGAAGGATATAGCCATGTTGACATAATAGTTAGATATATTTAATTATAATAAAAACAGGAGAAAAAATAAGAGTGAGAGAGAGAGAAAGAAAAAAAGATTTTCGTTTTTTGTTTAATGTATTTTAAAAGTCCGCTATTCTTTTTCTTTTCTTTTTGGAACTAATCATAATAAAGCAATTTCTATAGAAATAATCAATAAAGAAAAGTATCAAAGAAATATTATAATATTAAAATAAAAATGTCATTTTATTATGTTATATTATATATAATATGGAATAATAATAATAACAGTAATAATAATAGCATATTACTAAAAAGAGAAGTGGAACGACAGGTCATTTTTAAAATGAAAAAGTCATTTTTTTTTTATATCTGAGTTTTTATCGAAATCAACACGTGAATCAGAAAAAAATTAAAAAAGTAAAGTTTCGGTTCCCTTATCCTTTCCTTTCTTCTTCTTCTTTTCCCTTTCCTTTCATTATTTTACAACTTTGATTTAAAATATGTCGGTCAATAATAACAGTAGTAAAATATATTCACAACCTATAAGACAACGTAAATCCAGTAGAGCAGCTTATGGTGAAAAGTTTGATGGTAAAATAGATAGCTTTATAAATATATAAATAAAGTTTATGTGTATGTTGGAATACTCTGTAATAAACTATGTAAATACCTATCTATCTATATGTTATATATTAATAGAATATATTATGCGAAGACAAAAACAGTTTGAAGAAGAACATAAAAGTGTATCTATATGGAATAGCCCTTTTTTAGTTATGTCCTATTTCATTATGTATGCTTTTTATGAAGTTCGGTCTCTTTTTTTTTATTTTTATAAACATGGTTGGCATACTCTTTTTCTTATAAATAGTATTATTATGGCTTGGATAGTTTGTCAAATAGATGGGCCTCACCAAGAAGTAAAAAAAAATAGTTCATTATACAATGAAATAAAAATAAAAAGTATAAGGAAAGATGACACCTACTGATATACCTACTGACACACTTTTATTGTTATTTATAGTACGTAGCATCGATTATACGTCAGTTTAAATGGTATGGGTACTGGATTTTATTAGGAGTTGCTTCCTCCATTGGCTTAGGTTCAGGACTACATACGTTTTTATTATTTTTAGGCCCTTATATTGCAGAGGTAACAATAGCCACGTATGAATGTAATGGATCGTCCTTTTTAATAAGAAATATGATAACGTAAGAATACTGACAGTAATGTTTATAAAAGAAAATAGGACCATATTTGGGATGAACAATGAATACTAATATATATATTGAATAGTAATAGGTTAGAGTGCTTAACACCTTCAATAACTCAAGATAGTATCGTTTCATTATGGTCAATATATAAAAATATACTTGGCGAAACATTTTTTTGGGGAATGGGTACAGCTTTAGGAGAGTTACCACCTTATTTTATGGCTAGAGCTGGTAAGTAAAGAGATCATATACTATATAAAATAATAATGATAATGATAATAATAATGATAAAAAATAAAAATAATATATATATATATATATATATATATATATCTTTTGATTCATTTTTTTTAGTATGATGTATATTTAATCTACATATATTATATACATGTATATATACTAGTTGCATTATCTGGGGGAAAACACGAAGAACTACAAAAATTTGAATCGGATCTTCAAAATTCAAAACAACATGGTAGTTTAAAGGACTTTATTACGTACTTTTTATACACTGGCATTCAACGGTTGGGCTTTTTTGGAATTTTATTATTCGCATCTATCCCAAATCCATTATTTGATTTGGCTGGCATTACTTGTGGTAACTTTTTAGTTCCTTTTTCTACATTTTTTGGCGCTACTTTTGTAGGTAAAGCTTGTATAAAAGCCTCCATCCAGGTAATTTCATCATTGTCATTATCATTCTTTACATATTGTTATTAGTTTTAAGATTATTCACTGTACTGTATTTTACTTATTTAGGCTTTTGTCGTTATTTTAGCATTTTCTCGTAACACTTTATCAACATTATTATCAGCATTAGAAACATCTGTTCCATATCTACATAATATTATCTCTCAAATTATTAATGATCAAATTCATAAATTTGGTAAACATCATGACCACGAAGGTTCTGATAAGGTAATTAACATATAAAAAAAGGGTGGATGATATATATGAGAATTATTTAAAATTATACTAAGTATATATATATATATATATATATTTCTTTTTTTAAGGTAAACTTTTTTGGAATTGCCTGGAATACATTTTTATCTTTGATGATTGGATATTTTATTATTACTACAATTGAAACAGTTGGATTAAGTTTTATGAAACAACAACATGAAGATGAAATCAACCATTTAAAAAATAAAAAAAAAAAGGAAGCAAAGAACGAAGATAGACCCATTACTAAATAATCCTTTTAATATATCATATGCATATACACATATATATGCATAACTTTTATTTACTATTTTATTATAATTTTTTGTATAATTAATACTGCAAGCCACTTATATATATATAATCAACCATACTAATAAATTAGAGCAAATTACAAATAAGCAAACAAATATTATATAAAAAGAAAACTATGCTTTATGCCATTTGTATTTAACCCCCGCTTTTTTTACAATAATTTTTTTAAAAATATTATTATGGCTGTGATATAAAATATTAATAATAAATAAAAAGCAAACTTTTCTATTACATATTGCTATCGCTATTTTTATTATTCTATTTTATACTTGTATGTACCTAGGTTTTTTTACACTAGTTTGTACACTATTGTCTGATTATCGAGAAACTATTTCTTAGCCAAATGGCTCCTCTCTTCAGAAGACAATCACTCCCAATAGTAGATATCTTCAATAAAGTATTAAAAATAAAGGAAAATAAACAAGAATGGTCTTTTTTATATTTATTTTGGTGTATCATATGACCTTGAAAGGCTATATTTATTTCTTTTACTTTATTAATCATTGCATAAGGCAATGTATAAAAATGATTATTCTAATTTTATTTTTTATTATGCTTTATCGTCCAAAACATATAAATATATATATAAAAACACAGCTAATTGTTTATATCGACTTCAATAATTTTTAAAAAATGCAATAATAAAACTGTAGTGGAAAAAAATTCAAGTGCCGCCACCCTTTTTATAAATTTTTATTTCACCACATCATTTTTTATATCCTCCTCTAATTCTTTTTTTTTTTTTTTCTTCACTTTCAAACACTACATAACAGTAGTAAAGAAATGGCTTTATTTGCTAATGATATTGATTTAAAAACAACTATAAATAAAAAGACACCATCATTAGCTTACGTGAATTTTGTTGCCTCAGCCGCTTCCACTAAATTATTAGGCCAATCTGGACATCTAGCATTATCAGCTCCTTCACAAATTATTGGACGTTTTCAATTTCTTAAGGTACATCCCTTCTATATATCATAACCTAAAGGATATAGTTTTGTATATATAATTGAATTTAGAAAGGCACGCTATAGATTTATATTATTATTTATATATATTGTTATTATTATAATTTATTTTTTTATTATATAGACAATAAGGCATCCACATCTATGCTCATATATTGATATTCATCGTGGCAAAAATGGCAAGTAAAAAATAGCTATTTTTTTAGTATCAATATTTATAATAATTTTAATTTTATATATAAATATAAATAATCTAAATAACTACATTCTTTTTTTTTTCTTTTTTTTCTAGACAGATTATTTGTAGTATCAGAATATTTTGACTATTCTCTTCAAAAATCTAAAGGCAGCTCGATAACTATAAATGGAGCTTCTGATTTAGATATTAGGTAAAATAATATATATCAATATTACTCTCTATTTATTTATCTACTTGTTTATAGGAATATTTATAGAGATATATTACTTGATTAATAGCTACTAATATTCTATATTTATATTTTATTTTTATTTATAAAACACAGTTACCTCCAAAAAATGGCATGCCAAATACTTTCAGCGCTCAATTATCTACATGAGTTGGGTATTATCCACTGCTGTTTATGTCCTAACCTTATATTATTTGATCCAGAGGTAAACAAAAAATAGTTACTAGGATGAATTGAAACATAAATATAAAGAAATAGTTCAACTTATTTATTTATATATTTTGACATTCTATTTTAGCATAACGTTAAATTATTTGGATATGGACTCAATTACATGACTGGAAATGGTGTTGATATTGATTTTCCTATTGGATATCCACACTATCTTTCACCTGAATATATCATTGACCCAACTAGAAATAGAACAATGAAATTAGACATTTGGAGTCTTGGAATTATATTATTAGAAGAATATACTCATCAATCATTTTGGACAACATCAGATCTTGGATTAATATTTGATTCTCTAACTACTCTGGCATCACTGATGACAACAAAAGGAAATATTTGGCTTCATAAAGATGTTGAATCACTAGATATAAACGAGCATGTATTACACTTTTTAAAAAATGGTACACTTCATAATAATAACAATAAACAGTGTGAAGCTCAAATAAATGGTGATAGAACAGAAAATGGGAAATCCACAAGTCAATCTATAGATCAAAATATGGAAGAATCATTCCATCAATTCATATTAAATTGTTTACAAGTAAATCCAATTAAACGATTAGATGCTCACGCTTTATTGTCTTCACCATTTTTATCCGAATTCATAAAAAAGCCTACAGCATCTCTCTCTATTGAGAATAACTATTGGGTACCAGGCCCTCTACTTGCTTCTGATGACCTTGATGATATAAATGAAAGTATAGAAAGTACAACGCCATCATCACATGAAAAGGAATCACCAAAAAAAGTATTAGATCGTTTACCCATCTCTCAAGTATATCATTTATGGAAATTAGCAGGAGGTGATGTTGAATTAGATGCAGCCAAAAAGGATGTCTTTTCTGTTACTCCGGTAATCGAACGACTTCCACGTGTATGTGATTTAAAAGAAAATATAGAAATTGGTACAACAACTAGAGATTCCTCACAACTTTATTCGGATACAGTGTATAAATTGGAATTTAAAGAGCTTTATCTTCGGCTCGATGAAGGACAAAAAAACAAGGAAAGTAAACAACCTGATAGGTTTGAATGGGATACAGATTTTTTTATGGTTGTGGAAGATGACGATGTCAATTTTTTATTAGATGGTGATGATGATGATGAAGAGAACAAAAAAAAGAAAAAAAAAACATACAATAATGTTGGCGATGGTGATGATAAATTGGAAATCAAATTAGAAGATGAATTTATATATACAGATGAAAACAATACTCAACAACAACGTCAGCAACAGCATCAGAATGAAAATAACAATAATATTACAAAAAACGATCATGTTCTATCACCCATATCCATGAGTCGTCAAACTAGTAATCTTTCCAATTCTGGTACACCCCCACCTACTACACCCTCTCGACCTAACCGACGTACACTCTCATTTACCAGCCTTACTCGATCTGATTCCATTTCTTCTTTACCACCATCAAGTCCAACTGGAAATGGATCCATGTCAATACCTGTTGCAAGTTTCACTTCAGGTTCTTTATCTTCTATGAACGGCAATGATTTAAACCATTCTATTAATAATAATAACGGGAACAATAAACTACCCCTTTTTCTACGTGAACAAGACAGCAATTATCAATTTCAGCGCCAACTTTTATTTTCAAAATTACTTCAACAATATCCTGCATCTAGAAAAGAATTAATCCATCAAGCTAAAATTGATATTCCTCCTTTGTTTCGTGGAAAAGTATGGGCTGCCCTTCTTGGAGTACAAGGTGATATTCAACATACTTATAATAACATTGATAAATTTACCGATATCGGTGCTGATCGTCAAATAGAAATGGGTAAATAGCATATATACATAAAAGAAAGAGCAATTAAAAAAATTAAAATTGAAAAAGAAAAAAAATTACAGGCTTGTTAAGTTTATGTATATTATTATTATTATTATTATTATATATTAATTTATTAATTTATTTTTATTTTTATTTTTTAAAAAAAGATGTTCCACGTTGTCATCAATATAATCAGTTACTTGCTTCATCAGTTGGTCATGAAAAGTTAAAACGACTTTTAAAAGCCTGGGTGTTTGCTAACC
Organism: Cunninghamella blakesleeana; assembly: GCA_017871115.1. Classification (NCBI taxonomy): domain Eukaryota; kingdom Fungi; phylum Mucoromycota; class Mucoromycetes; order Mucorales; family Cunninghamellaceae; genus Cunninghamella; species Cunninghamella blakesleeana. The sequence goes on along the minus strand of JAFCIZ010000001.1, from coordinate 1,981,372 downwards.
CAAATTGTGTTTATTGGCAAGGTTTAGATTCACTATGTGCACCATTTTTAACTCTTTTGTTTAATGATGAAGCCATGGCCTTTGCATGTCTTCAATTGTTTATACCAAAACTGCTTAATAACTTCTTTTTATCAGATAATTCAAGAGTTCTTCAAGAATATTTGGCAGTCTTCCGCCATCTACTTAGTTATCATGACCCTGAACTCTCTAGCCATTTGGATAGTATTGGTATCAATCCTGATCTGTATGCTATATCTTGGTTCTTAACTTTGTTTACTCGTAAGTATTTTAAAATAAAATATTAATTAAAACAAGAGAAACAAAATAAGATACACAGGTATATATGATTTCATTTTTATATTAACTGTTTTTATTGTTTTGAAAAAAAAAAAAAAAAATGATAATAGATGTCTTTTCATTGGATAAAATCTACCATTTATGGGATAAGTTTCTTGTAGGACCATCCTCCTTACCCTTATTTGCTGGAATAGCTATCTTAAGGCAAATACGCGACGTTCTTTTATCTCGTGAATTCAATGACTGTATTGTATTAATTAATGATATCCCTAAAGTCGATATTGAAAAATGTGTCCAACATGCTATGTCAATGTGTAAAGTAACGCCACTTAGTGTTTCAACTAGAATACATGACGAAAATGATAAATTTTATGCAAAATGTGGAACTCAACAAGACAATAATAGTAATAACAACAATGAAGCCATAGCCAAAAAAATGAATATACACGATGAGGATAAGGATCAACAACAACCATGGTGGGAGCGACCTATCTCTCTTGAAACTAAAAAAAAAGAATTAGCACCAAGGATCAATAGTGATGATTTATATCGTATCTTACCTTATTGTTTAATTTTGGATATTAGATCAGACCAAGATTTTCCTCAACATCATATTCCATCCTCTATGAATGTGCAAATTAAGCAACTTCCAAGCTATGCAAACGTATTAAAAAAACTCAATAAAAAATATTATGTCGTATTTGCTGATAAAGAAGATGAAGGTGCAGAGGTAAAAATTATATATATATTAAAATAAATAAAATAAAATAAAATAGTAATCAATATATATTTATAAATACTAATACACTTAATTTTTAACTTACCAGTTTGCGACTCAGTTAGTAAACCGACATTTTCCAAGAGTAGCGTTATTGCAAAGTGGTATTGAAAGTTTGAAACATAATGATAAATTTAATGGTTTATGTAATTGTCGACCACAGAAACAAACTACTGCTGGGCATAAAGGTAAAGGTTCCGAACCTCCATTTGTTATTTGGCGGTGTAAATCACAATTACCAATAGAAAAAAAATAATAGAAAAAAAATTAAAGGCATTTTTTTTTAAAAAAAAATGTTAAAATGTTTATACCAAAATTTGTATAATAAAATTATTTATTTTGAAATGATAAAATTGTTAATGATAAACCATACTATAATATATATACAAGCTTTAAAAAAATAAAAAATAAAAAATAAGAGAAAGAAAATAAAATAAATAATATGATAGTGATGAAAAAAATAGAGGTTTTTTATATAAAATGACTTAAAGATAAATAAATGAATAAATATATAGTTTATAAAGCTGTTCCTCTTTCCAAATTTTCACGAATTTCTTTTGTATATTTATCATAAAATCTTGCAATCTTTTGATTGAATACACGATTCTTTTCATTAATCCAAGATATATCATCATATTTAACATCTTTACGTTCTCTAGAGCGAGTTTCACGTTTTTCAATTCTATTATTGTTATTTTTTAAAAAAAGAAAAGATAAATAATGAGTGATAAATAATATATAATATTATATAACTATTAGTATTATTTCCTATTTTAAAAATACGTGTATTTTTTCAAAACTTACTGTTTCTTTATATCATCAGCTAAACGATCAATGGATTCTTTGGATGGTTTATTATCAACACTTGCATATTCTATATCATTCACCAAAGCAAAACTATCGGGATCTTCACCATTTCGAATAGCTCTTTCCATAGCTTCCAGTTTCTTTTCGTGATAAGCAGCCATATCAGGTTTCAATTCAGATATTAATTTAACGTATTTTTTATGTGCTGCTTGAGTATGATCAGTAAATCCATCATTTGCCATACTTTTCTTTTTAGCCATCTTTTTTTCCCAATTAGCGACCGATTCTGCTGAATATTTCCAAAATTGTTTTCGTTCATAATCTTCACCTGCATCTTCTATTTTCTAATAATAAATAATTAATTAATAAATAAATAAATGGTGAATAATAATGATGTTAATATTAATAAATTATTAGTTATGTATATAATAATAATAATATGAATTTATATACTTCTTCTTACTTGTTTTTCTTGTAATTTTAAAGCTTCTTCTTTTTTCCTTTCAAGCTTAGCTTCTAATCGTGGGTTTTCTTTACTTTTTTGAAATTCAAGATTACGATCTTTTCTATTAGCTTGTTCTACTTCAGTTGCCTAAATAATATATATATATATATATATTAAAAAAAGAGAAAAATATGAAAATACATATAAGTAATTAATATTATTATTACTATTATTAATATAATTATATTCATTTTACCCTTCGTCTCTTAAGTTGATTTAATTTTTCCATACGTTCTTCCATTTTACTCTTTGTTGTTGATGTTGGTATATCAGAAGATTTTTGTCGTTTAGCATCGTTAGTTTCTGTCGATGTAGTTTCAATAGGGGAATTATCTTCTATATCATCCGAATTTCTTTTAGAAGCTACTTTTCTTTTGGGTGCCATTTTATATATGAATTTGTATATTAAATATTTATTTTAATATAAAAAAATGTAAAGAAAGAAAGAGAGAAAAGGAAAAAAATTTCCTCCCTCGATTTTTTTTAATAATAGGTAAAAGCGGAGTTTTTAAAAAAAAAACTAAAAGGTGGTAATTTTTTTTTTAATTTTCCTTTCTTCTTTCAACTTTACATTTTTATTATTATTATTGATATCAAATAGGTTTAAAAAAATAAAAATAGATAACATATAAATTAAAGCAGCATAGATAAAAAATTAATCAAAATAAAAAGTGTTAATAAATGTTACCAAAATCGCAAGAAATAAATTGTGGACAATATAAAAGAAAAGTTTCCTTTGCCAACTGTGGATTGATGCGTGATTGACCTAAACAAGTAAACTGACGTAACCTGGAACACTTTGTAGCTAATTCTTTAATAGAAGATTGAGTAATAGTATTAGATTGGATCAAGTTTTTTGGTAAAGTAAGAGAAAGTCGTTCTAATTGTTGATTACAATGATTGGCTAAATGAATGATACCTTGATCTGAAAAAAATCCATTAATATGCAACTGATATAAAGCTGGACAAGCTTTGGCAAGAATGTAAAGATGATCGTCTGAAAATTGTATGGTTGATTCTCTAATATTAACATTACTATTATTATTAAAATCGGATTCAACACTAATAGAACTATCGAGAATTGATAAATCAGTTAAAGATAATGATAAAAATGGATCAATATTATAAACTGGAATAGTATGTGATGGTTCTGTTATTCTATCATGGTCTTGATCTTGATTATTTTTTTTAAAGATAGTTTGTATATTAGATAGAATTTCGTATTGGTCGTCTACTATAGAACGATAGTTGGGATTGTCATTTGTAATGGGAAAACCTTTAAGAATACAACCGTTCAAGTGGAGCGATTGGATATTTGGTAAATAGATGGTAGCATAACTATTATGTAAAGTTAGACAAGTCAATTTGGTCAATTTATTGAATATAATCAGTTGCAGTATATATATCGATGTGGGTTGGAATGTTTGAAAAGTTATAGTTAATTTAGTGATCCAGTGTTCATAGAACCTTGTTGTTAGTGTTGGTGTTGGTGATGAGGATGGTAATGACGATGATGTCAAGATACTACTGATTAAGGATTGCATAAACGATTGAAATGATTGAGGAGTGGTAATAATAGGACTATTCCACAGCTCACGAAGAGCTGGTTGGCATAGGTCGCGACATGTGGTCGCATATTCTATAAGTGTTGACGGCTGTAAATATGGGATAATATTTAGCAAAATATCATAGTGTAACAAAGTCACGGTCATAGTAGTGGATCAAAAAAAAAATTTTTTTTTGAAATATAAATATCAGATAAAATATAAAGTAAAATATAGAATAATAAAATAAAATAAAATAGAATTATATATATAAATATATAAAATAATAGAATGAAAAGAAAAAAGTATATAACGAGCGAAAAAAGAAAAAAGAAAAAAAAGAAAAAGAATAGAGATTTTGCTTATTAAATATAATAAAAGGTTTAAAAGTCAAAATATATATATATATTACAATCTTAATTTAGGTTTTTTATAAGAATATTTGGGGTACTAAGGGAATGGAAATAAAAAAAAATGAAAGAAAGAATTAAAAAACATTAATCATTATATACTTTAAAATTTTATTATGGATATGATTGTGTAGAATAATGAATAATTAAAGTAAAAGAGAAAAAAAGAGAGAAAGAGAAGAAAAAAAGAAAGAAAAAGAAAAAAAATAGAAGATATTAAAATTAAAAAAACTTGTTGAAAAAATAGAAGGGGCAGGATAATATGTATATAATATCGGATTAAACAAGGTTATTTGGTATAAATTAAACTATTTCATATGTTATGTTGTGTAAACGTGAATAATAATAATAATAATAATAAAAATACAAATAAGTAAAATGTACAAAATAAGCAAAAAAATGAAAAAAAGAATATGTAATGAGTATTGCTATGTTCGATCAAAATCTGCCTCTGTAACACTAATAGATGGTCTTATTCTTCCTTTTTTATTATTTTACTATAATGAACGAATAGGATGAATGAGTGAATGAAATGTTTGAACAAAGAAAATGAAATAGCCAAGATCATAATGTACTACCACACAATTGATATATATTCAAGCGGAATAAATATTGGCGATCGTCTTAATTTGTGTTAATTTTTTAGTATGGAATTACTTAATATGGATTTTGTCAATTCACTGATTTTTTTATGATAAATATAAATAAATAAATAAATATGTGATCTGAAATATTTTTGATTAGACTATAATATTTTGCTCTGTCTTTCCTTTTCATTTTTTTTTATTGTATGTATTTCTTACAGGCAGATAAAAAAAATCGGAGCTTTAATCCGGATTTTTTATTTTTACTGTCTCGTCATTGGCTCATAAATGTTTTTTTTTTTCTCAGTCTTTCTTTCCCTTTTTCTTTCTACACATATTTTTTTTTTTTTTTTTTCGATCAATTTATTTTTTTGCTATACTTCCTTTCATTTATTCTTTTTTATAATATATAAAATATTCAATGCCTCAATATGAATATCTCAAGTTATATAAACAGGTAAAAAATAATAATGATGTTTCTTTTTTTATTATTGTATAAAGAGAGAAAATGTATGTGTGTATTTATATATTTATATAAAAATAGGTAGGGGTAGGGGGAAATAGAAGAAAAAGACAAGGTTTAAATATATGTATATATATTTACTCCAGGTACAAGTATTTAATATAATTTTATTTTATTATAGTTTATTAATTTAAAACCATCAATACATACACTTTTACCTACATATGCAACCAGTTATTCGAAAAGATCTTTATCACTTGTAAATATATCAAATAATATAACAGCAACAAAACGTGGATTGAAATCTTTACAACAACAGCCTTCCTCTTCCTTTTCAACAAGCTCTCCTTCAACATCAGCTTTTCCTTTTCGCATAATCAATCAAAGAAAATTAGCAAAGTTAGAGCAAGATGCAAATAATTTTCCACAAGATCCTTTAAAGCAAGTTTTATTATATAAAGTAAATAGTGATTTTAATACATAAGTATATATTATGATATTTTATTTTATTTTATATTTTAAGAAATAGGATAATAAAGGGAATATAGTTCAAGTATAATATAACTAAGTATATATATTTATTTTTATATTCATACTATCTTTTATCATATTTAGGAATGGTTAAGGTCTAAAAATCCACAAGCACTGATTACTCGTTTTGAAAGGGGTAATTTTTCACACAATGAAGAATCTTGGCAGTTATATATAGCGGCATTAGCCCAAACTGGCAAAACAGAATCAATATTACCAAGAATTATGCATAAATTGGAACAAACTGGTGCTACATGGTCAGAAACAGCTACAAATCAAGTTGGGAAATCAAGTGCAGAAGCTGCAGCCATCATGACAAATAATACTAGTAAAACTATACCAAAAGAAGTATTACAAGAAATCATTGCTAATAGAGGTGGGGCAGGTGGAACAGCAGCCATTGCAAGTGGGTCCGGAAATAAAGGAAATCCTATTTATGTTGTAGTAGAAGAAGGTAAATATATATATATATATATATATTAAAAAGAGAAAAAGAAGAGGAAAAAAGATGGTTGATTGAATAATAATCATTCCTTATTTTTATTTTCTATTTCTATTTTATTTTAATAACAAAAAAAGGACGCAAATTTATGGTATGGAAAGTATTACGATGGTTAGGTGTTACTGTTACGTATGCATTTTGTATTTTAACCATTCTTTCATTGGCAATGGAAAATTCTGGATTATTAAAAACAACTACATCTCAAACGGAATATGAACCCATCAATCAACGATCAGTCAAATTTGATGATGTGCAAGGTGTAGATGAAGCCAAACAAGAATTAGAAGAAATTGTTCAATTTTTAAGAAATCCTCAAAAATTCACAGAACTTGGCGGTAAACTTCCTAAAGGTGTATTATTAACAGGTCCTCCTGGTACTGGTAAAACAATGTTAGCTCGTGCTGTTGCCGGAGAAGCTAATGTACCATTCTTCTTTATGAGTGGTAGTGAATTTGATGAAATGTACGTTGGTGTTGGTGCTCGCCGTGTACGTGAGTTATTTGGTAAGTAATGATTGAAATGCATTAGCAAAGAAAAAAAAAAAAGAAAATGAGTGAAATATGTTCCTTCCTATCTTTATTTATTTTATTTTCATTTTATATATTTATTTCGTTAGCTGCTGCACGAGCTAAAGCACCTAGTATTGTTTTTATCGATGAAATTGATGCTATTGGGTCAAAAAGAAATCCTAAAGATCAATCCTATATGAAACAAACTTTAAATCAATTATTAGTAGATTTGGATGGATTCTCACAAACGGAAGGTGTTATATTTATTGCTGCCACTAATTTCCCAGAACTTTTAGATAAAGCATTAGTACGCCCTGGACGATTTGATCGACATGTAAATGTACCACTTCCTGATGTACGTGGACGTATGCAAATTTTAAAACATCATATGAAAAAAATCATGTTAGCCAACGATGTGGATGTTAGTGTTGTTGCTAGAGGAACACCTGGATTTAGCGGAGCTGATTTAGCTAATCTTGTCAACCAAGCTGCCATTCAAGCAAGTAGAGAAGGAGTGAAAGAAGTTGGATTAAAACATATGGAACATGCTAAAGATAAAATTATTATGGGTGCTGAAAGAAAGAGTGCTATTATTACGGATGAAAATAAACGGATTACTGCTTATCATGAAGGTGGTCATACATTAGTTGCATATCATACTCCTGGTGCTATGCCTCTTCATAAAGCAACTATTATTCCTCGTGGTCAATCTTTAGGAATGACGGTTCAATTACCTGAAATGGACAAGGTAAAATAATATCAAAATAATATGATAAGAAGAAATAGGAAAAAAGAAAGGATAAGTAAAGAAAAGTAGAGTAGAGAAAGAGAATTAAAATCAAGGAAAGGACTTGTTTATTCATTTATATACATTTTTTCATTCTAATTATATTTTTAAAAAAAATAGGATTCATTTACTAAAAAAGAATATATTGCTCAAATTGACGTTTGTATGGGTGGTCGCGTAGCAGAAGAATTAATATTTGGTACAGATAATGTAACAAGTGGTGCCCATAGTGATATAGTTAAAGCAACCGATGTGGCTCGACGTATGGTACGGTTTTATGGCATGAGCGAAAAAGTTGGCCCTATCAATCATAACGATGAAGATATGCAATTATTAAGTGCAGAAACAAAATTACTAATTGAAAGTGAAATCAAAGATCTAGTAAAAGGGTCTGAAGATCGTGCAAAGTATATTCTTACAACACATAGAGATGAATTGGATCGTTTAGCAAAAGCTTTAATAGAATATGAAACATTAACAGCCCAAGAAATTAAAGACGTATTAGCTAATAAACCAATTCGGATAGAGAAATAGGTTAATTAAATTAATATATATATATATATATATATATATAATCATCAGTAGACATTTAATAAATAAGTATAATTTTCTTTTTTTATTATTTTTATTACAAGTTTTATTCATTTTGTATGTATTTTTTTTTTTATGCTTGTAATGTTTTTACAATCAACCAATGATTTTTTAGTATTTTTTTGAAAAATAAAGCATAATTTCAACCCCAATTTTTTTTTGCTTTTTTCTTTTTCCCCATTAATCTTTTTTATTTTAAAAAAAATGATCAGTTTTACGCCAACCCCCTTTTTCACAACATTCTACTTTTATTTATTTATTTCAAATAAAGATACTAATTGTTATGAATAATAATAATAATAATAATAATAATAATAATAATAATAAATTACCTATTGAGCTAATTCATCTTATTATATCATATTTACCAGTAAGACATCTTATTAATACTTCACTTGTATGTCAAACTTGGGCTATTATTTCAAATTATTATATGAATCAACGCATATATATTCACAGTAATAAACAACTTGAACGGTGGCTATTATCTTTAAAACAACAACAGCAATCAAAAAATGGATCCAATGTAAAAACCATTTTATTTCATCCCCAAGTTGAATTATTACAACAAGATTTCAAACTACTCCAAACGCTATGTCCTTTTGTTGAATCATTTTCTATATATTCAACAAAATCAGCAATAAATCACACTTTTAATTATAACTTGTTACCTGCATGGAAATATACAAAATATTTGATGGGTTGCCATAGTGATCCATTGGCTGTATGGGTCCCTCGTTTATCCTCTCAATTAAAAAGTGCTGTATTAAATTATCATGAGATTTTAATGATTTTATTTTATGATAAGAGTAGTAATAGTAATAATAATAATAATAATATTGAAGCCAACCATAACAAACAATATCATCCTAATACAATGTATCAATTTCCTAATATGGTTGATTTACAATTGGATTTTGCTTATATGGAAATGAATATATGTACATTATTAGAAAAATTGCACCTAGCATGTCCAAATTTGAAAAAATTAACTTTAACTTCAGTATCATTAACAATGGATCAACCACCATCAAACAACCACGATCACAACATCTATAATAACGGCTACAGTAAAAAAGAAAAATCTTATTTACCATGTTACAGTCTTATTTCTTTATCGTTATATGATACCACCATTGATGATGCTCACATTTATTCTTACCTTCTACATAAATACCCTATGTTAGAATCCTTTAAAATGGAATTTATATTTGATGAATTTTATAATTCAGCCTCATCCGACCATGTTCATACTTGCTTATTTTTAAAAACGTGTCGGCCTTATTTATACAATTTTTTAATAAAAAGAAAAAATAAAGTAGGGTATAATTCTCATAGTCATCGAGATAACGAAATCAAAAAACTGCCATCATCTCTAAAATCCATCTCTCTTCATTTTAAAGGCGCCTGTCAATTCGTTGAAAGTATATGGTCAGGAAAGGAATTTACTCATTGTCTAGAATTAAGTATGGATGCAAAAGAATGTAAATTACATTACTTGGATTTAAATTATACGCGTCAAAGTAAATTGAAAAAGGATATACTTGGGTTGGATTACATGTTAAAATCAAAACCAATTCAACAACTAAAAGGGTTATCTTTGAATGTATATAATAATAATTGCCATGATAATCCTGAAGCCAACAGACATTCTTTTCATTTATTAGTACCATCGCCATTATCACCAATTGATATACATAACGATTTTCAGCCCTTCACTTGTTTAACCAAGTTATGTTTATCAAATTACCCTGGTTTTGATATCAATCTTATACAGTTATTAAATAAATACCCTCACTTACAAACATTAAAACTACAAAATGCTTTTCTTCATTCTAATAATCAACAAAGGGCATTTGAAGAATTACTATTACCCTTGGAAACTGACAATAAGCATCAATATTATGAATTACAAGAATTATCATTATCCTCTACTACTATATTAAACATGAATGAATGGATTCAATTAATACAAAATAAGCTTCTTAAATTAACGTCATTACATTGTGAAAATATAAATTTTATGAATGAACAACATTTTGAAACTAATACAATAAATATTGATTTATCGAATCATAGCCTTAAAAAATTATGGTTAAAACATATAACATTTTGCGGTTTATTGGGCGGTTCACAAAACAAAAATAAAAAAGCAATCCCTATAGAATGGTTAAAAGTAAAGGAACTTGGTTATTCCATTACTTCCTGGTATGGTACATCAATAAATGATCATCATTTTAATAATATACTGGGACCATCAGTAATGAGCCGCAGATATAATCATCGTCATAGCGCCCCAGAAAATTCAGATAATTCACATGATCATGAAGTTAATCGTTATATTCAAGTCATCTGTCAGTACGTTGAAGATGTTTTATTTTGTTAGGTAATATAAATAATTATATGTATATAAAGAATCAAATAAATTCAATTAAATAATGATAAAGAAGATAAAAAAAAAAATACTAAAATTGCTATTTCTTTATTTTCTTAAAGTTAGATATTTTATTAATTGAATATAATTATATTACATACATTTATATAAAACTAATAAAAAAGAGGAACTTATCTTAAAACATATATATTATTTTCATTGTTATTATTATTATTATTATTACAAATAAATGTTGTTATTATTTGGGACAACTAGTAGAAGGAGGAGAATTAGGATTAACCATAACATAGAAAGTAGCAGAATTAAGAGTACAGCTTTGTTTTCCATCATTTGCCACAACAGCGTAATAGTAATTGCCTTCTACAGCACCGGTATCCATTACCAAAGGGAAATTGCCAGATGATAATCTTGATGCAGCAATGTCTTTAGCCAAGGTTTTAACTGATTTGCCAGTCTTTTTACTGATTAAATTAACTTTGACGGTTTTGATTGTGCTAGCACCTGTATCCCAACTGACTTCGTAACATTGGCCATAAGTAAATCTTAAACCACTTTGTTGAGGAGATGTAACCCGAAAACCGAGACAGAAATCAGGATTAGAAGCTAAAGTACCATCTACTGGTAATGCATTTACAGTGGAAGACATTGTCATCACCATTACCATTAAACTAGTACCAAGAATCATCATAAATGATTGAATAAAGCTTGATGAACCAAAGGAAACCATTTTTCTTTTAAAGTAAGTGTATATAATATTATTTATTGTTTAATAATGAGAAAATAAAATAAAAAATTGAAAGAATTAAAAAAATACGTTTTCTTTTATACCTTTTTTTTTTTTTTTTTTGATCTTTATTATAAACTTTTATGCCTACCTAATCTATTTTTAAATTTTTTCTTTTTTCTTTTTTTTTTTCGTTTTCTTTACTTCACTTTTCTCTATTATTAAAGTTAGGAAAGACTGGTTACCTTTTTTTTATTTGAGCGAATAATTTTTAAGACTAAAGAAATTTTTTTAGAAATTCGTTTACTAAACTTGGATAACGTTCATTTTACTTGATATAGTATAATCATGAAAGGTATTTATAACTTTTTTTTTTGTTTTTGAATTGAAAAATAAAAAATCATGAATAAAAGAGATACTCTGAAAAAAAAAAAAATCATATATAAATTAATATGCAAAATAAATAAAAAAACGAACTAATATCACAATAATATTTATTTATTTATCTAATAACTGCAATAAAAAAGAAAATGACCATGAATTAAAGAGAAAGAACCGAAAACTTAATGCATAAAACAAATGATCAATATTATATATAGACTACGTAATATATACCATGAATATGAATGTTAGTTTTATACATGTAACCGTATTATAAAAGTTTATACTTTTTTTTTATTTGATAAATGATTTTTTTTATTTTTATGCTTATGTTAAAAAAAAAAGTCCCTGATTTGGTGATGTTACTATTTTAAGCTACTTTCCCCACATAAAAATAGGATTTTTTTTATCTATGCATAATTTCTAAATAAATAAAAACAAACCCTACTAAAAAAAAAAGGTTCACAAAATTATTATTATTATATAAAAAAAAGCGCGATCAAATGATATACAATCCCTTATATTATCAAATATCATTATATAATATTATATTTTTTATTGATACTAACTAATACCGAGGAAAAGAATTTATCCATTTAATCCTCGGATTCTTTGTGTTTTCTTGTACTTCATATATTTTTATATTAATATTTATCACAATATAATCGTTTATTTCTCTATTATTTAACTAGTTTTAATACTTTAAATAAAAAGAATAAATTGTTTCAAGTGAGGGAAAAAGAAATTATGAAGGTTGTTTAGTTTTTTATAAAAAAAAATAACTTTTTTTTTTATTTTTTCAAACAATTTATATATATTATACTGAAGGTTATTTATTTCGGGATAAATATTATTTTATTATTTTATATGGATATACATGTGTATACGATAGCACGATAATTTAATTTGTATATAAATATTATATTTTTGAAATACTAAATATATTTATTTGGTCTCCCAATTATCATACTATTATTTTTGGCTATATTTTTTTTTATTATAGTTCTTAGTAAGTAGCTATACTTATATTTTATGCTAAAAACATAATTATTATCATATGTATTTTTTCGTTGTGTTATGAAAATTAATCTGTAAATCCATTTTATTTGAAATAATAGAATAGATTTATTTATTATCTCTGGCTGTTCTTTTATGGTTCCTCACTCGTGATTATCTTTTATAAATCATGGTGGAGCTATTATTATTCATTCCTGGTGCTGGCCATTATTAATTTTTCTCAGCTATCTTTTATAATTGCCAGCTCTAGTCCCTTACTCTTTACCATTGCTGGGACCTTTTTTTTATTTATAGTATTTATTTTATTTATGGTATGTAGAAACTTAAATATATTCTAATTTTAGTGTTTTTAATAATATATATATATTTTGAAATAATATAAACAAGTCACTGGCCCTACAAGTTCTTTATTCATTGATATTCTTGTTATCTATACTATGGATCAACACAAGCTTTAGCTCTTCTTTTTTATTCTTTGATAAATTTTTTAGTTTAATAGCGAATCTATTGCGCAACCAGAGATTTATATGAAGCTTGTTGTATTTGACTCGGTGATAATTTGTGCATAAATATTAGTTCTGAATACTTGAGATTCTTGCAATACCCTAAATTATTGGTGATATTGCACAGAAAGTTTCAAGCACGATAACTCAAACTTCGTAGTTCAGTTTTGCAGCCTGTTTGATCGGGTTAGTTAGGATCATTGTTGAGATGGTACCTTTGGTTTGGTTGGATGAAGTAGTCTCCAATGATGTATAATTGATCCAGTTTTATCCATGATGGTGCTTTTTATTTTCTTCGCCCTTGGATACCTGTTTTATTATTAGTGTTATTATTTTAGATATTGATTATAATTTTTTTATCCCTTATAATAATACTCTTAGTAAATTTAAGGTCTAGGTTTTTTAATTATTCAAGTTGTTTTATATTTTATAATTCAAGATAGTAAGCTTATTTTACTCAAGATTAAGATCATTTTTGATTCTTGTTGATGTTTTTTCTTTTTTTATGCAATATGATGATTTCCATTTTTATAACTCATGGCGATATTTTTTTTTTTTTGTTCATGGTGGTGTTTTTTTATTCTATAGCATGGTAATCTCTATTTACTTTAAAAATCAATAATTTATTTATGGAAACGACAAAAGCGTAAGATTAAAAGAATTTTATATATGTATATTTGTATATGTATATATATACAGTTATTTAGGTGTAAAAATAATAGATAAAAGTGCTTAATTCATAAATGAAACTTGTTTCTTTATTATTGTCATTATTATTATTATTATTATCATTTACTTGTTAAAAATTTGTTCCTAAAGATTAAACAAATAAAAAAAAAAAAATTAATAAACTAATCATATATATTTATATCATATATTTTTTATTAAAAAATAGAAGAGTGGGATTCATATTTTCTTCTTAAAAAATTTATTATATCAAAACCATCTATTGTTATAATTATTTTTGTAATTCAAAAAATAAAAATATATATAAAAAGTTTTTTTATTTTAATTTTATGAACAGTATTCGACATGAATAAAAAAAAAAAGAGAGAGAGGGAGAGGGAGAGGGAGAGGGGTTTATAAAATAACATATAGTAAATTATATTATATTACATTCTTATTTTTTTTTTCACTTTAATATTATTATCATTATCAAAACAATAAAATAAATAAAGTATATCAAGTTACAGGCAAAGAATTAAAATTAGAAGATGAGCTTCCATTCTTATTATTAATACTCTTATCATTATTACTATTATTATTATTATTATTATCATTACTATTATTATTTAGAGTTGTATTAAAAAATTGAGTACCACTACCAAGAGGAGATAAAGAAGTAGGAATAGGAGGAGAAGGAGATGTTGAAGAAGTTGGTGCTGGCATAGTATTAAATAAGGATGAAGGGGAATGCTGAGTGCCATTAGATAATGATGATGCTGAAGATGAAGAGGTGGTTGTGTGAGTTGTTGATAATGGTGACCCTATTTGATATTTTTTCATTGTCCACTCTCTTAATTCATCCATAAAATCTTCACTGATATGACAATCATCAAAATGATGATCATATAGATGATGAGAAAAGAACCAATATTTTTCTGTCACGATAGGATCCAATACCCAATTTCGACTATCTCTGATGTCCCCGCCTACAAAGACCGAATGGTTGGTAAATAGTTGGAAACATTCATCCATATCAAAATAATCTTGAAAAATAATCATTTTGTCGCGTATAGATCCTGATGGAACATAATCAATTCTAAGATCATGAGGAATAATTCTTTGTAATGCAGCTATTATTATTTATATTTTAGAAAAAAAATAGAAAAAAAAATGGATGATTGTTATTCGCACCGTATATAATATATATATTATTACTATTATTATTATTATTATTATTGTATTTAGTATTAACTTACTTGGAGATAATGCATAATGTATCTTTTCACCTATTAAACTACCGATTTTTAATTGAAGTCTTAAAATATGAAGCGCTTGTAAAGAAGGTAAGTTTGATAAATCTTCAGGGCTTTGCAATGTTGGCAATTCTGTAGTAAGTACTTTAACAGCTGGTTGATTTTTAAAAATAGATACAGTAGTAGTAGTTGAAGTAGATGATTTCATGGTGGGAGATGATTTAAAATCATTTTCATGATGAGAAAGAGTAGGTGATGATGAAGTAGGTGGTGAAGATAAGATGGGCGAACCTCGTTGTTTTTTATTTTTGTTATTTAATAAAGTAGAATTATTGTCAGATATTGAATCTCTTTTTGACTTATTTTTATTTTTATTCGAATGATATGATTTTGTAGATTGTTGTTGTTGTGTAGTAGTAGTAGTAGTAGTTGTGGTGGTGGTAGGTGAAGAAGATGATGTAGATAAATGGGGAATAGCAGGAGATAGTTTTCTAGGAAAAGTAAAACGAATATCTTGGCAGTCTGTATTTAAAGACATAATATCAGTATCTAATAATTCTTGAATGGATTTAAAATTACAAGGAGTTGGTGTAGAAGTAGGAGGAGGAGGTATATTAATTGGCTCTTTAAAAAACTTTTGCTGGCGTTGTCTAGCAATTGTAGCACGATTGACTAAAGGGCATGTTGAGCTATTGTTGTGATCAGACACTTCCATAGCTTTTTGGATATTCAGGATGGTTTTTGTATCTTCATTTAAAACTAGGTCCAAAATGGCAGGTATTTGTGATGCTTCTTCATATTGATCATCCAGATGATCCTGGGACTCATGCTCATCTTGGTCATCTTTGTCATTATTATTATTATGACTATTATTCCTATTTTTGTTTTTCATATGATTCAAAGGTGTTGGCATCATAGTTGGATGAGGAAGAGGGTGAGTTCGAGTATCTACCCATACTTGAGGAACACTACCACGAAGAGCTATACTTGATAATAATAATTGTAAAACCCACCCACGAAGATAATTGGCTTCATATTCCGCTATAGCGACTCTTTTTCTTAAAGAGGATAATTCTTCAATGTATTCTTTCCATTGTTTTTCCCTTTCTTGTCTCTTTTGTTGTTCCCTTTCTCTAAAATTACGTTGAGCCATACGGTTTTGTGCACGTCGTTCTTGTTGAGAGGGTGGATTAGGCTTCCTACCAGGTCGCTTTCTTTTTCTTACTCTTTCTCCATTTTCATTTTCTATTCCAACATCGCAGGCTTCATCAAAATATTGAAAACAATATCTAGCTTGTTTACTTGCATTATTGTTGTTCTCTTCTTTTATTAACCCATCTATTGAATCATCCATTTTTATTATATTTTTGCTGAGTAGTGAATAGATATTCCCAAAGCTGATAGTTATTTCAAAAAAGAATGATTGATAAAAAAAATTTATAAATATATAAATAAATAAATGATAATAGTAATAATAATAAATTAGTTTTTATATTATAAGAAAAAGAATAAAAAAAAAAAGAAAAGGTAAAAAAACTATGTGAAATAAAATATATAAAAGGATAAAGAAAAAAAAAGAAACTGATGTTACAAAAAAAGAAAAAAACGTAAAATTTGATTCGGATTTTGAATTATTTTTTTCCCAAATCATATTTAAATTTCTATTACTGTTTAAACATATAATTATATAAAGCACTTAAATAAATAAATACATATGCATAATTTTTTTAATAATAATAAACAAGGATATCAAATAGAAATTTTTTATAAAAAAAAAAAAAGAAGATATATACGTGTATAATAAATTACTATTTTATTTAATATGATTTGAAAGTAGAATGTGTGTATGAAATATGTCAAAAAAAAAAAGTTCTATCGGAGCTCATAGCATGCACCTAGAACCAGATCAAGTTAATTAAAGTTCTCTCTATTCATTTTTAAAAATGGGCAATGATAAACACAAAAAATACAAGGCCTAGAGATGCTAAAATTCGCCACGTTGTATACGTTCGTTCTTGAATATCTACAAGTCCAAAATGATCAACCATGCATGCCATAATAACTATTATTAATATTATTAGAAAAGCGAAGAAAAAAATTAATAAAAATCAATTACGAATTATTTCCTTTTTACTTTTCATTTTCTTCCTTCTTTTTTTTTTACGTACCTTGAGAACACACAAATATACTTAGAGTTGTACCAGCACCCAATCGAGGGAGAGATATAATATTACTCATTACATAAATAAAACCCATTACCCCACCTATCGATAATTAGATAAAAAAGTACGTAAGTAGAATCTAATTTTAGTTTTTATATATATATATATATATATATATAAATACATCATTATCTATTTTATTACATGACTAATTACCAATAAAAGCATATTTAGGTGCTATAAGAGAAAAAAATTAAAAAGATCAAATTTAATTTACTTTTTTTTTTTTTTTACAAATATATAAAAGAAACTTTATTTTCGATATGGTTATATCTTTAATTACCGGATGAAAGATTTTCATGATTAGGTAAAGGTGTATGGATGGCCCCAACATCAATTCCAAAAAAAATTAAACAACATAATGTACCAACAAAAAATGACATGACCGAAGAAAATGATCTACCTCCTCCATTTTTTGAAAATGAAGCATTACAACCTAAAAAAAAATTATATTCCAATTTAGTAAAAACAATAAAAAAAAAAAAAGAATAATACAATAAATATTTATATAGTATATAAATTGATAATGATCCGTACCTGCTTGTAAAGCCAAAGTAACACCTGCAGAAATAATTAAAAATCCACTAAATATGACATTTGATAAAAGATCACTCATTTGTTAAAAAAAATACGTATATAATATATATATATATATAAAATGAAGAATTAAAAAGAAGGAAAAAAAAAAAAGAAAAAAAGAAGATTGAAATTGAAAGAATGAAATAAAGTAAAACAAAAATTATATATATCTTTATTATTGTATTACAAATCGTAGATTTAAAAAAAACTAAAATAAAACGAGTCAAAATGACCAACCAACAAAAATATAGAAATTAGAGTTAAATATATTTTCTGTATACTATTAAAATTATTAGGTATATATATATAATTCTTCAATTGCTCAATATTCATTTTAAAAATATACTGTATAGTCTTGGCTCTTTTTTTTTCTTTTCCTTTTTTTTAAAAAACAAGTGTACATTGCCATTTGTAAATAAATATATGAATCAAAAATAAGCTATATAAAAACATACCCAATAGTAAGAGTAGTACATTTATCATTTCATTCTATAGTAATAGTACATTTTACTATCTATATTTGATATATATATATATGCATTTAAAAGAAAAGAAAAAGAGAATATAAATCTAATCACCATTAAAAAAAAAACCTAAATATAAACTAAACTCCACTGTTGTTTTTTATTGTGTATTTTACCTGTTTGTATTGTATTACTTGATCACATTATTTTTATGTATGTTTGAACCTTAATCATCCTATTCCGATGGTACTAAAATAAATAAACATAAAATTGATTCTTAGAATCTAAATAATAATAAAAATATTAAAAATTACCATCAATATTTTTACTACTAATAATAATAATCCATAAAAAAAAAAGAATGCAGAGTATGAAATATATTAAAAAAAAAAAAATGGCATGAGAAGAATAATGTTTATTTGGAATATATAAATATATATGAATGCATACATTATTTTTTTTTTTTCCAAGAGAAAAAAAAAAGGGAGTAAATATGAATTATTTATATATATGTTATTTAAAAACGAACAGATTGATATTGTTGATTAATCATAGCTTGTTGTTGTTGTTGTTGCTGATGATGATGATGATGATGGTGATGGTGATTTAAATTTAGATCCGCTTGAATAGGTGGCTGATCTAATAAAAAGGAAGCATGAGGAGAATGAGGATGAGAATATAATGCTGGATCGTCATCTGAAAAGAAAGTGTTTGGGCTAGGTGGTAAAGGTGTATTAATGGCACCATTGTAAGAATTAATGGAAGAAGCTGGTGATAATGGTGGTTGTGATAAATCAATATTACCTATAGGTGAAGAAGGAGAGGAAGGGATTTGTTGTTGAAGATTATGTGTTTGTACAGTTAAACTTGGTCTAGAAAGAGAGGTAGGTGATAGTTGTGGTGATGAAGATGGTGATGAAGAATTATATCCTTGATTGTTTGATGGTACATAAAGAGATTCAGTTTTTGGTAAAGGATCATGTGAAGTGATATAAATAGGCGGTGGTTGTTCAGCTGAAGTTACATTATAACGATTATTACTTTGGTTATTATTGTTATTGTTATTCTGAGCATTATTGTTATGGTTGTTGTTGTTATTATGATGATGATGATGTTGTTGTTGTTGATGCATATTGTTATTATCATTACTATTATTGATATTATTATTTCCATTAGTATTAGTATCGTTTGTATTAGTATTAGCATTATTATTATTCATATTGGTATCTAATGTTAGTGAAGGAGGTACTACAAAAAAAAAAAAAATGATGATGATTAGGGTATATATAGATATAGATTAAATTAATTAAGATCCTTCTTTTTATTATTATTATTATTATTATTTCTTTATCTCTTTTTATATTTTTTATGTAATTACATGGTGCACCTAATTGTTGAGACATAAATTGTAATAAATTTTTCATCATTTCCATTTGTATCACCTGCCGTTTTTTTGTTTCTTCTATTTCTTTTACTACTTGACTAAAATTTGATTGTAATTGAATCAATTGTTGCCTCATATCTGATTGAGCCATTTGCATCATTGTCATTTGTGAAGATATATCTACGCCATTATGCTCTCTTCTTGCTATGTCTGATTCCAGCGCCTTTCTCTTGATTTCATCTAATAAATCTGCCCTTCCTCGTAAAAACTTACTATGTGAGAATTCCCAGATTTGATTTTCGGCTAAAGTGCGATGACCCCTTGGTGATTTATTTACTTTATGAAAACCATACCTAAAATAATAATAATAATAATAAACAAATAAAAAAGAACATTAAATATATTAATGATCACAATATCCTTTTTTTTTTTTTTTTACTTTTATTTTCAATTCTCTATTTATATATATTTATCTTTATTTACATATTTAATTGTCGAACAAAACTTGAAAAATTATTATGTTTAAAATGCTTAGGCAGTACGTCCCTTGAGAATTCTGTTATATTACAAACTATAAATGAAGTTCCTGAATAAGTCCAAGCTATTAAGTGTTGATATTGAATATCACCAACCATTCTATTTATAATAAATATAATAAATAAAAAGAATAAAGGAAACATATATAAATATATGTAAATATATATAAATATATACAATAATCATATAATATAAATAAAGAATAGATATATCAACTTTACGTATGCAGTTTATGTACAAAAGTATTATTATTGTTATTTTTAGTTTGTTGTGGTGGTTCAGAGGTATCTGAGTTTGAAGAAGAAGTAGATGATGATTGTTGTTGCTGCTGTTGTTGTACATGTTGTTGCTGTGGAGAAGAAGGTGGTTGTTGTTGGTGCATAGGAGGTTGTAAAGACATTTGTTGTGTAAACTGAGATTGTAGTTGATCCCAATCACCTTGTTGATAAGGTGAACCAATAGGTGAAGCTAAAGGTGAATTTAAAGGTGAAGTATGATCATGGTATAAAGACATTTATAATAAACAAAAGCTCTATTTATTTATAAAAGGAGGAAAGAGAAGAAAAGAGAAAGAGAAAGTAGTATACGAATAAACAGGTGGATATATAAATATATATGTATATATGTATTAAATAAATATAAAGTGAAAAGAAAGAAGAAAAAAAGAGTGAGAAAGAAATAGCGTTATAAAATATCGGAGATTACACCATATTTAAAAATAAAATAAGTAATCACCTATTTTTTATTTATATATCTCGATTAGGTAAATTATTTTTCTAAGTACATGTACAAGACTCAAACACTTTACTCCAACCCCCTCATATTCTCCTCCTCCTTTCTTACCATGTTTAATATAATCCCGTACTTTTTTTTTTTTTTTCCCTCTTTTTCTTCCATTTTAATTGGCCTTTTAAATTAATTTTTCTCTTTTTCTTTTTTTTCTTTTTATGTAAATAATGATAATATTAATTCCATTACTTAATAAACAAATGTAACGTTTGTACTTGCTACGTAAAACTGAAGACTTTTTTTTTAATAAATATATAAAGGACCTTATTTTATTTTCAATTCAAAAAAGGAAATGTGATCATTGCTGAATTTATAATTTATGTTTATAGTATCTCTCTCTCTCTCGCTCTCTCTCATTCTATAAGATTGATTAATGCATTTATATTTTTATTACGTTAATTTTCCTCGATGTTTTATTAATCAATAAGCTGATAATAAGCTATAAAATAGACAATCATCATCTAATTCAGAGAATCTTTAATAGCATTATGATTATAAGACTTGTTTTTATTTCGTTTATATCTGCAATTTTTATTACACTACCTTGATCTAATATTTTACTAACTCCATTGGTGAATACTAAGCTATAACATGTACAAGAATGATTCTTTTGTAATGACTTTTATATTTCATTTTGCGTGTGTCTCTCGCTCTTTAATATACTTTCTTGATTTGATTTGTTTCAACTAGTTCATAACAGAATATTAATCTACAACATGTATAAGAACCATCCAATTCTGAAAACCTTTTATTATTTTATTTATTTTGATCTGTTTATATATATTGGATATACCTCAATTATTTGTTGCTATTTGTTTTTTTTATCTTAATTTTTAATCAGTTTATAGTTGAATAGTAGGCTACAATATATACAAGTATCATCCAATACCAAAGATATTTTTTTTTATTGTACTTGATCATCTTATATAGGACTATTATAATTTTTTTTATTTTATATTTTTGAATGAATCTATTTCTTGTTATATTGTCTTGCTTTAATTTTTTTTTTACTAGTTCATATATGTATAATGTACTATAATATGTAAAAGATTCGTCCAATTTAAAGACTTTTTTTTTTTAGTTGTGATCATTCTATATGGTTATTATATAAAGACCTTTATTGTTTTTATTTTATTATTATTATTAACACTATTGGTTTTTTTAAAGCCTACATTTTATAGTAACTAGGATACATATTAAAAAATTTAAAATTAACCATATAAAAAAAAAGTAAGCTCGGAATAAAAATTTAGCGACATTTTAAAAATAAAAAAAAATTCATTGGTTTAACTTTATTTTTTACAAATTAAAAAATTCTTTTTTCACCGTTCCTTGTTTTTTTTGTTTTTTTTTGTTTTTTTTCTCTTTTCTCTTTTTTTTTTTTCTCTTTCTTAATTATATATATTATATATATTTTATTTGCTGTGGTGGCAAATTGTTTGTTGAACGTTTATTTATTTATTTACACGCATTAAGAGATTCTTTTTATTATTATTAAAAAGAAACTCTTTTATTAATTAATCTTTTTATAAAAACCTTAACTTTTACTTTTAAACCTATTATTATTTTTATTTAATTCCTGAAACCCTTTTGATTATTATTTATTAAGTCTATATACTATGTTTGCTTTCACTGCTTAAATAACCTGCGTACCAACAACTTTGTACGGATTAACAACAGACACCACATAACAATATATTAACATTCAACCTTTTTTTTATTATAATAATAACAAAAAAACAATCCAACTATAACAATAGTTATAACTAACAAACTAACAATGGTTTCCAACAATGTATCTCATACACGTAAACTAACAAGAAAGACATCCAAGTCTCGCAAATTAGGAACACTCTGTTGAATATACACATATACTTTTTCAATTTAATACTTTTATATATACATATTATATATATTAATATACTCTACACTTAACTTTATTGCTTATATATCTTTACAACACAAAAACCAACTCTCTTATCCCTTTTTTTTTATTTATATATACATATATATTACTTAGCTTTTATTTCTTTATATCATCCTATTTATTTTTATTATATATAATTTTTTTTATTTTATATTATATCAAATCAAAAAATCAAAAAAATGAATCCTTCTACCCCACCTACTACTGCAATTACTGGAATAATGGATCCAACTGATATGGCATTATCTGATATGAATGCTCTTTTTAAACCTATGGAGACTGATCTTTTTCAAGAATTATATTTATCCATGACCAATAATCCTGGCTTAATGACTCCTATGGATGACTGGCATTCTCTTGATTTATTAGATTCAAATAATATGGTAAATGATTCATCATCTATCCAAGATCTTTTTCTTACTTCTCCAAGTTCCATTCATGATGCAAATATGTTAACACCATCGTCCTCTCCTGAAGTATTATTTAATTCTTTAATGGATATGTCTTCTCCTCCTTCTACCACTTTATCAGAAATAATATCATCAGAACCATCCATCCTCCCTTCCCCTTCTTCTCCTCCTCAAGAAACAGCTATATTGAATGATCGTAATAATGCAATTAAAAAAAATAATAAGAAAGTCATCACTACACCATCGCCCACTTCTCCGTTAGAAATGATGTTAACTTTGGATACACCATTAAAAATCTCATCCCCTTCCTCTGCAACTACAAAGATATCAAAAGATAAATCTAAAAAGAAAGTGACACCTCCTGCTGCTTCTTTACCAGTAACAAGTCATATTATGAGTGCTTCAACACCAACCTTTACATTAAAACAAACCAATGGAAATGGAAATAATAAAAAAAGGACTTATTCAGCATCCTCGTCTTCTACTTCATCATCATCTTCCCCTACATCTAAAACAATATCAACAAAGATACCTACCACTACCCCCCTGATTTCTTCTACTGATATTAATACTGATGTATCAACGGAATTGGCTTTGAAAAGACAAAGAAATACAGATGCTGCAAGACGCTCTCGACTTCGTAAAGTACAAAAAATGGAAACATTATCCTCTCGTGTATCAGAATTAGAATCCATTCACCAACAATTATTAATTCGTTTGGCTACCTTGGAAACTGATAAATCCATTCTTTTAAAAAATGAAGCTACTTATCAATCTCGTATTGAACAGTTAGAATCTGAATTAACTGATGCTCATGTCAAATTAGCTCAACTTTAAAAATACTATATAAATTCCCAATAATTATTTTTTAAACACAACTTTTTTTAAATAAAAAAAAATTTATTAATATAAGAAAAGCAGTCTAATGCATAGAAATTTTTCAAAAAAATTTTTTTTTCATCTTCCTCAGTTATATAAAAAAGAGATTTCTTTCTTTTTTTTTCCATTTCGTTTTTTTTACTTTAATTTTACTCTATCTTCATGTATCAAACACGTTAAATATAGTATTGGTAAGTTTATATAATTAATTGATTCATTTTTATTATTTTTTTTTTACATGATGATAAAAAATAACAGACCTGTTCTGCAAATTTTTTTTAATGGAGATAAAACTATTTATTGCCAATTTTTAACTGAAAAAAAAATATATAAAATAATGAACATGATATCATAATCATATTATTTATTTCTTATACTAATTATATATATTTATTTATTTATACAAATAGATATGATCATCATCCTGAGTTATATATATATATATGTATATTATTTAGTTTAGTTTAGTTTGATCATGATTATTATTTTATTTTTTTTTAATATAAATAAAAAATATTGATAATAAAATTTGGTAATATGAATCCTTATCCTAATTGTAAAACAAAAATGAAAAATGTGATGAGCATGTGATTGTTATTATGTATTGATTGTTATATAATATCATTTTATTGATGGCAAAAAAAAAAGAGAGCGAGAAAAATTTTTATTTATCAAAAGTTTAATTTTTTTTCTAAGAAAAATTTTTTTTTCTAAATATAATAAATATCTATTTAACATAAGTGAGTATATATGTATTTCTATTAAAATAATAATAAAATAAAAAATAATATAAAAAAATCATGAATGCGATAATAATAATAAAAAAAGGGTAATATAAGTTGAAAGTAAGAAGGGAAGAAAAGGAAAAGGAGAGAAAAAAGTGAGTGAGAGAGTGAAAATAAAAATATTAAAATAATAAATATAAATAATAATAATAATAATAAAAACTATATACTAAAAAAAAATAATACTAATAATAAATTGTTATAAAATATACAAAAGAGTTTTTTTTTAAAAAAAAAAAAGATTAAAAGAAAGGTTCTAATAACTGATCAGCAAAATTATCCACATTTTCTAATTTAATTAATAAATCAGGTTGAAGGGTACTTGAAGGTAAAGAAGGAGAGCATAATAAAGGATCATAATTTTTGGATGATGATGACATAGCATTATCATTATTGATGCTGCTATTGCCATTGTGATGATCAGACATATAAGAATCATTAATGGCAGTAGGAGGAAGCATTAATACATCATACATTTCATCCATAGCCAAGTTGAATAAATCAGAATTGACAGGAGGACTAGGTGTACATACAACACTATTAGTACCGCTACTACTTGAACTAATTGTTGTGCTGGATTCATCAAAACAAGATGATAATAGAGGCGAACATGAAGGGAACATCATATCAGCTGTATTATTATCACTGTTTTGTTGTTGCTGAATAAGATCGGTAGATGTGGTTAAAGGAGATGATGATAATAAGCAATTTTCATCGGCCAGCGACAAGCAATCTGTAAAATCCAATGTAGCTGTAGTACCACTAATACATGACATAGTAGGTGATGGTGATATTATATTACCTTCCTCTTCTTCTAATTTTTTATATTGAGCGTTTTGAGCAGATAATGCCGATGCAGTAAGTGGTGTGGGTGTTGTTGATGGATTGGAAATGGTAGGGATAGACGATGATGTTGATGTAGAAGATGTATTAACAGGATAGGCGGTGACATTAGTAGTAGTAGTAGTAGCAGTAGTATTGTTATTATTAGTAGCATTAATAGGTATAGGTGTAGGAGTAGTACCATTAGCACTTGCTAAAGTAGAAGATGAAGCTGCCAATTGTTGGAATAAAGGATTGTTAAGTAAAGTAGCTAAAATAGGTTGACGAGAGGAATATTTTCTAGGTGGCATACTTGGCATAAATTTACTACGATATAAATCGATGGCACGTTGTAGCATATTCTTTTTTCCTGCCAAAGTTTTGGGATTTAACCAGGCCTAGATTAAAATTTAATTTAAAACAAATAGATATATAAATAAACATGCAATTCCCTTTTTATTTTTATCTTTCCCAAACTTCCATATTATATATATATATATATACATTATTTTAAAAATACGTACTAGTTTCCAAGCCAATTCATTACAAATGGTTTCTTCAATGGCTCTAGGTCGATTTGCCGAAATGTTTGAACGTAAATATCTAGGATAAGGAGAATTAGCTAATCTAAAGTCATGAGGGATATAATCCAAAGAAACCGTTTCAACATTGATTTTAATACGACAACGCGTCCCAGTAGCAAGATCTTCCATAGCAATTGTTTTAGGATGATTAGAAGGTTTAATGGTAGCTGTATCTAAACTTGTTGGGGGTACATAAGAACACTGTAATTGGTGATGATCAGGCATATGTTTTGGTATGGATGACGAAGAAGAGGATGAATTAGATGTAGCTGTTGATACATGTTGATGATGGGATGCTTGATTATTATTATTTGTTAATGAAGACATTAATTCAATTAAAGCATCTTCTTCATCGCCACGTTGTTTTCTTTTACGTAATGTGCCATTCATTAATTTAGCTTGACGAGCAACACGACGAGATCTCATACTTGGATATCTATTACGATAAGAATCAACTGCTCTTTGAATCAAACCTCGTTTGCCAGATATTTCACTCATATTTAGCCATGCAAGTTTCCAACCTAATACATTACATTCCGTTTCATAAGCCCATCGATTACCTTTATATTGGTCTTTAGGTAAATTGGCACGAGGATAAACCTATAGTTTAAAAATAAAATAAAAAATTAAAGTTTAATCTATTACCCTTTTTCATACTTTTTGTTCCATTATTCCTTTTTTATCCTTCTATTTCCTTCTTTTTCCTTTTTTCTTTTTTTATTTTTCACTTACACAATTATCAGCTTTAAATTTATCATCGATTTGATCTAAAGCAATATTTTCCAAATCCGTTCTAATTGTATATTTTTTCATAACGCGGTTATGAGAATAAACAAAAGAGACCCATTCAACACCATCTTTTACTTCAGCCATAGGTTCAATAGGTGATTTGATTTTTTGTTGCTGTTGTTGTTTCATAATATGATCGGTTGTAGTAGTAGTAGTAGTAGTAGAATTGGCAGTAGTACTATTAGTTGTTGGATTGGATGAAGTATGTAAGGTATTATTTGATTGCTGTTGTTTTAAAGTAGTAGCAACAGCATTGGTCATGGCAGCAGCTAACGCGGTAGCAATGGCAGCAGCAACAGAATTAGAAGCTGATGATGTAGACGATGATGGTGGAGGCATGGTTGTAGTAGTAGTAGAAAGAGAGGGAGGAGTCATAGTAGTGGTAGTAGTAGCAATAGGTTGAATGATTGAAGGATTATTTACTTTTGAAGAAGTATTGTTACTTGACGTGTTAGCGTTCGTATTGGTTTGTACAATGGGATCCACCTCCATAGCCGTTTCTTCTTCCGATTCTGAAGGAGGAGAAGGTGGGGTTACGGATTTTTCCAATTTTCTTTTCTTGACGTTATAAAGAGTTGCTTCAATCATTTGTAGTTGTTCTGTTGTCAACTTATCTAATATAGATTCAGCTTTTGAAGGTGCTTCAATAAATTCTTGTAATAACATAGCTTCCATGGTTTAAATAATAAAATAATAATAATATAAGGGGAGTTGTGTGTATGTATGTATATATAAATATTTTGTTTAAAATAGGGCGTAATGTTATTATTATTATTATTTAAGGAGAGGGGTATTGTATATATTATAAAATATTAAATAGAAATATAAAGAGTGGAGCTTTTTTTGGGATGTAATACAAAAAATCAAAGGTTTACAATTGACTTTTAGATAATAGAAATAAAATAATCATACAATAAAATAATATTATGGACTAAAGTAATTTATAACAAAAAAAAAAAACAAAAGAAGTATACTATATATAAGGTGTATATATAAAGTACGTTTATATGTAACAGAGTATGTTTTTTTTTATGAAGAGTAGAACAATATATATATATATAATATATATATAGATAAAATAACTTTAAAAAAAAAATATTTTAGAGGAAAGAAAGGAAGAAAAAAAAAAAATGGAAACAATGAAGGCGCGATATTCATTATATTTTCGGAGTTTAAAATCAATCTTTTTCCACTCGACTTGACCCTAAGCGGAATATGTTTATTAAAAAAAATAAAGACTTACTAACGAGATTTTTTTAACCCCGTGCAATTTAAAATAAAAATTCAATAAGCCTATTTATGAAGATTTTATTTACTTTTTAAACAAATAATTAAATAAATCGATAGACAAGTTATCTCACTTTCATTTGACTATAAACTCGTATTGTAAAAATATCAATGCTTCACCTTGTTTTTTACTTTGAAAATATTTTATAGCCCATCTCAACATAGTAATTTCAATTCCGAAGCTTCCGTATATAACCGATTTTCTTAGAAACGTAAATTACCCAAAAATCTCGAAATAAAAAACTTTTTAGCGGTAAATCTTTTTTTTTTTTTTTTCTTTCCAGCTAAAAAAAAAAAACCTCTTTATCATCTTTTTTATTATCTTTCATTTTTCAAAATTATATATAATATGATATTATATAATATAAAATGAGTATATATATATATATATATATATATAAATAATAATGATAATAATAATAATAATAGTATATTTACAGTTATATTTATATTTATAAACAAATAAAATACGAAGCACAATTAAATAATAAATAGAATAATATACGATAGTCATGTGAAGTATGAAAACTGAAAATGCAATACATATGAAAAAAAGTTTTTTTTTTTTTGCCCTCAAATTAGCAATTTACTCATTATCCATTTTGAATCATTTATAGATAATTTAGTGTAACGATAAAATTGATGTGACAGAATATTATTATATATAAAAAAACCATCTTTTTGTTTAAGATTTCCCATCATCATGATTTCTTAATGAAGTAATTAGTCCTGATAAAAAAGATTATATTTTTTAAATTCATATAAAAAATAAAAATCATATCATATTTTTTTAATTCTTCTTTTTCTTCATCTTATATAACTTTGATGTCTTTTAATAGATAAATATTAAAACTATCTTTTAAGTAAATGTTTATTTTATTTTTTTCAATATCAGCTAATATTTAGTAAGAACTCCACATTTTTAGTATTTTTATTTGTCATTTCAAATCTCAGATAAATTTTAAAAAAAAAACTTTTTTCCACAAATAAAAATGAGTTTCGTATATATACAAGGTTTTCCAAGGTTGCATAATGGAAAAAAAAAATTGAAAGAGTTTATTAAATACAAAATAGGAGAGGATGTTCATTTATAACTCACCCATTTCAATCAACCATGGTATAGATTAAGGTATATATATATATAAAAATGTGTTTTATTATTTTTTATATAAAATGATAGTGGTAACGATGACAGTAAAAATGATGATGTTGATGGTTTTACTTATTATGATAATAAGGAGAAGGGAGCTATCGTATATCTACTGATACTAAATCTTGATCTTCCAAGTCTGTATCACTGATTAACGTAGTAAATGAAAAAACTTCTCCTTCAAAAGATAATTGTATCTTATCAATTAACCCACTATCTAGTCCTAAAACTCGAATATATTCTTTAGCAATGGATTCCATGGATGTTGTCTAAACGATTAATTAATTAAAAAAAAAAAGACCATATGTTTTAATAAATAAATTAATAGCCCCCTCATACGAATGAACAAAAAAATTAAAAATTTAAATTACTAACTTACCGGTTTTATTCGTAAAGTAACATCCCTTTTATCTTTTCCACGTAATTTTATAATAAATCGATCATCACCCTCTGTTGTTTCAAATCCATTCTTAAGATCCTCACCGTCATCTTCATATTCTTCTTCATTAAAGGAATCATGATTCAATTGATTTAATAACGCTTCTTTTGCTGCCTGTTCCATTTGGATTTTCTTTTCATAATCCTTTTTATTATATACCTCTATTATTATAAATATATATATACTCTTTAATATCATTTATTCTAATTTTATTACCATTAATTTATTTAATATTATGCTTATTGTATTTTACTCATAATATTTGTTACTCCAGAAGGCATTGATAAACTAGCAGGTGTTGCACGTAATACAACAGGTATCTTATCGTGAACTAAAATCATATTGTCCATAACCAACCGTTTCTTTTTGCAGTAACTTGATAACAATGTTTCAAATCTATCATTCTAAGAACAAGAATAAAAATATTATCATTTTCCTTTTTAATATTAATCATGATTATCATAGCTATTATTATTGTTTATATATTTATAAAAAAACTAACTTACATCCATAATGTATACTTTTACTGGCTTACATAACATATCAATGACAGCTCGAATTTGTGGATCAACGGTTTCTTGTAAATTAACAAACTGAACTTTAATTTCTATTCTTTGTGGGGGCGAGGTGGCACTAGATCCATAAGAGTTGATTTCATCTGTATTATCTTGCTCTGCCATTTTAATGAGTTCGGGGTCTAAATCTTCATCATCAGAGTCCAAGTCTATTGTTTCTATATGTGTTGTTGGTTTTTGCTGTTGTTGTATTATTGGTATCGATGATGTTGTCGTTGTTGTTTTTAAAGTTGAAGATGATCTATAAATATATATATAAATATAAATATAAATATATATAAATATATTTATATATTTATGTATATTTAATATATTGATAGATCATTAATCATTAACTCATTCACTCATATAAGCAATAAATATGATAAAGTACTGTGTATGATGATTTCCTTCTCTTACCCTTCCTTTTTTTTATCCTCTTTCTCGTCTTCACTTTCTTCGTCATCCAATGTTACTATATTTTTAATATCACTAATAACAACAAAAATAATAAAAATAGTGATAGTAATAATAATAAACCGTTAGTTACAATGAAATATTTTTGTAGTAAATACCATTTCTCTATAATATTTGAATGTATATATATTACCTAGATATACTGTCTTTTATTTTTGTTTCTAGAGAGGATGGTTCTGGTGTTGGTGAAGTTGAAATATTATCAAGATTGTCGTCCTGCAGTGTTTCATTAGCTTTCTCTAACACTTTCTGTATTTTTTTTTTATTACTAATTGATAAAATATCATCATCGTTTGAATCTGAATCAGAATCGGAATCATCTAAACCTAATAGTTTCCCTAATAGATACGAAGTTGAATATGTGATATATATTTGTTGAAAAGGATGTATAGAAACAAAACAAAGGAAATAAAAAAGGGTGCGTTTATATATAAGTATACACTTACTACCATAGCAATTACTATATATTTTTGCTATATAATATATTTTATGTCTTTTTTATTTTTACTTTTTTGTAAAAAAGAAAGAGAATTATTTATAGTTGAATTAGAAGAATGTTCACGGAAACTAGCAATATCGAAATCGTCCATTTAATTATTTTACTGTAAAACAAAAAGTGCTAGAGCGAAGGAGGAAAATAAAAAAAATTTGAGCTTAAATTTTTTTATTTTTTTACCACCCACCTACCATACAAATTTTTTTCACTAGATTTTTTTTTAATATCCAGCATTAATAAAAAAAAATGCATGATTTTTAAATCATTAATAATTTTTTAAAACGAAATAATTAGTAAAATAAACAAAGTCCATTATTTAATCGTTTTCACATTATATAATAACGTCATTATATATAAACAAAATAAAACAAAATAAAATAAACTTTTGTCCATATTTTAAATAATTATTAAAATAAAAAGTAAAAAAAAAGCTCTAAATATGAATATTTGAGATGTCTAAAGAATCTTACTACAAGTTAAACATTTGCTTATTTCAGTAGATAATAAACCAATTGATCTAAAATTATAACATATTTATAATACAGTTATTATCTCTATGTAGTTTAATTTTCATACAATAGCCATTGATATTAACTTACAATGTTGAATGACTATGTTCATATTAAATTTTTATTTATTTATTCAGTTAAAGTTTCAATTCATTTGGTTTATTATATAGAGAGATAGATTGATGTTTAATTAAATATCTTATCCTTTGAATGTTCTTTTTTATATCCCTATAATTATCTGTCATTTTAAATATTAAGAATATACAAGTATAAGTCATGTAAAAAATAAAATAAAAAAACTTTGTAGTGCATAAACTACTTTATTCCTTTTTTAGCAAAGTTGTGCTAACTTTTCTTAAAGTCAATTATATTTGATATTATTATTATTATTTAGTAAATATTTGTACCATAACGTTTAAAATAATCGAATATATTATTTCCAGCGCAATATATTGTTTTGTATATGTAAAATAATATATGTATATATAGTTTACTATCGTTATAGCCAGTTATTAAATATAAGAAAAAGAAAAAGCTGATCATGTTTTTTTAAAGAGCGCACAAGTATTTTTTTTAAAAAAATTTCTTCCTCCTGTTATTTTTTAACTCTCTTCCTTCTTTTTCTTTTTTTTAAAAAAAAGCTATGCTCAAGTCTTTTTTGAGTGTTCCTCGATCTTCTATTTCAATAACTCGACGTTTTTATTCAGCACCTGCTTCTTCTCGCTTTTTAAACGATTTTATGACTACTCCAGAAAAAGGCCCTGTTCAATTATCTATTGAACAAAAGGTAGTTATATATATATATATATATTTATATGTATACAAGTTTATACTCAACTTTAAGTATGGTTTTTCTTTTTTTCTTTTCTTTATATAATAATATTATTAGGTAACAGAATCATTGGAACCTAATATTTTAGAAATTGTAAACGAATCTCATTTACACGCTCACCATGCAGCTATGAAAGGAAATACAAATAAAGAAACTCACTTCAAGTAAGCTAAATAAATAAATTAATAGATATAAATATATTGTATTTAGAATGATATATTAATATATATATATATATATATTTAAATAAGGGTTACTGTTGTATCTGATAAATTCGAAGGAAAGGTAAAAACATAAATAACAATTATTTTTTATTTTTTTAATATATGTTGGTAATTGATATATATACCTTTTTTTTTTAAAAAAAAAATAGACTTTGATGCAACGTCATAGATTAATTTATTCTTTACTCGATGATGAACTCAAACAAGGTTTACATGCTTTAACTTTAAAAACAAAAACACAAAAAGAAATTGATGCTAGTAAATAAAGGTTTTTTTTGCATATGATCCATTTTTTTATATAACCTTTTTTTCTGTAATTTTAAAAAATAATCTATTTTTTTTCTTAGTCAATGAGTCATTCAACCAATAAAAATTTGAATGGCGAAATCTGAATAATTTTTTTTTTTAAAAACCATTAAAATTTTTTTTTCTTGTATCTTTTTTCTCTTTTCTCTTTCCTTTCCTTTCTTTTGTCTATTATCACTTTAAAACAAATAAATACATAAAAAAATGGTTAATATTGGTATTGTTGGTGTTGGTTTTGTTGGTTCCGAATTAGTAAATCAAATCAAAGCAACCGGTTATCAAACTTTAAAAATAGTTGGTTTAAGTTCTTCCAAAAAAATGCTTTTATCTGACACGACCTATGCACCACTTGATTTAAACAACTGGAAAACCAATTTACAACAAGATAGTATTGATGCCGATTTAGGCGTTCTTGCCAAATACCTTTCTGATACCGAAGAACATGGCATTATTGTAGATTGTTCTGCTTCTGATGTTGTTGCTGGTTTATATCCTACTTGGTTAGAACAAGGGCTTAGTGTAGTGGCTGCCAATAAAAAGGGTCTCGCTGGTGATCTTGCTTTATATAAAAAAATTAAGACCTTATCTGGAAATTTAAATGGTACTGGTAAGGCTCCTTTTACATACTTTGAATCCTCTGTTGGAGCTGGTTTACCTGTATTAAACACCTTAAATGACCTTGTCAATACTGGCGATAAAATCGAAAAGGTGGAAGGAATCTTTTCTGGTACTCTCAGTTATCTTTTTAATAAATTCTCTACCTTATCTGGTGATAACAAGGGTACTTTTTCAGATAGTGTTAAGACAGCTAAAGAATTAGGTTATACCGAACCTGATCCAAGAGATGATTTAAATGGTGTTGATGTTGCTAGAAAGGTAATAACATCATAAAATATTAAATATAATAAATGAATAGTTCATATATATATATATATATTAGAAAAAATTTAAGAGATGCATAAATATATTTATATATATATTTATAGAATATTAAATAATAATCAATTAATCGCTTCCTTTCTCGCTTTTTTCTTCTTCTATTCTTATTTTGTAGGTAACTATTTGTGGTCGTCTTGCTGGTTTAGATTTAGATTTATCTACTTTATCAGTTGAAAACATTGTTCCTAAACCTTTACAAACTGTTGCTACAGCTGAAGAATTCTTAGAAAAATTACCTGAATATGATAATGATTTTGCTAAATTAAATGAAGATGCTAAGAAGGAAGGTCAAGTATTACGTTGTGTCGGTGTTATCGATTTCGTTGGTAATGAAACTGGTGTCAAATTAGTAAAGTAAGTAAAATCATCATGGGCATCATCTATTTTATTATCGCGAGTTTTTTTTATAAAAGAAGGATATTTATTTATTTTTATTTTCATTTTTATCATACAGATACCCTGGATCTCATCCATTTGCTTCTTTACAAGGTAGTGATAATATCATTAAATTCACTACAAAGTATTTCCCTAATGGTCTTATTATCCAAGGTGCTGGAGCTGGAGCCGAAGTTACTTCATTTGGTGTCTTTTCTGATATTTTAAAAATCCAAGGTCGTGTTGAATAAGTTCATTCGTTCTTATTTTTTTACCAATTCTTATACAAAATAAAAGTAATATCAATTGGAAAATCAAATTATTATATTATTCTTTTTTTTATTGAATATAATAATACGAAAAGGAGATTACAAAATAAAAATAATATAAGGATTATAGTAATAATGATAATAATAAATAGTAAAATAATAATAATAGTAAAATAGTATTAGTAGCAATAACAACAAAACATTAAGAAAAAAAGAAAGGTGAATGTAACAAAGTAACTAAGGAGTAAGGGAGAATAGTATAGTTTGGTATATAAGAATAGTGATCTATAAAAATTACAAAATAATACAAGAAGAAGATCGATCTTTATCCGTTTTTAAATGAGCTATGAAAATATAAAAAATAATAATAAAAATATAGCATTAGTAAGAACCTTTCTCTAATATTAATATCATCCTATCCTTTTATTTTACTTTATTTTATACTTACTTGAAAGTGCAACTCTTCCTGCCTGTTCGAAAACTTCACGAATTCCTCGGTTGTGTTTAGCAGAGCATTCTAAAATAAACAAATAAATAAATATGAATATTATATCGTATATTATATTATTATTATTATTCTATGATACGTTTATTTGTTCCTTTTCATTTTATTTTTCCTCTTTTTATTTTAATATAATGTATTTTACCAAGATATCTAACAGCGTTAATACTACGAGCAACAGCTAAACCCTAATAATAAATATAGTATAAAAAAGCATTTTTTACAAATTTTGTTAGAAATCCGAAGAAAAAAAAATGGTTTCACCAACTCATGTTTTTTTTTCCCTTTATATAAATTTACCTCTTCGTACATAATAGGTGAGGATTTCATTTTTTTTAATTTTTCATCATCATCACGTAAATCACACTTAAGAGCTACTAAAATTAATTTTGCATCAGGGCAATGATCAATAATTTCTTCTAACCATCTATTAGGTATATTATCCAAAGAATCACGATTATCAACAGCGTAGCACATCATTACGACGTGGGTATTTGCGTAGGACAAAGATCGTAAACGGTCAAATTCTTCCTGTCCTATTAAAAAATAAAAAAAATAGATTTTTCCCAAAGAAAAAAAAAATGTTTTTTATGAATTAATATACTATATGATCACCTTTTTTTTTTTTAAAAAATAAATAAATAAATCCTTTTCTTTTTTTATTACCAGCAGTATCCCATAAGGCCAATTCTACAAGTTTACCGTCTATTTCGATATCAGCTACATAATTTTCATAAACAGTTGGTTCATATTCCTGAAAATTGATAAAATGTAATTCTATATTAATAAAAAGAGAGAATACAACCAATATATATATATATATTTCATTTTTATTATTACTTGAGGGAAAACACCATTTGTAAAAACGTTTAAAATGGAAGACTTTCCAATACTACCATCGCCAACAACAACTAATTTTCGGTGAACTGGTTTTTTTTTTCCAAGACAAAAAACCATATTTTCGATATAAAGAAATATATATATATATATATAAAATACAAATAACACAAATATATAATAATACAAGAAAAAAAAGCAAACAAAAGAAGAAGAAAACGAAAAAAAAAGGGGAGATTTTTGAATTTTAATCTTTTTTTTTTGCGGAAGATGAAACAGGCTAATCATTTTTTTAAGCTTTCTATACTTTTATATTATACTTTTTAGCTTGTAATTAAAAATAACAACTTAATAATAATAATAAATTAATAATAATAATAATAATAGCAATAAAAAGTTATTAAAAGTAATAATAAAAAACAACGAGTTTATATTATAATATTAATGATTTTTTAATTAAAGCTGCAAAATGCTAATAAATATACATTTTTTTTTTTAAAAGATGAATAGATGAACCAATTCTCTCTAGACAGTGCATACAACTTGCATGTCAAAAAGTAAATAAGCATATACTATACTAACTTATTTTTACATTATTATATTTTATAAGAGATAGCTTTCATGGTGCATACATACATACATACATATATATATATATATATTCATTGGTCATTTCTTTTCATTTTCATTTCTTTGTATCTCAATCGATTTGATCGGTATAGTGAGCTTTTTTTTATCAGTTTAAATCAGTAATAATAGCAATGGTAATAATAATTATAAGCAGGCTGAATCTTCACTTCTTCCCGTTTAAAATGGTGAGTTATTTAATTAAAGCTGGTTTTTCCTTCGATAAATATTGATTATATTTATTATTGTTCGAGAATTATATTATTTTGATGGTTTGTTATTTATTTACCATTTTTATTTTTATTTCTATGTGTTTGCTATAATTGAAAGGTTGTCTTTCCATTATCTTTGTTGATAATATTAAAAGTACATATATCTTTAAAAGTCGTAAGAAATAATTAAACTAGCCATTAATAAATAGTGCGAGGTTTAAAACGTAAAAGTTTGAGCATTATTCATAAAACTGATAATTTATTTTTTATTAAAGAATATAAAAATAGTTGGCAAATATATTTCATTAAAAATATAGAAGAAAGTAAAAGAAAAGTAGAAAAAAGAAAAAAAGGACGTAGCCCCGCTTAAATAAAAAAAAAATCCGGGATTTAAAAATCTTCAACAAGCCGCTAAAACCTTAGCATTTTATTTTTATTTTGTCTATTTTTTTTTTCTCTTTTCTCTCTCTTTTCTCTTTCTCTTCCCCTTTAACTCCCTTTTTAATAATATAAAATATCGATCTTTTATAAACGTCGAATCTTTTTATATTTTAAATAATTTAATACAAAGTTTTTTTTTCCCTTTCTTTTTTTTTTCTTTCCCTTTTTCATTTTTTTTTTTCTTTTCTTTTCATTTTTGAATTTATTACATTATAAAATAAAAATAAAAATAAAATATGTCTTCACCCGCCCAACCAACCGAATTATCTTCAAACGCCATTTATGTAGGCAATCTTGATCAAAGGTGAATATTATATTATCAACTAGAAAAGAAAAGAACATCATCTTTGTAATATCATTCACTTTATTCGACGTTTAAAGATGATGGAAAAAAAAGTAACTGCTTTTATTTATTTATTTTAACTTACCGTTCATTTTTATTTATTTATTTATTTATTTATTATTATTATTATTACTATCATTATCATTATCATTTTTATTATTATTATTATTATTATTTATATAAAATAGAGTAACTGAAACTATGTTACAAGAAATCTTTGCTACCATTGGTGTTGTTGCCCAAGTTAAGATTGTAATTGTAAGAAGTTTTTTTGACCCGTTTACCAATATTAAATATACTATGACTAAAATGAATATATTTTATTATTATTTTATTTTTATTTTATACTTTATAGGTTAAAAGACACGGTCCTTATGTAAATATAAATAAAATGATAACAGTGAAATATAAATCATACAGCGTGATAAATTTTTTATTTATTTTATTATATTTATTTCAATATCTATTTTGATAGGCTGGTGTTAATTATGGTTTTGTTGAATATGCTGACCAACGTGCTGCTGAACAAGCTATTCAAGATATGAACGGTCGCAAGATTTTCAATCATGTAATATTATAAAAAGGATAAAATAATATAATATAAAATAATGAATCTTATATGACAGGTTAATTTATCGGTTATTTTAATTTTCATTTATATATTTGATGGTGAATATTATACAGGAAATTAAAGTAAATTGGGCTCAACCTGGTGCCCAAACCAAAGAAGATACCTCAAATCATTTCCACGTATTTATTGGTGATCTTGCTCCTGAAATCACTGATGAAATGTTAGTCAAAGCCTTCTCTGCATTCAGTACTATGTCGTAAGTCTTTATACATCTTTTTTATTATTATTTTCTTTTATATATATATATAAATATTAATACTATGAATTTTATTTTATTTTTTATTTGGGGATTGTGATAAAATAGTGAAGCTCATGTTATGTGGGATCCTGTTTCTGGAAAATCAAGAGGATTTGGTTTTGCTGCTTTCCGTGATAAGACTGATGCCGAACAAGCTATTGCTACTATGAATGGTGAATGGCTCGGTTCACGTGCTATCCGTTGTAACTGGGCTACCCAAAAAGGTACTAGCATAATATATAATAAAAATAAGAATCATATAATAATAAAGTAGGTGGTAATGATATGTACTAAATATTTATAAACGGCTTTTTTTTTTAAAAAAAAACTTTTTAAATGATATATAGGTCAAACAGCTACTCCTCCACCTCAACCTGGACAACAATTACCTTATGAAATTGCTGTTCATCAAACCCCTGCGTATGTCACAAGTGTTTATGTTGGCAATTTACAGCCTGAAACTACCCGTAACTATTAAATTTTATTAAGATACTTATATTAAAAATAGTATACCCTTAGAACAACCCATTTTCTAATATTCATATATTATTTGTTTTTTAATCTTTTTATTAGAAAACGATCTTTTACAACCTTTCCAAAGATTTGGTTTTGTTCAAGAAATTAAGTTACAAGCTGATCGCGGATTTGCTTTCGTCAAGTAAAGTTTATTGCATATAAATATAATATAATCGTGATTATGATTATTTTCAATATCACCTTTTTATTAATATAATTATATACATGTATTATTTTTAGGATGGATACTCATGAAAACGCTGCTAATGCTTTAGTTCAATTACAAAACATTTCTATTCACGGTCGCCCTGCCAAAGTAATTATACCATAAAAACTAAAATAAAATAATGAAAACAGCAGGATGAAATTATGCAAAAATGTTTCGTTATATTAACAATGCATTTTTTTATTTATAATTATAATTATTATTTAATTGTAGCTTTCTTGGGGTAAAGATCGTCCCCCCACTGGCTGGCAAAACCACGGTGGTTTCCAACAACACCAACAACCAAACTGGCACCATGTTAATGGCCATAACAACCAAATGTATCCTCATGGTGGTAAATGATAATATATATATATGTATATATTTCTTTATTTTATGGTTACGGCAATGATGGCAATTAATTGATTTAATGTAATTCTTTTTTTTTCTTCCTTTTTTAAGGATTAGACCCTCATCGCGGTGCTGGTCAAGTAGCTAATCCTGGTGTTTCTGCTCATTGGGCTCAACCTGGTCAACAACCTTTGTATGACCAATACAATGCTGGCGGAAATATCTAGATTTTCCTTTTCACTTGCTTTCTTATTTTCTTTCCTCCTTTTTTGTGTTAGAAATGAATTGGATTTTTTTTATTTTTCCACAAGTTAAAAAATTATTCATTATTCATTTTTATTATTATTAATCTTATCAAACTTCATATTTTTTTTCATCTTCTTCTTTCTTTTTTTTTTTTCACTTATTTTAACAAATTTGACTTATATTGTTTTTATATATGTATATATATAAAATATATAGTATATATATATATATATATATAACATTTTATCTATTTTTTTTATATTTATTTTTTTATGTAAATAATAGTTTTTTGTTGAAAATAAAAAAATAATAAAAATATCAAAATAATGAAGATATCAAAAAATAAAATTAAAATATTAGCTATTCTATTATATATATATATATATATATTGGTTATATTGATTTGTATTTCTTTTTTAAAATAAATAAATATATATTAAATCATTAAAATGAAACAGTAATCATACTGATCATAAAGTTTAAATAGACCCATAAAAAAACTCATTAGTAGCGCGGAGTTTAAGCACTATCATTTTAAAATTTAAATCACAATTTTTTTCAGTACTTTTTAGTTTTATTCTTTCCTTTTTTTTTCATTATTCTTTAATAAAATGAATTCGCTTTATCAAGTGGATGATCTTGTTAAAGAATATCTTTTAGTAAGTTATTAATATATAAATATAAATATATATTTAAAAGGAATAGAATATTTATTGATGATACATTTATAAAAAAGTTTGACTAGATCTTAATTACATATATGTATTTATTTATGTCTATATAGTTTAGAGGATTCACCAATACTTTTCGAGCATTAGAAACTGAAAGTCGAGTAGATAAAGATAAAGGATTTCAAGTAATATATTATATTGTTTTTATAATTATTATAAATGTTATTAATACTTGTTTGCAACTTTTATATCTCACAACTTTTATATATACAATCTTTTTATTTTATTTTTTGTAACATTTAAGGTAGATAAAATCCTTGATGAATTGCAATCTTTTATCACCAATGGTGATGTACATGGATTAATAGAATATTATCGATATTTGGATATAAGATTTTTTTCTCGACTAGATACAAGGTTTCATGGTACAGTTAAAAAATTTGA
Source organism: Cunninghamella blakesleeana (assembly GCA_017871115.1). NCBI lineage: Eukaryota > Fungi > Mucoromycota > Mucoromycetes > Mucorales > Cunninghamellaceae > Cunninghamella > Cunninghamella blakesleeana. Next base: position 1,939,833 of record JAFCIZ010000001.1, on the reverse strand, counting down.
AATTTGTTTACTACGACACTATCTTGTTCATGGTAAGATATATAAAACATTTTAAAATAAATAAGTAAAAAGGATGTATCTTTATAATATGCTGTGAGTTTATTAACATATTATATATATGTTTTTTTATTTTAACCCTTTATTATTTATATAAATAGCTGTTCAACATAAAAAACGCGATAAAGTAAAAGAGTTTTTTGAAAGTTTTGGCCCTGAATTGCATGGAAAACCTGAATGGTCTCAGTGGTTTGGTAATAATAAATATATAAATAATGAAAAAAAATTGTGGTTAAAAAATTGTGATAAATCATATGAAAACTTAATCTAAATTATATATATAGCATTAGCATATGTTAAAACACCAAACACTGATCCTGTTTTTGAAACATATTTTACTAAACAATGGGTTGATAATTATACTACTTCATTATTCAATTTTTTATCGACTATTTTTCAAAATATGCGTAAGTTTGTTATTTATATGGGTTAATAAAAAAATTAATTAAATACATGTATATCAAAAAGAAAGTTGCATTAATTTTATTCTATTCAAAAATTTTTTTTAAAAAAATAGCGCTTCCAAGTTTACTAGCCTTTAATGTGGATCAAGCACAAAGAAAAACTCAGCAAACGGAAATTGAAACCTTGAAGTCTACTGTGGATCACTTAAAAGCAATGATGGAAGCGAAAGAAAATGAAGTGGCTAAACTCAAAGTACAGGTAAATTATACCAATAATAATAATAATAATGATAATGATAAAAAGGATATATATTAGATTATTTTTATTAATACACGTACATATATGTTTCAAAATGATCAAGTTGGTAGATACCAGAAAGGAAATGACGGATGGTATATCACTAATAAGAAGAAGAGCTGCTTCATTGACTAATTCTCACCAAAATAAAACAAATGGTAACAAGGTTGACGCAATAGCATCATCTTCCTCAACATCATTATCAACAATTACTACAGCAAACAATACAAACGAAAACAATTTAACTGAAATAACAATAAACAATATTGAAAAGAATGAGCAAGTTAATAACGATAGTAATAGCACAGATCATAAAGATGAAAATAATAATAATAATAATAATGAAAATAATCAAGATAATCATTTTGATTCACCTGTTTCAGCAACTGGTAATGAAGCTACGACTGAATTAGAAGATTTGTTTGTCGTCGTTAGTAATGAGGAGTTTTCAGAGCATGCTTCGGCTATTACTCATGCAAAATTCTCTACTCATGGAAATTTAATTGCAAGTTGTGATATGGATAATATTGTCAGGTAGGTAATAATACTAAAAAACGTATATTATTTATAATTTTTTTTAATCACTATATCGATATCTAATTTATATTATATTATTTTATTTCTTATATTTTATATATTTTAAAAAATAAATAAATAGAATTTGGAGCTATCAAGGTTTATCATACAGTCCCCAAAAGTTAACAAGCAATACTTCAAATATTTTATCATTAGAATGGGATGCCAGATCCGATAGATTTGTAAGTCAAAAATAAAATAATAATAATAATAATAATAATAATAATAATAATAATAATAATAATAATAATAATAATAATAATAATAATATTGTTCCATATAAAAAATATAGAAAAAAAGGCTAATTAATGATCTTTACTAAACATATTTTTAATACCTCAAATAGTTATTCCTTGGAACTGATACTGGAACTATTCGTGTATACAATACGGATAATCGTAACTTGGTTCAAGAATTTAATACAACTGATAAATATCCATGGTAAGCTTAATAAGTTTAGTAGAAAGTTTTTTTATATTTTGTGGGCTGTACAGATATATTAATATATTTTATTTCTTTACATATATTTATACATATTTATATATTATAGGGTCACTCAACTTTCTTCCAGTCCTGTTGAACCTGTAATAATATGTGCAGCATCCAATAATAAAATTAAGCAAAATATAAAGAATCAAGGTGCATTAGTAGCTTGGAACTTAAAAAGCATGTCATCATCGGTAAACAATAAAATAAAATAAATAATACAAAGTCGAATAAATGTTTACTTAGCTCGTTTTTTCTATTATTATTATTATTATTATTATAGGGTTTATTTAAATTAGATGCAAAAGAAGCTTGTACTGATGTAAATACTATCAAACATAATCATAATGGTCAAATGCTTGTTGTTGGTGATGGAGCTGGTACTATGAGAATATTTGGTAAGTTTCATACACAGTTTATTTATTTTTTAATATATATATATATATATATATATTTAATTACTTACAGAGTTGCTTATGTATTTTTATCTTTATACAAATAGATGTAAGGACAATGAATTCTATTGTAGAATGGCAAACAGTATCTAAACAGCCAGCGTGTATGGCACAGTTTAGTTTTGATGAAACATCTATTTATACCATTGATCATGGTGGTCAATTATCGCAATGGTCTATTCATAAACCTGGTGTCAGCATATATAATACTCAATTACAAGGATTCCCACCCCCGCCAGCATTTTTACCACTATCTCAACCTTCCATTTCATTATCTACACAAGTATCCGCTACACCTCCTAGACCAAAATCAAATCGGTCTTCTTCTTCGCGTACGTCTGTTTCTTCATCACGTTCATCACGATTACCTTCTATCACAGCAGATGATGGCGTTATGCAATCAAGACTTTCTGTCTCGCCTAGATCACAAATGGTTGTATTTAGTTCTGATACTGATTACCTTCTTTGTGCAACGTCGCCTATTAATACCATATCGTCATCTATATCTTCATCATCTATCAAATCAACATCCTCATCAACTTCATCTTCATCTTCATCTACTAATTTAATTAAAAATAATAACCATCATCCTTCTTTAACCTCACCATTATCAGCTATACCCGAAAAATCTGGTGAAACACAAGGAACTATATATCAAGGTTCTGATGGTAAACCTATATTGCAATTTGGAAAACAGCCTATTTATAATAAAATTACTACTGTTGATTGGACCAGTACAGCAAATGCTTGTTTAATGGGAAACATGGATGGTAGTATTAAAGTGACCAATTTAATCAAGACATGCTATTAATTTATATCCATTTATTATTATCATCATTGTCATTAAAATTAATATATATATATATATATTTTCAACATGAAATAAAGAGAGAGAGAAAAAAGTAATAACAAATCTGAATATATGATTTTATTTTATTTTTTAATATGAATACACAATCGTTTTTTTAATAAATATATTTTACAAAATTTGTAATTTCCATTGAACTTTCGCAATAACTGGTTTTTCAATTTGAGTGGGTAGTTTGGCTGCTTCTTCCATTTCAACAGCTGATGTAAACTATATTTTTAAATGAAATAAAATATATAGATAGATAGATGAGCATTTTTTACTAATTTTTTTATTTTTTTATTTTTTTTATTACCATGGCATTTGCTAATTGTAATGGGACAAATATAGTATCTATAGACTTTTCAAGATGTTTAAGGAACCCTTCAAATTTAATTTGAATGTTGCGTGCTTCATCAATATATCCATATGGAACCATAGCCTTTAAAATATTACCAATATCATCTATTATAATATAAAAATAAAAAATAAATAGAAATTAGAATTAATATTATATAAATTAACAAAAGCCTATTATTATTAGTATCTTATATATATATATATATATATATATATATATATATTATAATAGCTTACTTTGTAATTGATTTGAACGTTCATAAAGTCTTTTAAGTGAGTTGAGTAAGTATTCTTCTTCAAATACAGTTCCCTTTTTACCTCTAGCCCTCTTTCGCTCTTCTCTTTTCTTTTGTTTTGAAGATTTTCTATATTAAAGTAAAATTTTTGAAAAAATGTGGTTAGTTTTAAAGTAGTTTAATATATAATTTTTTTAAAAAAAGTAAATAAAATAAAAAAAATGAATTAGTTTATAATTTTTCAATAATAAAAATATAATTACCTGCTGGAGCGAGAAGAGCTTGAAACGGTTGATACTCTTGAAGAAGCTTGAGTATATCTCGTGAACTGACTGTACATAGAGGTAGTATCTGAGAACATATCAATATTATCTAACGTATCATCATTAGGCAAGTCTTGAGCTATTTTAAATTTTATAAAAATTATAATTAGTCCAAGATATTTAAATATGAAACTTTTATAAATATATAATATTTACAAACACTTACGTATTTCAGGTTTCTTCTCACGTAATTCTTTTAATCTCGCTGTTTGTTTGTTAAATTGTGTTGTAATTTCATCAATATCTTCATCTAACTGTGTATAACCTATAAATATTAGTAGCAAAAATAACAAAGCAATGCCATTAATCCCAATCCAAAAATTGATAATAAAATAAAAAAATGAAATGATAATATATATATATATATATATATATATATATATATGTTACCTTCAATTAAAGCTGGTTTTAAGTGTGTTTCAATAAGATCGGGACGTTCATTTGTGTAAGACTATTAAAAAAAATAAGCAAAAGTAAAAAAATAAAATTATTGATTAATAAAATTATTAAATAATAAAATTATAAAAGACTTGTATATGGTTGATGATTACCAAGCGAGATGCTTCTTGCCAATGGCTACCTTTTAATAAACAATCGACAGCTTCTTCAATATCCTAATAAGTATCAAAAATGGTTATTAAATTAATATATTTTTAATCAAATAATATATTAATTTATATATGCATATCCGTACTTTGATATAGTCTTTTGCAACAGTAGCGGCTTCGTCAAATCTTCTTTTATCTCTTAAATAACCTAATAAATAATAAATAGTAAATAATCAATATTAAATTTAGTTGAAGCATATATAGGCATTTGTATATATTTTAACTATTAATATAATATTTACTGATAATTTCATAAGCTAATCCTTGAATATCATCTGTAGAGAATGATAATTGCTTTGCAAGCGAAAATACCTCTCTCCAAGATCCAGCTAAACGATAAGAATTTAATGCGCTGTCCAATGAACCGGCCAAAGTATATACTAATAAAATGTTATTTAAAAGCATTATTTAAAATATAATTTAAATACAATTTGTGAGTTGTGTTACATATTTTTATTTTTTTTCACAACTATTTTGTAGAATTACCAATTCCAGCTTCGTCGTAGGCAGCAGTTTGGTCTAAATATTCACCATATTTACTTAAAATAACCTAATTTATATAAATTATATATATATATATATTTAAAAAAAATCCAAAATACGTACATGCATATGTTAATATAAAATTACCTTCTTTTGTGGAATCTTATTAGCATATTCTTCTAAAGCAATCAAATAAAGTTGATGTTGTTGCATGTATTGAACTAATTCGTCAAATCTATCGTCACCAGCCAAAGCTAAGTTTCTAAGAGCCTTTTCATGTCGCTTCAAATGATCATCAATCTTAAATCGTTGATAGTATTTATCCAAGTTTTGTAACTCTTGAAGGAAAGGCAAGTATTCACGTGGGTCCTGAAAATATATATATATATATACAGATATAAATATAAACATGAAAGTGAATGTAAGTAAAAATAAAAAAAATTATATAGCAGATAATATAGTATTATTATTATTACTATTATCATTATTAATTACCATTTGAGCTTGTTGCGCTACCATAAGAACCATAGGAAAGTTATACATACCAAGAGCAATTGTATACAAACTATCAGCTTTGCATAAAAAGATGGTATATTTAAGAGCTTCTTCTGCTTTAGCCAAATTAGTTGATCTAATTTCAGATAATAAGGTAAGAGCTGATTCTAAATCAGGTGGTGAACTTTTAACATATGTTGATAAAATAGATTGCATATATCGATCACGGTCAGATTCCATTAATACTGTACGTACAGCTTCGCAAATGTTATTGACTTTGTTTTCTAACCTATATTTTTATAAAAAAAATTAAAAATAAAATAATGAAAGTAACAGCAGTAATTATTAATTACATGATACCTTTTCCATTTCTAATATATATATATTTATACTTACAAGCCATCATTAATGGTATTTGTATTTGCTAATGTTCCCCGATGCTTATACATGGTAATAGTTACATTCTCATTTCTATAAATTAAATAATTTCATTTAGTTAATGTCATTAAGTCATATTCTTTTTTTAAAATATACAATAAAATATAATAAAAAATAAAAACGAATAATAATAATTACGTACCTCAAGTTAGATAAGAATAAATTCAAATAATCTACTTCGGGAATTTGTTCAATAATGCGTTCAATGTTACTAAAGAATTGTTCAGGATTTTCATCAAATAATATATTAAGATCAATGCGATTTCGTCTACAGGTGATGAAGGCAGATCGATAGTCGAGACTATATGTAAAATAGAAATTTATAAATATATTAATTATTAGTTTTTCATTTTTTCCTATATTTAATATGTATCGACTTTTTCTATACATTTATATATTAAGTATTACTTTTTCAAATCTTCACGAATAGAAGCTAAAACAAAGGCACGAGGACTGATCGTTTCTAAATTACCACGAGGCATCTAATAATAAATATATGAATTAATAGTAGAATATATTTATGAATAAGGGCAAATAAAAGATTATTCATCAACTAAAAAAAGATATAAATAATAAATATATGGTTGATTTACCTGCAATACTAAGTTAGATTTAGATTGAGTAGCTAATACAATTTTTGAACCACGTTCAACCCGTCGATGAGATTCATCATTAGCATCTGGTATGTCATCAGAAAGTTTAAATTCTGTAAAAAAGATTTATGATTATTTAATGAATATCATTATCACTATTCTTTTTAATTTAATTTAATTCATTTTATATAGTCAATTACCATCTAAAGATACATCCAAAGGAATAAATCGAGCAGTATGACTTGTTGTTGTAAAAACTAACCAGTCATGTCTGAGACAGAATGAAGTAGAGTCAGAGGAAACTAAACGGTCGTTGACATATAACTTGCTTCTATCAGTTAATCCAATTATTACTCTTTCTTTATTATCATCTGAACTTCCAACTAATGCTGTAGCTATCCAAGAACAAAATGCAGGGAGTTGTAATATACGAGTAAAAGTAATTCCATCGTCCAATTTTACTATTGTATAAATTAATAGATATATATAATAAATATATATTGTCAATAACATTCTCTTTTTTAAATTGTATTTATATTTGTATTTGTACTTATATGTATACCTTCAAATATAGCTCCATCTTCACTTTCGACAATTACATCTTTAGTTACAGCATTATAATGCACTTGTCCAATACAACCATCAAATGGAACACTAGTTGCATTTGCACTTTGTTCTTCACCCTTTGTAAAATCAACTAAATATAAATGATCACATTGGTCAAGCTGATCATAAGTTACATAGAGTAATTGATGATCATTTAATATAGTAATATGTCTAAGAGGATTTGCCATATCATCACCTTGTTCACTAAAAATAATTAAATAAATAAACGAATAAATATAGAATTCATAAAAAATAAAGTAGAATAAAAGACTTACGGTAAATTTAATGTACCAGTCAATTTAGCTTCACCATTTCCAGTAGGAGGAAGGTCCCAAAACTCTAATTTTTCAGTAGTATATAATGCTATACTAGTACCAAGGGGGTTATCACCAAAAGATACTTGTTGAATATTTTTATTAGTATTTACTTTTAAAGAACACATAGGTGGAGGTACATTTTGATAATTGAAAGGTGTCATAAGTGCATTATCTAAAGGGAAAAAAAGTTTAAATAAAGAATTGAGAAATTAAATTAAAAATTCATTATTATTATTATTACTATGTATGTATGAATATATGTATGTATGTATGTATGTATAATACTTACCACCATCAACGACAGCGATATACCCAGAGTTTCCATGATCAGTAGATGTGCTGGTAAGTATATTTGTGATAAAATCGTAAGCATGGTAACGGCCATCTAATAATAACAAATAAAAATAAAAAAAAAAAAAAAAAACAGATTATTTAATAATTAATATAAACATAAAAAATTATATTAAGTAGCTATCTACTTACCACTACCAACAATATGGGCATGAAGAGGTAATTCCGTATCCCATGAAAATCCAATAATATTTTGTTTTTGAGGTAAAATAATATGTTGTTTCATATACCAATGATAATTATTCATTGTCCAGAGTTGAACTATATCGTATATATATATATATATATATATATATATATCAAGAGTATTAGTATTAAAAAAGTACATGTATTTCATTGACTTTTACCACTATTTTATTTTTATTTCTTTTAAAAAATAAATGTAAATAATATTTACCTGATTTTTGTTTGTCACTTTCTAACCAAACGGCCAATACAGTCGAATCAGCATTCCAAGATACTTCTAAAACACGATGATCGTTTTTTTCACGTAAAGTGAATTCCCCATGTCTTAAACCATTTCTTTCTACAAATACAATATCATGACGGTGTGGTAAACGTTGACTAGATACAATCAAATTGCCTGAAGGTCTCCAATCAAGCACATGTTCTAATTGATCGACTGGTTCACTGGTGTTTTGTAATGTACCTTCACGATTATAAATACGAAGAACTCTAGCCTCTATATATAATAATAATAATAATAATACGATATATATAAATATTTATGTGGAAATTCACTTTTTCCATTTGTTTTCAATTTTATATAATAGTTCTCTTCTATTTTGTTTTTCCTTCTTCATTACCTTTTTTAGGATCAATATCGGAAATAACAAAATAACTACCATCTCCACGCCATGCTATACGAGCTGATTGATCATCATCGGGAGAAGTTGTAAATTTACTAGTATCTACTTTTCGTAAAGCTGCTTGTTTTCCTTCTGACCCATGAAATTGTGTTTCTTTTTTACCCCATCCTACACTATGTTGAACACCTATGTATTAAATATATATATATATGTTTAGTTATATCCTATTATTATTTCGTATTATAGATATTGTTGATGATCTTGGTAAAATGATATTTTAATTAAATGTTGAGCTATTACCTTCACCCTGTTCTTCAACATGAAGAGGGAATTCCGTTATAGTATCAAAATCTTGGGTCATTTCCAAAACATTTTTTACACCTAATAATAAAATAATACAAATGATAAAATGGAAAATGAGATAAATATTTGCATAATTATTATTGTTATTATTATTGCAGCCTGTCATTTTTTTTATTTTATGTATATTCATTTACCAGTAACGAGAACAACTAAATCGTAATCAGGACTCCACACCATAGCTTCCAAACCAGAATCTACCGAGCCAACAATTTCTAACTATATATATATATATATACTAGTTGGTATTTTTTTTTTTTTTTTTTTTTTTTTTTGTTTATAAATTATATATATATATATATATAATATTATATTTTTTTACCACTTCTCCGCCAGAGTCAAATTTTTCCTTGTGTAGTAACATAATATCACCATTTTTTGTACCCATACATATGGCTTGAGAATCACATAAATAAGTAAAACTGATAATAGGACCTGAAGTATTTGTTCTTGCCATTTCCACAAAGTCAAAGTTTGATTCTTCAGTAGCGATCATAACACGAATACTATTTTGTTGTTCATCTTGTAAAGCAACAAAAATTGCTTTAGATTCGGGATCTGTTGTAATAAAAGATCTAGAATGATTATCTTGACTACTAAGCCCATATGATTTATGACCAATAAGCTGAAGACTACGCATTTTTCTTATTCTTTTTTCTAATGGTAAAGAAAAAAAATGAGAAAAAAAAAGGGCAAAAGATAAAAAAAAATCTTTTTAAAAAAATCGTGACCAGTTTTTTACCTTTAAAACTCAGTGTTAAAAAAAATTAGTCCAAAATGCATGATTTTTCTTTTTAGCTGGCTCTGAGTCGCTTACTATCACTCAAGGTTTCTATCTTCCGTAATGGACAAATATTAGGACATATTTCCCTTTTCATTAAAAGTATAATTATACTATTAAAATGAAATGAAATAAAAAAATATTTTAATGCTCTGACTTTGCTTTTATTTTTTTCTTGAAAAAATACCCAAAATAAAGATATTTTAATAAGTGATCTATATTACTTCTATTCTGATTAATTTCAATTTTGTTATAAAAGTTATTTTTTCTTTTTCAAAACACTTCAAGTTTAAAAACTAGTAACAACAAAATAAATTAGAATAGGGTAAAGATATTTATGAAATAAAAGGAACTGGTTATATAAAAAATGAATGGGAAAATAAGTAAAACCAGCTTTAAAATGGTCATCTAGTAATACTTTATTTTTTTCCTATATTTATTCTTTCAAAATATTTTAAGTATAATATTTTTTTATTCTGTCTTTTGTTACTTTGCTTAATTGCTGTACCTTTCCTTTTTTTCTCTATTTTAATCTATTAACTCTTTTTAATCGCATTATTAAAAAATATTAGAAAAATAAAAGTTAAAGTTTTGCTTATCAATAATTAAAAAAAAGCACATTCAGGAGCCATACAGTAACACCCTAAAAGCTAATAAATCTATTATATTAATTCAATAATGCAAATTATATACAGACTAATCTCATTATACTACACTATATACAAACATGTAGAATATAGTAAAAATTACATATATCATAAAAGAAATAGCATTCAGTACAAAAAACATAATTCCTTTGAAAAAAAATAAACATGCAAGAAAAATTAACTCAGTTATTTCTTTTTCAACCTCTTTAATATATTTTTCTCTATCTTATATCAGTTAATGTATTATTTTTATTTAAGATATTATTATATAAATAGGCAATGAAAAGATTGTAAAAGAAAATCAGCATGAAGATTATCTTTTACGAATCTAATGCAAAAAAGGCAAGCCAAAAGAGAATAAAACAATTAAATAAAATAAAACATAAAGAAAATAAAAGAATCGAATATATAAAAAAAAATAAGGAATACACCCAATATACTAATATATATATATAAAGTATATATTTGATAGTAGATAAAATTATGATACAAATATGAATAATAAACTAAATAATAAATGATGAACTGTATATATTTATAAATAAAATTATGATCACTTTAATTAAAATAAAATCATATCAATTCATCGTGGAGCTAAGATATACACACTATCGTCGGCTTTAAGAATTAGGGAAGGAACAGGGTTTGCATATACAAAATGTAACTCATTACCCATTTCCTCATCTGGAGCACGAAGCAATCCAACAGCTAAAATATCTTGGTCTAATAAAAGAGCATCAAATAATACAGCAAAAGTTGATCCAATAAATGCTTCAGGCATAGGTATAGATGTTAAATGAGGTGCGTTCATGGATATAGTAGATAATGTTGCAATATCCAATGCTGCTGCATCACCATTGATGATGGGACCTGGCATCCCACAAAGGGCTTTAATGATAGATACAATATCTGGTTTATAATAAGTTTGACTAAGAAGTACATTACTGATTAAACTATCCACAACAACTTCGCCTGCTGCATAGGTTGGTGTATAAAATATGTCTATTTCTTCCGCTACATCTTTTCCTTGAAGTAATTGCATAAATCGAATATTCGATTTTTCACCTATTTTATAATTTATTCATTTATATATAATGCACATTATTAATATAAATATATTTATGATCCTTTTAAAATAATAAAAATAAAATCTTTCCACTTACTTAAATTGACAATACGGAATGAATCAGGGTTGGATTCAGGCATAAGTAAATCTAATAAGTGACTTGTCATACTATGATTTAAAATATTTTTATATTAATTAATGCAAATAATGACATTGAACTTTTTTTATTCAATTTTATTTTGTATTATATCACATTTATTGCTGTTATTATTATTATCCACTTACACAGCTGGACTATCAGAGCTATTTTCAATATTATCAGAGGGCTCAGTATCACTATTATCATAATGAAATATATATATATAGGTATAAATATAACAATATTAGTATTGATATACATATATACGCATATACATACATACATGTACATACATACGTACATATATATGTATATGTTATAGTTTACCTCATTATTACTACTTGTTGAGCACGTTTAACACCAGCACGAAGCAAGTCATCAGGAAATCGTGGATTTCCCTAAATAAAAGAAAAAATAAAAATATTAAAAAAATAACATAAAAATTAGACTTGATGTAACAAATTAATTAATTATGTACATATATTTAAAGTAAAAAAATAGATAATACATACCACCATAAAGTAGAGTTTAGGAAATCTATTAAGCATTTGAAACATTTTTGTATCGGGTAAGGATTTACAAAGTATAACAATGTCACGAAGTTCATGTCTACTTAAATAGGGCGATCTAAATAAAATAAATGGAATAAAATAAGTAATAATAAAAATAAAATATAATCAATAAAAATTACGAGATTTTTTTGGCTACAGTTATCATTTTTATTCTTCATTTCCTTTTTTTTATTATACCTTAAGTTATAAATAAATTTAAATATATTAGTCACTTTTTCTTGTAAACAAACGAGAATATGATGATTCATTCCGTCAGCAGAATCAATAACGATATCAGGAAGACGTGTAGCATGATCCAAAAGATAACATAAAGGCAAAGACTTTTGTTCACTAAATTTAGGTTGCTCTTCCTCATAGGCTTGTCCCAATCGAGAAATGATAGTACGACTTCCAGTTAATAATGCATGTTTTGTTGACGGCAATTTGGTGATACGGAATTTTTTATTTTTATCAGAAATTGGAGCGGTAGGGTTAGTACTCTTGGAGTATTTGAGTGAATTTTTTTGTGAATCATTAGCGTTAGAACGTTCAGCTGTGAACGACTGTTGTTGTTGTTGATGAGTGCTTGATGAGGATGAATTAGATCTAGTCGATGGCTGCTCAATAGGTGTTATCTGAAGAGTCTCCTTTGTAATTTGTTCATTCTGACTAGACATATATTGTTGTGTAATTCTTGAATTTCTCATCGAATGAATTGTTTCCCATACATAAACAGGTTTCTATAAATTCATAACATTATAATATTTATAATAGCAATTAACTTTATTATTAGCCAACTTACACACATACATATTCCTATTTACAATCGTATTTATATTACATTTCTATATTTTTCTGCCTTACCATTTTTTTGATATCTCGAACTTCTTTAGGGCTTTCAGATATATAAACACAGAGATCATTATCTTTGATTACATAGTATTTTCTTGGATTAAGTAGTATTTCATAGCGATCGGAGTTTTCAACCTTTACTTTGATAGCAAATAATATGACTTGACATTCTCTGTAAACAATCTATTACAATATATATATATATATATATAATTTTTTAAATAAAAAGTTTTTATAGTAATCAATGAAATAATCACTATCTTATTTTTATTTTTATTTGCTTTTTTTTTGTGCTTGTACTTGTATTTGTATTATATATATTACATATTCTATCTTACCCATGATGCATCAGCAAAAGTTAAACCAACTAAACATTTAGCAGCGGGAGCCATATAAATTTCATTACAAGAGCCATCATCATATTGAGCTTGCCAAGGTTCATCGTATCGGTTTAAAGGTTGTCGCTGATGTAAAAGGTTAGTTAACAAGGTAGAAACACCACGGCATCGACAGTTCATAGCTAACAAATATTGCTTAAATTCGCCAACACATATGATTTCTTTTGCTACTTTTTGATAAATGGCCGTACTTGGTGATAAATTGTATGTATAAATTGGAACTTTATGTATAACAGTAAAGCAGTGAATTGACCATAATCTGACAGTATTTCTTTCATCCTCCTTATTATGATCGACAGCGTTACGGTCTATTTAAAAGATGAATAAATAAATAGATTTTATTAATATTCTAATTACACATTTATATTTATTTATATATACTTTTATATTTATATTTATATATTTATATTACCAGATATCGAAAAAATTGCTTGTGCATCCCTTGCTCTCTAATTTAATTTAATTTTCAAATAAAATAAAATGTAAACACACATTATTAATTCGCTCATTATTTAAAATAATAATAATAATAAAGTGTAAAGTTACTATTCCACTTACAACTCGAAGCAAAGTATCTTCATTCTATTAAGATTATGATTACAATAATAAAAGAAAAACATATTAAATAAACACATAAACCCTTCCATGTTCATATAAATATAAATGTACTAAAATAATATTAACCTACCAATACAGATCCATGTAAAAATTGGATTCTATGCCCCCACATTGAATTACGTTCCATTAATTTAAGTTCTTCGGAAGGTGGGTTGATATCAAGAAAAATGACATTTAAATGAGGTTCAGCATGTTCCTAATAATAATAATCATAATAATAATAATAATCATAATAATAATAATGGGATAAATATAATATACATATTAGATATTAAAAAACCGCTTTATTTATTTATTTATTTATTTTTGTAATGAAAACATTTTGTATAATATATAAACTTACTCTATCTAAAAACCCATTCAAAATATCATTGACTTGTCCAGGTGTAAAAGAACCAACAATTAAAATAAATGGCAATGACCCTTTACTGACATGACCACCACCATCTATTAAATATACATATTTATATATAGATATTTATAAGCTATTTTCTATTTATAAATCGTCTTTCATTTATTTATTTATATTTAATATTTTATAAATATTATTTACCGTTTCGTTTTTGAAGTGTTCTCGCCACGTCAGCTAATAAATTGGGCAAGATAGCTAAAGCTACAACAATCAGAGTCATCATAACCACACGACTACCTTCCGTTCTAGGAGTGATATCTATAAATGATTCAATAAATATTAAAATAGATTAAATTAATGATTAATTTGGTATATAATCTATATATGTATTGATATGTCGTCATTGTCACCATCATCATTAAAAAATAATAATAAATAAGCTTACCACCATAGCCTACAGTTGACAAAGTTACCATAACGACATATAAAGAATCCAGAATTGAATAACTGACATTAGCAAAAGTAGCCTCACAGTATTGAAATGCAGCCATTCCATTATATAATAAAACCATCAAAGTACAGATCAAGTGAATCAGTTTTGATTTTAAAGGATCAACCAGTTTATCTAAAAATCCATAAATAGTAAAATAAAGTTATTAATTAATTTGTTTATTTTATCTAATCTATTTATTTATAATTGCTTTATCCTTTATATATATATATATATATATATACTTACCAGTCATTTGTAAATTTGTTTTGATCCTCATTACACTTTTGATTCTTAAAAGTAACACCCAGCTTCTTAAAAAGTAAGGTACTATTTTAATCATAATAATTATAAATCGATCACCGCGTGAGATTAATTCCATCATATATTTTATATTATAAACTTTAAAATAAAGATATTACCATATAAGTATTGACCGTAATAAAGAAAGTTTGATACTAAAAATGGGACTGACGTCAATAATTCAATTACACACCTAAAACTGAACAATACAGATAATGGATGGCCGATCATTACAATACCTAATTAAATATTAATAAAAAAAATTAATCATAATATTCAAAATGATTAGATTCCATCTATTATATATGTATTACGCATAATGAACGATCCGATATCCCAAATCGATAAAAGTTGACAAAATCTCCATAAATCATATGAGCGCCATTTATATAACCAAGCAGGATCTATGTGAACATCTGATTCTTGCTTCATTTCCACTAAATACATCAAACAGAATACCAAATCGACCATCATATCAAAGTTAACCTGTAACATGAAAAACATGTGATGTTATTTTTTTTTTCGTTACATCAAATAAATAAACAAAAAAAAAACTCATATCTATTTTTCCTTTTTAACTTACAAATAAAACTATATTTTGGTTGGATAATAAAAATAATCTTAAAGCTGACATTCTTTCATCATATTTCATATAACACTTAAACTGATGTAAAAAGGACTGATTCATTTCATCTGAACTTTCATCCCTATCAGTATTAATAATAATAAAAAAGGATAGGAATAAAAATAAAAATAATAAAAGTTAATGCATAATGATCCCTTTTATTAGTTTTTATACTTATTTTTATTATCCCTTTCAATATAAATTACCTTGCATGTTTACGAACTTCACGATAATTTGATCTAACATTACTGAGATTAACCATTTGTTTTTTTAAAAACCAGCGATCAATAGCATTTTTATGCGAGGATATTACTACTTCTTGAGCTCTAATAAGTAAATAAATACAGATAAAAAAAAGAGAGAAGGAATGGTTTAATGTATATATAAAAAATATGCATACATAATAATAATAATAATAATAATAATAATAATAATAATAATAATAATAATAATATTACTTTGGATCTAGAGAAGGCAAAACTAATTCACTATTTCTTTCCTCAATATCTTTGATACTATCAGAATTGACACGCAAAACGTTTGATAAATGACTTGCTAATTTTGGACGGTGATGTTGTTGTAATCTTCTTTGTTTTCTCTTTGCCACTCTGCTGGATATACTGTAGGCATCTTCACCATCGCTACTTCCTCTAGAAGACGATTCTTCAAATGAAGATCCTTTACGTTGTGGTAATAATAAAGGTGAAGAGGTTATACCACCATAATTTACGTTTGTAGTGTTATATAATAAATTTTCTTCATCGTCTTCGACTATAGAAGACATTACTCCAAAAGTAATGTTATTATGTTAATAGGAATAATTATTATAAAAATTAAAAAATTAAAAAAAAAAAAAAAAAAAAAAAAAAAAAAAAAAAAAAAAGAAAAGTCAAAAGTAAAAGATATATAAAAAAAGATAAGTGAAAAAAAATGAAGGAAAATGAAAGAGAAGTGAAAAAAAAAAACAAAAAAATAATTTCGGAATCTCCGCATATATCAATTTTTTTTCCCATTTGAGACTATATTGCCTATCTTTTTTTAATCCCCCGCTTTTATATCTTTTAGTGATTTCCCACTCTTTTTTTTTTCTTTTTCTTTCCCCCTTTTTCAATAATGTTTAAATATGGCAGGTGTTTACTTCCCTTTCATTCAAATACAACAGTAAAATCAAACCAATAGCTAAAATTTAAAATATAGCTATACATATATATATATATATATATATATACATTCTTATATAATATTTTTATTTTATTATTATTTTCTTCCATCGTTTTCAATAGCCATTAATAAGCAACATAAGATTAAAAGCCTATTCTACTAGGCCTGTATCTGACTTTCTTATTGACAATTTTAATCGGCAACATACTTACTTAAGAATATCTTTGACTGAAAAGTGTAATTTACGATGTAAGGAGTTTATAATATATATATTGATTAATAGGTTTTTAAGAAATGCATATTCTTTTTATTCATTTATATTTATACATTCCTTTATTTTATTTTATTTCTTTTTTTTAAAGGCACATATTGTATGCCAGAAGAAGGGGTTCCTTTGACACCAAATAAAGATTTACTATCAACCGAAGAAATATTAACCTTAGCTGAATTATTTGTACGCCATGGTATTACCAAAATTCGATTAACTGGAGGTGAACCAACCGTTCGACCGGATGTATTAAAAATTATTCAAGGAATAGGCCAACTTAAAAAAACATATGGGTTAAAAAGTTTAGGAATTACAACAAACGGTATTGCTTTGAAAAGAAAATTACCTGATTTCAAGTTGGCTGGGTTAGATTCTTTGAATATTAGTTTGGATACATTGGATCCAAATATGTTTCAAATCATGACCCGACGTAAAGGTAAAAAAAATAAAAAAACAAAACGAAAATACAAAAGAGAGGGGTAAAATAAAAAAATAGAAAAGAGTAACGTTACTCATCTGCGCCTCTCTTTTTATTTTTACTTTTTTGATTTTATTTTTATAAAAGGATTTGATAAAGTAATGGGTGCAATAGAAGAAGCAATTCGATTAAAAATACCACAAGTGAAAATCAATTGTGTTGTTATGCGAGGAGTGAATGATGATCAGGTATTAAACTTTGTAGAATTGACCAAACAGTATCCAATCCGTGTCAGATTTATTGAATACATGCCTTTTGATGGGAATAAATGGCGAAGAGATAAATTAATACCTTATAAAGAATTAATCAACGATATAGAAAAAAAATATGGTTCGCTTATCAAAGGCAAAGATGATCCAAATGATACAACAAAATCATATCAAGTTAAAGGGCATCAAGGATCGCTTGGATTTATTACCTCCATGACGGATCATTTTTGTCATACTTGTAATAGATTAAGAATAACAGCAGATGGAAACATTAAAGTATGCTTATTTGGAAATGAAGAAGTGTCACTTCGGGATCTTTTAAGACAACAACAAGAAAAGATAGGAACTTACAATGAAGATGAAATATCAAAAATTATCGGTGCGGCTGTTTCGAAAAAGAAAAAACAACATGCAGGCATGTTTGAATTGGCTTCCAGAAAAAATAGACCTATGATTACTATTGGCGGATGATAGCTTTTTTAAAATTTTAATTGATAACATATAATTACTTTACTGTAAAAAAAAAAAAAAGTATAATTAATTAATAAATAATTGTAGAATAACAATAATAAAAAAATAGCAAATGATTTTAAAAATAAAGATTTGATCATTATATTTTAATATCCGCTAACCTTAATATTTTTTATGTCTGGTGTTGCTCAATTTTTTTTTTCATTTTCTCTTCCACTCTTTTTTTAAAAAACGATATTATTACACAATAAATAAATTATATTGTTTTTGATTCTTATTACTATTTATTTTTGAAATAAAACTATGTATTTTAATGGTCAGTTTTTACTTAATTGTATAAAAATATATTATAATAAAGTAATATTCATTTATAAAAAAAGAATTAACCAAAGAATTTTATCCATTGATTTAAGTAATACATGTTAGTCATATATTTATTATTATAATAATTATTTTATTTATTTTAGTTTATAGAAATAGATTAACATCTTATCTTCAAAAAATACAACCACAGTATCGATGGTATTCAACAACTAATGGCAATATAAAAAAGCAATTAACACACACTGATCCAGTGACAGGGGAAGCAAGAATGGTCTCTGTAACGGATAAACGTATCACTCAACGCGAAGCAATAGCAGAAGGAAGGATAATATTAACCAAAGATGCTTATCGTTTAATAGAAACCAATGAACTTCATACAGCAAAAGGAAACGTATTAGTGGTAGCTCAAATAGCTGGGATTCAAGCTGCAAAGAACACAAGCCAATTGATTCCTTTATGTCACCCTCTTTTATTAAGTTATATTGACGTTAAACTATGGTTAAATCAAGAAAAATCAAGTGTTGAATGTATGTCTGTGGTACAAACCTCTGGAAAGACAGGCGTTGAAATGGAAGCTTTGACAGCAACTTCTACAGCATTACTAACGGTATTTGATATGTGTAAAGCAGCATCCAAGGAAATGTGTATTGAAGGGATTCGTGTGGTTGAAAAAAAAGGTGGAAAATCAGGTCATTGGAAATGGGATGAAAGTAAATAACGAAAACATAGTTTATGTTTTATTTTAATTTTTAAATATATTTGAATCAACAAAAATGATAATATAAATAAAACGGTTATAATATTTTATGCAACACAAGTATCATCATCAATATTCCATTTTTTTTTATTTCACTTTATTAATGAGTTAAAAAGGTTAATAAAAAAATATACAGTTTTTAGTTCAATAAAAAAGAATGATATTTAATGAGAAATTTATTCTTCGTCGGATTCGGCAGCAGCAGTAGCCTTCTTTTCATCACCAGTGGCACGAGCTAAAACAATAATTATTATGATAAAAAAATAAATCAGTGATCAAATTCCTTATACATAGACATACATCCACTTCTTCATTTTCTTTATTCCTTTTTTATTTTTTTAAAAAAACTTACTGTAGATAACTTGAGCATGATGACGAGAAAGAGGTTTGATGAGACCTTGAGCTTCAAGTTCCTTGATAGCAACACGAGCAAGAGAACCGTTTAACTTGAGACGATCAACTAAAACAGATTGACTGATGAGCTTATAAGTAGGAACTTCTTTGAAAAGACGTTCGTAGGTAGGCTTGTCTAAAACGACCATGTTGTTAGCCTTGTCCTTGACCTTCTTAGCGGACCACTTCTTTTTAGCTTTCTTACCACCGGAGGAGGAGGTGGGCTTAGCAGCAGCGTCTTTCTTAGCCTATACATATTTATATATATACATTTAAATATAAATATATTATAAAGATAATAATATATAAGTACATCTAATAATATCAAATATTTAAACCGATAAAAGTGTTCGTATTGATTTTCATGCCGAAGTATAAAAATAAAAATAAAAGGTGCTATATTTTTTTATAAAAAATAGTGAATGTTGGATTGTACCAAAAAAAAATAAAAGGTGTATAATCATCCACTTGTTTAAAAATTATCCAAAATGATCATCCATGTTTAAATCAATCCATCCATCCATCCATCCATTCATCGTTTTAAATGAAATTTGTTGTCATTTTTAATTTATATTTACAGCACGAAAATCAATGGCGAATCCTTTATAATTTTTTTAATGTATGAGTTAAATTACCATATTGACGATTACAGGAGGAAGAGATTCAAAGAAGCGATCATTTTTGATATTTTTTTATAATGAATAAAAAATTCCGGCCAGCCTAAATTATAATTGAATTCCCGCTCGTGCACATTTCCATTTTAGAATTACTTCTGCATTTACCAATAAAATACACTTGCATTGAGAATAAAAAAAAATATATATTTTATATACAAACTTCCATATAATAATTTTACAAAGAGTAATGCATAAAAAGATTGATGTTTTAATATAATATTGTTTTAATTCACGAAAAGAAAAAAAATATTTATACGAATAAATATATATAATACAAAAAAATAATATGAAGAAAAGAGATAAAAAAAAACTATCTAAAATAATAATATTTAAAATTCAAATTCGTTTCTAAATTGATTGAGATCAGCACCTGCAATTGCTTTATCAGCTAAGTCTCTTCGATCCTATTATTAAAAAAAAATAAGAAAGAAAAATAAATATAGTGTATATATATATATATATATATAATCTTATTTTAAGATAACTATTTTTATTATGCTTATTATTTACCATCATTATAAATGTTTTTCTTAACATTTCCCATAAATTACTAGATACATTCACTCCTTCATCGGAATCATTACGTTTATGCATAGTTAATCCAGTTAATAAATGTTCAGCAGCTTCTTTATAACAACCAATATTTACACAACTAACACCTAAATTATATCTTGCACGTACAAAGGAGGGTCTTAATTCTAAAGCTTTATGATAAGCATCAATAGCATCTTCAGGTCGGCCACTATTTGCCAACGTAGCTCCTAAGCGATTCCATAATAAATAATCCTATTATAAGATAATAAAAAAAAGATAAAAAAAATTAAATAAGATACTTTTCTTTTCTTTTTTTTATCATATTTTTTTAATATTTGTTTTTTCTTTTTTAATATATTATAACTTTCATCCTTTTTTTTTTTATCAATCACAATTATAAAAACTTACATTAGGTCTTCCCTTTAATGCAGCTATGAAACAATCAATAGTTTTTTCAAGATCCCCACTACCATAGAATAAGACACCTAAACCTACTTGGACATCTGGGTCAAGATCTTGCTCAGGGGCTTGTCGAGCAGCTTTAAGGAATAAACTTGTGACATGATCATGTAATTCAAAAGGATTTACAGGGCCAGCATTTTGAGCATCGGGACCAACAATTTGAGGATATCTTTCTGTAATCCATTGCTTTAATGTTTGATAAGCAGCTTGATCATAAGATTCATTGGTATAACTGATTGCCAAGGACATCAAAGCGGGGAAATTAGAAGGATTGGTTTCTACAGCCTTTTCCAGGGCGCGAATAGCAGGTTCTTCTTTTTCATTCTGAGCTTGTATATTACCAAGATGCATCCAAGCTTCTGAATTGGAGGGATCCTTTTGCACAGCAGCTTCAAAAGCTAAAGCAGTTTCACTTAAACTATTGCCATGTTCTAAAAGGCGTAGCCCTTCTGCCATTGGATCAGCATGGTCTAAAAAGGGATTCACCACTTCAAAGACATATTCACCAAGGTCAGGTTTATAAATAGCTTCACCATTTATATGATTAAAGTTTTTAAAATCTTCTTCCCAATTGTCACTATCATTAAACATGGATTCTCTAACATTTTCCCATAAATCTTCAAATTGACCCATATCATTTGGATCTAAAGCTGCTGCTGCTTCTTCTACTTTTTTAGCAATTTCTTCATCCGTTTCTTGCTCATGGTTGATTTGTTGCGGTTGATCAAAGGCTGCAAATTGCTCATCCCAACCTGCATTATTATTAAGATTGATCATCTTTCCTTTTCCTTTACCATCTGCTACTGTAAATTCATTAGCCCAATCAAAATGTTTCTGGAATGCTTGTTCAAATGCTGCTACTTGATGAGGGTTCATATGTTGTACTTCAGGGTGATTCATAAATTCTTCACGCCATGCTATATAGACATAAATAAACAAATACAAAAACAAAATAGAATAAATTATTATTATTATTATTATTATTATTTAATGGCCCTCCTATTAACTATAACACTCTATTCTATTTTATTTTCATTACCTGCTGTATTATGATTTGCTGCAATACGACTTTCTTCAAAAGCTTTTTCCATAGCAGCTTCTTCTTCAGGATTGATTTCCCAAATGCGAGGTGCTTGATGGCCAAATTCAGAAGCCCATTCGCCACTATTGGCCATAGGAGGTTGCTGACGTACATTTTCTAATTCACGTTGAAGTTCAGAAAATTGAAAAGGATTTCTTGCCATAGAAGGTCCTGCTGCACCTTGTTCTTGACCAAAGAATTCATTAACCATACTATCGTTTTGTTGAAAGGCAGGTCCTTGTTGGGTTCTCATCTAAACAGTCAATAATATATGTATATGTATATATATATATTAATATACTTATTCCTTTCATTTTTATTTTTTATTTTTCTCTTTAAACTCTATACTTGGCTCTATATATATATTTACAACTCCACTCTATAGTTATACTTTTTTTACACATGACTAATATTAATTAACATTTCACTTACCCCTTGCTGAGGTCCTGAAGGTCCAGCTACTGGTTCAAAGCGATCCTAATATAATAATAGGAATAATAATAAGCACATTAACTTTTTTATTAATAAAAGAATGAATTTTATATTGTTGGTCAAAGTTTTTTGTTTTCTATCTTTATACTTTTGTATATTTACCCTTTGTAAAGAACGATCTTGATTAAACTGCTTTAACATTTGTGACATAGGGTTTGCTCCAGAGGAACAATCGGCTCCACCCATATTTGAAAAGGCCATTTTTATAAAGTTTATTTTTTAAGAATAAAAACAAAGAAGGAAATGAAAAAATAAAAATAATACAGATAGCAAGGTATAATAAAAATTTATTAATATTTTCTTATAAAAAAAAATGAGTTTAAGAAAAAAGAGAGTTCAAAAAAAATTCCATAAAAATGAATAAATAAAATTATATAATCAGGCTCCGCTATAAAAAAAATCCTATGAAATTATTGGTTATTGATTAAGCTATATTTTTTACCCCACTTTTTTTTTTTCATATGATATATATACACTTTTCAATACCAGTGATGACAACTGAAATGAATAAATATATATATTAATTAAGCCAACCTTTCGCTTTGGCCTGGGAATGAATTCTTTCTTTTGCTTCTTTGAATTAAACTAACTTTATTAACTTATTACAATATAATTACTATTCTAATAAAAAAAATTCTTCACCTTTAAAAAATAATGAAAGTAATTTAATTTCTATATAATGTGGTATGTTACAATCTAAAAATTCTTGGTTTTTTTTTATCATTATCCTATATATCTACACTATAAAAGACTTCCGGATTATAATAAAACAAGTTGTTAATACCCAGATAAATAAAAATGTCTTATATTAGTTAAGAAAAGCTTTTTCTTTTATGTAGACTTTAGCTTTTATTTTTATATCTTATTTATTTCAGTTTTATTACTAAATAATTTCACCCTAATTTTTCTTTTCTTTTCTTTTACTATTTATCTTATAGCAATTTTATATTTTATAGTTAAGATATTACTAGTTAAACGATGGAAGATGATAAAAGAAAAAGAAAACTAGAGTATAAGAGTTTCCTTTTATGGGATCTAAAAAATCTCAAAAGTGTAAATGTAGTAAAATGACTAAATAGTTGGATATCTTCAGCTTGTATTATGCTATCCCGCTCCAAAATTTTAATCAAGCTACAAATAAATATCAAGCTACAACATTTATCAAAATAACCAATGTCTGAATGAATTTCTTTTAATTTTTTATTTTGTGGTTATATATATATATATAAATATATGTGATCCTTTTAAAGAATAACACCAAATCATATAAAAGAAAAATGTTGGATCTTTAAAAAAACAGCACTAATATGATCACAGTCACCATTGAGCTTTAAATATTTTTTTCTATTTATTTTTTTTAAAACAAATTTGAATCTCTCTCATTTTTTTTTAATATTCAACTTTGAAATAAAATATATTAAAGCAAAATGTTTATGCCTCAAGTAAGATCCTTCGATCAATTAATACAATAACATATAATAAAATATTATTTTTTCAAGACAGCAAGAAAAAAAAAAATTTACATATTATCTATTTATTTATATTTTATTATAGCAACCCCAACTTACACCTGAACAAAAGTTAATGTTAAGACAACGTACTATTGGTACTGTCACCAACTTTTTCGTTGTTGTATTTGCTCTTCGTGCTGGTAAGCCATTTAAGAATACGATTGGTTTATTATTATTACATTAGAAGGTTTATTTTTTTATTTTTTTATTTATTAATATTATTTGTATTTTTCCATTATTTTTCCATTAGCTCCTTTTGCTCTTGACCAAGTTAAACGTTTCTTAAATTAAAAAAAGAAAAAAAAAAGTAATAAATATATAGATAGATAGGTGTTGTTAAGGTTAATAATATATATATATATATTTATCACCAAAATTTTTTTATTTATACATAATACGACACAACACATTATTCCTTTATTTATTATTATTATTATTATTATTATTATGAAAATCACGACCTTTTTTCTCTCCCTCACTTTCTCTCTTTTGTACATCCATTCATATCCATTATTATATTTTTTTTCCTCTTCTTTTTTTTTTCTTATTTAGTAACCATGATATAAAAAGATAATAGCAACAGATATATAGATTGTATATTGATTAATAAAAGTATATAATAATATAGATATATATCATCTACGAGGGTTAAGAAACTAATCAATCAAATTAAACAAGAACCCCTCTTTTTTTTTGATAGAAACACCCCCTTTGTTTGATATTATTTTGCATATGTATTTATATTTATTTTATATATACATGAAAAAAAAAGTATTATATATAAACATTCGGATATAGATTTATTTGATATATATAAATAATTATAAATACGATAAATAACATTAATAAAAAAATATGACATAAACATAATATAAAATAAAAGATAATAAATATAATATATATAGAAAGAAACTAAAACAATAACAATAAATATAATAAATAGATAAATAATATGATATATCTAACAAGAACATCCACTTGCTTCAGTACTAGAGTTGCTAAGGTTGATTTTTTGCACTAAAAATAATATGATAATAATTAAAGGTAAATAAAATGTATCAAACTTTAAATTTTAGATATATAACCCAGCTTACATTGTTCTTTTTGATCAGGTGAATTTCGATCTCCTGATGGTAAATTTTTTGCAATATTTCTAAATAAGTTCTTAACCTATGTAATATAAACATTTATAAAACAAGAAAATCAGTGGTTTTAATCTTTAACGATCACAACTAAAATAATATATTTATATTTATTTTTTTTACATTTTGACCAGCTTTAGCACTTGTTTCAATAAACATGACATTTAATTCTTTTGCTCTTTTTTCACCTTCGTCGGTAGTGACTTCCCTATATATATAAAAGAAAAAAATGAGCACATTTATAATATAAATATAATATAATTTTATTTTCTATTTTGCTATTCTTTATTGCTTTACCTTTTTTCATTCAAATCCGTTTTATTACCAACTAAAACTACAATAGCTTCATTACCACGTTCAGCACGAACGTCATCGATCCATTTGGTAGTATTAACAAACGATTCACGATCTATAGAAAAAGGAAAAAAAATAAGATGAAATGAACAATTAAAATAAATAGGAATCACAATCTCTACATTGTTGTTATTATTATTTACTTGATATGTCATAAACAATCACAGCAACGGATGAATCTCTAATATAACTTGGAATTAAACTTCTGAATCGTTCCTGTATTATAAAAAAAATTAAGTTTGAAGTAATTTTACTCCGCTTAGTTTCATCTTTTTTTTTAAAAAAAAAAAGTTAGTTACTATCATCTTTACCTGACCAGCTGTATTAAACAAAAAAGAGAGAATATAAATAAAAAAAAGAAAAGAAAAAGGAATAATGAATAAATTAATGAACCATCAATCAACCAATAAAAATTATACTATTATTCTTGGTCATTATAATATATATATATATATTACCTGTATCCCAAAGTTGTAATCTAACTGTTTTATCAGATAAGTACCTAATAAAAAAAAGTAATATGAAAATAAATATAAAAAAAATATTCTCTTATTTTTTAAAAAATAAAAGAAAAAGAAAAACTTACATTGTTTTTGATAAAAAATCAATACCAATAGTTGCCTAGGTATATACATATATATACATATGTACATATATATATATATATATATGTATGTATGTATGTATGTTGTTCTGTTAATATAAGGTAGTAGTAATATATTTTTATTATTTTCTTTGCTCACCCACCTTTCTCTTTTTTTTATTATCAATATTTTTTATAATTATTACTATTATTATTTTACCTGATAAGTATTATCAAAAGTGTCATACATAAACCGAGTAATCAAGGAAGTCTTGCCAACCTATGTTATATATGTATGTTAATAAAATAAAATAAAGAAAAGGCTATATGTATATATAATAAATAAAAATATATATGCTTTTTACCGATTGTTCACCAAGGAATACCAATTTATATTTTCTTAAAGGACTACTGAAATCAGGGCTGGCCATGGTTGAAATAATGAAAAGATATATGTAAAAAAAAATATAAATAATATAAATAAATAAATAAAGGGAAGAAAAAGAAAAAGAGAAAGAGAAAAAAAAATTGAATTATAAGAAAAAGGTAAACAAGGTTTTTTTTTGTGTTACTTTTTTTTTACAACTTCATTAGTATTATTATGATGACTTTTCTTGTATATACAAATATGCAAAAAAAAAAAAAAAAAAGAATTCAACAACCTCAAGTTTCTATACATATATATAAATTATATATTATTTTATTTTAAATTAAACATATAATATAAATGTATATATAAAAAAAAAGGGAATAAATTGAAAAATAAATAATAATAATAAAAATAATAATATATATTTTTAATGAAAACAAAATGACAAAGGTTTAATTTTTTTTTTTTTATCAAAATTTATACTTTAAAACAAGTAAATAAAGATATATATTTATTGATGTAGATTTATTTCTCTTTTTATTTTTTAATGTTTTCGATTTTTAACTGCCTGACTTGCCCAACTTGCCATATCTACATCTGCATGTTCATATTTTTTAATAAAAGGGTGGTCTAGCAATTCACCATAGGTAGGTCTTTTATCTGATTCTTTATGTAAACTAAATGGATTATATAAATATATAAAAATAAATATATATACACAAATAAATATTTTTTTTTTCCCGCCTAAAAAAATTTTGTTTTTATTTTTATATTTGTGTCTTACCATGCATCAATGAAATCCCTTGCTTCTTCAGAATAATGATCCGGTAAAGTAGGGGGCTCTTCTTCAACGATAGCCCTTAATTGTGCAAACATATTATCATATTTATATGGATACTTCCCACCTGCTACTTCTAATAATGATAACCCAAGTGACCAAACATCTGATGATACTGTATACGTGTCAACTGCTTTAATACGTTCAGGCTAAAAAAAAAAAAAATGGTAAATATATAAAATAAATGATATATTAAATATATGTATAAATAAATTTAGATGACAATATGTATATATATATTCACTTACTGCCATATAACTTTGACATCCAATATTTGTTTTAGCCAAGGATTTATTTAGTTGTCCAGAAACACCAAAATCACATAATTTCACTTGACCTTTTAAATTAACTAATACATTTGTAGGTTTGACATCTAAGAATAGAATTTATACAAGTCAATTATAATTCAATAAAATTTAATAAATTCATTTTATATCTATATTTACCTCGATGAATAATAGAAAGGTCATCTTTTAAAAATTTAAGTCCTCTGACCATCTAAATATACATATATATATATATATATAAAGAAAGAGAGAGAGAGAAAAAAAAAGAGAAAATAATAATATTGTTTAGTTGGGAAATAATTTAAGAATGATTATATATATACCATACTATTATATTGTTGTAATTATTATTATTTTAAAATAAATACTTACAGAAAGGGCAATCTTTGCTAATACATCTTCAGGAACACCATCACCATAAAGTTTATCAAGAGATCCAGCATCCATATATTCCATACAATAATATACACATGATTCAATAAAAAAAGCACCATAAAATTCAACAATATCTTCACTTGTACTTTTATGAAGTACATCTAATTCCATTAATATTTGTTGTAATTTTTTTTCATCTAATTCTAATCTGATTTCCTATTAAAAAGAAGGAGGAAAAAAAAAAAAAAGATTAAGAAATTGATTTGATTATTTTCTTATATATATATTTATATATACCTTCATAGCCATCACTACATTAGTAACTTGGTGAGATACTTTTTTAACAGTCCCATATTGGCCTTTTCCAAGTTCTTCTTGAAGTAATAAGTCATCCATACGAATGTTAAAACTACTTCCATTACTAAAATCAACACCATCAGCATGAATAATAGCTTTTCCAGCAAAGTTAAGTTTACCCGATGGATCCCTAAAATAAAAATAAAAAGTCGAAAATATACAAAAATAAAGAGATATGTGAGTGGTTGTTAAAAATAAAAATAAAAAATAAAATTCGAATAATAAATATATATTTTTATAAATAGTCTATTTTATAT
The DNA here is from genome assembly GCA_017871115.1 of Cunninghamella blakesleeana. Taxonomy (NCBI): domain Eukaryota; kingdom Fungi; phylum Mucoromycota; class Mucoromycetes; order Mucorales; family Cunninghamellaceae; genus Cunninghamella; species Cunninghamella blakesleeana. The sequence continues at coordinate 1,910,528 of JAFCIZ010000001.1, read as the reverse complement.
ATACATTTATAAAAACAACGTTTCCATCATCTACTTTTAATCATGTATAAACTTACACATATTTTGAAAAGTTTGAAAAAGGAGTTTCTTCTTTAATACCAAGTTTTAAACCGGGCCCTCTTTTCATTTGTGGACCACGATGAGGTAAAGGTAATTTCCCAGGCCCATTAGGTCGAAGAGGGGGGAGTTTATTTGGAAATCCATTACTGTTACTACTGGTATTATTATTACTATTATTATTGATGTTAGTGTTGTTGATGTTGTTGGAGGTGGGAGGTAAGATAGGTCGACTCATAGGTGGTAAGACTGATCTTTTTAATAAAGGAGGTACGGGTATGGTGGTAGTGGTGGTGGTAGCAGATTGAGTAGTAGGTTGGGTTTGGTTTATTGAGTTGGCATCAATTGACATTGTTTAAATATTATTTAAGTATTGTTGTTGTTGCTGTTATTATTATTATTTTGTGTTTTGTTTTTTTGTTTATATATATTTATATATTTATATATTTATATATATATATATATATATATATATATATATTTATAATGAACTAATATATGAACTATCTGAAAATATAAATGAATATATATATATATATATATATATATATATATATAATGAATGGAATAAACTTTAAAAAAAGGGATATAAGTATATATAGTTTTATACAAATATATTTAAAATATAGTGATATATAAAATAATATAAAATGAAAGAAGAGAAAATGAGTATGAGGTTTTTAAGTTGTATAAAAAAAAAAACAAGAGAAAGGAGCAATAAAAATAAAAAAAAATATTTAGTATTTTTAAAAAAATTAATTAGCCAATCAAATTTACCAAAGAAACTATATATTTTTTCAATTCCCGGCGGAATCTTTACTCCAAACTTTTTTTTTGCATTTTCTTATATGTTTTTATATAAAAATATATACTAATAATTTTATTTCATCTTTTTTAAAACTAGTTTCAAAAAATCTTCCTCTCCAATAGTTTTAAATTTAGTATAGTTCTATCTTATTTAAAACATAAAACATAAAAATAGATGTATATAATAATATATAAATATATTAATAATCATTATCATATAAATTATATTTTAATAAAAGAAAATGGATAGTAATTTTTATTATTATTACTACCGTAATCGGTGATTGTTAGCTGCTGAGTTGAAATATTTATTTTTTTAAAAAGGCTTTTTTTTTTCCCTCATTCATTTATTTTTCTTTTTTAAAATTTTTTGCTCCCTTTCTTTGTTCTTTTTCCCTTTTTTTTTTTTTTAACATATATCCATTTGTTTGTTTCTTTTTAAATAATTTGTCCAAATAAGACTCTTTATTTTTAATTTATTAATTTATTTCACTTTATAGCTTATATATTTATTTCTTTCTTCTTTTTTTTGTTAATTGTTGTTCATACAAGTATAAAATATGTCTAAAGCATCTTCTTTTGTAAGAGAATACAAACTTGTCATGGTTGGCGGTGGTGGTATGTTTTTTATATATATCTAGATATATTATTTTATTTATTTCTATTCTTATTCTTTTTATATGTATACCTATATAAATGAACGGGAAGGAATAATAAAAATAATAAAATAATAAAATAATAAAATAATAATAATTATAATTATAATAATAATATTATTATTATAAATATAAATTAATACTCATATTTTTTATATTTATATAAATAAAATAATAATACAAACTAACCTGTCATTTCTTTACTCATTCTCTTTTTAATAACTAGGTGTTGGTAAATCAGCATTAACTATTCAATTTATACAATCTCATTTTGTTGATGAATACGATCCAACTATTGAAGGTAATATAATATTATTATTTTCTCGGTGCTGGATATGAAATAATATATAATATATATTAATATTTATCTATCTATCTATTTTTTTATTACCAAAATTAGATTCATATCGTAAACAATGTGTTATTGATGGAGAAACAGCTTTATTAGATGTTCTTGATACAGCTGGTCAAGAAGAATATAGGTAAAAAAAAAAAAATCAACCAAATAGGAATACACATGAGAAGTATAGAAAAAGATGTTCTAAAACAATAACCTGTCTATCTATATATTTAACTTAGTGCTATGAGAGAACAATATATGCGTAACGGTGAAGGATTCCTTTTAGTTTATTCTATCACATCAAGAATGTCATTCGAAGAAATTACAACTTTTTATCAACAAATATGTAGGGTAAAAGATCGTGATTATTTCCCGATGGTATTGGTAGCCAATAAAAGTGATCTTGAATCCGATAGACAAGTATCAAGTCAAGGTAAATAAAAGAATGATTAAATTATATTATATAGAACTATGTGTATAGTAATAATAACAAGAAATACGTTTTTTTTATATTTTCATTTATTCAAGAGGGACGTGATCTTGCTAAAGAATTTGGTTGCCATTTTATGGAAACTTCAGCAAAACAAAGAATCAATGTAGATGAAGCTTTTCATGGAGTAGTACGTGATATTCGACGATTTAATAAAGAACAAGAAACGCGTGGAAAGCATGATCAATTTGGTGTACAAGATGTCCCTGATGCTTCTGCTGATAAATGTTGTATTTTGATGTAAAAGCTATTCTATTCTCTTTTTTCTTTTTTTCTTTTTTCTTTTATCTATTCTCTATATACACACACACACACACACACACACACACATTTTCTCTCTTTCTCTCTTTCTCTTTCTCCCTTAAAGAAAAAAAAAAAAAAAGAAAAATATATATAATCTACTATTATGAAGACAAAAAAAAAAATTGAAAAAATGTTATATAAAAAAAAAGAAAAAAAAAAAAAAGGGAAGACAATCATGATCCATTTACAAAAAAAGAACGATAAAAGAAACCAACCAATCAATAATTATCCCTCAACACTTTTTTTTTGTAGCTTATATAAATATATATCCTCACCATTTCCTTTATTATTACTATTATTACTATTCTTTTTTATTATTATAATTATTATTTTTACTACTACCCTATTACTATTTCCTCTTTCTCTCTTCTTGTTTTTTTCTTTCTCCTAATAATAATCATTTTTTTATACTTTACTCCTACTTATCACGTTTCACTTTCTCCATTTTTTTTTCTTATATTATGAACTCCTCTATTGATCAGAAGAAAAAAAAAGAAAAAAAGAAAAAAAAAAAAAAAGAGACTATTTTATTTTTTTCGTACGTATTATCTACCGTTTTATATTTATACATTATAAATGTAAATTACTACTAACCTTCCTAACTTATTATTTTTGTTTTTTAGTATATAATAAATAACTATAATTTTTTTCAAATATATACAAATTAATAATAGCTTAGAAAATAAGTAATAGTAACAAATAATGGTAATAACAGAATGATTAATTTATTGGAAAAATAAATAAATTTTCGATGAACATACTTTATTTTTGCCACTATGTATATATATATATATATATATATAAGGACTTTTGCTATCTATTTTTCATTTATCATTCATAGTTTGGCGGACATGATATATGTTTTATTTATTTATTCGATCATATATAATAAATAAAATAGGAGGAAATAAAAAATCATAAAAATATTTAATGCTGACTTTTTTCAAGGATATCCCTATTTTTCTCATTATTCTTATATCTACTCCTAATACTTGTGAAAAAAAAAAAAAAGTAGAATTCGTATAATTACGTCGGATAATCAAAAACATTTTAATCCAGTAAAATAAAAGTTTAATGCAAAAACCAACACTTTATATAACTATATTAACTATATTAAAGTTTATTATTATCATTACTATTTATTATACAAGATGATAATAATCATACATAAATATACATATATCACATATTATATATTTTTAATATATAAATAAATAAATAATATAAACGTATATTTATATTTATATGTATGTATTATATGTATATATATATATATATATATATATATTTATATTTATATATATAAAATAGAACGATCATTATATTCTATTTCTTAAAACTATCAAGAAAAAAAAAAAAAAGTTAAAGAATAATAAGAAGAAGGGAGCAGTTGTATATATTTGAATAGGGAGAATAGGTTGGAATAATAAGACGAGCGAAAGAATAAAAAAGTAGGAATCATTGTGAATATATAAGTATATATATTTAAAAAGGGGGGAAGATATTTCAACTTTTATATATATATATATATGAATGGGGAGGTAATATATATAAATATATATTTACTAACGAAGAAAATGGTGTCAAAAAAAAGCAAAAAGGTGATGTATATTATAATATTATAATAGTAGTAACATTTTTTGGAAGGAGTAGAATTGTTGATATATACTCAAAAATGCAAAACAACTGAATGATGATTTTTTCCCCTTTTCAAATATTTTATTATTAAATAACTATTGTTTTTTTTTTTTTTTTTTTTTTTTTTTTAAATTTGATCTTTTTCTCTTTTTTTTTTTTTTTCATTTCATTTCTCTTTCTTTTCATCTCTTTATTATTAAATAAATTAAAATAAAATAAAAAAGATAACTTTTTCTCTTTTTTTTTTTTAAGTATTCTCTTTTATCCTTTCTTTTAATATTTTAAATAACTCCAAATCATATATAAAAATATATATATATAAAAATATATATATATATATACATCTATTTTCATCATGATTTATTCCAAAGTTGCCATCATCAGTACAGCTGTTTTATTAATCTTATCATCACCCAATGTACAAGGATATGAAACAACTCGTATAACAAAATCAGTTCAACACGATAATGGATTAGGTTCAACCGTAAATGATATTGTTCAAGATACAACTCATATTGTAAACAAACGATCTAATAGTCATCAATTACAACAACCACAACATGAAAAAAGATTATTTGAAATCATCAACAAAATATTAAGCCCATCCTCTTCTTCTTCTAAAGGTGCTAAACCCGCTAACCCATCCCATACTCGTGGTGAAGGTGGTGGTGAAGGTGGTGGTGAAGGCGGTGGTGAAGGTACTGAAGGCGGAGGTGAAGGTGGTAAAAATAAAGAAGAAGGCGGTGGTGAAGGCGGAGGTGAAGGCGGTAAAAATAAAGAAGAAGGCGGTGGTGAAGGCGGTAGTGAAGAAAATGGTAGCAAAGCCGAAGAAGGTGGTAGTGAAGCCAAAAGAAGACGACGTGATCAAGTATTGCCCTATGCTAAGAAATGGAGACGTAATAAATTAAAGTCTACCATCCTTACGACAGAAATGAATGCCAATGCAATGACTGGTAATGGTGAAAAATTCGTTAATGGAGCAATTACAAAAGTTGAAAATACCTTTAATACTGCCGCTGGTGACCTTACTTCTGGTGGTGTAGGTGGTGCTTTAGGAGGTAGTAGCGGTGGTAAGGATATAAGTAACACCAAAGCAAAAGCTCCATCTGCTACTGATGAAAGTGGTACTGAAAGCGATCCCGATGCCTCTACTACAACTGGTGGTGGAGCCACAAATGGTACTGATACTTCTACTGTTACAACTGGCGGCGGTGATAATTCTACCAGCACTACCACTACTACTAATGATGGTACTGACACTAGCAATAATACTGGCACTGGTACTGGTGCTTCAAATGGTGGTAATACCGGCACTGGTACTGATGCTTCAAGTGATGGTAATACCGGCACTACTACCAATACTGCGTATATTGACGATGTTGATGGTTATTATGAAGATTATCCAAATGACCAAATAGATCCAAACGCTCAATATTTTACAAATCAACCTTATAATGACCCCCATTTTGCTGATGGTTCACTAGACCCAACTTACTTTTATGGGCCTGCAAATTATATCGATCCTATTCAACCTGATTTTTCATTAATTGATGGACAAAACAGTCCATATTTTTATCGTAATTAAAGAAATAGTTCATTTTTTTATTTTTTTCTAATACTTTTTTGTTCTTTTTTTATTTTTTTTTGAATGATCATATTTTATTCTATATCATTTTATACTATATTATTATTTTTTATTTTTTATTTGTTGAAGGAATAATTGGTCAAACCCCCCCATTCATTCTTTTATTTTTAATTTATTTTTTTCTGTTAAGTTTTAATAAAATATTATATATGCATATATATAACAAAATAGTACTTACAAGTCTATAGTTTAATAGTGCATATTCTTTTAGGTGATGAATTTTTTTCATTGTTGTAAATGGAATAAAAATATTAACATTTGACTGCATTTTTTAAGTTTTAGTACAAGCTCATAAAAGTTTGAAAATAAAGTGCTGTTGTCATATTATTGCTAAATCAAGTAAAAATAACCCTTTTGATATATTTAGCATTTTTTAAATTGTAATTGGTTGGTAGGTTTATTGATCTGATTTAGATTGAGATTTCATTGCTGCTACTGTTACTATAGTTGAAAATTATACATATGTGAACCTCATTAATATTATTATTATTCTAACATAATATATATAAATATTTTGTAATGCTTGTCATTGCCATGTTGATTTATTTTTTAAATAAAAAATAAATCCCGACTCACCAATTTTTTTCTCTCACTATTATAATTTTTGTTACTTTATTTAGTATGTGATTAATGATAGAAAAGTGAATAACAAATAAGTTTTTAAAATAATACACAAAATACTACAACTGTGAAGCTTAAAGTTTTTGTATTTCATTTTTAAGATTCGTTTTAATATTATTAAGAAAATAGTAAAAATTGAATTGGAATAACATATTTATCTGCTTTCTTATTTTATTTTTGTCATAAAAATGTTTAAAAAATATAATAAAAATACTAAACATATATTTAACAAATACCAGGAGCTTCTTTTACATCTAAGCTTTGTTTTTCACCTTTTTCATTATGAACATGTTCATCAAAATTTACTTTATATTGTGCAGGGTTCTTGTAAATAGCACTATGAGAATGATCTTCTTTGACAGCACTGTATGAATTTAAAAAAAGAAAATAAGTAAAAAAGAAAGATGAATATGACAATATTGATTATATAATGTGAATAATAATAGATGAGTATATATATTTACCGATGAGCTTCAATTGTCTTTTTATCAACAAGATCTAAAGATTTTAAGGCAGCAATTATATCACGTAATAATAATTCACAACGAGATCTTGAGAAATCTTCTCTTACGACGACACGGACGAGCCTAAGTAATAAAATGTAAATAAATAAATAATTATTAATATACTAATATATGAATATAAAATTTTTAATTTTAATTATAATATCATTTAATTTTAATATTATTATTATTATCTCTTTTACTTTCGATGTTGCACTTTTTTAGGTAAATAGTATGCGGGAACGATCCAACCACGTTCACGTAATTTAGCAGAGAAATCAAACTAAATATTAATATTAATAAAAAGCCATTTGATCAGTTGAATATATTTATATGTTATTATTCAAAAAAAAATTTTTTTACCTCATCATAGTGCTGATCACCTTTAAGGCAGAAAGCAACCAAAGGCAAACCTTTGCCATTTCCTTCACTTAAAATTTCAAATCTACCAGTAGCCTTGAGGCATTCAGCCAAATGATCTGCAGTACGAGTTAAGTTTGTCATGATTTTTTTAAAACCAGATTTACCATAACGAATTAATACATAATATTGAGCAACGATTTGTGAAGCACCTTTACTGAAGTTAAGAGTAAAAGAAGCTTGGTCAGTTCCAAGATAATTGATATGGAATACTAAATCATTAGGAAGATATTCTTTTCCTCTCCATATAGCCCAGCCAATACTACGTTGTAAATAATATATAATATAATATATACGATTAATCACTATTTCGTTTTTTATTTTTTTATTTATTTGTTTATACTCTTTATTTACCCTGGGTAGCATAATCCATACTTGTGTCCAGAAGCATTAATTGAAACAACTCTGCTTAAACGGAAATCCCAACGCAAATCAGGTACTACGAATGGTGCAACAAAACCTCCACTATAATAAAAACAAAATAAAAAAAATTAATAGTATGTATTAGTACACCAATATAGAATATTTGAATATATATGTGTGTTTCATACGCCTATTTACCTGGCAGCATCAACATGAATACCAACGTCGTAACCTTTTTCAGCACATTTCTTTTCTAATAATTCATTAACAGTTTCAACGTCTTCATAATGACCAGTATACTATAATAGATGATAATTAAATATATATATATATATATATAGTTAGGTATCTTTATATTATTTTTTTTAACACGCATGTTTAATATTTAAATAATTCTTCATATCAATATTATTTTTATTCTTATATTTTTACAGTTGAACCAAGGATAACACAAATCTATTTTCAGATAAATAATATAAATATACAAAAAAAATAAAAATAAATAATTTAATTACAAACCACTATTTCATTTCCTATTCATTTATATAATACTTCATTGATGTTTTTTTTTAATATTGTAATTACTTACACCAATAGTATTTTCATCAACGGCTTCAACAGCTTTAACAGGATCCATGTAAAATAATTCTTCAGTACAATCAATTTCCTTTGCTTCAACTTCGAGGTATCTATATACATGTATATAAAAAACAATAATACACAAATGATATAAGTATATTATATATATATATATATATTATAAGTATAAATAAATGTTAATAAAATAAAATAAAATAAAATAAAAAATGCTTTCTTTTCACTATACCTAATAGCTTTTTCCCAAGCAACTTGACAATTAGAACCAATAACTAAATTAGGGCTATCGGTAGGTAAACCTTTAGCTTTACGAGCAAGTTGCCATCTACGTTTCATAGCAAGGGTAGATAAGATGATAGCTTCTGAACTTCCCTAGATATATGAAAATAAAATTAAATAATAAATAAATAAAAGCGTATACATGAACTATTATATATTTGTATATATAGAACATACCACAGTACTACAACCAATAGCTTCACTATTAGCGTCATGCATAGGAGCGTTGAAGAGTCGTGCAATCATATTTACAGAACGGTTCTATTTTGTAAAAGAAATAAAATGTATATGATAATCACTAACCAATGTTCTCTTACTTTTATTAGCATTTTTATTTTAATTTTTTAATAAACTTACACAAAGTTCAGCACTACTTGCATATTCATCATGATCAATAAAATTCTTTGCCATGTTTTCTAATGAAAAAAAAAAAAAAGTAAATATATACATTTTACTTAGTATGTATAGATAGTGATGTTTTTTTTTTTTTTTGTTTTTACCAGCCATTAATTTTTCTGCATAAGGTTCCATATAACTGGTTACAAATGTAGCAAGGTTGAGACCAGGTCGACCGTCTAACTATTTTCAAAAGAGTAATATATATGTAAATAATTACAAAACAAATAGTTCATTAGTTTATATATTTATAAAGAATAGTATCATTATTATTATTATTCTATTTAAAAACTACTTACAGCCAAGTCATCTTTAATGAGTCTATAAGCAACATCTTTTAAAAAAAAATATTAATAAGTGATATTAAAATAATAAAACTTTGAAATTATAAATCTAAAACGTTATATTTTTTATTTGCCACTCCTTTTTATTTTCTATCAAATCCCTCTTTTTTTTTAAATTTACCAGAAGGCATTTCATCCTATTAATAAAATAAATATACGAGAATATATATAAATAAAATATTATACATTATTATAAATTTTTCTAGTATGAATTTTTTTTTTCTTACTTCAGGCATTTCAAATCTATGTTAAAAAAAAAAAAAAGGGAAGAAATGAGTGTTCCTTTAGTTGTTATATTTATATAAAAAAGATAATTTTTATTAAATATATATAAAGATCTTTATAATGATGGTGCTGATTTTACCTTGGAATATCTTCGGATACCCATCGAGAACCATATACGGTTGTACTAATGGCTTCATGATGGTGCTCACCATTAGCCTTGGAATCGTTGATACGAGCTATATAACGCAAAATAGATTCCTTTCAATATGTATATAATCATCATTGATTTTTTTTACTTTTATTACCATCAGAAACAGCGCTTGAGAGGAAAACCATGGTTATACAATGAAATAAATAATTAGTGAATAGATAAAAAAAATGAGAAAAGAAAGAGAAAGAAATTTCAAGAGAAAAAAATAAACAATACGGTTTTTATAATTTTTTTGGGAAAAACGTTTCTTTTTTTTTTTTTTTTGGTTAATCGATTTTATATAAAATAAATAACTCAGTAGAATAGTTACATGCATTTTTTAATGTAGAAATTATCCTAATATAGACATATTCTATAATAATGTAAAAAACACATCCCGATATTAAAAATCTTTTACCCGAACTAATTAATATTAATATTGCGTTTTTCTTGTAATTATTATTACGTATCATTATTATAACCATCATTATTTTTTTAAAAAAAATATTTTGAATATATACATTTATTTAGTTAGTAGTACAGAATAAATATTTGTGATAAACGATTGATGATTATATCCATATATATTATTATGGAGGGGCCATTTCCCGAGTAAAAAATTTCATTCTCCAATAAAAATGAAAATTTGCCAAGCATGGATAAAAAAAGAAAAACAATAAAATACTATAAAACACCTTTTTTTATTATTTCAATAAATAATATATACTTTAATTAGATCAATAAAAAAAAAAAAGTACACAAATTAGTGTATATTATCGTTCGATAAAATCTATTTGTTGTTTATATTCCTTGTATTTTGGTAAAAAAAAAAAAAAAGTTATTAAATCCACATGGTAGGAAAGTTAACGGAAAACCAAAATACTAAGTATTTAGTTTCAATTGATATGGTTTCATAAAACTAACTTCTTTTTTTCTAAAGTTTTATAGCCTAAAGAGCATCTTTATTTTTTAGTTTTTTTTTAAAAAGTGAGAGACTTGTTTAATCATGGGTTACTGTCATAAAGATCCCATACTATCGATCGTTGTGTAAAATAATGGTGTGAATTTTGTAAAAATAGAAACGTTAAACAAATAAATAAATAAAACTAGTATCATATATTTTATATTACTATGTTTATTTTGTAATAAAAATTTTATTTCATATATTCATATTTCAAACGACATGGTTTTTTTTCTTATTAATTTTATCATTTAAACAGGAGCAGAACCAGAGGTACTAGGATTTTCAATAATCTATTTTTTTTATAAAAGAAATGGAACAGTTAATTGTACGCACAGACATATATAATCATTAGAAAACAATGACATCATTGAAATTATTCATCATTATATTCTATAACTTACTTCAACCCAATAACCATCAGGATCAGTAATAAAAGCAATATTCTTCATCTTGCCATCGGTTAAACGTTTAACAAAGTTGACATTTAATTCTTCAAAGCGTTGACAAGCAGCTTGAATATTATCTACCAAAACGGCAATATGACTATATTGATATATCAGTAATAATAATAACAATGATAAAATAAAAAAGATTAGAATATGTATATATAATATATATATATATATATATATATATGCAAGAAACGCGAAAAGCATATATTCTATTCTATATATAGTCACTCAATATGTCTTACCCAAAACCGCGTCCAGGATCCTTGTTTCCGCTAGCGTAGCTAAAGCTTTCATCATTTTCTGTTCCCCAGTTACTATTTAATGTAATAATAATAATAATAAAGCATGAGTAAAAAATAATATATATAATACTAGATTGCTTTTGCTCTCCTTTATATATATTTAACTATTTATATATACGTACTGAGTAAGTTCAAGTATACCGGGGCGAGAAAATACAAACTTCTTCTTTTCTTCTTCAGTTTCAGGAATAGAATCAGCGTAAGCTAAGAAATATAAAGTAAACTTTCCACCTTCGTTATCCATTTTGGTGATACATCTAAAATAAATATATATATATTTATATGATTAATAATATTAATAAAATCCAATGGTATAAAAAAGTGTGAGCTATTTATTTATTTCACTTACTTCATACCAAGAGTTTCTTCATAAAACTTGATAGATGCTTTAGGATCTTTGACACGAATCATGGTATGATTGAAAACATATTTAGAAGGATCAGTTGACATATTGCAAATAAACTAATAGACAATAAAAAACGAGATAAAATAAAAGTGAAGAAAAAAAAAGCGTCAAATTATTTTTTTTTAAAAACTTATAAAAAATTCTGGGTAGTATTTGAACTCCGTATTAGTCTAATTTTTTTAAATTATGCTTCGCTATGTGTAGCTTTTTTTTATGCTCCATAAGCGCTATTTAATAAGCGTTGTAAGAATGATTGTAAATATTGAATTTGATTCTTTATATTTCATTTAATTCTGAGGATATTGGGGACTTTATTGTAAGTAAAAAAATTGGCGTTATTTTTTATTTTAAAATATCTGAATAATAAATATATGTATGATATTTAGAAACACCATCATTACCCATGTATATATTATTATCATTTAAAACTTTCCATTATAATTAATTATCTTCTGTTAATTCTACTTCCATTCTTTCCAAATATGCGTGCATTCGCTATAATATACATATACCATTATCAATACTTGGCTTCATTTATTACGTTTTTTATTTATTTTTTATCGACTTATTACCTGTAATTTTGGTCGATCAATCCATTCTCTTCCAGCTAATTCCACGATTTTTTCAGCAAAAGTCAATAAAGATTCTTCCATATATATAAAAGAGGATTGATAGGATAATGACATAATGTTGGTGATCCCTTTCCCTTTTTCTCCAAGACATCGTTGGGTTTCAATCACTGCTATAGCTCTAACGTTAATCTAGATTTAAAAATAAAAATAAAAATTTGCAAATTAAAATAAAATAATAGATGAAAAATTAGTAATACTTTTTATTTTATATATAAATTATTTACCTCTACAAGCATATCCGTGATTGTTTCTAATAAACCAATATCCTCCACTCCTTTTATAGAATCATCCATCATTCCATTATTATTATTATTATTGTTATTATTGGTGTCATTATTATTATTAAAGTCATAAATGGGTCTATCATTATCTTGAATAATTTGAAGTGCATCTAGTATCCTTCCCATATATTCCAATAATTCCATTAATTTAAGATCCATTCTCCCCGTTTTATTACCATTACTATTATTAATATAATTGTTACTAGAGGATTGATGTTGAGTAAACTTTTTTGTTGATGACGATACTGGTGTGTGATGTTTTGTCTGTAATTCATTGATTTGTTCTAAATTTTCTGATATCCATTGGCCATAGATTGTAACAAGTATTTGACTATTTATATATATCCTCTTATTAGATATACCAATAAATGCTATAATACTCGCAACCACCTCTAGACCTACTAATAAATTTCCCATATACTTAATTTTTTTTAAAAAAAAAGAAAAAAAAGAAAAAACAAATAAGCATGTAAATGCATATACATATATATTAATGGATATATAATTTTACTATATATGTCACCATAAATGATCATAATAATAATATACTTTTAAATATATATTACCAGTTCTTGGTCCTTAGTATTATTAGAAGGGCAAGCTATATCTAGTTCATCTAATAAGGAAGAAGAAATATATAAGAACCAAAGTTTTACAGTATGTATTAATTCCATATCTACAGGTAATCCCATTGCTTTCCATTCTAAACCATTTTGAATAAGAGTATCCCCATATAGTTTTTTACGAGTATCTAATAATTGATAGATGGCTTTAATATCTTGTGCTAAATCATTTGATGATTGTAATTTTTGAGTAACCAATTGTTTCATATCATCAATACACTAAATGAAGTTAATTCAATAAAAGAAAAAGATAGAAAGAAAAAATACATATACGCACGCATATACACATATATATATATATCTTTTTCCTCTTTTTCCTCTTTTCTTTTTTTCAATAAACTTATATCTATCCTTCGTCATTTATTTTTTTTATTTATTGCTAATTTTTTTTTTTACCTGTATATAAGTTACCAATTTTTGAACAAATCCTTCCCATAATTTCCACTCAGGGAAAATATCCATAAATAAAACTGTTTGATTACCCATCATTTCTTCCGCCAAAACTAGGATCGTATGTAAAAAAGATTTAATTTCATCAAACGTAACGTGATCATGATTAACTAAATTCTGTAATTGGATCATATATTGTTGAAATTGATTTCTTTGTTTTTCAAAACGTTGCTTCTGCTCCTCTGCTGATATACCCAATACATTCGCTTGTTGCTGTAAAATAAGATCTAATACCTTCATGGATGAAGAAGATGAAGCTTCTGACGTTGTTAATAATGATGGTGAGGATGGTAAAATAGAGCGATGTTGATGATGATTTGTTATTGTTTTTAATGGTGATAAATCCATTCTGTTTTCATTTATGCATAATGGATCATGGTATTCATTGGTAGACATTCTTCTTAAAGTAGGTAATAAAGGGGATAAAGATGATGAGCGTTGATCATAATTCAAAAAGGAAGAATGATATTGCCGTGGAGGAGAGACAGTTATATGTTGATTATGGTTAGTACCCATTGTTGTATCCAAGGTAGATACTGACAAATTACGCGCTATATCATTGGCTAAATCATCCGATAATTTTTGAAGTTTTCTATCATTTCCATCGTCTGAAAATCTACGTTTCCGTTTAATAGATTCTGTTGGTGATATGTATAAAGCTAAAGTATTAAGAAAAAAAGAAAATAGAAAATGGAAAAAGATAAAAGAAAAAAGAAGAAAGAAGAAAGGTATATTTATATTTAATGATTTCCTTATCTCATACTATTTTATTTTATTTATTTATTTAAATATTAATATATTATTTTACGTTGTTGTATTTTGAATGGTTTATTTTCTTGTCTTTTATATTGCGCTTTTGGTTTTTTTGTAAAATTATTTTCTTCGTCAAATAAGCTATCCTCTTGTTAAAAAATAAATAAAAAATGAGTGAGAAAAAGTTGATTAGTTTATTTTATTTTACTTTTAAATCTATTTATTTATTTTATTAATAAACTAAATACCTATAAGTCCAAATATTATATTAACACAGTTAGCCCAAGTATCGTCAATAATGGATAGTCCATCTTGCATTTGTTTATCCAACATTTTATGAAAAAAGATATATAACGCTTTAAACTTGAAGGAAAGAAAAGAAAAAATAAAATAAACTCCGCTTTTTTAATCCAAAAAAAAATATTTTCTTTTAGCATAAAAATTTAACTTACGGGATAGATATAAAAAAGGAAAAGCTGGTTTATTATGACAGCCTTTTTTTATTAAAATATATATATATATATTTATTGTACAAAGCTTAAATATTGTAATAAATAATAAATAATCAATTTAAAAACATATAAATAAACACATATAAAAGTATATAAATATAGACAACTCAAGTCCAACTAATAATAATAACAATTAATATTATTATTAATATTATTATTATTATTGTTGTTGTTATTATTATTCAAATACCTTTTCGTATGTATTTTTTTCTTTTTATCAAAGGATTATAATCATGTGTCAATATAGGTTCTGGTATCCATTATCTTTTTTAAACAATCAAAATTAAAAAAAAATGCGCTGTTTAAAATATATATTTAAGGGCCCATTAAAAAAAAAAAGGCCCTATTCTTTCCTTTTTCTTTCATTTTCCATTTTTTTTTTTTTTTTTATTCAGACTATAATTCATATATACATATATTTAAAATGTATTTTAATAATAAAAATAACATTAGAGAAGGTGTTAAGCTAGCACCTCCAATAAAACAATTATCAGTATTATCTTTTGAAAGACAATCAGATAATAAAATATGGTTTATTATTAAAGTGACACCTATTCCAACAACCAACCAGCCTTATGTAAAAGACAATATAAAAAGACCACACCGTCAAAGAAAATCCTATCTTATAGCACGTCGTTTTGAAGACTTTTATGTATTAGATCAACGTTTACATTCTGAATTCAATACTTCTATTACATCTATGAATATTCACCAACTTTCTTTTAAGCAACTCACTCAATATATCTTTCATAATAATAATAAAAACAGTCAACATCAATCTTATTTATTACCTAAATTAAGAATACAAAGAAAATTATTACCTAAAAAAAATTATCATATTGAACGATTTTACGAATTACAAAGATATTGTGAGATACTATTAAAAGCACCTACGGATATTACCAAATCATTAACAGTATTAGAATTTTTTGGATTAACTAAAGCAGATACAGAAAGAATTGTTTATTCTTCAACAGCATCGTTGCTTTCAACTACAACAACCAATGAAGTAACTTCTTCACCTTCATTATCACCTTTCAAATCATTCTTTCATGTCACACCAAAGCAGCCACCCATTTCACCAAATTCATTGGGACCCACATCATCCATCCCTACTACCACTACCACTGCCAACACCTCCTACACCTCCCTTGTTTCACCACCATCACTGTCACAAACTCTATTATCACCACCACCGTCACCGTCACCATCACTACACATCAATAATAATACATCAATGCCGAATTTATTAAAAAAGAAAAAGAAAAAAAGAAATGATTCCTCTACTGCTTCTTACTTTTCAAGCGCGGAATCTATTGTTTCTGAACCTCCACCAAATTCTTATTTTGAAGATAATGAAGATGATCACGATCAAAAAAATTCCGTTTATTCAGCATTACCTACTTGGAATCATTACCATCATAATCTATCAAACTATCCACCTTCACCTACTTTATCATCCTCAACTTCATCGTCTTCTTTTTCTCATCAATTACCTTATTTCAGAATGATGAGTCCGCCACCGAAAGATTTTCCATTTACTAGAAAAGGTAATAATTTGTCTAAAAAAGTGCTTCCGGCACATGGTGATATTGGTGCAACACCTAATAAACTAAAAAAAAATAAAAACAAAAATAAAAATAATAAACAACAACAATGTGAATATACAAAAAATCGGTACCCATCCACCTTACCCGTTCCACTTTGTGACGCCACCAATACAAAACAGCAATTAGTACACTCTGTTCATGCCATACAATTAAATAATAATAATGATGATATCATAATGAAGGATGACGAGGAAGAAGGGGAAGAAGGGGAAGAAGGGGAAGATAGTCAAGCATCGTCTTTTTATTTACATAAAAAAAGTCGTGGACCTATACGCCCAACTCTTAAATCATTATCTTCCTTATTATCTACTACGAGTACTGCTTCACATTTAAACACAGCCATCACAACATCATCGCCACAGCAATTACAACAAAAAGTATATAGTCCATCACCTTATATTAAATTAAAAGTGGTCTATGATTTAGATAATATTATTATGATTCAAGTGCCTCGAACCATTAAATTACCTGAATTACGCGCTACCATATTACATAAATTTGATGAAATAGCTGCCGATTTACCTATTGATTTTAAATTAGTCTTTAATTCTTATAATCATCATCCTCTTACTTCTTTTTCTTCAACTCTTACTTCATCTACATCATCCTCTACCGTTAATCTAGATACTCTTCCTTCACCTCTTCCTTCACCATCTCTTTCTTCACCATTACTTCATCATCCTTCAAATGGAAAGTCATCACCTTTATCAGCGGCCTATTCTACCTATTCTAATTTAGACGCTAGAACTATTATTGAATCTCAAGAAGATTTACAAAGGGCTATGATATCTTGGTCAGCTTTAACTAAAGTATCTGTACGTTGCGTTCTCTAAGTAGATCCCTTTTTAATATATATATATATCCTTTTTTTTTTTTTTAAGAAAAAAAAAATAACAATAGTAATTATAACTTTCATCTTCATCCCCATCATCACCATTATATATTATCATTCATTTTTTTTTAATACTATCATTTTTATTAATGTAACAATATTTAATTCTTTTTACTATTTATATACACATCTATTTAACTTAATAAAACCTTTAATAAATCCTAATTTATTTTATTTTATTTATTTTAAAAAATCGCCTTCATCATTATTGATTATCATTCATTTATTTATATTTAAATCTTTACCAATAAAATAATAATAATGATAATAGTAAAATCTAGTTTTTTTTTATTTACATTTATTTATATATTCTTAAAAAAAATCATTGCTATATCCTTTACATTTCTTTTTTTTTATTTAATCGGCTTTGCCTTTATAAATACGATCATATGCGTCCCTTCTTAAACCTAACCGTTTCCGAATAGTCTTTTCATAAAATTGACGTCGTTTATTCTCTCTAACTCCACTTTGGCCAGGTTTCACTTGTGTCGGATCTACATAATGATCAAATTGACCAGTTTTTTTAATATCATACCCATTGATAAAATCTTTTGCTAAAATAGCATTTTTATTTTCGGCTTTCACATGTGTAACCCCAATGACTTGTTGATCGGCACATAAAATATGTAAATGGGATGTTTTTGGATCCAACATGAATGTCCCTGCTGGGTAATAATCTTCTGTGGTAGTATTATAAAAAGGTGAATTGTCTGGTAAATAAATGTTAAAAAGTTGCATTTGAATGATTCTTTGTTTGACTAATAAGGAACGTTTGATTCTTGAAAATGTAAACGTAGTTCGAAGAGGATACTATATAGATATTAATAAAATGAAAAAATAAAATGAATGAATGAATAGAATAGGTTTTAGAAAAATAGTTTCATTTTTTATAGACATATAATAAAAAGTACCAAATTATACATTTATTTTTATATTACCTGATCGCCAATAGCACGATACAGCTGTTCAATTTGCCATGATGACATTAAGTTAAAATCAAGAGTAGCCCATTCTTTTTTTATTTTAGGAGCTTTGGTTGCTTGAGTAATATCTTGTGTGATAGCATTTTTCTATCGTCGTAGCCATAAAAACAATATATATATATAAAGTAATGAGAAACCTATTCTATTCTTTTCGTACCTTTTTTTTTTAATTTTTAATTTTTACCTTGTATTCATGAAAATTCTGTAAGGTGTCCACTAATAACTTGCTTCCTACATCTGCTAAAAATAGAGATAATTCTTTATAAGAAGGAGCCACATCTGAAGATAAATCTACAGTTGATTGTTTTAATATACGACCCGCATCAAACTCTTTATCGTCTAATTCTTGAACGGTGACCCCAGTTTCTTGTTCTCCTTGTAAAATAGTATGTTGAATAGGTGCAGCACCTCTGAATTTAGGTAATAAAGAAGGATGAACATTGATAGCACCATACTGAAAAGAAGAAATGACATGAGGCGGAATAAAGTAACCAAAGGATACCACCACACCTAAATCATAAGCTCTTCCTTTTGGCATAACCCAATCATCTAGTGTTTTTGCTTTATTTGGGGTATGATGAACTGGTATATTATATAATTCTGCTAACCCTTTCGTTGAACCTATTATATGTATAATAAATATATATGGATGCAGATGGACATTATTTAGTTTACGCCTTAGTACTTGATACATTTTCCTTTATTATGTTACTTTTTATTACAAATTTTGTTTATTTACTTGGTGTTAATGTATCCAATTTTCTCCCAGTTAATCTATCGGGAGGACAAACAAGATCTAAACTTTGTATACAGCTTTCGGGTTGATCTAAAATAAAGTAGTAGTAGAATAGAAATATGAATAATATTAGATGAATGAAAAAATAGTACATGTAACCGTATGGCATCTAGCCTAACCTTTCAATTTGATCAAAGCTTTCAAATGAGTACTTGCAAAGTCATCAGTACCGAAAAATAAAATACGAAAAGGTTTTGGTTTTGTTTGTAGTGTAGAGTTAAAGCGTGTATGAATCTAACAAACATAATAATAACAATAACAGTATTAAGAGTAAGAATAAAAATGAGTTTAATAATTATAGTTTTATTAAAAAGTAAATAAAAATGGCTTACTAGACTAAAATTCCTTGGTATAAAGAGTTTAGTAGAATGATACCATAACATATCTCTATTTTTATATTGTTTATTTGTTTTTATTTATTAGAGAAAGAAAAAAAAAGCGAAATGGGATAAATTTAAAAAAAAATATAAAGTTAATTTTTTTTGAAATTCCGAAAATCTGGTTATACTTCACTTTTTTTAATACTTTTGCATAAACAAATATATTAAAGAGTTGTCAATAATAAAGATAGTTTTATACAATGAAATTTCAAAAAACATATCATTATAGTCATCAATTTATTTACTTTTATGTAAAAAATATAAACGATGGACCAAGTATTAAAAAGTAAAAGAATTATAAAAGAAAAGACAAAAAAAAGAAAAAAGAAAATATAGTTTATTAAAAAAAATGACAAGACAAGGGAAAACTTAACTTTATCTTGAACTTATTTCCCATAACTTTATTAAGTATAAAACTGAATTAATTGGTGTGGTTAGTAAAAAAATACCATCGGTGTTTTCTTCATAATTATCACCATCATTTTTTTATAAATATATATATATATATATACGTTGTACACACGCACACACACACAAATAATAATAAATAAGAAAGGGGGCGCGGAAGGGAAAAAGTAAGAAAAAAGGAATGTTGAAGAAAAAGGTAATCATCGATTTTAAGCCTATTCGTAACTTTTTTTAAAGTTACACACTGCTTGATTTTCATTTTAAATCCCAACCTTTTTTTCCACTCTCTCAATTTTTTTTTTCTTTTTCTTTTACTCTCTTATTTTTTTTCTCTTTAACCATTTATTAAATAGTTCATTTATTTTCATATTATAAAATAATATAAAACAAAAAAAGTGTGTGTATATCTGTTTAGACGTTCTCCTCCTCTCCCTCTTCTTCTTCATTATATATAATTTTACTCTTGTATTATTTATTTTAAAATATTTAAAACTTTAAATCTACACATTCCATTTCTATATTATATAATATACCTCTTTCCTTCTTTCTTTTCTCTCCCATAATTATATATATTTAAGAAAGAAAGAAAAAAGAAAATATATTTAAATTATATAAATTACTATTTTATTAATATTATCAACACTATAGCTTATAAACCTCTGTTACATATATTACTATTTTTTATTTACTCCTTCTCCCCCAATCAGCCATTCTTTTTTTACCAAAATAGATACAATGGCCGAGACTTTTCATGGTTATATTGATACAACACAGGATGTTTTATTGGTTTTCGAAGGGTGTAAAAGAGGATTACTCCCAAGAATTAGTAGACGTTTACAAGAAAAAGAAAGAAAAATGATTCAATCGGGCTCTGTCTTTGTATTTGATGAAAAAGAATCAGGTAAAAAAGATATTTTATAGCTGGTCTTTATTATATATTTATTCAGGGGAAATGAAAAAAAGGGATATAAAAAAATATAATCTAGATAATAAATAACAATAAATAATTGGGAGAGAGAGTGTGTGTGTAATAGAGAGGAGCAATGATAGCCAATTAAGTAGGACAAAAAATAGGATAACTTATATGTGGCAAATAATAATAATAAAATAAATATGAATATGAATATGAATAATAAATCAATTAATCAATCAATCAATATCTATTCTATAACAAAAATGAATTCATTTTTATTTTTATTTTTTTTTTAAAAAAAAAATAGGTGTAAAAAGATGGACAGATGGATTAGTTTGGAGCCCTTCACGTATACTTGGCAACTTTTTAATTTATCGAGAATTAGAAAAAAAAAATGGAGATAAAAGAGGATCCATCAGTAGTAGTCAGCATTATGACCATCGACAACGAAGTTATAGTATTGATACAGCATCGGCATCTTCAACTATTAGTGCAGCAGGAGGAGACTTTATCAGCGATAAAGCAAAAGAAAAAAGATTAGTAGGTAGTTTATCAGATGTATATAATTTTAGAAAAGATGGCCTTATAAAGAAAACGATGTCTATTGTGGTGAATGGTAGCAATCAACATTTAATCTCTTATTACCATCCTCAAGATATCCTTGATAAAAAACTAAGATCTCCATCTTCTGTACCTGAATTGGCCAGTCTAGAAATCTCTCCAGAATTATTAGTGAAACAAAATTTTAGAATTCCTCCTTTCATCGAACCTACCTTTGATCAAACCACTACCACCACGACCGCCATTAACAATGATTTAACAAGACAACTCCCTTCTCATTATTCATCACCATCTACTAATGGACATACGACTAACACTACTTCTACATTTCGTCATATGTCTGTTGGCTCATTAAACTCTTTTCAGCATGATTCTTTAATATATAATCAACAACAACCAAGACAATATAATCAACATGACCCATCTAACCATCCTCCTTATCCTTCATCATCACACTATGATAATAATAACACATCGTCGTCTTCGTCGTCATCGTCATCGACATCATTGTTAACAAAACCCTCGCCTATGTACCCATCTTATTATTCTCAACCACAACCGCAACAACCGTATAATCACACTAACGAACCTTCTGATAGTAATAATAATAATAATAATAATAATAATAATAGTAATAATAACAATAACAATAATCTTTCTACTTCTACTTCTTCTACTTCTTCTATTCACTCCAATTCAAATTCTGTATATTCTTCATTACCAGCTTCCACTCCATCACCTAATAGTATACGATACGACCCTTATGATCGACAACAACAACAACAACAACAACGCTATCCGCCATCAAATCATTCTCAATTAGGCAATCTCCTGAATCCTATTCATCCTTTAAATTCACCTAATTCATTACCTGATTCTCCTCCTTCAAGACCTAATAATCATCATCATCACCACCTTCCTTCAACAACAACAGCAACAAAAATTGAAAGTATTGATTCAATTTTCTCATCTTTTAATAATAATAATAATAATAGTAATAATAATCATCGATCTTCTGTATTATCATCTAATACTACTACTACCTCAAGAATCATTTAGTAATTTTTTTTTACTTTTGCAAAAAAGGAAAAAACGGAAAAAAGGATTATTTTTCTTAAAAAAAGATGAAGGATTTATATAATCAATTTTGTATATTTTATATATATTTTTTTATACATAAAACATGATATAATAAAATGATTTAAATAATATAAATATTTAAAAAGAAAAGTAAGAATAAAATAGATAAATATATATTGTTTTTTTTTTTTCTTAAGGAGGTAACCATGGTATTTGATTGGCTTTTTTTTTAGCGTGATTTTTCAGTATTTTTCTCTCTCTCCCCCCTTTTATTTATTAAATCCCCGACGTAGTTTTGTGCGCGCGTGTGTGTGTCTGCTTAAGTGTGTGAGTTGCGGACTTTTTTTAAAAAAAATAATATGGTCGTTTTTTTTTTTCTCTCTTCTCTCTTTTTCTTTTTTTTTTTTTTTTCTATTTTATTCTACTACTTTTTTATTTCAATTTAATAAAGACAATTTAATTACACTATGGCTACTGTAAGTAATTACACTACTCTTCTTTTTTATTATTTAAATATTATAAAAGAGAGAGCTGGAATAATAATAATAATAAATGTGAAAGAAAAGATGTTTTAAAAGGAAAAAACAAAAACAAGATGAAAAAAAGGATTTGTGTTCGCTTTAAATTCTCTTTGTACTTACGTATTTTTTTTCTTTTGTTTTTCTTTTGACTTGCTTTTTTCTTTTATTTACATAATATGTATACAATATAGGAACGTGGAGATAAGGTAAATAGGAAAAACAACTATAACAAGATGAACACTTATATCCTTTATATTTCTATACGTTAAAAAATAAGAAAAGGGGGTTTTTCATATAAATAACAACTTATTCTCTCTATTATTTTTTTTATTTCTATAGGTTTTTATGGCCAAGATTGCCGAACAAGCTGAACGTTACGATGGTAAAAAAGTAGAAGAATATAACGTATTCTATTATGAGTTCAAAGTTACTTACGTCACTCTTCTTTTTTTTTCATATTTTAATAGAAATGGTATCCTATATGAAAGATGTTGCCAAGGTAAACATTTTTTTTTATTTATTTCGTTTCCCTTCCCTTTTTATTTTTATTTTTTAAGAGTGGAGAAAAAAAAAATTTATGTCATACAAAATCAATTTGTTTTGTTTTTGTTTTGTTGTTTTTATTTTATATATTTATATATATGATTGGAAAAGGACAGAGAGAGAAGGGGGGTTGGTGACAATCATTACTTTTTTATTCTTTTGATTATTATTGTTATTATTTTTTCTTTATAATTAAAATGTCTTATTCTAATTTTTATTATATTATCCAATTACTATTTTTATTTATTTACTTAAATTAGGTTGGTGAAGAACTTTCAGTTGAAGAACGTAATCTTTTATCAGTAGCTTACAAGAATGTGATTGGAGCTCGTCGTGCATCATGGCGTATTGTTTCTTCTATTGAACAAAAAGAAGAAAGCAAAGGACATGAAGCTCAAGTTGCCAAGATCAAAGAATACAGACAAAAGATTGAAAAGGAACTTTATGATGTTTGTAATGATATCTTATCTTTATTAAAAGATCATTTAATTCCTGTTGCTGCTGAAAGTGAAGCTAAAGTATTCTATAACAAGATGTAAGTTTTTTTTTTTTTATTAAAAAAAAAAGATAAGAAATGAACTAAAAAAAACACCATTTTTTCTTTTTCTCATTTAATCATCCATACTTATTCCTTTTATTATTATTATCACTCTATTCATTACAGGAAAGGTGATTATCACCGTTATGTTGCTGAATATGCTGTTGGTGAAGATCGTAAAGAAGCTGCTACTGCCGCTCATGAAGCCTATAAAGCTGCTAGTGACATTGCCGTTGTAGAATTAGCCACTACCCACCCTATTCGTCTTGGTCTTGCTTTGAATTTCTCAGTCTTCTATTATGAAATTTTGAATTCTCCTGATCGTGCTTGTCATTTGGCTAAACAAGCTTTCGATGATGCTATTGCTGAATTGGATACTCTTAGCGAAGAATCTTACAAGGACTCTACTCTTATTATGCAATTATTGAGAGATAACTTGACACTTTGGACTTCTGATCTTCAAGAAGGTAATAAAATAAAATAAAATAAAATGGAACGGAATCGAACAAAAATAGTGGAATAAAAAAACTATAGGACTATATAATGGTTGATTCGATTTGATTGATTGATGATTCTTTTTTTTTTTTTTTTACACACACACTCTCTCTCCTTAATAGATAATGAAAAGGGTGAAAAGAAATCTGAAGAACAAACTGAAGAATAGATATAACCTTTCTCTCTTTTTTTTTCATTTTCTCACTCAACCCACTTTTATTTAACAATGATTGTCCTTTTTTTTTTTCTCCAAAGCAATAATATAAATAAATAAATATATATTCTTTTTGTTTATTCTTTTTCTTTTTTTATTTATAATCATTATTATTTGATGATCAATTATTATAATTATTTTAAAAGAGAAGGAAAAAGGAAAAAGGAAAAAGAATACAAAAACATAATGATAAATGAAAATGTAAAATAATCAAAATAGAAAAATAATGAGGAATGATCAAATTCTGAGTAAAAAAAATGTAGAGTGATATCATTCGTCATAGTTTCCTTCTTTGGTTTTAAACTTTATTAAAGTTATTCATTCTATATTATGTTAAATGATCACTTAATACATTATATATAATGAAAATTAACCAATAAAGTATCAAAGTTTGAATCCACCATTTATTCTTTCCTTTATTACCTTTTCTAAATAAGTACACCGTTTTCAATGATATCATTTGTTATTTCATTTCATTTGATGGATGGTTTGAGGTAGCTGGATTCTAAAAAAATTGTATCTTTTTTAGAAAAACGTTATTATTATTACTTTTGCATAAATCTATTTGATTCACGCTCTAGGAACTGATTTCTTTTCTTGGAAAATAAAAATAAAAATAAAAATACGTATATATTAAGAAATCGATTTATATATTCATATATATTCATAGTTTTATTAAGAATAAACTCTTTGTTTGATTGCTAAAGAACAGTATTAAATAAATCACATGACCAGCTTGTAATTTGTAACAAGTTTTTCTGCAAAAAATATCAATCACCTTTTATTAAAAAAAAATAACAAACAAATACAAAAAGGTTGGTTTAATCATTTTCTAATTTAATTAGAGTAAAAAATGATGATCATTTAAAAAAAGCTTAAATAACTTTATAATTTTTGCTAAAGTAAACGGATGTTAAAAAAAAATTTAAATATTTGATTTTTTTGACCATTTTGATCTGCTTCTTTTCATTTACTTATTTATTACATATATATATATACCCTATTTTTTCACGTTTCTTTCTTTACTTTTTTTTAATTTTATTATTATTATTTTATATATACCAAAACCATTTTTTTTTATTAAAAAAAAAAAAAAGAATAATAAAAAAGAAATTATGTCCACCATTTATTATGATTATGCACCACCTGGTTATATTGAGCAAGTGAAATCTACAATTCGACTACCTAACAAATCTTCGTTAAAAAGCATCTTCCCAATCATAGAATGGTTACCAAAGTATAATTTACAATGGTTTACTGGTGATATTATATGTGCTATAACTATTGGAATTGTTACCATTAGTCAGGCAATGGCTTACTGTGAGTTCCGTTTATTATACTTATTATTATTGTCATTGCTGTAGTAAATAGATATAAATAGTTGTATTGATGATCTTTTTTCATTACTTTGTTCTTTGATATATATAGCTATGATAGCAGGATTACCACCTCAATATGGATTATATTCTACTATTATGGGAGCTCTTGTATATCCCTTTATTGGTACTTCTAAAGATATTAGTATTGGTAATAATAATATACTTAAACAAGATAACAATAATAAAAAACATATGCATATAAATAGTAAATACTATATATTTATTATCATTATTATTATCATCGTTATTATTTTAGGTACAACGGCTATCAATTCATTATTATTTGGTCAAATTATGTTTATGGTCAAACAAACATCTCAATTTCAATCAGGAGAATGGACATTAGCATATGTATGCGCTACTTTGACTTTACTCTCTGGTATTATCTGTTTTGCTGTTGGATTTTTACGTCTTGGAATATTATTTGATTTTATTTGTCAACCAGCTATTGCAGGATTTATGGGTGGAAGTGGTATTACTATTATTGTGAATCAGGTATGTAATTGATTTTTTTATAAAAATAATAATAAATAAATAAATAAATAAAATAAATTACTTTTTTTAAGCTTATTCTTATTTATCATCATCTTATATATGCACAGTTACCTAAAATCCTTGGAATAACTAATATTGATACTACTCAACCAACTTATCAAATATTTGGTCATACTCTACTTGGACTTCCTAAAACATCATGGGATGCTATCATTGGTATCAGTTCCTTGGTTTATATCTATGTCATCCGATATTATATGAATATAGCAACACAGCGTTACCCTAGGTACAGAATCTACTTTTTTTATATCAACATAACTCGTAATATTGTGGCTATTATTGTTTCTACTATAATTTCGTATTTAATAAATCATTTGGGTCACTATGAAAATTCACCTTTTAAAATTCTTGGGGTGGTTCCTGCCGGTTTACAAGAATTGCGTGTTCCTACTTTTGATACTTCTTTAATTTCATTAGCACTTCCTAATATGGTGGGTGTTGTAGTTTTACAAATCATGGAGCATTGTTCAATTGCTGTCAGTTTAGGAAAACTATCAGACTATAAAGGTAAATTTCATATATTGCTTTATTTTTTTTAAAAAAAAAAAATATAACAAATAGATGAATGAATAAATAAATCCTAACTATTATTTCTTTTGAATAGTGAATATAAATCAAGAAATTTCATCCATTGGTATATCAAATATCTTTGGATCCTTTCTCTCTTCTTATCCATTCACGGGTGCGTTTTCACGTTCAGCAGTCATGTCAAAATCAGGAAGTCGTACTCCATTAACTAATATGTTTATAGGCGTCATTGTCATTATTACGATTTATTTTTTTACGCCAGCCTTAGCCTATATCCCAGTTTCTGCGATTTGTGCAGTTGTTTGTAGTGGTGTCACAGATTTAATCACAGGGCCAAAAGTATGGGTGAAATATTGGAACACCCATCCATCTGAATTTATTATTTTTACATGTGCTTATATTCTTTCCTTGGTGACTCGAATCGACATGAGTGTTTATGTTCCCATTGGTATCTCTTTGGTGGTACAATTATATCGTATGTCAAGACCTAAATATGCTTTCCTTGGACGATTGGATTTATTGGATCATAATCACCATTATCAAGATGAAAAGGATAATACTAAATCCGCCGCCCTTGGTGAAAAGATCAACAACCCTACTAATATTAAAACGAAAACTATTGATGGCGGCGCTAAAATTGAACAAATTGAAACTGTTTATTCTATGGATCAATGTATATTTGTTGCTATGGACGATCCTGTACTTTATAATCAAGTTCAGCCAATTGGTCATGGTATTGTTTGCTTCCAACCAAGAGAAAATTTATTATTTGAAAATGTTAATTATGTATATGAAGCTTTTATGGATGAAATCAAACGTACAACACGACGTGGAAAGCCACTTTCTGATAATATTGGAAATCGTCCTTGGAACGATATTACGAATTATAGTAAATCGGAAGAAAAGCCCATATTACAATCCGTCATTTTAGATCTTTCTGGTGTTCATGTCATGGACTATTCTGCCATGGAACAACTGGCTGAATTAACAAGAAGAGTAGAAAAATACTGTGGATCACCTATTCCTTGGTTTATTGTCGTTGGCAATTCTGAATTGGTTCGTCATTCACTTTTATATGCTGGATTTGGTCGTCAACAAAGAAAGAAGAAGGTATTAGCTAATACGATATTCCCCTTCCATAATGATATCAAGAAAAAGAAGAAGGCAAAGAAAACAAATAATAGTACGTCATCACAAACACACCCATTAGATCGACAACAGCAATACTATGATCAAAATAGAAATGATAATAATGATAATCATGCTACCATCTCTATAAATAAAACAGCTACAGGTGCTACTCAACAACAAGAAAAAGAAAAAGAAAATGATATGATCTCTATTATGACTTATCAAAGTTTAGATTATTTGCCACAATGGCGCGACGATCATTCGGATGATGGAGAAGGAAAAGAGGAAAAGGAAAAAGAAGATTATGATGAAACAAAGCAGCCTATTATCAAGAATGGTAATATTCGTTTCGTACGTGATCGGTATCCATATTTTTTTAGAAATTTACATGAAGCCGCTAAAGCTGCTTTGGAACACGGTGATCAATTATTATTACACAATAAACTCACTCAGTCCAATGATACCATATCTATTCAAATAGATCATTCTACAAATAACTAAAATAAATTATATATATATATACATAGATCACCAATTTTTTTTATTTATATTGTTATTACTATTATTATTATTTATATTTTATATTTTATTTTGTTTTGATTTTCACTATATATAGTTAGTACTATTATTATTTTTATTTTTATTCTTAATATTATTTATTGTAACAGAAATTGTATTTTATTTACTATGTTTATATATATATATATATATATATATATATATATATATATATATATCCTGCATTTATTTAATAAAAGAAATTTTTTTTATATAAAAATGATATAATTTACAATATAACTATATACAGTATTCCTTTTTATCGTTTTTTTAAGTTTATCATGATATCAAATGAATATGCAGTCTTATTATTTGAATGAATTCCAAGAAAAAATACGTAAACTTTAATTTATTGATAAAAAAACAAAAAATCTAGACTTTTTAATTATTTTCAAAATAAACGAATATCCCCATATAAAAATTCATTTATAATTTATATTATCCAAAAGACAGCATATGTATAATAAAAAAAGCTTTGTTAAAGTTTATTAAACTTGTTTAAAATTTGTTAAGGTTTATTAAACTTGTTTAACGTTCGCTAAGATTATTTTTAAATTCGTTAAAAAGGTTTATTAACCTTATTTATAAAAACATATATATAATTGATATTTTTTATTTATTTTTTTTCAATTTTTGATATCTATTTTCTTTCTTTCTTTCTTTTCAATTTCGTTTCCATTTTATTATTATTATTATTATTATTATATTTTAAGCGATATTATCATTTTCATATTTTATTAAAAAAAAAAAGTGTACCAAAATGGATATATTGTAAAAGATAAAGTCAATTGATTGTGTAGATTAAATCTAACTTTTGGTAAAAATTAATCTCCTCTTTTTTTTTACATGATGACGATCTTTCTTTCCAACCATCACTGAAACGTTTTAACTTTTTAAATTCCGACATATTTTTTGCCAACACTTTCTTTTCCATTGAATTAAGTGATAAAAACGTGTATCTATTTGTTTATTATAAAGGTAAACCTAAAATATATTTCATGCTATTCTTATTTTATCATAGTTTATATTTTAATAAATTCATCATCATCTTTATATATATTATTAATTATATAATAGATATCAATAAACCATTTACAATTGTAATTCACTTTTACTATGGCAACTAATTAATCAGTATATATATATATATATATATGTGGATTGTATTCAACACTTATGATTTGACCAGCCTTGAAAAATAGTAACAATAATATGGTAACCAAATTATTATAGATATAAATCTATATATAGATACCATATAAGTACAAAGTAAACTTATTGTATATATTCTTTCTACGTAGTTATTTTTACAATCACAATATTAAAAAAGGATATAGTACAAAAATGGAAACTATAAAAGTGTTGGGAAAACGTGACATAATAATGTGAATAAATACTGGTTCAATTATATGTGGATCAAGGGCAATTATTTTTCTTAATATCATTATCATCAAAACTGATAAAGAAGGTAAGCAATAATAGAATCGATATATACATACATATGTGTATCCATATATAGATATATGGATATATGGATATATGGGCATATGGATATATGGACTTATGGCTATATGGATATGTACTTTATTGCTCGTAGTTCATTTCTAATATATATAGTTTTTATTTTTTATTTCATATAGTCAAGAGTCAAACACTAAACACTTGTAATACTTACCATGTCAATTAGTTAGGATAGAGATCATAAATGATATTAATCTCAACAAAAAAAAGAGAGAGAGAACAACGGAATATATAACAAATAGGACTGAATAGGATAGTAAATGATTTAATATATTTCATATATTAATTTAATTAAAAAAAGACGATGAAAGAGGAGTTCTTGTCAAAATAAGAAATAAAAGAGAGAATTGGGTTTTAAAGCCAATACAATATGTAGTACCTATGATTTATATTTTATGCAATGAATTGGACCTCTTTAAAATAATATAAAACCATCTAGCATTGTCTTTATTGTTTTAAATGTAGTAAACTAATGAAATTAATAATGATAAAAACGAACCATCATCTGATTATCAAATATCAAAATAATATTTGTATAGAGTATATCTTTATAGAAGAGTACAATTAGATACTGTATGACGTATAAAAAGAGTTAATGACCAATGAAATAGAATAATATATAAAAGAGAGTTAAGGTTTGAATCAAAAAAAAAAAAAAAAAGATGTATATATATAAATTTATAACAGAAAACCCAATGGAAATGGAATGATATCATTAATTTTTCCCATGTTATAAGTTGATCACTTCTTATTTGATTATTTCCAATAGCTGTATTTGAAAATCTGTTTTAGGAAATAAACATGATTGAAATTATTTTTTTTTTATTTTATTTATATATGATCATATTAATTATTATTTAGAATGAATGATTTTTTCTCTTTTTGCATAAATCTGGTTTACTCCAGGAACGTGTGTTTTTTTTTTTTTTTTTTGCTTTTCTTTTAGAATATTAATAATAATAAAAAAAGAGACTAAAAAGAATCGATAATCAAGTACATACATGGATCATGAAAAAAAAATTTATTGATAATAATTATAAAAATAGATGATGAAAAAAAATTTTTTTTGACTTTTTTTAAATCATCGACAGACTGTTTTGACGATGATGACGATTCTTATTAATCAAATCGATTGTATTTTGACGGTTAAACTTGCGTAAAAGAATGAATTGAAACTAATAATAAGCCACATGATTAAATAAATGATGATAGTAGAAAAAAAAAAATTCTGTTACAAATTGAAAGTTTAAAAAAAACAAATAGGCGGTTATCCAAAAAATAAATAAAATGGTTTAGTTACTAAAAACGGTAAACAAGCTGGCTTTAAATTTTATTATATAAATTTTTATTTTTTTGAATTTTAATTCTTTTCTTTCTCTTTATTATTATATTATCTTATCTTTCCCTTTTTTTTTTTTTTTTTTTTTTCTTCACTCTCTCTCTCTCTCTTTTATTTTTATACATATACATATACATATATTTATATACCATATTTTTTTTTTAAATACATCTCTTTTTCTTCTTTTATATAAATAAGAAAAAGAATTAAAAAAGAAAATATGTCTACCATTTATTATGATTACGCTCCACCAAATTATATTCAACAAGTTAAATCTAAACTTCATTTACCAAAGAGATCTAGTTTAAATGATACTTTTCCTATTACACAATGGTTACCTAAATATAACTTACAATGGTTTACTGGCGATATTATTTGTGCTATAACCGTTGGTATCGTTACAGTCCCACAGGCTATGGCATACGGTAAGGCTCGTTTTTTAAATTACATTTATGTAAAAATAATCATATTGATCTTTTTTTTCTTTTTCAATTATATGCAGCTATGATGGCCAACTTACCACCACAATATGGATTATATTCTAGTATTATTGGCGCGTTTATATATCCTTTTATCGGTACTTCTAAAGACATTAGTATAGGTAATATAACTATGATAATCATTATAATAAAACAATAAAATAAAAAATACATATATATATATCAATTAATTATTTATTAAATCTCCCTCTCTTTTTTTTTCATAAATTTCATCATTATAGGTACAACGGCTATCAATTCATTATTATTTGGTCAAATTATATTAGCAGTTCAGCACACAACTCAATTTCAATCTGGAGAATGGACTATTGCACATATTTGTGCTACTTTGACTTTACTCTCTGGCATTATCTGTTTTGCTGTTGGATTTTTACGTCTTGGAATATTATTTGATTTTATTTGTCAGCCAGCCATTGCGGGATTTATGGGAGGTAGCGGTATTACTATTGTTGTCAATCAGGTAAGAAAAAAAAATTTTTTTTATTATTAAATATCATTATTATTATTTAATAAACTTAACCAATTGAAACGCATTAATATTCATTATTTTTTTTTTATCATCCCATATTTAGTTACCAAAAATCCTTGGTATAACTGGTGTAGATACTACCCAACCTACTTATCTTATTTTTGGCCATACACTAGTTGGACTCCCTAGAACAACATGGGATGCTATGATTGGCATTTCATCCTTGATCTATATTTATTCTGTCCGCTACTATTCCAATGTAGCTGCTAAACGATATCCTAGATATGGAAAATGCTTTTTTTATCTTAATATTACTCGTAATATTGTAGCTCTTGTAGGGTCTACTCTTCTTTCCTTTTTAATCAATCATTTGGGTAAATTTGAAAAGAGTCCTTTTAAAATCCTTGGGGTGGTTCCTGCCGGTTTACAAGAAATGCGTGTTCCTACTTTTGATACTTCTTTAATCGCATTTGCACTTCCTAATATGGTGGGTGTCGTTGTTTTACAAATCATGGAACATTGTTCTATTTCTACTAGTTTAGGAAAATTATCCGATTATAAAAGTAAGTTTCATAATATTATTTTATTTTTATATTACATTCAAAAAAAAAAAAAAAAAAAAAAATGCTCATACTTAAAATTTTTTTTCTTTTTTTTTTTTCTATTTTAATAGTCAATGTCAATCAAGAAATCTCATCCATCGGCATATCAAATATTTTTGGTTCATTTTTCTCAGCCTATCCAACAACTGGTGCATTCTCACGTACTGCCGTTATGTCAAAGTCAGGAAGCCGTACTCCATTATCCAATATTTTTGTTGGTGCCATTGTATTGATCACCATTTATTATTTTACCCCTGCATTAACCTATATTCCTTCTGCTGCCATTGGTGCCGTTGTTTGTCATGCCGTAACCGATCTTATTTCCGGTCCTAAAGTATGGGTTAAATATTGGAACACCCACCCTTCTGAATTTATTATTTTTGCATGCGCTTATGTAATCTCATTGGTCACTCGTATTGATATCAGTGTTTATGTTCCTGTAGTCGTTTCTATCGTGGTTCAATTGTACCGTATTTCAAGACCTAAATATGCTTTCCTTGGTCGTTTGGATTTACTAAACCATAAAAAGACTATGGATGATTCCATGGACAATTTGGGTTATAACAATAACAACGATATGAAGATTACACCTAATGAAAAAGCTTTACCTCCTGCTGGTGAAGTTGAACAAATTGAAATTATTCCTTCCGTTGATCAATCTATTTTTGTTGCTATGGACGACCCTGTTCTTCAAGAACGTGTTAAACCAATTGGTCATGGTATTGTTTGTTTCCAACCAAGAGAAAATTTATTATTTGAAAATGTTAATTATGTATATGGTGCTTTAATGGATGAAATCAAACGTACAACACGACGTGGGAAGCCACTTTCTGATAATATTGGAAATCGTCCTTGGAATGATATTATGAGTAACAGTAAATCAAAAGAAAAACCCATATTACATTCCGTCATTTTAGATCTTTCTGGTGTTCATGTCATGGACTATTCTGCCATGGAACAGCTGGCTGAATTAACAAGGATGGTAGAAAAATACTGTGGATCACCTATTCCTTGGTTTATTGTCGTTGGCAATTCTGAATTGGTTCGTCATTCTCTTTTATATGCTGGATTTGGTCGTCAACAAAGAAAAAAAGTATTAACTGGCACTGTTTTCCCCTTCCATAATGATATTAAGAAAAAGAAGAAGAAAAATAATACTTCAGCACAAACACATCGATTAGGTGATCAAGGTTGCCAACATGATCAACAACAACCACAACAACAACAACAACAACAGCAATACGAGCAAAGCAATAGTAATAACAATTCAACTACCTCTGTAAATAATAATTTAACAACTCATCAAGAACAACCAATAGAAAAAGAAAATGATATGACATCAGTGATGACTTACCAAAGCTTTGATTATTTACCTACATGGTGTGATTGTAATTCAGAAGAAGAATGTGATCAAGTTGATCGGGATGAAACAAACCAACATATTATCAAGGATGGAGATATTCATTTAGTACGTGATCGCTATCCTTACTTTTTTAGAAGCTTGCATGAAGCTGCTAAAGCTGCGTTGGAACACAATGACCAATTATTACGCAATAAGTTTAATCATTCAGATGATACCATATCTATTCAAATAGATAATTAAAAAAAATAATTGTACCTTATATATATATATTATACTTTTATGTGTATATTTTAAAACCAATTGATATCCTTTTTTTTTGCTTTTTATTTATTTTTATTTGTTATGTTTTATTTTATTTTGATTGTTATATATAGTTAGTATTATTATTTTCGTTTTATCATATATATATATATATATATATTCATTTATTTATTTTTTTTCAGTTATATTATTATTATTTATTTATTGTATATATTTATATTTATTTATTAATTTTGAAATAAATAATACTAATAAATTACATCTTTTTTTTTTTATTTTATAATAATTATCAGATTCATGATATATCTATATATGGTACAACTTGTAAATATGTATTTATTTATTTTTTCGGAACAGGTCATGGTATCAAATGGGTGATGATAATATATATTTGGAAAAAAACAATAGCCATTCTCATGATTAAAAGTAAACTTTAAATTTATTGACAAAATAAATAAATAAATTACTTGGATAATAAAAAAACCATTGTACTCTTTTATTATCATCATTACGCATATACGTAAATGCATAGGTGTTTATCATTATTTTTTATTTTACCTCTTTATTTATAAAGTAGTTGAGATAATTGTTTTACTTTTTTCACAATGACATCATTTTACATTCCGTTTTCCGTTTTTTTTAAGCTTTGTTAAGGTTAACTAACCTTATTTTTCTTGTTTTCTTTATTTGTAAAATCTTATCAATAACGTGATATTCTATTTGTTATAATTTAGCTTTATCCTTTTATATATATTCTATAGAATCTCGACTCCATTTTTTTTTTTTTTTTTTTTTTGGTATTTCAATATGAATAGATAATAAAATAATATAGGTGTAATAAATGAATAAATAAATTATAATGTGATTTTTGATTTTATTGCTTGTGTGTGAATATATAAAATAATAAGCTGGTTTTTATATTTTTTATATTTAAGTAAAAGATGGTAAAAACAATATACAAAAATTTATAAATGAACTCTAAAAGAAAAGAAAACAGAATATTTTTTTAGTTAATCTTTTGATAGAATCTCTTGATTAGGTTATATTACACGATTAAATAGATTAAATCTAATTTATAAATGGTTAAACGCTTTATTTTAAATATAATTCTTCTTTTTATTTTCGATCATCTCTTTTTTAAAAAAAAAATTGATAAAATTGATTATTTTTTATTTTTTTCTCTCAAAATAAATGGATATTAAATAGTATTATAATAAAATATTATAAAAGGTTGAATATTAGCATCTAAACAGACCGTGTAAAAAAAAGAGGTTATCAGGACGACAAATAATTTTTTTGGTAGTGCTGTTTAAATTTATTTTGTAAAAAAAATCAGTCTTCAATTTTTTTTTTTGTCTTTCTTTCACTCTTTCTCGCCTTCTTTTTTCTTTCTAGTATTGAATAAATAAGAATGGCATATAAAGTGATAATATTAGTTATATATATCTTAAATATAAATTATTCAATTTATATTAAAAACCTATTTACAGTATTGAAGTTTTCTGAAAATAAATATAGTTATTGTTTTAAAATAATATTATAACTTGGTAATAAACTACGTATGCGACTAGAGAAAAAAGGCGTTTTAAGTAAATCTGTAACATACAGTCATGATTTATTCAATTCTCTTAAAACATATAGCTTATTAAATAAAACTAATTACTTTTTATAATAGTAGGTGGTGTTTATTTGTTAAACCTACAATCAAAAAATAGTCTCAAGATACTCAGCAAGTTATTATTTTATATTCAAAAAAAAAAAAGGAAAAGAGGATAGTTAAATATATATATTAAACTAGTACTACTAGTAACATGGCTTATACTTTTTATTTTATTCATTTTTTGGTGCAGATTAATAGTGTAGCGATATAAAATTATCCAACACGAATATAGCATAAAATAAAAGAGAAATAAGAATAAGAAGATGAAAAAGGAGCAACATGTCTATCACTATTCTAATTATTAAATCATCCTTATATTTTCATTGTTTTGTTGAAAGCAACAGCATATATGAAAAACTATTGAATAACGATTGAAATTATCACTCTCTCACTTATACACTTTTAAAAATGGATTTCCAGCACAAGAGCCATCTATACGTCTAATAATTAGATAGTTTTACCATCACTAATCCTTTATAAATAATAACTTTATTCCAAAAACAACAATTACCATCATATTTTTACAATTAGGTGTAACAACAAAAAGGCAGAGTCGAAGAGAGGAATAGATAAAATTCTAGTAGAATTTGTAAAAAAATATAAACAAAAAAAAAAAAAAAACTAGCAATAAATAATTGTAATCGTTATGATATTTTCTATATTTGAACAGATATTAACTTATTAAACTGTAAACAACCAATGAAAAGAGAAGCAATGAATTAGACACTTGTATAATAAATAAATAAAATTTATAATAAGCACTAGATAAAAACTACTAAATTTGTTATATTTATATATGGATGAAATAGTTTTTTATTTTATCTTTTAAAAAAAATGATACAAGGATCTATATATGAGAATGGGCACTTATTTTATTTTTATAACGTAAAGAAGATGAGATACATAATAAAATTTAAAAAATGATAAATAAAAAATAATTTATTGATAAGGGTTAGAATATTCAGGGATATCATATTTTTCGATGGTCCATTGTTGGTTTTTATTATCGGTTAATTTACGCTTGTATAAAAGAAGTTTGGCACCTTCTTTATCATTTCCACCCTAATAAAATAAATACAAAAATATAAAACATTATAATAATATCAATAGTAGATTGTAAAAAAATAGTAATGAGTAAACTGGCTCCATTATTTATATTGTTCTATTTTATACTTTTTTAAGTAAATAAATAAATATATAATATTACCTTAATATCTATTACTAGACGGGGATCAGCCAATGCATAAATAAATCCATCGCGATAACCGAATCGTTGATTGTGAGTCCTTTTGAAATGAAACATGAATATGGTTTTGTTAGTTATATCTCTGATTACCCCAATAAAAACTCTTCCTATTCTTTTTTATTATTATTTCAGCAATTACTATTATTATATATTATTTCCTTACATTGTTAATTTACGTCCAAATTGTACAATTGAAGAACCTTCTTTCAAATCACCTATATAGAAGTACATATATATATATATATATATATATATAGTCATTATATTTTTCTTTTGAATAAAGATAATAATAGTATACATTTTTATTTACGTACCACCACGAATATCCAAAACTAGAAAAGAGGAGAAAAAGAAAATAATAATTAAAAACTCTTCCAATTTCATTTTCGATAGTAACCTATTGTATATATATATATATATATATATATATATATGATTTTCTTACCTAGCTTTGATTTCATATTAGTCAAAAAGCCATCATCCCAACGCCAAAGCTATTATAAAAAAAAGCAAATACATTAAATAAAGATGCAATGTATAAAGTATTAAAAGTCAGCATTTAAATTATTTCCAATTTAGACAAGACTAAAAAAAAAAAACAGAATATAAATTTGTTTACCTGATTATAATTATCACTCGTTTTCTATAATATTTTTAATTTAGAAAAAAGAGAGAGAAAGAGAGCGAGTTTAGCATATGATATTCCTTAGTTATCGACTTTTATTCCCCGCTCTAAAAAATAATATACTATTTACCTGTGTCCACATAATAATGGAAGCTCCTTCCTATGAATATATTTTAATAAAAAATGAAATGGGGAAATAAGTACAAAAAGAAACAATTTTCTTGAATAACAATAAGAATAATATTAGAGTGTTATAAGAAAGGAGAGTAGTTGTTTTAAAATACAGAGGGATTTATATACTTATAATTTATTTCTTACAGTGGTTTCACCCTCAAGAACATCTAAAACTAATCCATTTTTAACAGATTTGATATAAAAATAAGAGCCAATTGGAAAACCAGTCATAGTATTTATATGAATAGAATTAGATTTATTTGTAGAAAAATAAAAAGTATGAAGAAAGAAAAAAAGAAAAAGAGAGAGTGAAAGAAATAAAAAAAGGTGAAATAGATAAAAATAAAATTTTTAACCCAGCAAAAAATTTAAAGCAAGAGATTATTGCCATAATGAGAATTATTTTTATTTTAGTTTTATACTATTTTGTAGTTGCTCCGTTTCATTTTGGTCTAGGAATAGGATTTTTGCTATTACAGGAACAAGAAACTATTTAATAAAAGAATAGGTTAATATAAGTATGGTTATTATGATCACTATTTTGATTATTATTATTATGATGATGATGGTGATGATGACGACAATGATGATTATATGCAAGTATATATAAATTTTATTTAAATGGATTATTATTAAGTTTAATATGTGCGTAGCTAAATTTATATGTACCTCTTTATTATCAGACATTAAAAATTTAAGTAGTACGTTTTTGATATATTCAACGTTCATATTTTGCCGTTTATCCATAGAATCCAATTTTCTACACGTAATAATAATAATAAATAAATAAATAAATAAATAAACATATCTCGATATCCGATTTATTATAATTAATCCCATTTTATTTATTCTTTACCTTATTTCATCCTTTAATATCTATTTCCAGTTTTTTTTTTTTTTTTTTAAAAAAAATGTAAAAAAGATAATAAATCAATAAGTATACTCATCAACAACCATCATAATTAATAGAATGTTACTATATTTATACCTTTTCTTGTTTTCGAAGAGCTATGACTTGTTCTTCACTTTCTTGGAGCATTTCTCTTAATCTATTAGCTTGTTTTTCCACATTCACACTTGGTTCTTGTCGAGTTACTAACGGTGATAAAAGGTTCATCATGGATTCTATTAAAAATATAAAGAATAGAGAAAAGTGGTTAGACCCTTTTTCTTTTCAGATAATAATAATAATGGTATTTAAACAGTTACATGGTTCTTTTTATACTTCATTTTACCATAAACATCAACATGGTTTCCATTTCGCACTTGTTCAGCATCCAATATATTAGCACTATTATTGTTGTTATTATTTATTTCCCTTGATTGTTCTTGAAGAAGTTGATGATGTAATTGATCTAATTGATCTTTTATATTTGTTAATTCTATATCTTTTTCTTTTAATAAATGGCGTAACTTTGTATTTTCTTCATTTAAATATTCCATTACTCTTTCTATTGCCTCTTCTTGATCTTTTCTTTGAAAATCATCATTGTTAAGATCTTCTGAGGTTTTTGATATAATAGGACTTGTTGATTGTTCTTTAGATATAGGTGAGCTTACTGCAGAGGATGTTGAGGA
The DNA here is from genome assembly GCA_017871115.1 of Cunninghamella blakesleeana. NCBI lineage: Eukaryota > Fungi > Mucoromycota > Mucoromycetes > Mucorales > Cunninghamellaceae > Cunninghamella > Cunninghamella blakesleeana. The sequence continues at coordinate 1,869,856 of JAFCIZ010000001.1, read as the reverse complement.
TAGGACAGAGGTTGGTGCAGTTGTACTGGTTAACTGTTGAATCGTTTCATCATGTCTTTCATTTGCTGCTTTAAGAGCTAAAAAATAAATAATAATAAAAAAGTAAAAAAAAAAAAAAGAAAGAAAACAAAATTAAAAAAGCAGTTGGTGTAAGATTGTATAATGATCTTTTTCTTTTTTCTCTATTTTCTTATTTTTGTTGTTCTTGATATAATTTAATTACTTTTGTCGAAATGTTCTCTATCTGTTATAATTTGTTGCTGCAATTGTTCTATATGTTTTTGTTTCTTTATAGATTCATTCTTTACATCTTGATAATCTGATAATTTAGCTTTTAATTCACGAATATGATCTAAAGATTGTCGAATATCTTGATCCATCAAGGTTATTTTTCTCGTTTTTTCAGTTAGATCTGTTTCATAGTTACTATAATAAAAACAATATATATATATATATATAAATAGAAAAAGTGAATATTTATTACCAATGAACATATATATGTATGCTTTAAATATATATGATATATAAAAATATATCTACATACATTTTTTGCATTTCCAACTGTTTCACTTGATTTTGAAGTTCATTAATACGAGAATGATCTGTTTGATTGGATTTTTGTTCAAGTAATTGATGTGCACGTTTTTTATATTGTTCATAATCATTTTTGATTTGTTCTAACTGATTTGATAATTGGCGTTTTCCAGCTTCCTAATTATATATATATATATTTAGCAAAAATAAATAAAAAAATTAAAAATTGTCTTTTACCATGTTGTTAATAAATTATATATATATATATATGTAAATACCAAATGATCCAATTCGGACTGATGGTTTGTTCCTATTTGTTTCATTTCTGATTTTGTAGTTTCTAATTCATCTATTTAAATTAATAGTATATATATAATTAGTTTTAAATTATTGACGTATAACATTATTATTGATTGTTATTGTTATATATTACATTTTTGAGTTGATAGAGCGCTGTTTAGGTCAGATATTTTTTGATTTGCTTCTGCTAATTCTTCATTCACACGAGATATAGTATGTTCTTGAGTAGATATAGTTGCTCGATATTTATCTATATTTTTGGTAGCCTGTGCAAAGATTTCTTTAATTTAATATATCATTAGATTTAAGTAGATTCATGTAAATGCATATATTTATATTTATATACTTTTGTTTTAAAATATTAATTATGCATTAAGTTTTACCTCGCATTTTTTTTAGTTTGCCTTCATATTCACCTTAATATATATATGAAATAAAAAAATAAATATAAACATAAATATTAGCTATTTTAGATATATATTCTAAACACTCTTTCTATTTATTTACCTGTTCGTGTCGATAAATTTTCTTGCAAGTGTTGACTTTCCTCAGTTTTAATAGCTAACTGGTATTTTAAATCTTTAATCTATAATTAAATATTTATATAATAATACTGATAAGATTGGTTTGTTGACAAAAGGTAGTAAAATAAAATAGAAATAAACTGTTTGCATAAAGAATAATAGAATAAAAGTTGCTGGTATTGTTATTTCTTATTATTTCTATTCACCTGTTCATTAAGTTGGAAGGTTGCTTTATCAGAATTTTGAAGTTCAGATTTTCTCGATGGCTCCTATGATAATAATAATAATAATAATAATATATATATATATATGTGTGTGTGTGCACACAAATGAAATAAAAAATGAGCTTATAATGTATTATTATTATTGTTGTAGTCATTGTTGTTGGTAGTGGGATATATATGTTGAACATATATAACTTTTTTTTTATTTTATTTTTTTACTTTAATACGAGATTTAAGAATTTCTAATTCCTTTTCAAGTTTTTCGGCTTTTTTTTCAGCTCTTAAAGCACGTTGAATAATTATATTTGATTGTTGCTCTGTCATATGTTAATATTCATAAACGTATCAAAAAAAAAGAAAGAGTGAGAAAAAAAAGGGGGGACACACCCAATATTTTTTTTATAAAATTGAATTTCGGAATTCAAATTCCGACCTTTTTTTAAATTTTTAGAATAAAAAATGACACATGAAAAAAAAGCTTTTTTTTTCACTTTTTTCCTCTTCCATATATAAACATTTTCACCATCAAATAAATACATACATACATACATATATATATATATATTAATATAAAACTCATCATGGCATCAAAGAAATCAAATGATAATATTTGGGTAGCTGCTGGTAAATAGATTATAATATAAAAATGGTATATAAAGGATCTAAAAAAAAGTGTGTATTTATCCTAATATATACTGAAGTATTATTATTTATTTTATTTGATCAATAGGCGATGGTCAACTTGAAAGAGTGAAGGTATGGTTTTTTAAAAAAAAATAATAGTGTAAAATATAAGAGTATATAATAAAATGTTAATATGCGTTTAAAAATCAGAATATTAAAGACATAAATGTTATTTATTTATTTATTTATTATTATTAGGAATTAATAGAGGCTGGATCAAATGCCAATGAAAAAGATGAATATGGATATACCCCAATGTAAGTATTATTAATATAAAGAGTGAAATAGAAGACATATATCCGTGTCCATATACGTATATATAAATTACGAAATTAAATTATATATATATATATATATATATATATATATATATATATATTATCTATATTATATATATTGATAGACATGCAGCCGTATCCTATAATCAAATAGAAGTGTTGGAATATCTTTTAAGCCATGGAGGTGATGCTAATGTAGAAGATTTTGATAAAGATACACCATTATATGTTTGTGAAACTGTCGAAATGGCTAAATTTTTAATAAAACATGGTGCCAATGCTTATCATAGAAATAATGAAGGAGTCAGCCCAGCTGAAACAGCATTTGAAGAAGGATGGAAAGAAGTAGCTACATTACTTGCTGGAATCACTGGGGAAACTTTAATTGAAATCAAAGATAAACCTACTGAAAATGAAGATTTGGCTTATATTGAAAGAGAAAGCGAATTGGAACCTTCTAATGCTCATGAAGATCAAGCTCTTATGGAACAACGCCAAGAAGAATTCTCTCAACAAGTGGAACAAGTCATGCGTAAAATACAAGAAGATGGTGGTGTACATGATGAAGAAGAATTACGTAGAGTCGTTACAAATATGGTTTTACAGGAAGTGAAGAGAACAATGGAAGAAAATTAAAAAAAAAAATTATCAATGATAAATATAAAATTTACTATTTGAAAATAAAAATAAAATTAAAAATTGTAAAACTTATGCCATTATTATATTTATTTTTGTTTTTTTATACAGTTTTTTTTTTTTTTTCTGTTATATCTTTTGATGGGGGGAGATTATTAAAAAAACGATTAAAAATGTATATAAAATGAAGAAGAGGAGGAAATATAAGTGTAGTAATTTGTATCATTTTAGAGAATGGAATAGTATGTAAATATATGAATTTTTTAAAAAGATTATTTGGGTACGTTATTATCATAATTATTTATGTACTAATAAGTTTTCTGTACTTTGTTCTTTTTTCCGTAATTCATCAAAATATGGATCTAATTATAAAAATATAAATATAAAAAAACAATGTACATATTAGATATTCCTTTTATTATCTTAATCTTTATTTCTTTGTTTTTTTAAAATCTTACGTTGAAGAGCATCACTTGCAGTAATTCGTTTTTCAGGTGGATACTCTATTAATTTCTATTAAATTAGAATAAAAATATAAAATTTATATATATTTTCAATCACATGTGAATAATAATGATAATATAATATTTAAACTATACTTTTAATAAATCAATGCCTAACGCATCCAATTTTGGAAGTATTGATTCTAGCGGGATAGGTGCGAAAATTTCAAAATCACGCTATAAGATAATAAAAAGAAAAAAAGAAAAAAAGCTCATGTTACTAGTGAAACTTTTTTTTGAACATGATATATATAATATTAATATTGAAAAAATCCCATAATTTTTACTCCGCAACTGACCTTGTATTCAGGAACCTGTGATACATTTGGCCAATTTTCTTCCGTTGGTGTACCTAAAACTGTACAATGTGGTTAAGGAATAATAGCAGCAATATTAAAATATGATGCATGGTAAATGATGCGAATATTATTATTATTATTATTAAAAAGGATATTTAAATATGCATTGAAGCTGATCAGAAACAGAGCTACCAGGGAAAAGGGGACTGCCAGATACCATTTCTATCAATAAAATAAAATAAAATAAAATACATAATTATTGTATATATATATATATATATCAGCCCTATTAATACATATACGCACAGCATATTTATATATAAATGACTTACCAGCAAAAATACATCCAGCTGACCAAAGATCAATTGATGTTGAATATTGTTTTGAACCCATTAATACATCAGGAGCACGATACCATAATGTTACTACATCTCGAGAATAACTTCTTACAGGTATACCAAAAGCTCTTGCAAGACCAAAATCACCAAGTTTTAATTCACCTTTCTATAATATATGGGTATATATTTTCATTTATTAATTTTCTCCTCATATGTTATAGATTTATTACCAATTTCTGATACGTTTATTCTTATATATATATGTTACCTTATTAATTAATAAGTTTTGTGGTTTCAAATCCTATCATAAAAAAAATAAAGCATAAAATTAATAGTAAAAAATATGGTCCTTAGTTTATTGAATTTTAATATATATATATATATATATATATATATATTATTTATATGTTTGGTTTGTCAAAGTACTTTACTCTATGAAGAACACGGTGTGCATGGCAAAATGCTATCCCTTTCAATAACTGATACATCATTTGCTATAGGAAATATTTAAAAAAAAGAGAAAATATATAATAATAATAGCCAAAATATCATTTAACTTAAAATCCTTCCCAATTGAATTTACTTATTGATTCGATGTTCTTTTCATAGATATACCTTAATCGTTAATTCATCAATGTCACCTCCATTTGAATCTAAAAATTTTTTCAAATCAGAATCTAGATATTCAAAAACCAGTATAAGTTTGCGCTCTTTATGTAAAACATCATATAGCCTAATACAAAATATATACCCGAATATAGCATATATACATAATAATATACATATGATTATGATTAATATTATTTTATTAAATATTATCGATATTATTAATAAAAAAATCGTAACCAGTTTAATATAATTTACCTAACAATATTTTGGTGTTTTAATTCTTTCAATAATGAGATTTCTCGAATAGCTGTGCATGGGACCTATAAATAAAAAGGAGTAAACAATAAAAATAATGTAAAAAATGATAAGTACATTTGAGTTTACACATAAATATATTCATATATTATTATTATCATTATCATTATTATTGTTGTTTAAAGTCATCCCACTTACACCTTCTTCTTCATTATCTAAACGAATCCGTTTCAATGCTACTACTTCATTTGTTTCTCTATTTTGAGCTTTATATACGATCCCATATGCACCTAAAAGTATATTTATTATAATAAAAGAATAAATTAATCATCTAATACCAATTGAAAAGAAAGAGAGATCTAAAACAAAAATAATTTACCTTCACCAAGTTTTTCAATTTTCTATTATTAAAAATGGAATACAAATACATATATGTACATATGTAAATAATATGTGAATATACCGTAAATAAACATATATCTACTTCAAAAGAAAAAAAAAACCATTTACCTGATATTTGTCCATTTTTTTATATTTAAATTTATTTTTTAAAAAAAAAGAGGAAGAGAAAAAAAAATTCAATTGTGAAAATGAATTAAAGAAATTTTGGGCGGTGTTTTAAAAAGATTAAACCATTTTGGTATTAAAAAAGACAAATGATTTATTAAATTTTATAATACATGAATGATAAATATATAATCTATCTATTTTCTAATGAGATTATATACATAATCTGCAATAGCTAAAGACGAAGTGAGTCCAGGGCTTTCAATACCTATTAAAGAAAAAAACCCATCAAATCCATCTTCCAATTCTTCCTTGATAATAAAATCTTGAAAAGGTTCACCAGGTCCAGCTAATTTTGGCCTAAATAAAACGCATAGATAGTTATACGACATATACACACATAGAAGAGATAGTTGATTCTATAAATCTTTTCTTTCATTATTTTTTAATGATTGACATCATCGAGAAACTTACCGAATCCCAGAATAATCAGGTTGTAACTTATTAATATCAATGTTAGGAAGATAGGATTGGATAGCTTTCCCAAAAGCTAATTTATGATCAAGGTTATCCGGCACAGAATAATCATAAGGATCATTAATATATTGTACATCAGGACCAAATTTTATTTTACCAGCCATATCTAAAGTTAAATGAGTACCCAACCCAGCCAAATTCTTTTCAGGACATGGATAGATTAAATGGCGAATTTGGCTTGTTGCATTGTAAGAATAATAGTGACCTCGAGCATAATAGAGTTTATATTTGTTTGGCATTAAATAATTACTGACATGATGGGCATGCAATCCGCCAGCATTAAATACACGCTGCTTTGCTAATACTATCATTTTATTCTGATTGGCACTATCTTCCATAATGACTCTATATCCTTTACTTTTTTTCCCCATTTCATTTCTTGTATGATCAGGTGATATATGGCTTACAAACGTATTCAATCCTATATCACCACCGTTTTGTATAATTTGTTGTTCTAAATAATCCATGTAGGAATGTGAATCAATAATACCAGTAGAAGGTGAGACCAAAACGGAATAAGCCTTTAATTCAGGTTCCAATTGCATAGCTTGACTTCCTTCCATGAAATAGGTTTCGACACCTAAACTACTGGATTTTTCATGGAGTTGTTTTAAATAAGCGTGCTGATCTTCGGATTGTGCTACGACCCATTTACCAATTTTGTTGTAAGGAATAGTAGTGTTTTTAAGTAATTTGTAGAGTTTACGGTTGCCTTCAATACATAAGCGTGTTTTTAAGCTATTAGGTGGATAATATATTCCAGCATGGATAACTTCACTATTTCTCGCGCTATCGTTATTATTGTTGTTGTTATTATTATTATTTTAATAAGTACACACAAGTTAAATGATAATAATAGTAATAAAATTATATACTCTAAAGAGTATATATATATATATATATCTACCTCGTTTCTTCCCCAAGACGTTTATTTTTTTCAACTAATATAGTTGATTCAAAGGGTCGTTCACGTGTTATCTTTTCTGCTATAGCTAATCCAATGACTCCACCACCTATGACAATATTATCGACTTCTAAATCGGGGGATTGTAATGTTGTTAACATACGGTAACATGTATGTTGAACTCTTTTTTTTATAAAAGGTAATCTCTGTATAATCATAGTTTAAAAAAAAATGTTGGGAAGAAAAAGGTGGAAATAAAAATTGAACTTTGATTTTTTTTAAGTTTTTAAAAAATAAATAAACCCGACTTTTGAAAAAAATTTACCCGACAAAAATGAGGATAAAAACTAGACTTTCAATCAAACTTGACACTAAGTATAATAATAAATTTTATTGTTTTTATATATATAATTTTTTTATAACTATTTTCAATAAAAAAGGTCTAAATTTTTTTTAAAATAATATAGAAAAGGTCTATTTAATTGGATAGGCTCTTTTCTTTTTTTAAAAATGAAATAAAGAAATTGACTCGAATAAAAGAAGGATATCATCGTGAATAAGTTCAGTTAGTTATTATCATAAATTAATAAAATAAAAAAAAAAATAGACATGCATCTTGAATAACTAATAGCTATCATATTCTGATAATACAATCTTTGATTTCTCTTCGACCCCATATATAACTTTGCGAATCATGCATCAAAAGTCTCAAAGAATCGACTTGCCTAAATTCTGGTACTTTAAAGCATATCATACAACAGTAAAATATACATTCATCAAAAGTATATTTATATAATTTTAAATATAAACGAGAAAATCAACAGTTAATAATAGTTAAAAACACCGTCAAGAATAAAGCAATATGCTTTTTACGTAGCTAAATATTCACTTTTGTACTGGTAAGTAACAGCGCTATTAACTAGATACAAGGCAATCACCAATAAAAAAAAGTCAAAATAAAATAATGTTCTTTAGAAATGAATAAGCTTTATCTTTGTGGATAGTTTGATGTATTAGTGCGCTATTAAGAGTATTGAGGCGGTATTAAAGTCGGGATAGAGGCAATGAAAATAAAAGTAATAATAGTAATAGAAACACATATAAGTTGATAAAAAAAAAAAAAATTGGGAATGAATGATTTCTATATAAATATATATATATTAAATTGGAGAGTGCTTATTTGATTTTTTATTTTTATTTTTAAATAATAATAGTAAAATGAATACTTTAATAGAAACGAATGAAAATAAAAAAGATTATATATTAATTTTTTACTAGCATAAATTTTTTAATAAATTTCAATTCTTTTTTTTTTTAAAATTCCGTCCATTTTTTTTTTTACTCTTTTTCTTTTCCCTATTTTTTTCTTTTATAATATTACAAAAAATATGGATTCCTATCAAAGGAAAAGACAATATGAACCAGATCAAGAAGATACAGGATATACTAATAAAGTCAATAAGCATAGCTTGACCTCAGATGGAGGAAATGATGCTCTTTTAGTAGCTAAACATTATAATCAACGACCTGAAGTTGGCGTTGTGAAAAGAAAAGAATCAAGGATTATAAGGTTAAGAAGTTTTAATAATTGGGTGAAAAGTGTTTTGATACAGCGTTATACACGTCCGCAGCAATGTGTATTAGATATGGGATGTGGTAAAGGTGGTGATCTAATCAAGTGGGCTAAAGCTAAAATTAATTATTTAATTGCTGCTGGTAAAAATAAAATAACAAGATAGAACGCTTAGAATAGATTAACAGAAAGAAAAAATATAGATTAATACCGCTAATATTTATATGTATATGTATATATATATATATATATTTATATATATATATAATTTACAAAAAAAATATAGATGTTGCTGCGGTTTCTTTAGAGCAAATGAAAGAAAGATATAAAGGATTACGTGATAAAACGTTCGAAGCAGAATTCCATGCTCTTGATTGTTACAGTGAGACTTTACAACCTCACCTTCAAACTCATCGACCTATCGATATTGTATCTATGCAATTTTGTCTTCATTATGCCTTTGAAACTGAACAAAAAGCAAGAAAAATGCTTCAAAACGTGACAAGTCAATTAAGATCTGGAGGATATTTTATAGGTACTATCCCCGATGCTCATTTTATTGTGAAAAAAGTGAGAAATGAACCACCACATGTTTTTGGATTTGGTAATGATTATTATTGGATCGAATTTGAAAATGATGTACTTCAACAGCAAGGGGATCAAAAAGTAGGATTTACACGATTTGGATGTAAATATATGTTTCATTTGGAAGATGCTGTGGATTGTCCTGAGTATTTAGTTCATTGGAATACTTTTGAAAAGTAATTTATAAATCTAAATATGAATGGAATAAATAAAAAAGATTAAAAGATGAAATAAAATAAAAAGATGTAATGATGGCTTTATATATATTCATTTAATCACATGTTTTTATTTTATTTTAATGAAAATAGTTTAGCTAATGAATATGGATTAGAATTAGTACTGAAACAAAATTTCCATCCATTTTATCAACAGGCCAAGAATAGCAAAGATGGAGGGAAATTATTACAGAGAATAGGCGTTGTTGGTGGACATTTGCCTGAAATGTCAAATGAAGAATGGGAAGCCGCTGGGATTTATTTGGCTTTTGCATTTAGAAAAAAATAAAAATATAATTACTCTTCAGATCATTATCCTTAAGGAGTAAATTAAAAAGTGTCAGCTTTATATATATATATATATTATTTTTCATTATTATTTTATTTCACATTATTTTTTTTTTTTTTTAAAAAAATATATAAATAGTATAATTTCCAAATAAAGTTACAAGGAGAGACGATCGGTCTTTGTCGCCCGACATAATCACTTTATAATGCTCTTTTTTTACATAGTTTTTTATTATTATTATTATTATTAGTATTATTGTAACATTAATATTAAATTAATACATACATAGTCTCTTAAAAATCATATATATATATATATATATATATTATATTATATTATCTCTTTACTTATATATATCTATATATATATTTATATATATATATGAGTATATAAAATGAGCTTCTTTTTTATTAATAGAATCATGTAAAAAATAAAAATTTTGAAATTCGATTTGTAGCGGTCTTTTAATTCCTCCTTATTCTTTGATTTTTATATATATATATATTTTTAGTCCCCTTTCTTTTTTCACTCTCTTTCTTTTTTTTTTTTTTATTATTTAAATATATATATAATATTTAATACCTTAGTATCATTAGTATTACTTAATATTAATACATATTATAAAGAAACAAAATAAAATAATATGGCTAGTAAATTAAAACGACCAGGACTTAAATTAGATCTAAATGTAAAACAACCAGTTGATTTATTAAAACCATCTTCCTCAACAGGTACCTCAGCGACAAGTAATTGGCGTGAAGATCTTCAAAAGATGGTTACTAAAAATAAATCTATGACTGATATTAGAAACGCTGCTGGAGGTTTAGTGGATGTTTCTTCTATAAATAAAAATACCAATCAACAAGATGTTAATACTTCAGAAGATGATAACGTTAAACCAGAAGATTTTGATAATATACAAAAATTAGGTGAAGGGGCTGCTGGGGCCGTCTGGAAAGTTAAACATAAACCTACTGGGATAGTTATGGCAAAGAAGGTAAGTTAATGTGTATTGTGTACTATATAATAGCAATAATAATAAAAGAGTATGATTATATAAATATATATATATGTATATATATATATATATATATATATTAACTACCAATCTATCAATTTATTTATTTATTATTTTTTTCATAAAACTAGACTATTACTGTTGATCCTGATCCACAAAAACAAAAACAAATATTACGAGAATTATCATTTTTACGTACTTGTGGTTCACCTCATATTGTTGCTTTTCATGGTTGTTTTCTGGATGATGGGGATACAACAATTGCTATATGTATGGAATATTGTGAAGGCGGTAGTTTAGAGGATATCTATAAAAGAGCAAAAGCAATGGAAGCAGTTATTGGTGAAACTATTTTAGCAAAATTGGCTGAAGCGGTAAGTTTTTTTTTTTTTTAAAAAAAAAAAAAGTAAATAAATAAACCAATAAACATATATATATATATATATATATAAAGGATAATAAGATTAGATATAAATAAAGAAAAGTAAATACTTAGCTACCTTTATTATGCAAATCATTTTATTACTCAGGTATGTTTAGGTTTAATTCATTTACATTCACATAATGTTATTCATCGAGGTAAGTTATTAATAATATCATTGTATGAAAAATAAATAAATAGATTAATGTATTATTATATTAATTATAATAAATATATGTGTGTATATGATTATTTATTATAGATATAAAGCCATCTAATATATTAATGACACGCAAAGGTGAATTTAAATTATGTGATCTTGGGGTTTCTGGTGAATTAATCAATTCTATGGCACAAACTTTTACTGGTACCCAATATTATATGGCTGTAAGTATATATATATATAAGTGTGTAGTTAAATATATATTAACTTTATCATTATTATTTTTTGATTTTTTAATGAATAAAATCAATATAGCCTGAACGTATTAAAGGTGGAACCTATTCTGTCCGATCTGATATTTGGTCCTTAGGATTAACAATTATAGAAGTTGGACAAAATCACCCAGCACTTCCACCAAAAGACAATCCACACTTATCCATCATTGAATTATTAGAGTTTATTGTTCATCAACCTATGCCGAATCTTGGACCTGAACGGTCTCCAGAATGTCGCGATTTTATTGATAAATGGTAATTATTTACATATTAAATAATAAAAAAAAAGGAAAAGAGGAAGAAAAAATTAGAGAAATAAAAATAAGCAAAAAAAAAAAAAAAAAAAAAAAAAAAAAAAAGAGAAAGAGAAAGAGAGAGACAGTATGATATAATAAAAAAATAGAAGAGTAAATTTTATTGATATAAAAGAAAGTGGATTGATCTATTTTTTATTTATTTATTTATTTATTTATCTATATGTATTTTTTTTTATCAAAATTAGTTTAATGAAAGATCCAATGGCAAGACCTGGCCCAGAAATCATGGTACAACATCCTTTTATTAATAATTGGGCTCATTTAACTGATGATATTACACCTTGGCTTAAACAAGTGTGGGGATGGCCTTAAAAATTGACTTTTATATATATAACAATGATAATCAATAGTTTTAAATATCAAATAATGGCAACCTTAATAATAATACCCGTTCACTACCAAAATAAATATTAATATATACGTTTATTTATTTATTTATTTATGATTTCTATTCATATTTTTTCTAAACTTTCATCACTCCTTAAAAAAAAAATATACGCCAACGGTTATCTTATTACTATTGTAACTATTTTTTTTTTCACTCTTTTAATATATTAAATAAGGATTATCATATTTTTTTTCTTCCAGAATTCTAAATATCTAAAAAAATCCCAAAACTCCAATAAATAAAATGATTTTTTTTTATTCCTGCGTGTTTCCCTTTTTTTATTCACGTTTCAAATAAATTTTAAATTCTTATTATTTATTTATTTTTCCTGGTTAAATCTATAAGAATTGATTCGCATGACACTGATGGTATTCCAAAAGAAAATGCAAATAAACTCACGTTGACAAATAAAAAATTTTTATGTATGCATTGGAACGCCAGTTTTTTTATTTTATTTTAATATAAATAGACAACAAAAAAAAAAGAATTAAAGTTAATTTTTTTCCCTTATCATTTTTTTATTTTCATTTCCTAAACTTCCAATCTACTTACATACATATGTAGAATAATTTATGAAGTTGATTGGTTCAATAAATAAAATGTAAAAAAAAATAAACATGCTTACAGTTACAGTGTAACAGGCAGAATCTCTTAATTCAGGGGATAGTATTTTTTTTATTTATTAATTTCTTTGACAGATTCAATTACACCCTTAAAAATTTTAAAAATATAAAAAAATATCAAATTGAAAATTAATTATGATTATTATAATTGTAGAATAGTAATAAAAGGTTATTTTTATTAGCATATATATAAATATGTAGCGAAAAATAATATTCACAGTAAAAAAAATCAACATAAGAAATAGTAATAAAAAAAACAATGCAATCAACTTATTATATATATTTGACCCTTTTTCTTAGACATTTTTTTAAGTATCAGTCCTCCGCCGTTTTGATTCGTTGGTGATATGATGATGACCAAAACTATTTTCGTGTAATGGCTGCTTTGTATGAGATTTTTCAGGATTTAATAAAGGCGATTCTCTTCCAAGTCCCATAAATGGTGATATAGGTCGGCTATCAAATGATGTACCTGTTTATAAAATGGAATAAATTACGAATGAAATAAAAATAATGAATAAAAGAATAATGATAAATAAATAAATTATATTTTATAATTATTATTATTTTGTTTTATACTGACCTGACGACGAAGTAGAGTTGGTCCCACTCAAATCCATAGGTGTTGTAGTCCTTGACATAGGGTCACTATTATTGTCAATGATTTTATTGATGGACCTAGGTCTTAAATCTTTATCTAAAAGATTTCGTATAGGTGTCAAAGGTTTTATTATTGTATCATGTTCAATGGACGGTAAAGAGGGATGTCTATAAGCGATCGAAGGAGGTGGTGGTGATAAAGTCTTAGGTGCTGCATTTTCATGGACTAAATTAATAGAAGGTAAAGAACGGTTTATTATCATAGATGCTGTGGAAGAGGAAGGAGGGGGAGGTGGCGGTGGTGATGGTAATTGTTGTTGACGATGATCTTGGTCTTGATGATTTAAAGTATCTATAGAGTTAATAGATGAAATAGACATACGTGAGGATGATAACGAAGACTTATCGATTATATTTTGATGATGCTGATGAGACTCTATGCTTTTTTTTCTTTCATAATTGGTTGGTGGTAACGAAGGTGATGGTGTTAATGAATGATTATCAAAAATAATAGCTGATAGTGATTTATTTTTGGAAGAATTTTCTAGAGTAGTAGTAGTAGAAGAAGAGGCTACAACGTTTGATATATCATTTGGTGGTGGTGGCGATGACGTTGGAAATTGAATTTCAGGCTGACTCTTGTTTTGCTGACGTTTAGTCAGTAGAGAGTTTTTTATTTCTTCCATTTGCAATTTAACATTTTCATCTATTGAGTAATATTAATAATAAAAGGATATAAGTGTTAATATAATATTATTGCTTTTTATTTTTATATAATATAAATATTAAATTCTTACAAGATACTATATAGTTTTGAGAATCGTATTCCTGTTTTGAAGAATTCTCTACCATTTCAAGAATATTTTGTAAAGCCTATTAATATTATTATTATTATTATTTTTTTAAAAAAAAAAGTAAAGAATGAGTTAATACTAATAATAAATAAACGTATATACATATATATATATATAAATTAACTATAATAACTTACTGATTGTTGTTGAAATATTATAGATTGCAAATGTATAGTTTCACGTCCAAGACTATCATAAGTATGAGAAAGATTATCAATTTTTTCTTCTAAACTCATAATATACCTAACAAGGTGGCTGCTTTTGTCATCACCAGTAAATTTATAATAATTCAAATTGTTGTTAGTATTAATCACACTTCTTTTTTCAGTATTTCCATTAAAGTTTGTAAATTGATTCTTTCCAGCTAATGTTGTCGATAATGGTAATATTGTTGACCTTGATGAAGGAGTAATAGTATTATTATTATTGTTGTTATTATTACTATTATTATTAATATTATTATTCATTGAGCCAACAGAAGAGGAAGAAGATACTTTTGACGATATTGGAATATTTGATGTCGGTGAAGACATTGATTGATGATGGGATTTGGCACTTTTTCTTTTTATATTTTGTAATTCATCTACTGCTCCACGTCTAAAATGTTGATGTTTGAATTCCCATTTTTGAGATTCCGTTGTTAAATTAGAGTGGATCATATCATTGACTTTATGAAATCCGTACACTATATAAATACAAGCATAAAAATAAGTAAAGTAAAATAAATCAGATTTTAATTCAAAAAAATAAAATAAAAATAAAAAACGTAAGGTTTTATATACTTAATTAAATCCTATTCATTTACTTACTATTAAGTTGTCGAACAAAGCTTTGCCAGTTGTTATGTTTAAAATACTGTGGTAAAACTAATTCAGAAAACGTTGTTGGATTGGATACACAAAAGAGATCACCATTTTCAGACCAGTGGATTAAACTATGTATGGATGCGTCTTCTAGCATTCTTTATTATTATTATTATTATTTTTGATCAATTTAGATACATAATATATATTTGATTAATATATTTGTTTTTGTTTTTTGTTTTTTGTTTTTTTTTTTTTTTTTTTTTTAGTGAATATATATAAACAATTTACTTGTATAATTTATTGACAAACACTGCTTGTGTTCTGGTTGTAGTTGTAGTTGTTGGATTTTCATTTGGTTTTGATTTTGGTTGACTATTATAATAATTTAAAAAATAAAATGTCGATCTTTCGTTATTTTAACCATTTTAATATATACATTTATACCCCTTAAGTTATAGCATTAAAGGGTGTTATTTTTGTTTTAATCTTTGTTTTGCTGTTTTGTTTATTTATTTATTTTAAGTATAAGCATTATAATATTGAAATCATTATTAATGTAATTTACCTATTAATATTTTCTATCGACATTTTTTTATGAGGAAATTTTAATTGTTCGTTTACATCATGGGATGTATAATCATTGACTAGAGATAATAAAGAAGGAGGTAAGTTTTGTGATGGTTGTGGTGGTTGTGGTAAAGGAGTCATTGTTTGAATGGATGATGGCCTTTTGATTGAATCGTCTTCATGCTTTATACTCATTTCAATATTATCATTGTTATTATTACGTATGTTGCTGTTAATATTTATATCGCTAATACTTATGTCGCTAATAGTATGACGATGCTGCTGGTTATTATTATTATTATTATTATTATTATTATTAATATTTTTATTCTGGTTGATCCTACTAGCTATGTTATTTGTTATATGACTGTGATTCATGTTATTAACACACCATCCATTCTTTATACTGTTTCGGTGCACTGTTTTCATAAATAATAACAAAAAAATGAAACTAAAAAATTAGATCAAAGTTAAATAAATTATACCTTTGCTTTACTAATTTTTCTTTTGTTTATTTTTCTTTTTTTATATAACCTTTTGATTCAATAATTTTGTTGATATTTAGACAAATTCTTAGTTTATAAACCTAATTAAATAATAAAAGAAAAGAAAAGAGAAATTAAGTGAAGGCTAAAAATAAAATAATATTGTTATATTTATGAAAGCTTTTACTATTATAATTAATATTTTTTGTATTAGTATTACTTTAAGATATATTGAACACCTCCACAAATATATTTGTAGGAATGATATGAACAATATAAAAAAATGTGAGAGAAAGAGAGAGAAAGCTGATCAACAAATCAACAAATCAGCAAATCAACTAAATAGATTAAATATATATATATATATAAAAGGAAGTGGATAGATTGAATCGCGTTAAATACAAGTTAAATAGATTATATTTCATCACTAAGGTTACTTTAATATAAGTATTTAATATAAAGTATAGTTTTTTTATATAGATGAATGAAATTACCTTTGAAGTAATATTTAAAGTTGAAGTGTATTAAAATATATATTTTTATATATTATTATATATATTTATATATATTTATATATATATAACTAAATTTATATATATATATAAAACTAAATTTATATATATATATATATATATATATATATATACTTTTATTATAAAAAGTGATAAAAAAAAATAGGAAAAGGAAAAATGGAAAGAGAAGGGAAAGGAAAAAGAAAGAATGATAGAAGGAAAAAAAAAAAGAAAAAGGAAAGAGAAAAGAAAAAAGATTTTTTATTTTAAAAAAAAATGACGGGAATTCAAAGGAAGCTTTGACTACCATATATGGCTATCTTAGCCTAGTTTTTTAAATAAACCTTCCATTTGTATTCTTGCATATAAACAGAACTTTTTTTTTTAATCCATTTTCATTTTATTGTCCATTTTGATATATTCTTGGCAGCATATATAAACACACACACATATATATATATATATATATATATACATGTATATATTTTTTGACGTATGCCATTTTTTTTATTTAAATAAATAAAGATTAACTTTTTTAAATTAGTAAGTCTATATAGTACAAATTCACTTTTCTCTCCGAATAATAGTCATCGATCGAAGGAGTTAGAAGAGAAAAGGGAGTGGGAGAAAGAAAAAAGATTTTTTAATCTTCTAGAGTATATTATGTATGCTTACGTATAAATAATTTTTTTTATTCCATACATATTAATATGCATTTAAAATCATACATAGAAGCAGAATATGATGTGGCCCTTTCTTTTTTTCTTTTTTCTTCTTTTTTAAAAGAGTGTGTAGGTAGGGGTAATAATAAGTGTACATTTTTTTTACTATAATTGTTGATATATAACTATTTTGGTGTGTTTTTTTTTTTTCTATAGTTTGACCAATAAAAATGAACTTCAATCTTTTATTCAAAAAAGAAAAATTCGTAAATAAGAATTAAGAGTAAACACATTAATCCCTATGATATAACACAGCTTTTCTTCTTTTGAGATGCTTTCGATGGTGGACGAGTATGATTCGTTCTTATTGAAGGTGATGAAGTTATATTTGGATAGGATGTATGTTCCGTTCGTAACATTTCATCTTGTTGATGCTGTTTTATAGACAGTTCAATAGCATATCTATAAAATAATAATTCAGAACGAATAAATAAAAAACAAAAGATTTAATATAAACAAATTTCTTTATTTGCATTCCTAATGCACATCACTTATATAAGTATAATGTAATACTTACTTTAGATCAGCATTTTCTTGTTCTTGTTGATGAATATTAAGATTTTCACGAAATTCACTATTAACAAACTTGGACGTACCTTGATCTATATCATTTAATGTTTCCCATACAATATTGGATTCTGAAACATAACCAGAATCAGTTATAAGAGTATATAATTGTTCAGTAATCGGATGTTTAAATAACGTTGAAAACTATACATTTGTGTATATATATTAAAGAGTAGTTTATATTTTTAATGTTAATATATTTCTTATATAGTAGTAATGTTGCACATAAAAAAGCTCAATTTGGTATGATTCTTTTGTAATCTAAAAAATAGACTTACATGATTATTCCTAAAGAGTACACACAATTTATTTTTTGGTAAACTGTCTCTAAGCAATTCGATACCATAGTATGTTAATTGAGTGGCTGTGTCTTGTAGAAAAGTCGAAGCAACTAAACCTAAAATTTGTTGTTATTTATGATTAAAAAAAGAAAGAAGGAAAAAATGTCAGTTTAATCTCAGTTCTCCAAATAGTGACACTACATAAAATATACTTTATCCTGCCTTACATACCATCATGTATATTATCTTCTTTTGTATTATTGTTATTAGTCTGTTCTATATTTTCATTCCCACGAACAATACATTCAACAACGCCATTATAGGATTTACAATTCTCTACCACAACGCGATAAGTTTCTTTATCCTAATTGTAGAAAATAAAAACAAAAAGCACATGGAAAATTAAGGTTATTTAAAGTTTTGTGTTTCAAAGATGTTTATTATTTTTATTTATTTTTTCCTTTTCTCTTCTTTACTTGGGGATCCACTATCCAGCCATGTACAATATCAACATTAAATAAGTCAAAGAGAGCCAGTTCTGCAGTAGGTTCAAATTCTCGGATTGAATTAAAATGAACGTTTACATCTATATATATATATATATTAAATAATGATAATAATAATAATAATAATAATAATAATAATAATAATAATAAAAGTAGATGTAGAATTAATATTAACACTATCGTTAAAAAAAAAAGAATGCATGGCATTTTAAAGCCCAGTGATGTTACATCTCAGTTATTACCTAAACCGGATTGTAGACGAGGAAGGATTGTAAAAGCAGCATCTAAATTATGTCTATAAGTTAATACGTACTCCGTTGTTGATTGTTTATGATTGCTTGTTGTATTTATTTTTGTATTTTGTTGATCTATATTTTTGTTAAATGATGAATCTGTTGTTGGTGACGTTGATAATAAATTGGGCGATGCATTGGATTCTGCCATCTATAAATAAAAAAATGGTACAAATAAATATATATTTTTATAGATTATGCATAAACAATAGTTATTATTATATAATTCCACTGATATCTTGTTAAATATTTACTCTATCATTGGGTGCATGATTCAAAAGGTAGTCGCCAAGACATTCTACCAAATAATCAAATGTTACGGTTGGTCTTTCAAAAGGTTGAATTTGTATATCACCACGAATCAATAATACATTACATATAGCTACAAGAGGACAAGGTCCATTTTCTGTTAAACAATAATGATTATAAAATAATAAGTATAGATACTTAAATAATCTACAATTTTTTATGCAACTTTTCCTTTTTTTTTAGCATCAACTATTTTTATATTATGATTCTTATTATCATGTACCATTTTGTAATATAATTCTAACTATTTTAGTTGTCCCTTTATCATGGTCTTTGCAGTCGATTGTTTTTAAGTCATAGGTTTGTATCGATAATGAACTTTCATTGTTATTTTCAATGAGGTTATTATTACTATCATTGTTATTCCTTGGCAAATCCATATCGGGGATAGGCTGATCTTTGTTGTCCTCGTTAATATTCATATTTGTACTTATTTTATTAGCGAGCTCATCTACATCTTTATTATTAGATTCTAAATGATTAGCTAAGGTATCATCATGTAAAATGGTAGGAACATCTGAACTTGATTGTTCTTTATCTATTGCATATAGATTGAAAATAATAATATAAGGGAAGAAAGAGAGGAGATTAAATAAATAGCATTATATTTTGTAATTATATATATGCATGTGTATGTATTAATTTAAATACCTTTTTCTTCAATAATATTATTTTCCATGGTTGAATAAAGAAAAGAATAATAATAATTTTTTATATATTGTCGTAAAAAAAACAAGGAGAAGGAGGAAAAAAAAAAAGGTAAGATAATAAAAGAAAAAAAGCGGAATTTCAATTTTTCAGCAACTTTATAAAATGCATAGGTATAAATTAAAATATAATTATTTTAGTTGTAAATTATCGTGATATAACGTATGATCGTTAAAATGAATGTCTTTTTTTTTTTTTTTATAAGAATCAGTTTTTTATTTTAGTTGATCATTTGATAAATCTAGTGAAACAATAGCAAAAAGCTGATCAAAAAAATAAAAATAAATAAAATACTTTATTAATCTTTTCTCTTTCTCTCTTTTTTATTCTTTTTTATTCTTTTTTTACAAAACTATATAAAAAATGAATACATTTAACAATACAATAAAGAAGGTTCAGCGATATGAAAAAAAATGGAATAACCAATTGAACCAGTTTTCCATATTTCAAAAAATGGAACAAATCACAAAAATACCAAAGGTTTACTTAGCAATAATTTTAGCATTAATTACTTTTTTATTATTGTTTTTTAATATTGCTAGTCAATTGATTACAAATCTTATTGCATGGATGTATCCAGGTATTATATATATATATATATACATTAGTATGAATTTATACATAACAATGATACTAATATTATAATTTTTTTTATATTTAGCTTATGCATCGGTAATTTTTTATAAACCTTGGTTTAAATATTTCATCATTTTTAATTTTCTAATTGTTATGTTATATATGTGTATGTATTAGTTACAAACTATTGAAAACGATTCTTATTCCAAAAGACAACAATGGATTACCTATTGGGTGATCTTGACTGGGTTTCATTTCATTGAATATTTCGAAGATACTTTACTCTATTGGTTACCCTTTTATTATTTGTTTAAAACTATATTTATCTTATATCTTATTCTTCCTGCATTTAAGGTATTATATTCATATAAATGTATAAAATATCAACTATCTAATATACTATTTTTTTATTTTTTATTTTTTTGAAATAAGGGTGCCGTCCAAATACACAGTAAATTCTTTCAAAATAAATTTACGAAACCAAAAACGGAAAAGGGAAAAGAGGTTATGAAGAATATTGCTACAGGTTCGAAAAAATCCTGAATAATATCATTTCGCACTATTTCTTTAAATATATATGTCTTATAATTATCCTTTTTTTAATTACAAATACAATATATCCGTAAACATAAATAAATCTTTCTGAATATATATATATAATAAAATCAAACGAAAATGCATAATACATCACTTACTCGCATGTTTCTGGTATAATTTAATTACACCATGATCATTTTTTTATTTTTTATTTAATTCATATGATAAATGTAATGTGATCATTCATCGCGTTTTTTTTTTCTTTTTCCTCTAGTAATTGCATTATATTTATGTTTCCCATTTCAATTATCTATTTAGCATGACTCTATTACTTTTAATCCCTATTTAAATAATGATACATATATATATTGTTGTGATTCAAGAGCAGAGTGTACTATATATATTTGAATATTCTTATTCTATTTATTTTTCATATTCCAGTATTTATATTCCTAATCCTCCAATAAATAATGTGATTCAAAAGTACTATATAATGTATATATATTTATAAACATTATTATTATCGTATTTTTTTTTTTTTTGTATTTTTTTTTTATTATATTTATTATTGTATTTTTTATAATATATGTATATATAAAGGTGGATAAGGAGAATATATATCCCAGATGAATAGGTATTGTAAAAAAAAAAAAAAAAAAACTAAAAAAACTTGGTGAATTGGTGAATGATGTTAATGTTTGTGTGCTTTATATTATAATAAAGTGTTGATAAATTTTAAAAAGTGATATAAAGAGTCGATCTAGTTTTTCTTGGAGTTTTTATCATTAACTGAAACAAAGTGGTAGACAACGATGAGCACCATGGTTACGACCCCAAGGGAATTAGCAATAAAGGAAAGTTGAACATCAGTAATCATATTATACTTTTTTTCCTTTTTTTCTATTATAAAATAGAGTAAAACAAGATGAAATAAACAGTAAATAAATAGCTTAAATTAGAATATTAATAATTTATTAGTTTTATAATTACAATAATGAATAATATAAATAAATATAGAGGTGGAAAGTAAGAATAGAAAGAGAAAAAAAAATAAATTATAAAAATACGGAGTTTAAAATACACAATTTTAAAAAGAAAAATCTTTTATATCATTAATTTATGAATGAAGGGAATGACAATAAATTGTTATTGTTATTATTGCTACTATTATTGATTACGTTATTTAATTTGCGTTTAAAATGAGTATGTTGAATATGATATTTTAACCCATTTAAATTTTTATATCTTTTTTTACAATTGCCTAAAGAGCATATATAAGGCTTTTGATTGATATCATCTAATTCCCCATTTTCTTTCTCTTGACAATGACCATGAGCTTTATGATATTTTAATCCATTTGCATTTTTATATGTTTTATCACATCCTGAAACATGACATCGATAGGGTCGATAGGAATGCTCTAATTCTTCTTCTATTTATTTAAAATAGTAAGTAAATTTGGTTGTTTTATTTTTAATTAATATATACCTGTATATAGCTTTTTTTTTTACCTTCGCGATCATCCGAAGTAGGATGCATAAATTGAGCTTGAAACATCCATTCTTTAATTTTTTCGTAACCATATTCTTCTTGCTGTTGTAAATCATTAAAATTATATGAAGGGGAAGGTGAAGTTGAAGAAGAAGAAGACAAATGGTTTGTATTTTCCAACATAGATAAATCGATATGACTAAGAGGATGAGAAAAAAAACTAGTTGAAGTTGGAGAAGGCGAGGAAGAAGAGAAAGAGAAATGTGAATCAAGTGGGGAAGTCGGAGTTAATATATCTAAATCGTCTTCATCTATTTCTGATAACGTTTCATCATAATCATCATCATCTAAAGAAGGTGCTTTACAATGACACTCTTCACAATGCTGTAATAATTCGTGTAAATCTGTCCAATATTGTCCGCAGCATATGAAATCATTACAAAATACAGTTTCTAAAGTTTGTTTTCTAATTAAATTATCTATTAAATCTTTATTATTTTCTGAATTTATAATTGTACTAAAATAAAATAAAAAGCATAAATGGATCTTGATTATTTTTTTTAAGAATTGGTGTTTTTTTTAATTTTTCATATATGTAATTACGATTGTAATCCAAAATTAGAGCAAGTTTTCCAGGTATCCTTATTTAAAGTTGACATATTTCCTTATAAGTATGTTATCTAATAATTTTACAATAAATAATAATAATGAAAAAAAAAGAAAAGAAATGTGAAAGAAAAGGAAAAGAACAATCTCATTTATATATTGATTTTTTTTGGAATTATTTTTTTCTTTTTTTTTTATCATTGTATTCACGCTTTTGAACCCCCAGTTATTAGTTTTGTTTGATTTTTTTTTTTCTTCAAGAAAATCCATTTAAAGTGCCGCTAGTTTTTCTCTGATTTTTTTTCATTATCTTAACAAATAATTTCACTTTAAACAACTTGACTGCTTTATTTATCAGCATGGTTTTTTTTTTTTTCAAATCTATTCCCACGAATCTCCACCTTTTTATAAACCACGACCTTATTTTTTGTTTTTTTAATTAATATGAAATTATAAATTATATATATTATTTATTTAATAATAAGAATGTATATATAATATAATATAAGGTTATTATAATAATAGAAACAATAGAGTGATTTAACTATTTAGGTGAATAAATAGTTTTAAAATAAAGGGTTTCGTATGATATTTTAGCCGTATTCAAAATGATTGTCATTCAAAAAAGGTAAAAAAATCTCGGAGATTCAATTCATTTGGCAAGCAGGTAGATTCTGGTAATTTCTTTTCTTTATTTTTTTCCTTTTAAAAAATAAATAAATAACCAGTACCTTTTTTTTCTCTCTCTTTTTTTTTTTTTCTCTCTCTCTCTTTCTTTTCTCTCTTCTTTTAATAATTTATTTTTTTTTGGGTGTATTTAAAAGGAAAATTATAATGAATCGTTTAGCTATTAATACTATTCAACGCGCTTCTGCTCGTATGAATCGTCCTTCTACTACTGGTGTTTTAAATCGTCTTTATTCTACTCATAAGGAAATTAAATTTGGTGTTGAAGGTCGTGCTGCATTACTTCGTGGTGTTGATATCCTTGCTAAGTCTGTTGCTGTTACTTTAGGTCCTAAGGTAAAAATAAAATAAAATTTCTTAAAAAATATTTAAAAAAAGTTGTTTTTTCCTTTCTCTTTTATTCATTTAATATATATGTATATAATAATAATAATATTTTTATTATTTTCTTCTTCTACTGTTTATTTTTATACTAAATAGGGTCGTAACGTTTTAATTGATCAACCTTATGGTTCTCCTAAGATCACTAAGGATGGTGTTACTGTTGCAAAATCTATTACTTTAGAAGATAAATTTGAAAACTTGGGTGCCAGGTAATTAATAATAATAAACAAAAGAGAAAAATAATTAGAGAACATATGAAGGAAAGAAAAATGAATGATAGGCTATTATAACAATAGGATAGTAATAATATATGAATAAATAGTAATCAACTTATTTATACTTTTTTTTTTTATTCTATTTTAAATTTAAAAATAATAGACTTGTTCAAGATGTTGCCAATAAAACTAATGAATTAGCCGGTGATGGTACTACCACTGCTACTGTTTTAGCTCGTGCTATTTTCACAGAAGGTGTCAAAAACGTTGCTGCTGGTTGTAACCCACTTGATCTTCGCCGTGGTGCTCAAATGGCTGTAGATGCTGTAATTGATTACTTGAAAGCCAATACTAAAGTGATCACTACCTCTGCCGAAATTTCTCAAGTAGCTACTATTTCTGCTAACGGTGATAAGCACGTTGGTAATATGATTGCCCAAGCTATGGAACGCGTTGGTAAAGAAGGTGTAATTACTGTCAAGGCTGGTAAAACCATCGATGATGAATTGGAAGTAACTGAAGGTATGCGCTTCGATCGTGGATTCATTTCTCCTTATTTCATCACTGATACCAAGACTCAAAGAGTAGAATTTGAAAAACCATTGATTTTATTATCTGAAAAGAAAATCTCCTTATTACAAGATATTTTACCTGCTTTAGAAGCTTCTGCTACTCAACGTCGTCCCCTTTTAATCATTGCTGAAGACCTTGATGGAGAAGCTCTTGCTGCTTGTATTTTAAATAAACTTCGTGGCCAATTGCAAGTCGCCGCTGTCAAAGCTCCTGGTTTTGGTGACAATCGTAAATCTATTTTAGGTGATATTGGTATTTTAACCAACAGTATGGTCTTTAATGATGAAGTAGATGTGAAATTAGAAAAGGCTACCCCTGAATTATTCGGTACTACTGGATCCGTTACTATCACAAAGGAAGATACCATCATTTTGAATGGTGCTGGTTCAAAGGATTCCATTACTCAACGTTGTGAACAAATCCGTGGTGCCATGAGTGATCCCAGCACCTCTGAATACGAAAAAGAAAAATTACAAGAAAGATTAGCTAAACTTTCCGGTGGTGTCGCTGTCATTCAAGTTGGTGGTGCTTCTGAAGTAGAAGTAGGCGAAAAGAAGGATCGTTTCGATGATGCCTTATGTGCTACTCGTGCCGCCGTCGAAGAAGGTATTGTTCCCGGTGGTGGTGTTGCTTTATTAAAAGCCACTAAAGCTTTGGATTCCTTAAAGGCTGCTAACTTTGACCAACAATTAGGTATTAACATTATTCGTCAAGCTATTCAACGTCCTTGCCGTACAATTGTTGATAATGCTGGTGGAGAAGGTTCCGTTGTTGCTGGTAAACTTTTAGATGAACATGTTGATAATCCTAACTGGGGTTATGATGCTTCTTGCAATGAATATACTGATATGATTGAACGTGGTATCATTGATCCTACCAAGGTCGTTCGTACTGCTCTTGTAGATGCTTCTGGTGTTGCTTCTCTTTTAACTACTGCTGAAGCTATGATTGTTGATGCTCCTGCTCCTGCTCCAGCCGCCGGTGGTATGCCTGGTATGGGTGGTATGGGTGGTATGGGTGGTATGATGTAAAAAAAATAAGATGATTGAGAAAATATAAAAGAGAAAGAGACAGTATATATGCATATGTGTTTTTTTCTTTTTCTTTTCTTTTTCTTTTTATTTTGTTACCATCTTTACATAACTTCTTCCTACTATATACTTTTGATTTTATTTTTATCTCATTTTATTTATTGTAAATATCTTTTATGATATATTTAATTTATATATCTTTTCTACCCCTCTCCATACTTCAGTACCAAGGATTTTTGATTTTTTAATTTATAAAAAAAAATTACATAATAGATTTAAAAGTAAAATAAAATGGTTCTGTTTTAATACTAGTTTTTAATAAATTCGGTCTTACATAACTGTTACTTTTTTTACTCTTATATACACATTTAAAATTAATCACCAAAGTTATTATATTAGTATTAAACTACTATTTTTCTTGTGTAATTATCGTGATCTTTATTTTATCAATTTTATAATAGCAATTTTTCTTTTTTGTAAATATCCATTGGTTATTTATTTGTATACTGCTCTTCCTTTTTTCTTTTTTTAATTTTTTTTCTGAAATCAGATTTTTTTCCATCATAAATATATTTTATAATATAGTGAAAATTATTATTATTATTTTTGTCTTGTATTAATTTTTATTTTAATATTATCATTTTGTTATATTAACACGTATATATGTATATATATATATATATATATTAAAGAAAAAATAAAATAAAATAAAATGCTTATGAAACTACAAACTGCAATGGAATGGGCAAAACTTCAAATGAAGTATGCAACAATATAAATAAATAAAATAAAGAAAAATAAAATAAAAAATAACAATAGAAAGGGAGATAAAGAAAGCAAAAAATAAAAAATAAAAGAGTAAAAACAGTATGATATAGTGAACAATAATAATAGTAAAAGATATGAAGAAATGAAAATAGAATATATATATATATATATATAAATTATTATTTTTAATAATGTTGCCATTATTTCCCCTCCCCTCTTTTTTTTAATTTAAGATAAAATCTAACTTTGATTTACCACTTTTACGTTCAGGATGTTTAGATGTAGAAGAAGAAGTTACAGAAGATGGGCGATGTTGTTCATGATAGCTATGGTGCTGTTGGTGAGTGTTGTAGGAAGATCGATGATCTATATGATATTCATTAATAGGTTGGTTGGATTGTGTAGTTTGATATGGTTGATTAGGTGATTGTTGTTGTTGGGGAAAATGATTTTCGTATCCATTATAATCAGATCTGCTTTGGTTTACATAGGAATGCTGATTTTCATAATGTGGGTGTGAGCGAGAATTAGAATGAGGGTGATGCAAAGAAGAAGATGGGGGAGGAGGGGGTTGGGAGCTAGCTGCATAAAGAGAAGGTGCCGATGGATAATATGTATGAGGAGGCATCTCATAAGCTGAATGTGATGCATTATAATTTTGATTATAATTATATTCAGATCTATTTTGTGATTGCCACTGCTGTTGTTGCTGTGATAGTGATGATGGCGGTGGTTGATGTTGTTTTTGAACCTGCTGTTGCCGAGAATTTTGTGAATTCACTCCAACATCAGCTTTCCAAACAGTGATTTGATGTCCGTGACGTGAATCTTTTGGTGATGATAGTGGTGACGATATTGGTGAATCATGAACTGAACCTTGTGATAATCTATTGTTAATATGTTTTTCAGTTATTATGGATTGAGAAGATGGTGTATTAGAATTAGACCGCCGAACAGACTGTTGTGACTGAAGCTGTTGTTGTTGATGATGATGCTGTTGATGCTGATAATAAACAGTATTGGTTTCATTTTTATTTTTATTCGGTGAAGTAGGCATATTATTATAATATTCTCCTTGAATAAAAATCGTTTTTTGTTTTGAGGTAGGTGTACCTTGTGATTGAGGTTGTTCAGCACGAAAGTTAATGAATTGTACAGGTGGGGTATGAGAAGGCTGTGAGCTTGGAGTAGGATGATGCTTTTCTGCCTGTGATCGCTGTTGTTCATTCTGGTTTTCTTCATA
The DNA here is from genome assembly GCA_017871115.1 of Cunninghamella blakesleeana. NCBI lineage: Eukaryota > Fungi > Mucoromycota > Mucoromycetes > Mucorales > Cunninghamellaceae > Cunninghamella > Cunninghamella blakesleeana. Next base: position 1,841,536 of record JAFCIZ010000001.1, on the reverse strand, counting down.
GCTAGGTTCTACTTTCTTATCATCGTGAAGTAATGTTGATAATTTAAATGATTTGTGTGATGTTGCTTTTGTTACCTTTAAAGCGGGTTGATCAGTTTGCTTTTGAGAAGGCGACACAGGTTCCATTGTCGAAGTTAAAAGTTGATGTATATTACTATTTTGAGGTTTACTTTTGCTGGGGATTTTGTATTCATTTTTAGGTGTGTTAGCTGCTGTATTTGATGTTTGATCATTTGTAAAGGTAGATATGGGTATAGATGAATTAGATGGTGAACGAGCCGGATCATATTTCTTTTCATGATTATTTCTGTTGTCTTTATAAGAATCACTAGATATTGTATCATACTCAGATTTAATTGAATAATTTGTTGATACAGAGGGTGATTGATTATAATTATAATAATTATGTATTTTATTATCACTTCCTTGCTTAATATAATCAGAATGTTTCACTTGATCAATTGAATTGGCTACTGAATATGTTGGGCTGGAATCTAGTTGAGGTGATGTAATCTTAGTCTGCTCATTTATTTTTTGTATTTCTTGATTAATTTCATTTTTGTATTTTAATCTTGGTGGTATTTCCTTAGTTTGACTATCTTGTACTTTTCTAACCTTTCTTTCTTTTGCTGACTCTTGTTCCATACTTTGTATATCTGATTTGGATAACTCATCATTTTCCAAATTTGATACTTTACGTCGAAGTGAATTTTTTTCTATGGGTAAATTTTCTGGTATTGGTGATAACTGTTTATGAGTATGCTCTGATACTGGGGATTCAAGATAAGGCTGTTTTTTATTATTTATAGAAGGTTCTGCTGGGTCAGACTGTTCTAATTTGACTGTTTCTACATTAGTGGTATTTTCTTTTGGCATATTTTCCAGTTTAGCATTAAGTTCTTGATGCGAGGATTCAAATTCTGTAAGTGATTTATGACGTTTACGTTCCATGCCTTCTTCATTTTGTGAATTTCCATCACGCTTCGATGATTGTGCTGTTGATTGACGCCGAGATCCAGGTAAAGACTTAGCTATTTTTAACTCTATATCATTTTCTTGAATACCATCATCATCATCATGTTTGTTATTATTCGTCTCTGTTGTTATTTCAGCCATTGAACTGCGACGATCTATTGGATTATAATCAATTGAATTTTGTCTTGATTTGTTATGATCATGAGAAAAGTAGTTGCTGGTATTTTGATTAAAGGCCGGTGATGGAAGGACTGGACTAATTGCTGTAGGTGTTGTCAATGAAGGTGTTGATACAGACGATGGTACGTTAGTCAATGTTAATGATCCACGTATTTTTAAATCTTTCAATGGTGGCTGAGGTAATCCTTTTTCACGGGCTTTCCAAGCTGCACGTATATAATCCATATGAGCAAGAAGTTGTTCTTTTGATACACCATCTAAAATGCTATTTTTAATTTTCTTTACATCAATTTCATCATTTGCTGCATCTTTGTCGTCACGGAACCTAACAAACCTAAAATAAATAAATAAATTATATAAATAGTAATAAGTTTTTTATGATTTTAAAATGATATCCTATTTAATTATATATACCAGTTGTGCTATACTACTTACCTCCATCCACCTTTTCTAGTCATTGGTGCATATCCTTGTTCAACAATAGTAACTTTCCAATCTGGATCATACCTAACAAATTAAATAAACCATCACATATGCACATATATTTAATATATTACTTTCATTCTTTTTTAACATCACAAATATCATTTGTTGCAATTATTATTATCATTATTATTATTACCTAAACTCAGCAATTCTACCATCAGGAAGATGTTCTTTCCATCTAAAAAGAAGAAAAATGAAAAAAAAGGGTAGGTTATGATTAGTAAATTATAATTTTAATTTTAATTTCCTACAACTCAATATTTATTTATTATTTTACTTTGTAGCTATATCAGGTTCAGGCTGAAAGTGATCGTAGAATTTATACGTGACATGAGATAGTACTTCTAAATAATATATTGGCTTGTGCTCTTTACTCCATTTAGCATTGATCCTAAAATCAGCAGTAGTCATTTCAGGTGGTTTCCATTTTAACCTATAGAATATATAGGAAATGTAGAATACAATTAATATGTAGAATATATATAATATTTACTTTTATGTTAATAAATAGTATAAAATAAGATAATTATAAATATAAATAGCTTTATAATTTATTAACTTACAGTTTATCACATATTCCAGGCACATAAGGACACTTTACTGGTGTCCAAATTATACCATCACTATTATGTCCTAGTTTTGTCATCATGTCGAATACTAAATGTAATCCATATGCACGTTCCATTTTTTTTAACTCGACTCTATTCAAAATAAAAAATAAAAATAAATAATAAAAAAATTAGATACATAAAATATTAGGAATTGTTATATTAAAACATATTTATATATTGCATACTTAAAAGGCGGTATTTTAGAAGGATCTGATATATGCCTCAGACTTGTTTTTAAAGGTTGTATTACATCCTGTTGCAGCATCTAGATAAACAAATAAATAATGTTAATGTTAGTAAATCGTCACCAATACGTATCATATACGTATATATAATTTTTTAAGTAATGCTGTTGAATCACTCACTCCAAGTCGTGTATTAAATGATCGTTGAATAATAGGTGTTCCGTTTATAGCCATTAAATCAAATATTAAAAAACGCCATGTTTTCTATTAAAGTAAAAAAGAATGATAAAAAGATAAAAAGAAATCAATATATAAAATTATACTCAATCGTACAATATATATATATATATATATATTTTAATTTTTCCATGTTATTATTGTTATTATTTAATCTCTTACCTTTTGTTCATCTTTATCTAAAACCAATTCCCCGTCCATTAATGTATCCTTTAAATATTCAGTTTCTCTACCACGAACTGGAAATACTAAATTGGGCACATAAAACCAAATTTGATTTCGATCAAGCTATTATAATAAAAATAAAAACAATATATATATATATATATATGTACAGAAGTATATATAATTAAAAATGGTATCAATATACTATAGTATTATTCAAATATATACTATCAATGTTATTCTTACCATAAACGTGGCGGGTCCTTTTGGTGAGTGTACAAAAAATAATAGACATCGAATACCGTCACTTTTTTCACATACAAAATAATCCTCCCGTTCTAACACATTCAAATGTTTTAATTCGAAAGAGATTGGCTGAGAACCCGGGAAACTATAAGTAATAATAAAAACATATTAATAAAAACGTTTTCCTTGATTTCCTACTTCTTTTGGTGTTATTATATATGAATTGTTATTGTGGGTACCTGTTATGTTGAGACCGAAGTATTTCTTTCACTTTTGTCTGTAAAGTTTTTGAATAGGTTGGATCTACGCGCTTTCCAATGTAATCAGGAATTACGAACTGTTCTTGTAGAGGTGTTGATGAAGATAAAGTTGGTGAATGTATGATACTCATGATGAATATATTTATAATAATAGACTGGAATGAATATGTGTTATATAGATTTTAAATTGTATGTAAATAAAATATTAAGTTGAATAAGTGTTAAAATAAAATAAATCAATAGTTAAAATAATTGTGCTATTTGTACAATATTGTTTTTTTAAAATGTATATATATATATATATATATAATATATTATATATATATAAAAATTCAAATATAAAAAGTAAAAATAGATAAAAGGAAAGGGAAGCTGAATATAACTTTTTTTCAATGATAATAATATATGAATTTGGGAAATGCAAAACCCAATATTGTATATTTAGGGTTAATTAGAGACAAAAGAATAAACTTTTATACATCTGTACAAGTGAAAAAAGAAGAGAAAAAAGAAAAAGAGAAAAAAAGGCAGAGGAGGAAAAAAAAAAACTATGACGGTTTGGATTTTTATAGGTAAAAAAAATCGGAATTTTAAAAAAATTAGGCTCATTTTTTTTTTTTTTTTGAATTAAAATTTTTCTGGATGTTTTTCTCTTTCTTTTTCTCTTCATTTATTTTATGGGATTCCTATTATGTAGTTAAATTCATTATTTTATTTTATTTTATTTATTAAATTGTTTATGTATTAGTGATGGTAAGAATAAGCATAAATTACAAGCGCATTAGTATTTTTTTTTCATTAATTTTTTCTACAATACTTCACCAAAAGAGGTTAATATAGAGATAATATACAGTAAATAACCAGCGAAGAATATCTAGCTTAATAAAGTGTAGTTTGAAATATATTCATATATCACGTGAATTCCTTAATATACCATTAAGACAATATTCTCTTTTTAATATTTATTATTTCATTAATAAATATAACCATCTCCTACTATTATCCTATTTATTCTTTTAATACAAAGGCAATAATAAAAATATACTCATAATATTTAAAGATATATAATTTTAGTGCATTTAAATTTAATCCCAACTTCCCCTTTTTATTTTTTATCAAATTAAAATCAAAAACACTGCTGATCATTTTTTCTCAACTCTCTTTCTCTTTTTTTTCCAACTTATTTTTATTATTGCTATTACTATTATTACTACTACTACTATTTATTATAAACTTTTTTTTTCCCCCTTGCGATTAAATTTATAATATACCCTTTTGATGACACGGGTACCTTCATCCACAATTTATGATTATGATTTTTTGGAACAAATTGGTGTTGGAACTTTTGGTTGTGTCTATAGAGCAAAGCATAAACTTACTAACTCGACAGTAAATATATATATATATATATTATTTCAGAATGATAGCTTTTAAAAACAAAATAAAAAAGTATATTTATGTTAAATATTCATAAGTACTAATAGTTATTATAATATTCCTATTTTACATTTACTTTTTATTTTATTTAAAAAAGGTTGCAGTTAAAGTTATGAAAAGCAGAAAGTCATCTAATAGTAATCATTGGCAGGAATATAAAACTATGAAACGCTTATCCAGTCATCCAAATATTGTTCATTTCTATGATGGCTTTACTGGCCCAAGTAAAAGAATTTACTTCGTAATGGAATTTATAAATGGTGGCAACTTGTATCAACTTTTAAAGGAACGAAGAGAAAATAGAAAATTAATCAATGAAAGCGAAATTCGTCTTATGCTGTAAGTTTAAAGTATATTTGGTTATTAAAGCATGAGACAATGATAATAATATTTGATTACTTGATTTCTTGTTTGATGTATTTACTTAATTATTATTTTAAATAATCATTTATTCCTAAAGGCGTCAGATTTTAGGTGGGCTTGCCTCTATTCATGATCAAGGATATGTACATAGAGATCTCAAACCAGAAAATTTATTGGTGGAAATGAACCAACAAGAGCCTACTCAACTGACCATTAAGCTTGCGGACTTTGGATTAGCACGAGAACTGAAATGTAAAACGCCCTGTACTGACTATGTAAGCACTCGATGGTAAGTACAATTTCCTTAATAGTCAAAATATTACTTAAATTACTATTTTATTATAATAGTTATATCATTGATATTAATTTACTTATTTTTTAATTTATTATTAAATTATTATTACTATTTTCCTAGGTATCGTGCCCCTGAAGTTTTACTCAAATCATCGGCTTATTCTACTCCTGTGGATATATGGGCAACCGGAACGATTATGGCTGAACTTGTCGCTTTATATCCTCTCTTTCCTGGTAATTCCGAAATTGACCAATTATTTAGGATATGTGAAATACTTGGTTCCCCTGGGGAAAATATAGCAATGAAAAAAAAAAGTAGAATAAAAAGTACTGGATTTACTCGTAAAAAATCTGATTTGGCTCTTCAAATAAATACTTCAAACAAAGAAAATATAAATAATGACGAGAATACCACGTTTATTGGTGAAGGTGGCGAATGGAAAGACGGGGTTCGGTTAGCAAGTAAATTAGGCTTTAAGTTTCCTCAGGTATATAGTATATAAAAAAAGACAAATTAGTAAAAATAAAATAAAACAACAAAAAAAAAAATACTAAAAATGATATAATGATTTTTAAAATTATAATAATGATTTTATTATCATCATTACTATTATTTTATTAATAGATGAAACCCAAAGGTCTTTCTAATGCTCTACCAACTGCTTCAAATTTAATAGTTGATGTGATTCATAGGTTACTTATGCTTGATCCATCAAAGCGATTAAATGCTCACGACGCACTCGGGCACCCTTTTTTCATTGATACTGAAAATACAACCATAGCACGCCCATTAAGTCATCAAGAATCACTTACTAATAGAAAAATAACAGCAAATAGTATAAATACAACTATTTTAGATACCTCTATCTCACAAAATATAACCAAACCTACTGCACTAGCGAATAGCAATATACCAAACATAGAGTTATTACCATGTATGCCATCTCCGTTCCTTGAATCCAAATTTGATTTTAATAATTTATCATCAGACAATATAGTATTAATTGAAAAGTCGGATCACTCCCATGAACTAAATTTAGCACCTACAACAACTTATGATCAAAGACAAAGATATTCCACTCCTAACATGTACAGTGTCTCCTTTCAATTTGAATGCAGTCCAGATATAAAAGAACAATTAATTATAGCTAAAAGTGATATGAAGGGTGATAATCACTTGGAAAATTCTACTATGCACCAACCTATAGATGGATACAGTATAAATGAAGGTAGTGAGAATAATAATGTTACACTTACGTCGATATCTAAAAATCTAATATCACAAGAATCTTTTAATTCACCTGACCAAGAAGAAACCAGTTTAAGCGATGATATTATTAATAGCAACCAGTATAAAAATTTAAATCATTCGCTAGAGCATCAGCATCACTATCATCATTATCACCAAAGGCATGAGAGTTTGAATGATGAAAATATTTTAATCAATGTACGTCCAAGCTTTTCTACACCATTAAACCATCAAGATCATTTACAGCAACAACAGCGACAATATCATCACCATCACCAAGAAGGAGTTAAAAAAAAACAATCAACCAGTTTTAGTCAATTCTTTGGGCTTCGAAAAAAACCGCAGCCCATTATATCCAAAGAACAGCAAGTGATTAGCAACAAATACAATAATAACAGTATAAATACCTCTTCAAATAAAATAAAAACAGACAAATTAAATAATAAAAAAATCGCATATAAAACAAAAAATACATTTAAAAAATCAGCAGATATCAGCAATTCAAATGAGTCTGTAAATATACCACGAACTGAAAGTTTTTCATCATTTTTAAAACATATCACTTCATCATCATCTATGAAACCAGCATTACTTTCAAAAAAAACACAACAAAAACAATCAAATGAAATAGAACAACAGCAACAATTAAAAAATATACCATCTTATCGACGCTCTTCATCTATGACTCTACTCAATACTTATTATCAAGATGAAACAAAAAATAAATTAGAGGAAAAGAGCTTTAATGCAAACAGAAAGAGTCAGTTGCATAATGATATACTTGCTTATAATAACTACCCTTCTACATCGACATCAACTTCAACACCACTCATCTTCAATTAGTTTTGTCAATATTAAACATATAAATGTTTAGATACATTTAAATATTTCAAAATTGTAAATAAATAAGTTAATAAAACAGTAGCATAATAATAACAATATAGAAATTAAGAATAAATGTGCGCATTTTTTCCCCTGATTTTGTATAGTAAGGTAATAGTCGAGTTTTGAAATCCCGAAGTGGCTTATTTATTCCATTTTTTTTTAAAGCAATTTTTATTCTCCAGCATTTTTTTTTCCTTTTCCTTTTCTTTTTTTATTTAAAACAGAAAATAATATACATTCATATATTTCACTATGCCTAAATCAAAAAGAACTACAGTTTGTAAATATAAGACATATATATATATAAACAATTTATTATATTTATTTATAAAATTAGAAATTAACATTTTATTATATTATTCTTATCATTTTTTTATACAGACGCTCTCACAAAAACTGACAAAAAAGGTTTTGAAGGAAAAGAAAAATTAATCGAAGAAGTAAGTCTTATATGTATATATACAAACAATTACAAAAGAAGAGAATATACTTTATTCATATATACTTATTTTATTTACTATATCTATATCTATGCTTTTGTTTTTATTATTACTATTAGATACATGAATGCGTTGATAAATACGATTATATTTGGGTATTTTCAGTCAAGGACATGCGTAATACATTTTTAAAGGAAGTTCGTAATGATTTAAAGACATCGTCACGATTATTTATGGGGCGTAATAGAGTAATGGCTAAGGCATTAGGTAACACTGAAGAAGAAGAGTATAAGGAAGGTTTGTCTGATATTGCCAAAGAGTTACATAATGAAGTTGGATTATTATTCACTACAAAATCACCCGAAGAAATCAAATCCTTTTTTGAAAACTATGTACAACCAGATTTTGCTCGATCAGGTAATATCGCAACACAAACTATTATTATCCCTGAAGGTGCTGTTCATCGTGGAGCTGACCCTATGCCTCATAATATGGAACCATTAATACGTTCACTTGGAATGCCTACTTCTTTAAAAAATGGTATTGTTACTTTACATATGCCTTATACTATTTGTCGTGAAGGTGAAACTCTTTCTACTAATCAAGCCCATCTTTTGGTAAAAATAAAATAAAATAAAAATCAGTATAATCATATAATATTCAAATATGTAATAAGAACAGAGTGTTTGGTTAATTATCAATATTAATATTACTATTTTTTTTATTAGAAATTATTTTATCACCAATTAGCAGAATTCCAAGTAGATTTAATTTGTTATTATCATCAAGGAAAAATTGTACGTTTAGATAATTAAATATATTTTAAAGTATTGGTATGTATTAGACATGTATTTTTTTTTCGCCTTTTTTTTTATCAATGATTTATCACTTTTATTTTTTAATATTATTTAATTATTTGACATATTTACATATATACTTTTGGCATACTTTTTTTTTTCTTCATTAAATAAAAAACTATTATTATTCATTTTATATATTTTTATTATTCATATATGGCTAATAATTATTTTAATCTTTTTTTTAAAAAAATAAATTGCAAAAGTTTATTCATTATAACATTTGGCTCAGAAGGAAATTTCAATTTTTTTAAAAAAAAATAATTAAAAAATTCTGAAATTTAAATTTTTTTTTTTTCTTCACTATACTCTTCTTTTAAAAATCTATATTTGCCATTTAATTATTATTATATTTTTTTAAATATGACAGAAGTTACTGCTTATGGTAGAGTGTAAAAAAAAAAAAATTAAAAACTAATACTTATTATTCTTATTCTTTGACTCATTATAAATTACTTCTCTATTATCATTATGTATTTATTTTAGAGGCTGAAAGATTAAAAAACATTGAGCGTAATAAACAACTACTTGCTAATTTTGAACTTGATAAAGCGCGCGATGCTCTTCAAGAAATCCCAGTGATATCAACCAATTCAGAAAACAAACAAAGGCAAGAATAATAAAAATATGTATACATGCATATATTTTGGCGTAATTTATCGTTCTTATTTACTTATACACTTTCTACAATTTCTTTTTTCTTCTCTTAGATTAAATAGACGACCAAGAAGTAAAATAAAAACAAATATACTTGTTTTATTGTTATTCATAGAATAACATACTAAATGTGCTATATTTTAATCGAATACAGCTAACAACTGGATATATATTTTAAATTTAATTTTTATTTTTTTTTTGGATATTAATAGCAATAAAAAAGGCACAACCACCTCCAAGACGAAAGTCCTCACGTATCCGTGGAATAGAGCCAGCCCCAATCCAGTTAGATAAGGATGAACACATGGAAACTTCAAATGAAAACTTAGTAAGTGATATTTCGAAATAGAAATGAAAATAAAGATAGGAATAAGAATAGAAAATAGAGTTATGTATATGTATATATATATGAATTAATTGGTTGAGTGATTGTTACTATATAAGGACTTCAACGAGTTTGATTTAGGTGACGAACTTTGGGATGGAAAATTACTTAAAGCTGACGAATATTTTGATAAAGAAACCAGAGAAAAAGCTATAAGAACAGATGGCCATTATAAAGGTAATATATATATATAAGATTAAAGAGAAAGGTCATAACTCTAAATACTTTGTTGATTAGCATTATTTATATATATTTATTATTATTATTATTATTATTATTATAAAAAATACATAGGCTGGATCAATCCCTCATTAATAGAAAAGTATCAATTTGAACAGTCAGCTATCGATGCATGGGAAAAGAATGGTGGAGGGAAATTTTCATACAAGGATCCTGCCGGAACTGGTGTTAAGAAAAAGAATGGGTCACGTGTTAATGCAAAGGTAATTAAACATATATACACATATATATTGGTATACATATAAATGCTATAGTTGCAATAATAAATTATAGATGAAATATATATGATAATAAAGATTATATTACTAAAAATGAATATTTACATGATTTATATTATAGGCTATAGCACAGATGATGTTCAAAAAGAACCCAAATAGTTATTTTTATCGACATAATGAACCTGGAATAGTATGAGTATATGGATTTTTAATATATAAATACTTATAGTAATATTTCAATTAATGTTTATTTTTATATTAATATATTATAGGAACAGTGGACAGGTGATTGGACAGATGAAGAGAAAGAGATGTTTTTAAAAGTCGCTAAAGAAAATGGATGTGGTGATAAGGTATAATTCTAACATTATTACTATTGTATTTTATTTATTTAAAAAGCTCTTACGATACATCATACATATAAAAATTATATTTTCAAAAAAAAATTATCTTTAATTTTTAAATTTAGTGGGGGCTCTTTGCTAGTTATATTCCTCATCGGTAAGTGGTTTGATTATTATTGTTGTTAAGTTTTATTGTTTTCCTTTATAGTATATATTTATCTTTTTTTTATTTTTATTTTTATCTAGTGTGGGTTATCAGTGTAGTAGTAAGTGCAACAAAATAAAATAAAATAAATAATAAAACGAATATATATAAATAACAATAATGACGATGATATTAACATAATTTATTTTACTATTTTATTTAATCGCTTTATAAATAGACTATTATCGAAGTGTGGTATTACCAACGGGTCAGATATTTGATGATAACTACGAGGTAATTCATTGCTTTCTTTTAAATATCTACACAACAGCTATTTTTCTCTTTCTTTTTTTTTAATCTTTCTTTTTTTTTTATTAGTATACACCATCTGGTAAACCAATATATATCGGTACGCATCGTGGTAGATCATCTTAGTTGTTTAATCTTTTTTTCAAGTATTACATTTTAAACTGCATTCAATTATATCATTATCATTAATATTATTAAGTATAAATATAAATAAAGCATTAAAAAGAGGAAAAAATCAGCATAAATATATATCTGAAATAAAACCTATCGAAATAAAAACGTATGAAAAAATTAAATAGAAATGGACATAATAGTTTTGGAAAAATAAATAAAAAGAATGGATCGCATAAAAAAAGTATAGTAAAAACGAAATTTCATCTTCTAGATAAAGAAACCAAGTGAGTGACTAAATTAAAGTAGAGAAATATGTACCCTCAAACCAGCATTATTTTTATTTGAGATACGCACTTACGCATACGTGCGTAATCTTTTATAATTATTATTACGTATATATTCGTAATCTGTCAAATGGAAAAAGGAAGAAAAAAGTGATTCGATCAATTCTAAAAATAGTAAAAACGAGAAAATTTTGCCTCCATACATAACAATTTTAAATTTAAAGTTTTTTATGAAAAACTCAGGATAATGAGTATAATACGGTCGGTCATATATTAATATAATAGTATTTTATTAAAACGAAATGAATGTATCATAAAAAATAAACATAACATGATTTTTTTAAAATCAATTAAATGAATGGCGTGTAGAGAATACATGAAAAAATATAAATGTGTATGTATGTCTTATATATATATGTTCTGTCACTATTTTAGTTTTTTTTTTTATTTCTATTTTTATTTTCAAGCAAGATTAGCAGGTCGTAAAGGTCTTAAAGCTTTACGGAAGGCCGAAGGACCGGTCCAAGTACCTTTTAATAAACCGTTCCAATAAATAGCAGGAATGACTTCCTTATTTAAAAATTGAGAAACATTAGAAATATTACGTTGATCAACTGGGAAAGTTTCTAGAGGTTGTCCAGTATAACCAGAAAATTCGGCAAGAATTAATTGTTCACGACCAACAATTAATGGACATGATGTATAACCATCATAGGTAGCAGGTTCAATTGTTTTACCCTTTAAATCGGCAATAAGATTGGTCTAATATAAATAATATTAAATACGGTTTAGATTTCATACCTTTATTATTATTATTATTATTTTTTGTTTGATCTTTGATAATATATATATGCACTTTTTCATTCCATAAAAAATATAAATAATACCCATTGATCTTTTCTTTAAAAAATTACTTATTTACCTTAAGAACACCTGATTCACCAGTGATAGCAGCAGCGGTTTTAGAAGTAGGTAAACTTGAACAATCACCAAGAGCAAAAACATTTTTATATTTGTTATGTCGTAAAGTATCTTTATTCACATCAACAAAACCAGCAGCATCAGCAAGTTTGGATTCTTTAATAAAAGTAGGGGCACCTTGAGGAGGAGCAACATGTAAAAAGTCATAAGGCTGTTTATGAATGGCTTTAGTAGCATTGTTTCTGAAAGTAGCTTCTTTCTTTTCACTATCGATCTCAATCAATTCAGTTTGGAAATTTACTTGTATACCGCGTTCATTAGCTAAACGTTGAAGAACGTGGCCGTAATGATCTACACCAAATATTTTTCCTAAACTTGTATTATAAATGACATTAGTTTTATCTCTTACACCTTGAAGGCGGAAAGCTTCTTCAGCCAAGAAAGTGATCTTTGTAGGAGCACCAGGGCACTTCAATGGAGTATTAGGAAAAGTAAATACAGCATTACCGCCTTTAAAATTTTGAATAAAGGGATAAGTCTTCTGTACGCTTTCAGGGGAATAGTTGGAAGTAACACCATCCTTTCCAAGAGCTTCCTTTAATCCCTTCACTTGATCCCAGTTAATTTGAATACCAGCGGCTACAACTAAATAATCATATCCAATTTTTTCTCCATTACTTAACTGAACTTGATTATTATCAGGATCTAATTGGGTTACTCTATCTTGGATCCATTCGGCGTTTTTAGGCATTAAGGAACCCATAGGGCGTGCTGATTCACTGAAATCTTTTAACCCGCCGCCTACATATGTCCATAAAGGTTGATACTGAATTTAAAAAGAAAAAGAAATAAAATGAATAAATAAGTACCATAATTTTCTTATTTTCACCTATATATATATACGTATAAAACACTTACATAATGAGTAGTAGAAGGTTCAATAACCGCGACTTGGCCTTTACCAAGCAAATCGGAAATGGTTGAAGAAACAGATAAACCTCCAGGGCCACCACCAATTACAGCTACTTTAAAGTGTTTATTAGCTTGAGAAGCAAAACCACGGGTAGTAGTATAAGAAGCAACACGTGTACGGGTAATAGAAAGCATATTTTAAAAATATAGTTATAAAAAAGTAAAAGAAAGAAAGAAAGAAAGAGGTCGAAAAAAAAAATGGACGAAATAAATCTTTTTTTAAGGTGGATGATAAATCTACTTAATCTCCGACCCAAAAAAAGAAAAATATATATCGCAATCTTTACCGAATCATATTTCTTTATAAACAATAGCATCATCCTCATTTTTTTTAATTTTACTTTTCATCTTTTCTCTATTCTTAATAAAATATCTAATAATACTATAATTTTAAATAATTAAAGTTATCAATTTAATCTTTCATCTTAAAAACTGTATCACATTTCCTCTTTTATAATTTTCTTTCCATTATTAATTCATCCTACAACTCTGGTTCCTTGTTCCTATACTACAATAATATCATTAAAATAAAAATAAATATGTTGTACGTGCAATTTTTTTTTAATTCAACAAAACTTTCTTTTTTTTTAAAAAAAAAAAAGTCTTTATTTTTATTATTATCATTTTTTTTTTAAAAAAAAAAAAAAAAAAAAAGAAAGAGAGAAATCTTTCTTTGTTATATTGTTTTTTTAATCCCAAGAACTAGGAACCTTGTTAGAAGTGTCATCATCAGCCCAATCAGTAGTACCAGCAGCAGTAGGAGTAGACCAGTCAGCTGTGGCAGCATAAGCAGCAGGACCATCAGTAGCAGTACCTTCAATACTCCAATCAGGTTCAGCGCTACCCCATTCACCACCGACAGCAGGAGCAGATTCATCAAAGGCTTCAGCAGTAATTTCTTGTTCCTTTTCAATTTCTTCAGGGTCACGGTAGAAGAACATATCAACCATAACATCCCAGGATTGATTATAATCCAAAGTACCACGAAGGCGAAGTACAGCACGGGCTAATAACCAATAAATCAAACCAATAGCATGCTTACCTTTATTGTTGGTAGGAATAACAACATCAATGTAATGGAGAAGAGCATCGGTATCAGCTAAAGAAATAACGGGGATGTTGACGTAGGAGGCTTCTTGGATAGCTTGAAAATCAGTATGAGGATCAGTACAGATAACTAAACGAGGTTCACGGAAGGATTTGGTGATATAATTGGTGAAAGTACCAGGGGTAAAACGTCCAACAATTGCTTCAGCTCCAATATATCTTGCAAACTTTAAGGCAGCACGGTGACCGTATGGACGGGCGGCGATAACTGCAATATCTTTAGGGTTTTCAATAGTGGCAATAACACGAGCAGCTAAAATAAGTTTTTCCCAAGTCTTACCCAAGTTAATCAATTGAACACCTATGTAATATATAATAAATATGATACAGCATGAGTACAGGTAATGATCTTTATTATTATATTTGTTTATTTATATATTCTTTACCATCAGCACGGCGTTTATAGACATAGGGTGTCATATGAGAAGTAACGTTCTTAGCACCAAGGTGACATTGAGCAGAGAGAAGCAATTGTAAATCTTCTTCAGTAACGTTTAAAACTACAGAATATATATAATATTAATAATAGTAAAAATAATTAGTTGATCTGATTGAATCTGTGATAAGCTTTTTATCATTATTATCATTATTATTATTAGTATAAATGTTTATATGTAAATTTAAATCTTATTACCAGAAGGTACACGAGACATTTTTTTAGAAATTCAAAGAAATAATATTTTTCAAAAAATATATAAATGGACGGCTATCGATAAATTCTAGCTAGAGTTAAGGTGCAGAATTTGTTAAAGTGAAAGGCCAAAGTATGTCCTAAAGAGTTTAATGAAAAAAAAGGGAAAGAAAGAAGAAAAAAAAAGTGCAAGAAAAATTTTATAAAAAACAAACAAGAAAACTCCGCCACCGACATTGCCTTTTTTGGACTTCATAATGCTAACTTTTTTTCAAAAAATAATGAATTGATAAACACTGTATAACTTCTTTCAACTTTTTTTTTTTTTTTTTCCTTTGCTTTTCATTTTTTTAATCAAGATAATATCTATTAAAAAAAACACATAAAATAAAAATTCATTCATTATTTTAAGTTCATTAAAAAAAGTAACTATATGCTGAGTTTATAAAAACAGCGTCACTTATATAAAAATACTCCAAAAAAATTCTTGGTTTTCTTTTCTTTTCCATTCCTTTCCTTTCCTTTTTATTTATTATTTTTCATTTTTTATTTTTTCATTTTTTATTATTATTACCTGACAACAATCTATTCATTAATATATATATCCATAGACCTCATAAAAAATAAAAATAAAAAATGCGAACTACATTATTTGTTGCTGGATTTGGATCTAGAACCCGAGCAAGAGATTTAGCTTATGAATTCGAAAGGTAAGTTTTTTCTTCATATTGTTAATAACTATAGAAAGGAACTTTTTTTAAAGAGGATCAAGAAAGTGTCAGTGTGGAGGAGGGAAATTTTTCTTTTTTAAAAAAATAGATAAAATAAAAAGGTCTGAAAGAACGCTATTCTTTTTATTTTATTTTATTTTTATTGGGATAACAACAAAAACAATACTTTCACGATCATATACACAACAACCTTCATTCGTGTCATCAGTTTATTCAACACATGACGCGCACAGCATACAGCCTCATTAAGCATTAAATAAATAAATAATAAAAAAAAAGGATAGAACAATAACGTTAGCGACGACCACCTTGACGATACATATATTCAAAAATCAATTTATATTTAAAACATATTGAAGAAAAAGATATAAAAAAATTTGAGGGATTATACATTCTTATTTTGAAACGATGACAGCTAACGATCTTCTCTCTTACATCAACTTTTTTTTTTATTATATATGTTAATATTCTTTTGGTGTTACACTTTATTCTATTTTTTTCAACGATGATCACATATTCAACAATACTTCAACTTGGAAATCCATAATGCTTACATCATCCTTTATATTTTTGATCCATCCTTTTATTTTATTTTATTATACTTTATTCTATTCTTTTACAAATATTCTTACCTATTGGATTAGATATGGTCGTTTAGTTCGATGTGATATACCTGCTCCCAAAAGCTATTCATCTAAACCGTAAGTTGATTATATTTATATAATATATACATATTTATATATAAGAATTATTACAATATATTAACATAAGTATACCTTTACTAGATATGCGTTTGTGGAATTTGAAGATCCTCGTGATGCTGAAGATGCTTATAATGAAATGCATGCAAGACGTATTGATGGTTATACCGTTAGTGTTCAGGTGAGTTGAGTATTTGGTATATATTAATTAATTAATTAATTATTAATATACTACATTTTATTTATCACTACTCTTATTTTTTTAGTGGGCACGTAATGCACCAAGTTCATCCTGGCGTTTCGATAGATCACCACATCGTCGTAGATCACCCAGTCCTCATTTTTCGCGTAGAACATCTTACAGACGTAGCCATAGCCGATCACCTTATCGGGGCAGATCCCCACCACCACCCTTTTCACAACCTCCTCCTCACCATCATCATCGTGGTCCATCACCATCTCTTCGTGGTAGATCACCACCTCCTCCTTCAATGTATGATCGACGACCTTCTTATTCTCGTTCACCGCCTCCTCCTCCTATTCGTCGCCACGACGATTACTCTTATCCTCCACCCACTTCATCTAGCGAACGCAGATTATCAAGATCTCGTTCACCTTATTCTCGTTCCTCTTCTCCACAAAGACGCTCACCATCTCCTAGAAGATCTCGTAGTCCAGAACCATAAATTAAACTAAAATATATAAATATGCATATCATTCTTTTTATATATGTATATATATTTATATTTATTATGATTATGATATATTATTATTATTTTATACATTTTTACACTGATTGTCAAATAATATAAATATTATTTACTATTATTATTACTGGCAATAATAAATAACATTTAAGATACAAATTATTCTGTATAATTAAATATTCTATTATAATTTATTTAAGATAAAAATGTTTTCAACGTGGTAATAAAAAAAATATTAGTACGATTTTAATTTATATTTTTTCACCCGTTTTGACATATCATGACCCTGAGAATAATATTATTGAAAAAAAAGTGTTTCTTTGTTATCTGAAGCAAAAAAAAAAGAATAGTTTATATTACTCTGTTTTTTTTAAATAAATCTCATTGACGCAATTTATATATAATTTTTTTTATTTCTATTCACTTTACTAGTTCCGATATGTGCATTTTTGATATCTTGTACGCAAAAATTTTAACTATCTCTTTAATTTCACTGTTATTAGCGATAGTTCACAGACTATTAGTAGATGGTTTAAAAAAAATTACTTGGATATCAATTTACTTTTTTACCTTTCTAAAAGATTATAGTCTATGCTATTTCCATAGAGTATCGTTACAAATAATATATAACACATTAACAAATATATTCATTTTTATACATTAATACTTTTTTTAAAAAAAAATAAGTGACAATGAAAATGGTGAAAGTAATAGTAGTAATAATAAAAATAACAAATGTAATTAAAATCAATTTTATATTTATATACTAATTAAATTCATTTTCATTTTATTATTTTATTTACCTTTCTTTATTTCTTAATTCATATAAATACAAAAGACTATGTGAATAAATTTAAAATCGAGAAAGGTGACTTTGGACATCCCACGAGAATCAGTATTTTTTTGCGAAATCATAATGTAAGAAAAAATAGTATTTATTCATGCCCCATATCTTTTATCATTGATATTTAATTTAATAATCATACACTTAAATATTCATGCATAAAGAACTTCCTAAAAGCCACTGGTGTGTATATATACATCTATTATTACTTTTTTTCTATTTTTCACTCCTCTATTGTCTTTTTTTTATTTATTCTTTTTCTTTCATTTTCATAACGATCTTTTCTCTTCACATATCTGTAGTTATATTACCTTCCCGTCGTCATAGCTGCACCAGGGATAAAGAGTAAATGGCCAATATCAGAAATTATAAATGACTAACCACAAGCGAAGAATTACAAAAGATAACTCCAGTAATCTTAAATGGTAAACTAAGAATAATAAATAAGTATATTCTATCAGTTCAAATAAAGTATATTTATGAGTAACCTCTAAAATATAGTAATATGTATTCCATGATTAGTATAGCAAAAATAATATTAATTCTTGGTAAGTGGGTGTTTTTTATGCTAAAAAAAACTCCACCTGGAAGTTTATTTATTAATGCAAATACATATATTTATATATATACATTGGATTATTACACTATAATTCATACGCACACACAAATAATAATAATAATAATAAATTTTACTATAAACAGTGGCATATAGTGTAAAAAATATAATTTATTTTTTTTAATAAAAAAAGTAGAAGCAAAAAAACCCTAAAAGATATACATTTATTGGAAAGTATTTTTGAAGAAAATGCGTTTAATCTTTTCCAAAATGTCTATTGATCAGAAATTATTATCAGTCAACCAAAGATTTATTATAATATACAAAATATCTTTCTTGAATAATGTAAAGATCGCATTATATAATTAATCGATTACATTTGGTTAGTTTTTTTGAGTTACAATATAGCATAATATTTATCTTTATATCATTAATATCAGTATAAAATAGCAACCATTTATTATCGTTATATATAATTGATTATAATTATAATATATATATACTGATAACAACTATATGGTTGTTTTCATTCAATTATATATACTTCTATTTATTTATTATAATCTACTCCAAAGCCAACCAGAGTACCAACTTGATTTTTTAGGATTAGCCAATCTTGGTTCCACAACGACATTTTCCAAAGGAGAAACAGGACCGACATTTTCAAAAGTGGCTTCTACATTGTCGTCAGCATCTTTAAGTTCAATAACAGTTACTGTAATATCATCTCTGAAATTACGAGAAGGTTGACGAGTTAAACGTTTTGACATTTCTAATGTTTCATCTGATACAGGAAGACGATGACCCACATTCTTATAAACAGCTTCATATAATAAGGATTCACGAATCATATGGGTAGCAGGGTTGGATTCTTTCTTTGTTTTCCATTGGCTAATAAGTTCAGCAGCTGCTTGATCACCTTCTTCACTTCGTACATTATCCCAACTAAGTTCATCCCATAATCCATCTGTACCAACAATAATATATTTGTCACCTTTTTGAAGTTTATGATGTGTAATTAAAGGTTTTGATGATAAATAAGGTGGTGTTCTATAATTTACTACAATTCGATGATGATATCTAGCAAAGGAGCTATAAGCTTCGTATGGAATAAACGGAAGGACTTTAATCTGATATTCACGAGGTACCTTATACATGATGTCACCGAATGCTAAATTACAAAATAATAAGAATAATTATCAATTAATACAAAAGTATATATTTTTTTATTTATCTATTTTGCACTTTCCTTCTCTTTCTCTCACTTTTATTTTTTTACTTTTCACTTTTCCTATAAATATAAATACTTACATCCACCAACAGCAATAAGACCAAAAATACGATTACGTCTGATGATATTTTCAGCTTCATCAGGGGGATGTTGTGATATCATATGAGCGCGCCAATCAGGGTTAGCTGGTGATTCTTCTTCTACTAAGCGACGACCTGTCCATTTACCATCCTCTTCTTGACGTACAACTAGTATAGTATATATTTAAATATTTATATAAACAATGATAATAAATATCAATTGGTGGCTCTGCTATACACTTTTTTTTTTAAAAAAAAAAAAAAAAAAAAAAAAAAAAAAAAAAAAGAAAGAAAGAAAGAAAGAAATAATACTTACTGACAACACGAGAATCGCCAGTATTAGCAGCATATACATCATCGCCATCAATATAAACAGCACAAGCACATGAACCATGAATAGCTTCTTTAATAATTAAATCAGCAGCAGCAGGGTTAGGATGTTTTCGAACAGCGTCTTGAATATCTTTTTCAGTCAATTTGCTTACATTTTTAGGGAATAAGTCATAGAAACGTTGTTGAATATCGTCATCTAAATCTACAAAAGCAGTACTAATAGCATCTTCTACTGTTTCTTGTTCACCTTTATTTTCTAATTGTCTTGCAACATAAATTGGTAATTGTTTTTGAATAAGTTTAGAACAAAGAGGACCAATATGACCTATAGTTAAGAATAGTAAAGGAAAAAAAGAATATAAAGCATAAAGAGAGAAAGAGAGAGAAAGGGAAAAGGGAAAAGAAAAAAAATGAGATGTAGATCTATTTATTTGTTTATTTATATATTTTTAATATATATTTCATATTATTTACCGTCATAAACACCGGCAAATAAAGCTTTGTTTCCAATAAGATAATTGCTATAATGATCTTCGACAGGTCTATTTGAAGCAAGTTGACTAGTATAAACAGCACGAATGCGATTTAATTGTACTTTGTTTGCAAGTTGAACAGCGCGTAAGCGTGAGTTTATTTCTTCTGGAGTTAATAACTTATATGGCCGCGAATCATATATTTGTTCAGAAGTGTTTTGTTTTTCCAAAACATTTGCTGGATGATCTTCAATTTTTTGATTATAAAAATAATAACCAACACCTGTTAACCCGGCACCAGTAGCTGCTGCTGCAAAAGTACGAACTGGAATTGGCATAGAAGGGAGGGAAAAACTGAGTATATAAAGTGAGAAAAAAGTAGGCAAGAGAAAAAAGAGACGCAAAAAAAAAAAATTAAAACGGATATTTAAATTTTAAAAAAGGGGAAGAGGATCGAAAAAAGTAAATATAAAAGAGCAAAACTATCAATTATTATTGAACCTTACTTGCAATATTATATTATATTACATTATATATATATATATATATATATATATAATATTAATAAAAAAAGTAAAGCAAAAACATTCTTAAATAATATTACTGTAAACAATTTTTTTATTATTTATTATTTTGTATTGTCATTAAATCATTTACATAGTCAGCTACTTTAAAAGATAACGTTTTAAAATTCTCTATTACTGTTTTATTTTTTTTGCTGCGTACATAAAGGAAAACAAAAGATTTATAGGGCTCCCAATCATCATACAAAAATAATTATACAATTTGCTTATATTTTTAAATTAAAGTGTCTATTTTTTATATTTGTTATAATAGTAAAGTAATTATTTTTAGTGTAAATATACCATGACATGGATCAGATAAACAATGAGTAAGAATGTTTCGTCTTTTATTTATACCGTAGTGTAAACTGTATAATAGTTACTTATTTAAGAAAAAAAATTCACCAATAAAATTTAGATTAGCGTAAAAAAAAAATGTTCAAATAGCGCTGTTTATTTTTTTAAGAAATTTTTTTACTTTCTTTCTCTTTTTATAAAATATATAACTAAAATATGGCTGAAACTTGGTCAGTAAAGAAAGTACGTTCTACATATATCGATTTCTTTGTAAGTAAAGGACATACTTTTTATCCTTCTTCTCCTGCCGTCCCTCATGATGATCCTACTTTACTTTTCGCTAATGCTGGTATGAATCAAGTAAGTTGCTTATATATAAATTACGTTTTATTTCTATTTTTCTTACGTGTTGATCTTGAATTGATCTTATTCTTTCCTTTTTTTTTTCTAGTATAAACCAATCTTCTTGGGTAATGTTGATCCTTCTTCTCCTCTTGCTACTTTGAAAAGTGCTTGTAATTCTCAAAAGTGTATTCGTGCCGGTAAGTAATATAAATAAGAGTAAATAATACTATAGCTATTCGAATTGTTCCTGAAAGATATTAAAAAACATAATTTTTTTACTCATGGGGCCGGGTTACTTATAGGTGGTAAACATAACGATTTAGACGATGTTGGAAAAGATACATATCATCATACTTTCTTTGAAATGTTAGGAAACTGGTCTTTCGGTGATTATTTTAAGGTATAAACAGATAAATTCAGGAGAAAGATATATATAAGAGAAAGAAAGCATTTTATTTTTTGTTTGTTGGCTTTGTAGTAACCTCTTTATTTATTGATATATATTATATAGGTTGAAGCTGCCAAATATGCCTGGGAATTCTTAACTGAAGTGTTAAAATTACCTAAGGATCGTTTCTACGTTACCTATTTTGGTGGCGATGAAAAATTAGGTCTTGAACCCGATTTGGAATGTAAGCAAATTTGGTTGAACCTTGGTGTAGACGAAAGCCGTCTTATTCCTGGAAATACAAAAGATAACTTCTGGGGTAAATATATATATATTAAATAAAAATAAAAGAAAGGTATCGCGTAACATGATTAACTGAATATAAAAAAAATTGTTTTCAACTTTGATTAATTTATAGAAATGGGTGAAACTGGTCCTTGTGGCCCTAGTTCAGAAATCCATTATGATCGCATTGGTGGTCGTGATGCTGCTCATCTTGTTAATATGGATGATCCTAATGTATTAGAAATTTGGAATCTTGTGTTTATTCAATTTAATCGTGAACAAGGTGGTTCTTTACGTCCTTTACCTAACAAACATATTGATACTGGTCTTGGTTTGGAACGCCTTGTCTCCGTCCTTCAAAATAAATATTCTAATTATGATACTGATATTTTCTCTCCTCTTTTCGCTAAAATCAAAGAATTAACAGGCGCTCATGAATATACTGGAAAACTTGGTGCTGAAGATGTAGATGGTATTGATACTGCTTATCGTGTTGTTGCTGATCACGTTCGTACTTTGACTTTTGCAATCACTGATGGCGGTGTTCCAAGTAATGAAGGTCGCGGTTATGTTTTACGTCGTATTTTACGCCGTGGTGCTCGCTATGTTCGTAAATATTTCAATGTTCCTATTGGTAGCTTTTTCTCCACTCTAGTTGACACTTTGGTGGAAAATATGGTGAGTATCTGGGTGAGATAAAATAAAAACCGGAATAAAATAACATATGTGATCATTTTTAATCTAAAATATTCTTTTCTTTTTTTAAAATTTAATATTTATAGGGTGACTTCTTCCCTGAACTTAAGAATAAAGTAGACGAAGTCAAATCTATTTTAGATGAAGAAGAAGTTGCTTTTGCTAAAACTTTAGATAGAGGTGAAAAACTTTTTGAAACTTACCTTAATGCTTCTAAAGAACGTGGTAGTAAAACACTTTCTGGTAATGATGTTTGGCGTTTATACGATACCTATGGTTTCCCAGTTGATTTAACTCGTATTATGGCTGAAGAAAATGGTATGACTGTTGATGAAAAAGAATTTGAAGCTGCTCAAGAAGCTGCTAAGGAAGTCTCTCGCCGTGGTAAATCTAACAATGATGGCCAAAAAGTTGTTGCTTTAGATGTACACGATTTAGCTGAATTAGGAAATAATGATAAAGTACCAAAAACAGATGACTCTTTTAAATATGGTAAATAATTGTAATTAACTTGTAAAATCAAATGAAAAGTAATATTAGTATTAATTTTTATATATTATATTTTATACCACAAAGTTGGAACCAACGTACAAGGTCAAATCAAATCTATTTATTACGAACATAAATTCCTTTCCGATACTAAAGATATCCCCGAAGGTGCTCGTTTTGGCCTTTTAACTGATAAAACCAATTTCTATGCTGAATCTGGTGGCCAGGAATATGACACTGGTAGTATTATTACTTTAGATGGAAACACAGAATTCTCAGTAGAAGATTGTCAAGTATTTGGTGGCTACGTATTACATATTGGTTCATTAAAATACGGTCAACTTAAACTTGATGATCAAGTTGAATTATCATTTGACGATGTAAGTTTTTAACTTGTATTCTAAAAAAAAATCCTTCAATTTAATAACTCATTTTTCTCTCTTTTTATCACTATTATTAAACAGTTGCGTCGTTTCCCATTAAAAAATAATCATACCTCTACTCACATTTTGAATTTTGCTCTTCGTCAAGTTATTGGTGAAACTGTTGACCAAAAAGGTTCTCTTGTCGCTCCTGAAAAACTTCGATTTGACTTTTCACACAAGGTAATTAGTTGATTTATATAAATATCATGCGAGAAAAATAAAAATAAAAAGATTATAGCATTAATAGCAATTATTTATTATTACTACTATTACTATTATTACTATCATTATTGTGATATAGGCTCCTGTAACAGTTGAACAGCTTGATGAAATTGAGAAGATATGTAATGAATTTGTTACTAAAAACTCACCCGTATATTCTAAAGAAGTACCATTACCTGTTGCTAAAGCTATCCATGGCCTTCGTGCTGTCTTTGGTGAAACTTACCCTGATCCAGTTCGTGTCGTCTCTATTGGTTATGACGTGGATGAAGTTACTGCTGATGTATCCAATCCAAAATGGGCATCTACAAGTGTTGAATTCTGTGGTGGAACTCATGTAACCAAGACTGGTGATATTAAATCCTTTGTTATTCTTGAAGAATCTGGTATTGCTAAAGGTATTAGACGTATAATTGCTGTTACTGGTGAAGAAGCTGTTCAAGCTAACAACAGAGCTACTACATTTTCCAAACGCTTGGATCAATTGGATAAATTAAACCGTAATGAATTAGAAGTTGAATTAAAGGCCTTGGCTAGAGACTTAGATTCATTATCTGTATCAGTTGTTGCTAAAGCTCAATTCCGTGATCGCTATACCAAGAGTATGAAAGCCTTCAATGAATTAGAAAAAGTTAGACAAAAGGAACAAGCTAAGGAAGTGACTGATGCTGTTAAAAATTACTTTGAACAAAACCCTGAAGCCAAGTTCTTTGTGTACTCTGCTAATGTTGGTAACAATAACAAAGCACTTCTTAGTGGCATTACTTATGCCAAATCCAGCTTAAAAGATAAAGCGCTTTATTTACTTTCTGGTGATAGTACTACTGGACGTGTCTCTCATAATTGTATTGTAGGTAAGAGTTTAGTCTCCCAAGGATTTAAAGCTTCTGATTGGGCCACTGTTGTCTCCGATAAAATTGGTGGTAAAAAAGGTGGTAAAGATGAAACTGCCCAAGGTTCTGGTGACAATATTAATGGTTTAGATGATGCTATTAAAGCTGCTGAAGAATTTGCCAAATTAAAAATTGGTGCTTAGATAATATATATATATATATATATCATTTTTTTAAATTCATTTTATTTATTTCTCAAGTTTGATAATGCATCCTTTTTTTAAATAATAATAATAATAATAATATTTTTTACTTGAACATTTTAAACACGCTAGTATTAATTGCTTTTTTATAACTATATAATGTAATGAACAAAACAGAGATTAAATGGGTTACCAAATGGATAGATAATCTATAACTAAAAAAAAAGAAATAAAGAGATTAATGAATGATTAAATTTATTATATGTTCAGTAGTGAATGGATCAATTAATGGAATATTTTGAAGTGATGATATTTATATTACTAGTAGATAATTCTCTATATTATAAAATAAAAGTAATATTTTTTATGCGACAATTTTCCTCGTGGGTTAGTACTGATTAAAATCGTTGATTTATTTTTTATACATCCGATTATTCAAAATAAAATAAAATAAAAGATAACTATAATTCTATATTCTTTTTAATAAGGAAAAAAAAAAGATAATACTTAAATAAAAAGAAATTTTATAAAAATAAAATATTTAAAGTATACATCATAGCTATAATTCATAGAAGGCGCTGATGGTCAAAGTTTTTTTTGAAAAAAAAAAAAAAAAAAAAGCTGTGTATTATACCTATTTAAGAACCAATCAGAATATATATAAAAAATATTAATGGGTGATTTTCAAACTGACAGCATCGCTTTGATCCAATACTTCACTTATAAGTAATATATATATATATATACACATATTATTCCAGAATTCCCTTATTTCTTTAAAAATAATTATAATATAATCTCTATAAAATTTGATTTATTTTTAATAGTTTAATTGACTGTACCTAGAATGAACCATCCCTCACTTTATACGTAAGAGTTTTTCTTTTTTCTTTTTTTGTACATAAAATGAATAATCAACTACTAGACATATGATTATAAACAAAAATACACTTTCTACGTTTAAAATGTATGATTTTTTTATTTTTTTAAAAAAAATAGGTATATAATGATTATTTAAGATCAAGCTTGTTGCTTCTTTTGGAAGTTAATTTCCTTGCTCAAAGATAAACTTTATAATTTCCGTTCGAAAAAAACCTAAATGATTTTTATTTAATATCCATTTTTTTTCTTCTTATTTCCACCGACTATAAAAGTAATCAAAGTCGAATAATTTTTTTCTTTCCAGTTTCCTTTTTTTTTTTTTTTTTCATTTCATTTCCCTTTTTTTTACACTCACTTGCCTTTCCTTCCTTTTATTATATTTCGTTATTACTATTATTATTATTATAAATAAATTAAAACAATAATGTCTAATATTCAATTACCTGATATGAGATATAATCAAGGATCTACAGATGGTATTTTAGATCAACAACAAACTGATCAGGCTACCCATGCTATGTTAGAAAAAGATGTAATGAGATTACTACCACCTACATGGAAAACATCCAAAGATACTACAAATGGATTGGCATCGGGGTTTTATTCCGGGACCGATTTTGGCCAATCTTTTGATGGATTCCGTGTAAGACCTCATATTCCCAATTTTCAACAAACTGATTTACATGCTCCACAAATGCAACCTAATAATAATAATCACCATCATCAGCAAATTAATTACCCTTCCTTATTTTATAATAATAATACAAATAATAATGCTATGAATAATTTATATTATCCTACACCCACCCCTCCTCAACAACAACAACAATCATCATCATCTCCCCAACACCAACGTGAAGCTCTTTTAACTGAAGTATTAAAATCGAGACCTATGAGAAAAAGAAGAAGACCACCCCATTCTTATGCTTCTTTAATTGCCCAAGCTATTTTAACTTCTCAAGATCAAAAAATGACTTTACGTGAAATATATGAATGGGTACAAACTAGATATCCTCATCTGTACGAAGCTAATGAAACTGGTTGGCAGGTAAATTATATATATACTATTATTATTATTATTTATTTTTTATATCCATTTATTCACTTTTTATTTTATTTTTTAATAAAATAGAATACCATAAGACATAATTTGTCATTAAATAGATGTTTTCGTAAAGTTCCAAGAACCCAAGATAATGGCAAGAAAGGAACCAAAGGAGGTTATTGGACGGTCGACGTTGATCAATTAAATAATACTAATTTTGGTCGTCAAATTTTAGATAGTGGTTTTTTGGGAAGTATAGAGTATTGGCATCATGAGCAACAACAACAGCAATTAAGACACGTCATGGCTCCATCTAGTAGCACATCTAGTCTTAGTAACTTATCATCTAGTTCATCATCTTCAAGCATTCAACAACAATCCCAACCCCAAAGAATCAATCAAACAGTTGAAGAAATTGATTTTAATAGCTTGATGCCATTTTATTCTACACAACAAGTCCAACAACAACAACGTCATTATACCACAGATGGATTGGATAGCCAAAGACAGAATGGATTCTTTACAACCAGCACCAATACTAATAATACCAATGATAATAATAAAATGAAGAGAAGTTTTGATAGTACTAATACAAATTCCAGTATGGGTTCAACAAGCTCTAAAACAAGTTCTGTGCGTGGATCTACCTCACCCAATTCACCAGAAACTGATATGAGCACACCTACTTTTCAATCGCTTACTTTTCAAAGGCAACAGCCCAATGGGTCACAAGTAGTACATCATACCAATAAATTAGATATGGACCCTTTATTGAACCCATCCTTGATGAGAGTTAATAATATCCTTAACTAATATTTTCTTAATCTTATTCCTATTATAATTATTTTTATTTTTATCACTATATTTTATTATTATTACTATTATTATTTTAATTATTATTTTATTATTATTATTATTATTCCTTCTTTCTCTTCCCTCCTTCCTTTTTTTTTTTTTTTGTTTTAGTAAATATATTCCTTTAAATTTAATCTCCATTTTTTAATTTACATTATGAATACCTTTTTTTTCAATATACGTATATTAATAAATAGTTTTCCTTATTTCTTTAACATTACCCCAATTAAACATATATGTATAACTTTTAAAATATTTAATAGAGTAATATAATAAAATGACAATAGAAGTTATTTTTACTATTATCCCATTAAACTGTCAGGTGCTATTAAAATCACAGCAAGGACAGTAGTATATACGTTGTATAAAACAATAAAAAAAGAATACTCCGAGTATTACTAATCGTTCGTAAATTAATCAAACTACAAATCATATAGTAATAATATAATAAAAAATCATTAACGGAAATTTATTACATGATAGTAGTGATAGTAGTATCATATAGAGTTTACTTTCCAAGGCTTCGAAATCACAACATTTGGATATTTACTTTTTAGGAATACATAACTTAATATTGGTTATATGATGGTTATTTAAGACGAAGATAGTATAAAGATTTTGAGGTATAATATTATTAAACATCTCTTTTTTCTCTTAAACCAGTTTCAAAAGACATAATGAAAAAATTATTCATTATATACAAATATAGAAGTGATATGATGATATGATGATATGATGTTTATTAGCTAAAGGGTAAAAGCTGGCTTTATTATAATATAGTTTTAAAAAACAAAAATATAAAAATTATAAAAAAA
Source organism: Cunninghamella blakesleeana (assembly GCA_017871115.1). NCBI lineage: Eukaryota > Fungi > Mucoromycota > Mucoromycetes > Mucorales > Cunninghamellaceae > Cunninghamella > Cunninghamella blakesleeana. The sequence goes on along the minus strand of JAFCIZ010000001.1, from coordinate 1,812,340 downwards.
AAACACACAAGTAGTAAGTATAATCAAACAATAAGCTTTAAAGTTTAATACTATTAGTATTGAGTATTTTTACTATTGTATTTATCATTATTTTTATTTTCTTTTCGAAAATATGAAAATGATATTGTTGGCAAGGTATTATAGACAGATATTTATATAAAAATTGATACTTATTATATAAACTTTCAGTCAGTCATTTTTTTTGTTTTCTTCGTTTAATATCCATAGATTATGTATTTTTTTATCGCTATATAAATTATAGATTGTACAATAGTTGGTTAATATAATGAGAGAGTGAATGATCGAAATAAAGTGATCATTTTTTAAAAAAAAGTAGCGGGATTTTAAAAATATAAACTTAAATTTAAAAATAAAAAAATGGCTTGATTTTTTTTTCTCCTCTTACACTTGAATTTTTTCAAAAAAAATAAAAAATAACCTCTTTATTAAATATGTTTTTAAAAAAATGAATATCTTACTATTACTTTTATATTTACTAAACACTATTATTATCACTCAAGCCACAATAAGGCAGTATTATATTGCAGCAGAAGAAATAGATTGGGATTATGCACCACAACAATGGGATAACTTAAGAGATCAACCACTCAATCAATCTTATATAGCTAGATTATATACAACACATAATGCTACACGATTAGGGACTATCTATAGAAAAGTGGTTTATCAACAGTACACTGACAATACTTTCACAATACCAATTACCCATGATCGTTCTTTAGGCTTTCTTGGCCCTATTATAAAAGCTGAAAGTAAAATTGATATAAGAGTTTTTTTTTTTATTGTGGCTATATATTAATAATTTATTTCTATTTTATAAAATTTTATTTTTATTTTTGTTTACTAGTTGGTGATAGAATTCAAATAGATTTTTTAAATAAAGCGAGCCAACCTTGTAGCTTACATCCACATACAATAGAATTAACAAATTCAAGTTTAGCTGGAAAATCAGTAGCACCACAGCACGGATATCATTATGTTTGGGACATACCTACCACAGTTATTATGCCTCAAAATCAATCATCCATATTATGGGTTTATTTATCGAAACATGATCCTTTAGTTGATCTAAATGCTGGTTTGGTTGGTCCCATTGTGATTTATAAGCAAGGTTATTTAGTGAAACCATCACCTTATAGTATGTCAGCTACTTTACCTGGTGTTCAAGAAATATTTACTATGATGATGACAACAGACGAAGGACTTTCCAATTATTTAAAAAAAACTGCTGAATTACAACAAAATTATTATAACCAAAATAATGATAATGATAACAATGATCCTATTGATCAATCATCACCATCAGCATATTTTGATGTTAACCAATTAGATCATTTAATCAAAACGGATGATTTATTTATGGAATCCAATCGAATGTATCATGTCAATGGATATATATATAATAATAATAAAGATATTCGAATTTACTATGGCCAACCGGTAAGGTGGTACATTATTGCCTTTGGTCTAGAAGATGATGATGCTCATACAGCCCATTGGCATGGTGCAAGTGTATTATATCATGGACATCGTGTGGATGTTGTAGATTTAATGCCAGTCAGTTTTGAAGTGGTCGATATGGTTCCAGATAATGAAGGGCAATGGTTATTTCATTGCCACGTTGCTTCTCATTTTGATGCTGGTATGTCGGCTTTTTATCAAGTCGAAAAACTGGAATATACTGGTGAAGAAGGCTGGGATGTTTAATTCTTTTTATAGACCAGCAAATGAAAAAATTAGATATTTATGTACATGGCTAGAAGAATAAGTGGGAAATGGAATTGTACATTTATATATATGTAAAATAGAATGAATAGAAAACTAATTTGAAATAGCATACTTATTAATATCATTATAAATATCTTTTTATTTATACACATATTTATATTCTTGAATTTAACGACCTTTAAAGTAAATAATATATATGTATATAAATTATCATTCAAACTAGAATATTTTATATTATTTTAAAAAGTAATAATCCTGGGAAACTATTTTTCTTTTTTAGATGTTTTATAATTTCTATACATTATGATAAATGTTGTAAAAAGAGAATATTATTATATAATGTGTTTGGATTCATGGTATTTATCTTTGGGACGTGAGCAAATATTAGGCATTAATAAATTAAAAGAATAAAGGTTAGTGTTTCTGTATATAATCATTTTACTATATAACTCTAAACACTCTCTTTTTTTTTTACTAGTTCATATCAAGTTGATATATATTCATTTCCAAGAATTTGTTTATAAACTTCCAGCTATCTAACCAATAATATAAAATAAATAAAAAATTAAAAAATTAGGCAGATCAAAAAAAAAAAAAATCGCGAGACTAAGGGAGGGAGAGAGGGTTTAAACGAATTATATTTTTTATACTGGAAGCTATTCCTTTATATATTTTAATGTTTTTAATGGTATATATATATATATATATATATATATATGTGTGTGTGTGTGTGTGTGTGTGTATCTATGATCTTAAACTTTTTTTATCCATTAACACTCTTGTAATATACACTATAGATTTACACACTCTTTTTATTTTACTTTTTTTTTTTTCTTCGTAACAGCTATTTATTATTCGTGGTGTTGCCCTTTTCTTATTGAAGTTATTAAACATATTTTATTACCCATAATATTTTTTTTTAATAAATGGTGATATTTCTATACTTTATTTCAGATGATATTTTCGTTTTATTGAATATGGTTTGGGAGTCTTTCCATTCTTATTTTTGTAATCATTTACTTTCTTGACAAGAGGATATTGTATCTGGTGTTTATACCATTTAATATACCAATAGTTGATAATATTCGGTAACTGATTTAAACGTAACGCGAAAAGTTTTAGCGGTGTCAAATTCTCTGCTATTACAATGTAAATTTCTAAATATTATTTTTTTTCTTTTTTACTTTATTTTCATTACCATAATCACTGCTTTACGTTTATAATTGTTTAACAAGGTACAATGGGAAATTAATAATGGAGGGGCTATCTTTAATGGAATTGACCTCGCCATTGAGTTATTTTCCCAGCGTCAAACTAAGGCTTTTGGTTAGGATTTTCGCTGCTATTATATTTTTATGTAGAATTTTAATCATTATATCAAAAAAATATATTAAGCTATATTTATTTATTTATATTTAATAAAACTAATAATAAATTTAAAACGTTTATATATTTGTCCCCTTTCAAGTTTTTATATAAATACAAATGTAAATAAAAACATGAAATTACACCTTAAAAACATTCACAAAGAAAGCCATTTTATAATGTTGGGAAAAATATGTAATATTTCGACCACATTCATCATTAATAAAAAATAATTTGAAAAAGAAATAAAATTATTTCTTATAAAATAATTGAAAAATTGAAAAACAAGTTTTTTCTATTTTTTTTTATTATTATGTATGCTATATCTAGATTTCCTTATAAGGGTTCAAAAAAAGGCACATAGTGTGTATGTAGTAACTCCTCTAAGCATTTATGAATTTTATGACTCAAAAATGTTTCCGAATTTTTTTTGTGGCGGGTGTTAAACATTTTTAACCACATGAGCAAAAAGTTATTTAATTTTACTTTTTCCTTTTTCTACTTTTTTTCCTTTCTTTCTCTTCATTTTTTTTTATTTTTAATTTTTAATAATAATTAATATTTTTATATTACTTAAAACCCTTCTCTTTTTTTATTTATTTTAATAATTATTAATTAATAAAAAGAAAGGTAGCTTTTTTTTTATAAAAGGTCCAACAAACGATGTTAAGACCAGCCAAGTTTTTGCAGCCGTTCTACCAGCTTCGGCATTATGTTCAGCATAAAATAGCAGATCTGGTAGTCCAGCAGCAACATTCAATATCAACCAGTATACAACAAATAGTAAATACTAATGCTTTACCAGTACTTAGTCATCAACAGCCCAAACCTTTAATCCAAGGCTTACAAAAACAGTTTCCTATGATTAATAAAGCTTGCACTCCTTTTTTAAGAATCACACCTTCTTGGCAAAGAGGCATTGGTTGCAGTAATGCAATGAATACATCAACTTCTTTTTCCAGTCATATACGTCATTCTTATTCATCTATTGGTACATTTCGTTCTTATTCATCCACACCAGCTATGATGATGCATCATATATCGCCTACCAATACAACATCCATTTTTTCTCATCTAACACCCAACGCTGGAGGTGGAGCTTTTATGAAACAATCTTTTGGTCAACATTGGAACCAATTAAATAATATGCATTATGAACAACATCAAAAAAGAGATCATTACGAAGAGTCACCTATTGTAAATTTTTCCAATATTGATAATAAAAACAACAAAAAGGGGTGCACTCAATTTAAAAAAGAGCAATTAAAATGTATCAATGATATTGATATTGATAAATGTCTTTTCACTAAAGAAACTGAATTAAATAAAAAGAAAGATACTGCTACTTTATCAGCAACATCCATAAAAAATAAAAAAGAAGAAAATAAAATTAACAACCATTTATGTTTAAAAGAAGATGATATGACCAGTATTCACTCTACCATGATATCCACTACCACTCCTTACTTCTACCTTGATATTGATTTATTACCACCACCATCCTTTTATTCAATTATGATTCATTCAGATATGGACTCGAAACAAGAAAAGAAAAATCCATTATCTCAAGATATTTTATCTTATTTTAATACATGGAAAAATAAACAACAAACGTACTATCATCAATTTATATTATGGTTACAATTTTTTGTGAATAAAAAAGAATTATGTCATTATACTATTCGTCACCAAGGTCAATCATTAAGAATTTATTTACCAAAACATATCATACATCAAGATCAAGTCATGGATTGGATAAAAGAGATCAAGAAAAATGAAGAATGGATGATGATGCCTCCTCAATGGTCTTTACATCAAGATTCAAAGATCACGCAAGAGCCTTTATTACCTTTAGGGCCGGATTATTTCCAAGGTTTACAATTGTTTTTAGATCAAATTGATGATTTATTTCATCATGGTCCTGCTTTTTCGAAAATGTCAAACTTGGGATAGTATTTTTTTTTTTTTTGAAATACATAAAATAATAAATTATTGATTTTTTTTAAATAAATAAATATAAAAGTGTAAAAAATATACAATGGAAATTTTATTATGATTATTAAAAAAAATAAGAGAAATATTAAAGGATAAGATAGAAAAAATATTGAATAAGATAAAAAAAATATAATAAAAAGGAGAAAAAAAATTTTTTTTAAAAAAAAGGGTGGTATAAAATAATATAGTGAAGGGGAAAAGATGGTGATAATGTTGATCTAAATATAATGTATATAATTAAATTCTAATTTTTTTTTTGACTAATTGAATAAATAAATAAATAAAAGTATATATATAATAAAAAAAGAGAGCCCCGCTCGGTTATAAATGATCATCAAAAAAAAAAAAAAAGATATATAATTTTTTTTTTTTAATAAGTCAAACTACAACCATAGGCATAACGGTGTTCATAAAATTGGTGAGAGGCTAAATAATGGAAATAAATACCAAAGCAAACAAAGACATGCCAAATAGCATGACTTGTCATACCAGCAAAATCAAATTTACCGGGAAACATTTTTTCAGGGAATCGATTAGCATAAATAAAGACACCCAAGATATACATCAAGACACTAACAGCGGCCATTTGAAAGAAGTCCAATGAAGCAGTAAGACCATTTAAGAAAATCAAATGAAAGACAGGGACAGCACTTGAGAAGCCCATGGTTAAAAAGACAGCGATACGCAAAGGGCGATATTGTTTAGTATCCCAGCATTTAAAAAAGGGTGATATGGTACCTACACTTCCAATTAGACTAGTAAAGATCATGTATTTACGAGCAATGGTAGGTTGACAATAAAATCCAAAATATTCTGTTACCAAGACACTAGCTGTGATTAAAAATGATATACCAATATAATCTAAAGTGGCAGTAAATGATTTAATAGGGTGGTGGGAGTGACAGATGAATGTATGATAGATGGAGGAACAAAAAAGGCAATTCAGGGCAGCTACACAGAATGTCACAAAGATGACTTGGTCATAGGTACTGGCTTCAGGGAAATGGTACTAATAATAATAATAATAATAATGAAATTGATCATCCAATTAATATACATTATTTTCTTAAATAAATAAATAAATATATATATATATATATAGTTATATATAAAAATAACTTACATTAACCATATAAATAGAAAAGATTAAGAAAAAGATAAATCCAATTAAATGACTATGAATGTTTAATGTTTCATTATGAAGCATAAAAATAGATTTCAAGCAATCTTGGCTACGATGGTAAAATCGATATCTATAATTAAAAAAGTAAAAAACAAAAAAAAATCGAGAAAGAGATCAGCATAAAATAAAACAAAAAAGGGAAAAAAATGAATATCCCATACATGTATATATCTTAATATTTATTATCCCCTTCTTTTTTTTATTTTTATTCTTTTCCCCTTAATTATAATGATGATAGACGGGATTCTACTTACCCAGATAAAACATATTCGTTTTCTTGCCATTCAATAGGTAATTCATGAATATATAATAAACGACGTTGAGCAGCATCTACAACTGCAGATTTAGCGCCATTCCACGTATCATGTACTTGATCATCCACATAGTGTAAAAATCCAGTTGTATCTTTATCTTCTATTTCTTTGATTTTTGATTTGGCTGAAGCAAGAATATGAGCTGCTAATGGGGGTGGGCATGGTAAAGAGGTAGAAGTAGATCGTCCACGTTGTGTTGGTGCAGTAAGATGAGTAGTTGATTCTGTAGTAGTAGCTGATGATTGTTGTTGAACAGTCATTTTATTTATATATATGTGTAGTGAAGTGTTAATGGGTTTTGTTTAGTAGTATTGAATAAAATTAAAATAAAATAGATTATAATTTTTTTCTATATGAATTAAATAAAAATAGTAAAAGATAGGGCTAATAATGAATGAATGGTTCTTTTATGAATAGAACATAAATAAATAAATAACGATAATGACAATAATATATATATATATATATATATATTTATAAAAAGAGAGAAAAGAGAAAAGAAAGAAAGAAAAAAAAAAAAAAAACTTGAGAAATGAAAGAAAAAGAAGAATATAAAAAAAAATCGGAGGTTGTGGCAGCAGGCTTTAAAAATTTTTTGTGCCGGGATTTTAAATTTTTTAATCTTATTTTTTTCAGTAGTGTTATACTTAATGATCATGTTATAATTAGTTTTATTTTACGTATTTGCCTATTTTTTTTAACTAAATACTTGCAAAAAATACATGATTATTTTTTTAACTAAATAATATATAGCACATATATGATATCATTTTTTATATACTTTATTACTTTTTAATAAATAATTATAAATATATTTATAAAAAAATGCAATAAAGGTTTATTTATTATATAATAGTATATAAGCTTATTTTAGTGTGGTTACAAAAAAGAAATTATTTTCTTTTCCTGATCTGAAGTAAAGTTTATTTTTAATCCATGTAAAAATTCGAAACAAAGTAAAAATCAAACAAAATCAAATTAATGATAGTTTTTATATTTTATTCGTTTTCTTTCATGATAATATTTTTATAATAATATATAAAAAGAAACAAGTTGTATGGTTTGTTTCATTTTATTCATTTTCCTCTAAACTTTTTCATAGAATCGTTTTTCTTCAAATCTTTCTCTTTTTTTAAAAAAAATTCTCAAAAAAAGCTCGGCAAGACTTTGGATCAATGAATTGAGCACGTTTTATTTATTTTCTATCTTTCTTTTATTTTATTATGTTTTACTTTGTTTTGTTTATGGTATAAAAGTCTGATGATAATGATGGTAGCTTTTTTTTAAAAAAAAAAAAAAGATCCTATGAAACACTCTACATATAATGTACCTGATTCCATATTTTATTTTAATTGGTTTAATAATTATAGACATATATTTATTCTGACTTTATTTTATTATATTTCATTGGTTATGATTTAATTATTTTGAAAAATCGCTTTTTTATATAACTCGTTATCAAGTTATTAGAGGAGTAAATGTTAAATTAAATAATTTGAATATTTTTTATATTTATTATGTACGAGGAATATAAAATAATAATAATAATAAAAAAGAATTCAAATGCTTTTTTTTTTAAAAAAAAAATTAACAATGATATGGCGTAAATGTGGGAGAGAGAGAGAGAATGTTATGAAATTCTATATATGGTTATTTGAAGCATGATTTTTTTCAACCGTATTGCTAATTGACACACAAAAAAAAAAGTTATCCACCTAATTATTATTATGCAAAATATATAAACATTTATGTGGATGCTTTATTTTTTTCAAGGGAGTTTATAAATCATAAAAAAATACATCAAGATCAGATATATCAATTATTTTTCTCTTTTATCTGATCATCTTCTTTTAAAAAAGCAAATATACATATCATTTTGTATTCTTATTATATATCTACGTATTAATAATTATTTTAAACATTCTTCTATCATCTTAGCAGTTATAATAATAAATACATATGTACATTACCTTTCATATTCACTTTATAATATTGTACACATTTGAGCTTATACATGTTGAAATTTTTAAAGGTCTATTTTTTTTTTAAAATCCAGTCAATCGTTGTTTATATTCATCAGAAGCAATTATTCATCAAAGCTAATATGGCTATCTATTATTCCTTATATACTATGTACTTATGTGCCCATTAACCTTTACTTATGTATTTATAATCAAAAGAAATAGAAATTAAAGGAAAAAAACTGACTAAAAAGAATCGGCTGTTTAAATAGTGTACGTTTTTTTCCTAATTAGATTGATAAAAGATTATATATATATATATATATATTATTTTTTTTAATTTTCAGATTTTCACTTATCCACTTTTTTTTTCTTCCTTTTATTTTTATTGCTTCATTTTTTAAAAATGTCAACTAATCAAGACGTCGTACTTGTAAGTATATAAATAAGGAAAGAGATGGATGTGAATATTTCAATTATACCAAACCAACCATAAAACAACCCATTCACTTTTTTATATATTTTATAAACATATATATATAAACGCAGCACTATTATAACCTTTCACCTTTTGCCAACAAAATCGCATGGATATTAAATTATAAAAAAGTGAATTATAAATTGGTAAATATCAGCATTCAAGAGCCAAGACCTAATCGTCGCTATTTAGACGGAGGCTATACTAAAACACCTATTTTACAAATTGGTAACCAAGTATATTGTGATACGAAAACCATTATTGCTGAATTAGAAGCAAGATTCCCTGAACCAAGTTTATATCCAAAGAAAAACAGTCAGTTGTTATCAATTGGAATGAATTATCTTTTAGAAAATGCCGTATTTATTGCCATTCCTACACAATTTCCTTTGGATGCATTACCAAAGGCTTTCTTGGAAGATCGAGCCAAATTTGCTGGAAGAGAGTTGAACATTGAAAAACAAAAAGCCATGCAACCTTATTTAAAATTGGATTTAGAAGCACAATTGGAACGTATTGTTAAAGGGATGGTACGTAATAATAATAATGGCAATGATCTTTGGTTATTAGATACAGAAACCCCTACAGATGCTGATTTTACATTAGCCATGGATACCTTTTTTGCTATCAATATACTTGGTCATGATTACATGAGCGATCGGTTCCCTATTTTAGTTAGCCACTATGAACGATTAATGAAGGTGGCTGCCGACCCAGGCCGTGTAAATGATATGGTAGAAATTTCGGATGTTGATGCTTTGGTTATTGCAAAAGAGCAACAATCTTCCATTTCATCATCTATTACATTTGCTGGTAAACAAGAATTATTCTCCATTGGTCAAAAAGTTGCCGTTACTCCTCTTGATACTGGTAAAACACCTGCTGTTGGTGAACTTGTTGCTTTGTCCCCAGAAAGAGTTACCATCAAAATTTCTAATGAACGTACCGGCGATGTATATGTTCATTTCCCTATTACCACTTTTATTATTACCCCCGTTGTTTCCCGTTTGTAAATTAATAAAATATCATCATCATCATCGCGTCGTTGTATTATGTATGTGTATTTGTTAATGAATAAAAATAAATAGAGCCATTGATTGTTTACTGGGTTGATGAACAATAATGGTATCATTGATTAGTTATCGATATGCATATAAAATAACTATTTTTGTCTTCAGTTAACAGTATTTGTTAATAAATAAAAGGAAGTAACTGATTTATATTGATTAGGTTGTAGTAATATAATAATGGTTAAAAAAATATGATAAAGATTATATATACTACTGATCCTTAAATATTACTAATAATTATATTTTATTTGTATGCTAAATGTATTTATTGTATTGATAGCATTACCTAATTCACCAGTAGTTTTACTACCAGAGAATTCCTGAAAAGTCATTTTTATATTTTTTTAAGAAAGTAAATAAAAAATATGTACATGCACTATCTATTTAGAATTATTCTCTTTATAATATTAATAAGACTTGCATTAAATTTTTAAAAAAATAGAAAAAAAAAAAAAAAAACTGTCGGGACTTTTGATTGGCTAAAAAAAATTGAATTTTAAAAAGGGGGACTTAACCAAATTTTTTTTTCTTTCTTCTTTTTAAAAAAAATAATAGGATATATTCATGTTGAAAAGTATAATCTCAAGAACATGGATAAAAGTGAAAAGTAAAAACCAACAAGCAATAACTAGAAATCATGTAATGAAACATTTGTTATTTTTTATTATTACTATTTTGATACTCTTGACATCTTAACTTTTTTTTTATTTTTTTGTTGTTGTTTTGTTGTTATTTTGTTGTTGTTTTTTTTATTCATTTATAGTTTAGTGGAGTACAACAGTACCGTCACCATACTAATTCAACAAAGAAGGAATGTAATGCTTCAGAACCAAAAATCATAAAGCCACGATTTCGGCCTGGAGATTGGATCTGCCCTTCTTGTCAGTTTCATAACTATTCTTTTCGAAGTAGCTGTGGTGAGTGCTCGAAACCTATTTCTGTAAATCAACTACGATTAGGTGATTGGATATGTCCCCATTGTGAATATTATAACTTTCAACATGTCTTATCATGTAAAAATTGTACAGAACTAAAACCTTCGCCTACAGCTTTAAGGAATCAATATCAAATAAAAGAATAATAATTATTTAAATGAAATCCTTTGTATTATATAATAAAATAAATATACATCATCGTCGATATCACACCTTTTATATAATAATAATTTAAAAATATAATACAATAATTTATTCAGCAAATTGAGTATAATCTCGGATATCTTTTTTTTTTAATCAAATTCAGGATCAAATTAACCTTTTATAGAATTGTCCTTCCAAATCCACACTCTCTACACATGAAAGTAAAAAAAGTAAATAAATAAATTCGACTTACTTAATTTAGAATTTTAGTATAGGCATATTTTTAATGATGATGATAAATAATAAACAGTAAGAACGGGTAACCATATTTTTCTACCCTTTTTTATTATCCTATAAAAATTTTTTTTCTTCCGCACACGTTTTTTTTAATTATTATTATTATCAAATCAATTATCGGATCTTTGCTCAAAAAAAAAAAAAAAAAAATCAAAAAAAAGAATACACAAGTATTTTATTTTATTAATTGTTGTCAAAATATAGAAATATACAAGTAGTTATCCTTATAAAACGAAATAGATATAATAAATAAATTGTTTTCTATTATTTAGTAAGGAGAGAGATTTGTATTACATCAACGCAATAAAAAAAAAAAACGAATGAACAATCAAAAAATTACTATATATGAATCATTTTCATCATTAATCAACAATAAAAAAAGTGGGACCTCTTTTTGATTAATATAAGTATACATATGTATGACAGAAAAAAAAATTTATGTAGATTAAAAAATTCTCAGTTTTAATTTTACTATACTATAAATATTCGTTCTTTTTTTTGATTTTACTCTTTCTTTCTTTCTTTTTTTCATTATTCTTTATTCAAATCTTTTTATTATTCTCTTTTTGTATATAAAAACGCTGGTCGTTTCACTCTAAATTAATTTATCATCTTTATTTTACTTTCTTTTCCAATCACTTATCACACTCCCACTCCTTTATTATTTTAAATAATTTACTATCATGCAATTCTCTACTCTTGTATTATCTGTATTTTTATCCATGTTTGTCTTGTTGATTCAAGCTGCTCCTTTACATAAGAGGGCTTCTGGATCTGCTACTTATTATAATGTCGATGTTGGTGTTACTAGTTGTGGTAAGCTTCATTTCTTTTATAAATTAATACCTTAAACAAAATAAAAAAAAAAACAGTTTATCGAATATTCATATTAATATACATATTTATATTAATATAAATCAATAGGTGGCACTTATAAAGATACTGATATGATTGTTGCTCTTAATTCTAAACAAATGGGCAATGCTGCTAATCCTAACAAAAATCCTAACTGTGGTAAAAAATTAAAAGTCAAAGGTCCTAAAGGTAGTGTTACTGTTACAATAGTTGATACTTGCCCAGGTTGTAGCTATGGTGATTTAGATTTATCTCCAAAAGCCTTTTCGAAAATTGCTAATTTAGATGCTGGCAGAGTATCTATTACTTGGAGCGGATTGTAAAATTCACTACTCTATCCTTCTCTTCATATCCTCCCCATCATTTTTTTAGAATTCATTTTTTTTCTCCCCCTTTTTTTCCATTTTCCATTTTTTTCCTTTTTTTGATCATATCATATATATATACACACATACATAAATCATTCCAAAACTTTATATTAACCTATGTACTAAATAAACTGATAATTAAAATTGATTGAAATTTATTATTTTTAAAATAGTAAATGAATCAAAAAATTTAAATTTACACTATATATACACGTCTCTCTTTTTCTTAATTGATTAACTATCATTGGAATGTAAAGAAGATAAAGAAAAAGAAGAAAATATTTCCTAGTTTAATACATCAATAAAATAAAATGGAATGAATCAGCATGCTAAGCAATTTATATGTAATTATTTATTTATAATTCTTGCTTTTTATATATATATATACACGTACTTTTTTTTCATATAAAGAAATAATCATAATTATGCATCCAATGAAAATAACAAATTTAAAAGTCGGAAGATCAAAAATGTTGCCAATGTTTTTAAAATAGTAACCATGATATTTCCTTTTACTATATACTTAATGGTGATCAATTGATATGAATCTAGATTAATAATAATAATAATAATAATAATAATAATAGTATATATTAAGTAAGTAATTAATTAAATAATTCGATTTTTTTTTTCCCTCCAACTTCTTATTATTTTACATTATTATACACGTGGAATAAAATAAATAAATAATTAGGAAGAAAAGAGCCGAATAGTTAAATAAAGACATGATCCAATAAATCGAAAAAGAGCCAGCGCAGTATTTATCCAAAGTAAAGTTGTCATATATGTAGTACCGGCTGATGGGTTAAATAACGAGGTATAATCAACAGAAGTAACACAAACTACCAATATAGCATTGCAGACTACCCATAATAATAGTAAATAAGTTCTAAAGGATCTATAGTAATCTTCTAATGATCGAGGTTTGTTCTATACATATTAAAAAAAATAAAAAATTAAAAAAAAGTATTCATTTGGATACATATTTATCTTTATTGTTCTTTACCTTTGGTTTAATTTCTTGTGTGGAAATAAGATCGACCAAGGCAGCTTCATAATCTAAATTTAAATCAATTTCATCTGCTGGTAATTCTAATTCTGCAGTTTGATTATTGTCAGTTGTTTTAACAATCCCTAAATCATTATTCATACCGTTATCTCCTTTGGTACCCCAACTAATTATGTTGAATGAAAATAATATTAATATCAGTAAATAAATAATAGATAAATAGATGTTGTATAATCTTTGTTATAAAAAGTTTTACTTCTTTTCTCTTTCTGTTATTTTATTATCATTGGTGCTATATATGTGTTTACCTGACATCATGTGTATTACAAAAGGCATATATACTAAGAATATTAACATAGCAAGGTAATAATAATAAATAATAAAAAAAACTCGTCAACATGGGCCAAGGATCAAAATAAAGTATACTTGCCACCAAGTAAAGCCCATACGTCATGATTAAAGAAAGTATGATTTCCCACTGTTGTTTATTAAGTCCATTGGATATATTGGATTCTTTAAAACTATTATAAATTTGCCAGCTGGTTCCAAATAGAGCATATACCATGATTAAAGAAAATCCAAAGACACAAAAATGATACAAAGTTTTTGCACTATTTTTTTTTTTTTAGAAAAAAGTAAAATAAAATAAAAATAAAAATAAACAATAATTTGTTTTTTAATAACCATTTAAAATTATTTTCAGTTTTATATTCCATTTTTTTAAATCTTACCTTTGAGGACGATTTCCCATTGATGATAAAAAAAGAACAGCAATTAAAAAGAGATAAAAAAACTGAAAAAAATCAAATAATTTTAAACCCCAGCCATTGCCAAACGGATCAACATCTGGGTGAGCCAGACCTTTCGTAATAAAATAAAATGCTATATAAAAGTTACCCTAGAAAATGTAATAATAATAATAATAATAATAATAATAGCAAAATAATAGTATAAATAATAATAAGCAATGGGATAAGTATATATATATATATACATTGAATCACTTACAGGTGCTAACCAGCTGAATAAAAGATTGAATACATTATAAAGGGCTTGGATACAAAGAAGAATAATTCTAGACCAAGAATGTTTACTATAAGCAGGGATCCAATAAAAGTGATATAAACTATAAATAGTAGCAAAAAAACTACCATTAATCCATCGCCTTCGTTGAGAAATAAATTCATCTAAATGATGAGGTACATCTGTTTCAGCAAAAGCGGAGGTTACATAATGTAAAAACCAACGTTGATGTCGCTTTGCTACCAATTCAAAACATAAAATACGATCTTCTGCTAAATACATATTTCTTTCAAATAAACTATGACCTTGAGGTGAAAAATAGCTTGCTAAAGGGCCACGTTGATTGATATCGTTTTGAAGTGCATCAAATCGATAAGCTGAAAATGCGCCAGGTAAAACAGAAATCATACCAAAGACACTCTCCATTGGTTTATCCAACATGGCTGCCATTTTGTATTCAAAATGTTGTGCTCCAATTAAAGGGTGTATTATTTGATGATTTAATGTACCTAACAATACACGAAGTTCACCGCAAGCTGCCCCAACATTTGGATGACGATCAAATACTTTCCATAATTCATAGATACTTGTATTACCAGGTCGTGTACCAACATCTAGTAATACACATACGTTGGGTTTAAGTAAGGATCCAAAAGCATTAAAACACCATTTATGAGAATCTATCTTTTTTGCATTTTTTTCCTTGATGCATAATAAGATTTGTACCGGAACAATACCCTATAAATATTTTTTTTTTATTTTAAATAAAAACGGAAGAAGGGGGATAAAGACAAAACGTAATATAAAAAGTAAATTATTTGTAAAATAAATATTTACATATATAAAATTATATACATAATTAGATCGTTACTTATTATATATACCTTATCAGGGCCTTTTATGTTCATATCAGCGTCAATGGAAATTTGTGTTGTATACTATGATCATAAAAAGATAAAAATAAAATAAGGAATACAAATAGTTAATATATATATATATAAATAAATGTTTGTATGTATACATTACTTCATATATATGCGCAGTAACTTGTTCATTATCAACTTTATTCTTTGCAACACCAACTTGATAAATCCCCATTGATGCTAATATGCTTAATATACGGGGATGAATGATTTTTCTTCCGTCTGCGACTATTATTTTAAATAATGAATTTAGTAAAATAATAAAGATGATGATATTTAGAATAATTACTGTTATGCTATTTTCATTCTTATATTTTTTTCGTTTTCTATTTTTTTATTATTTATTTTACATACCAATTGAAACGACAATTTTTTTCCATCCATTTTTATCCCACGTTGATGTTGAAAGACTACATAAATGTGCAATATTTTTCATAACACCATGCAATGTACGAGCAAATAAAATATGATCTTCCTAATTTAAGAAAAACAATAATAATAATAATAATAAAATACAAATATTAAGTGTATAAATTGAATAAAAGTTTACTACTTCTTTTTATTATTATTATTTTAAAAGTAGTCATAAGTTAATTACTTACATTGTACATTGTGATGACAATTAATAATTCTGTTTCTCTTTTATATAATTGTTGACGTAAAGTATAACCTTTTGTAGTAAACTGATCAGGCGTACAGCATATTGCTGAGTACCGCATGGTTTTAAATTCTGCCCCATTTTCAGGCAAGGCATTCAATAACTTATCAGGTACTTTGCAATCCAATACAAGATGACCTCTTCGTGTTAATTGAATACGTCTAGTGATTTGTCGTCTAAGAGAAGGTGGCGGATGTGGTGAGATACTTACCAATGTTGCTTTGGATTCATTATGATCATCATTTTCATGTAAAGTTGTTATTGCATTATTATTATTGCTATTATTGTTGATATTATTTGAGCCTGTAGATTGTGATATTAATTTTATTAACCAAGATGACCATGATGTATTATTGTTATTACTATTTACATTGTTATCGTTTTTATCATTTTCATTTTTATTCATGTTGGAATTTGAGGTTTTCTTTCTATAAATGATTTATTAGTCTAATAATGAATAATTGATACGTAATTAATGCTTTGATTATTTTAAATATAGTATGATAATAAATGAGAGAAAAAAATGTAAGAAAAAAAAAATAACGAGCTAAATAAAAAGAAAGAGAAGGACAACAAAAAAAAAAAAACTATTTTAAAGCAATATAAAGAGAGTGAAATATTTATTGATTTCCATATTTAGTAATTGTTATTTGAACCTATTACTATGTTGATTTGGCTGTATGTTCAAGCGCTACGCTAATCTTTTTTATAAAAGGGTTAAGTGTTGGTTCCGCAATAGCGGATAATGGAACGGCGTGTTGATGTAATGATTCATATACAGAGTAATTATGTACTATTTTTTTTTAAAAAAAATAAAAACAAAAATATATATAATTCCATTGGATTAATTTAGAGAGATTTTTTTATTGATATCAATTGTCATTGTTATTAATTACCTGCTATCGACAAATTGATGGCCGTTTCAAGAAGAATACATGTATTACATTTGATTTCAATAGGTAAATCACTTTTACTGATGTCATCTATGACAACTTCTAAGAAGGATCTTTTTTCTATTTCGGCTGGATCATTTTCTTTATTTTGAATATCAACTTCAGGAGGGTCAGCAATAAGTAATGGTACAACTATAAAACAATTATAAAAAAAATAGTTTAGTGAGTTTAACTTGTTTACTTTTTTAAATTTATTCTATTTTATATCTATTTTATTTATATTACCGCCAGCTAATAATTCTTTTGAAATATCTGAATTATGATCGGCCATTATTACAGTTAAACCAATAATACCATCATTTTTCAATACAGGGAACGTAGAAGTACGAATTAATTCAATGATTGCTTGTACGATCGATGGCTGCACCAATTGTTGTCGTAATTCTAATTCTATTGCTATATATATAAATTATATATAAAATAGATATAATTATATTGTATTAGTCATTATTATATATATATATATATATATATATATGTATGTGTGTATGTATGTAATTATATGTAAACATAAATACTTACGTTGTGACCACACAGATTTAATTAATTGAATAAGTACACGGGTTGCTTCACTTTTAGCTGCCACATCATCTACTCGATGTAAAAAGGATAAAATAGCATTCAAGATTGGTTCATTGTTGTTTTCATTAGCAAGTAAGCGTTTAGAATTGTTGATGCTATTTGTACAAAGAATTTTGAGTATAACAATCACGAGATATTGATTACGCTTCAGCATATTTTTACTGGTGTCTAAAAGTGGTGATATTACTTCAATAATGCCAGTGTTACCAATAATATCTTTATTTTCAGCAGGAAGACTGATGTGTTTCAAACATCCCAATATAGCGCTTTGAAAAACTGCATTTTCCGTAGCTTTAAATAATTCCAATAATAATAATTCCAAGTGATGATCTTTTACCAAGTCAATACAGTGTTTATCTAAAAAAACCATATGATAATAATATATGTGGGATGTGGGATGTAATTATATATAAATACAGATTACTTTTATTTTTATCGTCACTATTATCATTATACATACCTGTTCTTGCAAGGTTTCCAATAATATATATGGCTGTTTGATGAATTACTTCAGTTTTACTTTTAGCCATTTCGAATAATCGTGATAAGAAGGCTTTATCATTATAAAGTGGATCAATAAGATCATCTATTTTTATATAAGTTGGTAATTAAAAAAGTAGTAGAATATAATAAAGTAAAATAATATAAATATAAACAAAATTAAATAATATACACACACACTTACACACACACACACACACACACACATATATATATATATATATATATTATTTAATAGTTTATTTTATTTTTATTTTACCTGACGATGTAGCATATACAATCACTTTACTAATAGTTCTTTTAATTTCTTGTAACTTTTCTGTTTCATCATCATCCATATCATCATCTGTAAACATTGCATTATCATCAAGAAGAAGCATCAATTGATCTAAATTACCACTAGTTGCTACTATTTGTTGAGCATTGTCATCATCTAATAATACCTGTAATAAAATATCTGCTACGCATCCTATAGTATCCAAATCTTCTAATTGACCTCTTTTCCATGTATTAATGAATAAAGTAACACTGTTTTTTATATGTTCTGGTGTTGATGTGAATTGCTGTCTACCAGTTTCTTGCCCCACTAATGAATCCAATGCTTTGACAGCTAAATTAACAGTATGATCGATAGTTTCAGCTTTGAGAAATTGGCATAAAATGTTAACTCCGTTAAGTTTAATGATTTCTAATTGAACAGGTTCTATTTTTAATAAAAAAAATAAAAATAAAAAAAATTAATATAAATGAAAAATACATATACAGTTATTAACGAGTAAAAGTTGAAATACTTTATTTTCATTGTATATATTTACCAAAGTCCATACTACTATTGAGACAGAAACCGCAAAGCATTAAGTTTAAATGAGGATCATTGTTTTGAAATAAACCAAGTATGAGTTCTATTATATTTGTATCTAATACGCGTTGTCTATTTTCATCTAATATATATATATATATATTATGTTAATAATATGTGATAAAATAAAATGAAATGAAATGAAAAGGTTCTCGAAAAAATATTCGTGTTACCATTATCAATTGAAAGATTGCCGAGGATACGAAGTGCTTGGAGATCGAATAAAATAGGATGAGGGGTTCTTTTCATTAACTTTGCAACAGAATCAATAATACCTTCGTTTCCAAAAGGAACACGAACCGAAACTATTAGATACAAATAGATATAAACAAGATATATTGTATATATAAAAGGTAATAGAAATTATAAGTATAAATGGTTCCGGTGTAATCTATTTATTCTCATCCATTTTTTTTTTTTTTCGCCATAATAATGTAAACTCTTTTAAATGGTAGTAATAATATAATCATTTACCATTACGAGCACTATCGCCAACATACTTTGCTAGTTGACATGCTAATGGCCAAACATCTTCCTCTGCTTCTTGTAGTTGAATAAACAGCTGATTGATAGAGATTGAATTGTTTATAATGTCATCAATATCTAAATAAGGTTGAAAACAATTATCAATAAGTTTCATGTTAGAATTTTGATCTTTGAATTATTGAATCTATAAACTTTATTCCTCATTTACTTGTAACGGATACGATGTTATCTATCTGTTGTTGCAATGATAAGCTACTTGTCATATTAATTTATTTTTAAAAAAAGTGAAAGAGCTTAAAAAAATTAGAGTGGAAAAAAATTTAAATTTTAGATTTTAAACTCCATTCATTTATAACTTTCTGTATTGAAATTCTTAACAAGATCTAAATAACGAGGATTTATAAGGATTAAATAGATAATTTGACTTAACAAACCAAAATAAAAAGATAATATTATGTAATTAAATAATAAAATTATAGTTATCAAATAGTTAATAAATGAATCCAATAAATGTTAGAAAATTATATATGTGAAAGAGGTCGTTTTTTTATTAGAATTAAATTTTATAAAGATTTTTTTATATTTTTCAAACCCAACACATTTCTTCCGCACTCTTTTTTATACATGAAAGTAGCATACACAAAAGTGTTTTATTTATACTTTATTTAATAATATACGCGTAATTAAAAAAAAAGTGTAAATAAAATAAGTTCTTATACATATAAAAAATATATAAAAGTTTAATGGTTATTTTCTTACTAAAAAATATATTAAAAAAATAAAATTATAAATAACGAATACATTTTTAAAAAGTTTAAATCTAATTATATTCATATATATATACCTATGTTTATTTATTTATTTAAAGGTTCCTTGTATAATAAGGTAAATTGGTTGAACTTAATACTTTATAGGGACTTCAATATTCAACATAGCTAAATTGTCAAGCTGCATAAACAATTATTATCCTATCAAAATTATATTCTCCGCCATTACCGAAATAATAATAAGACAACGTATGTATAGCAAGTAAAGCTGCAAGGAGGTAAAATAGTAATAATAATAATAATAATAATAATAATAGTATTATTATTAATATTAATATTAAATGACACAATATAAATAATAAAAAATATGTATAGGGTTATTTACTGAATGTTATAATTAAAACTCATACCGGAATTTTATCAGTGTACAAAAAGGATCGACAACCATATTTTAATAATAATAAAATACAAATAGGATCGACAACCATTATTTAATGACTAAAGGCAAATATAGGATGATATTTAAGTAATTTTATGGCGTGGACAAAATAGCTTAGTGTGTATGGATCATGAAAAAAAAAAGCGATTTTTGGAATCCATAGGTAAGTTTTATTTAAAACAATATATATGGATAAAAACAATAGTAATAATCTACGTTTTAATTTGAACTTGTAAAACTAATTTTTACGTTAATTTTTTTCGCATTATTATTATTATTATTATTATTATTATCTTTTGCAGACATCCAGAAATTAATATAAAAGAAAAACATAATTTATAAAAATCATTTTTCTTTTCATTATCCAATTGTTTTATTTTAAAAACTTATATATCCTCTTTCTACATTCCTTTTATTTTATTTTTTACTTTACGCTCCTTTTTTATATACCAAAAAACAATATGAAAACTATTCTTGCTTTTGCCATTGCTTTAGTTCTCCAATCTGTCTCAGCTGCTCCCCAAGGTTCTGGGTCTGATGCTGCTGCTCCTTCTAATCCTGCCGCCCCTGGTGGTGCTCCTTCTGATGCTGTTGGTGACAAATCTGCTCAACAATTAGCTGATCAATTCTCACTTTTCAAATGGAACGGTAAAGAAGCTCAAGCTGTAGAAACATTTAAATTTGAATTACAAGAACCTACTAAACTTCAAGTTACTGATTTCAAACATCATGGTGATAACTTTGATGTGTATGATAAAGGCGTATTAATTGGGTCTACTTCCAAAATTGAATACGATGAAGCCGTAAAAGCCTTTGCTAGCACTCCTCAAGAAGCTTTAGGCGATGAACATTTCAGTAAAGGTGAATTTGAATTAGAAAAGGGAGAGCATGAAATTACTATTAAGGCACATAGTCCATTCGAAGCTGGTACTGCTGCTCTTCGTTTATTGGGAAGAAATAACCTTGTATTAAAAGCTAATTGGAAACATGATGATGAAGATAATAAAGGTGATGATAAAAAGAAATGGAAACACAAAAAGTGGGGTCACGATGATGATAAAGAAGACGATGAAGACGATGAAGATGATG
Organism: Cunninghamella blakesleeana; assembly: GCA_017871115.1. NCBI lineage: Eukaryota > Fungi > Mucoromycota > Mucoromycetes > Mucorales > Cunninghamellaceae > Cunninghamella > Cunninghamella blakesleeana. The sequence continues at coordinate 1,790,337 of JAFCIZ010000001.1, read as the reverse complement.
AAGACGACAAAGATAGCCATGACTGGAAAAAGAAGAAGTGGGGTCATGATGATGATAAAGAAGATAAAGAAGATGGTGACCATGACTGGAAGAACAAAGGTGATAAGAAATGGGGTCATGAAGATAAGGAAGATAAAGAAGAAGGCGGTCATGACTGGAAAAACAAAGGTGACAAGAAATGGGGTCATGATGAAGAAGTAAAAGGTGACAGTGTTAATGGTCAAGAAGGTGGTGAAAACGAACATAAGCAATGGGGTCAACAAGGCGGCGAAGTAAATGGTGATAGCCACAAGCCTGAAGAAAACAAACCTGAAGAAAACAAGCCTGAAGAAAACAAACCCGAAGAAAACAATCAATGGGGTCAAGGTGGTGAAGTAAATGGTGATAGCCATAAACCAGAAGGTGGTGAAAATAAGCCTGAAGGTGGCAAACAATGGGGTCAAGGTGGTGAAGTGAATGGTGATAGCCACAAACCTGAAGAAAACAAGCCTGAAGAAAACAAGCCTGAAGAAAATAAGCCTGAAGAAAACAAGCCTGAAGAAAACAATCAATGGGGTCAAGGTGGTGAAGTAAATGGTGATAGCCACAAACCAGAAGGTGGTGAAAATAAGCCTGAAGGTGAAAAACAATGGGGTCAAGGTGGTGAAAACAAACCTGAAGAAAACAAACCCGAAGAAAACAAGCCTGAAGAAAACAAGCCTGAAGAAAACAAGCCTGAAGAAAACAAGCCTGAAGAAAACAAACCCGAAGAAAACAACTCTGTTGAAGCCCAAACTAATCAACCTACTGAAAATAATGGAGCCGTTACTGTAACTAAAACTGTTTGGAAGACCGTTTATAAGACTAAAGAGTAAGTTTATAGATATATCACTATTAAAAACCGATTATATTTCATTATTTACTTATTTTATTTTATTAATTGAATTAGTGATTCTGAACATAAGAAATGGGACCATGATGACGAAGATGATGAAGATGATGATGAAGACGATGAAGATGATGAAGATGACAAAGATAGTCATGACTGGAAAAAGAAAAAATGGGGTCATCATGATGATGAAGAAAAAGAAGAAGGTAGCCATGACTGGAAGAACAAAGGTGATAAGAAGTGGGGTCATGATGAAGACAATAAAGAAGAAGGTGGAAAAAAATGGAATCATGACAAAGGTTCTGAAAAGAAATGGGACCATCACAAACAATGGGATAGTGACAAACAATAGATGACATATTCTCATAGATTATAATATTTTAGATACTTTTTTCTTTTTTCGTTTTCTTTTTTCTTATTGATAATTATAGCCCTAATAATAATAATACTAATTTTAATATTCTAATAAAAATAAAAAATAAAATTCCCGAGAATCATTCTCATTTATAATTCTTTTAAAAAAAATATAATAATAAAACTGATTTATTATTATCATTATCATTGCTATTTCATTAATATTAAAGCAAAAAAGTGTCAATATTTATTAAATTATATTATTATGTCATAATAAATATTGGTTTCAAAAAAAAGAAAGTTTAAACTTTAAATCCATAGTACTACTATAGATTAATAGAATTTTTAAAAATAGATGTACTGATAGCTCCGCACATTTAGCAGTCCATAATTATTTTATTTTTATTTTTTTTTATTTTTTGAACTCTCTCCTCTCTCTCTTCCTTTTTTCTTAAAAAAAATACAACCTATCATTTTTCTTCTATTTTCTTTTCAACGACAAACTATTGGTTGGACTATTTTACCCGCTTTCAATACGCTGTACACCATTGACACTAGTTAATAATATATTGCATAAATCTAAACTTATTTTTTTTTTTAAAAGCATAAAGTACGATTATTTTTTTATTATTATTATTTTTTTAAAAAAAATATAATAGAAATAAGCCTTTATCTAATTCAAAGATATAGTTTTATTATTATTATTATTATTATTATATATATATATATATATATATATTATTCCTTTGATTATATAGACTATGAATAACTATCAAAACGCTAATAGTCCTTTGGATCAATCACAATCTTCTGTAGTATGTATAAAAAGATTTGAAAGAATAAGAAGAATTTAAAGAAAGACTTATAATTTATATCAAGTAATTGATTCATTAACTTTCCCTCACTTTCTCACTTTTATTATGTTTTTATTATTGTTATTATTATAGTCTGATTCTACTCGATCACCCTTGGGCTATGATCCAAATCGTCATCTTAACTATTCTCATTCTATGGTAAATAATAATAATAATAATAAATATAATGTATAATATAAAATATAAAGTGTACAGATATTAAAAAAAAAAGAGAAAGAAAAAAAAAATGATTTATTCTATTTTTATCTATTTTTTTTATAAAAACATTATAGCCTTCAGGCATTATTACTTCACCACAAGTCGTAGATCCATCTTTATATCGGGGACCTAGTGGTGAACTTTTAACACCAGCTCCACCACCACCTCAAGAAGAAGAACCATTGTATGTTAACGCGAAACAATATCATAGAATATTAAAAAGACGTGCAGCCAGACTTAAATTGGAAGAAATGAATAAAGCGGCTAAATCAAGAAAACCTTATCTTCATGAAAGTAGACATCGTCATGCTATGCGTCGACCAAGAGGCCCTGGTGGTCGATTTTTAAGTAAGTGTTGCTATATTTATTCTTACATAAATATACAGATATTATTATTATAAATGAATTATAAAGAAAGAGAGAAAGAGAGAACAATCACAACAATACCAATGTGTGTATATAAAGAGGGGATGGAGTGGTAACACAAAAAAATAGATGGGGAAATAGATGAAAAACTTTTAATATTAAATCTTTGTGCATATTTTTTTATACATTTTATAATTATTAGCTGCCAGTGAAATAGCTGAATTAGAAAAGAATGGAAAACTCCCATCAAAAGATAATGAAAAACAAGAAGATGCATCAAATAACGAATCAGCCGAAACACAATCTACATCAAAAGAACAGCCTTCAAATAAAGAAAATCATAGTAATCAAATGGTCAACTTACAATCTTAGTAATTGTTTTCACCATTTCATACTCACTTTTTATTCATAATTTATCATTTTTATATTATTTTATTCGTTTTTTTATATTTTTATATTCTCTATTTTTTATTATTTCTTCATTTTATCATTTGTATGCTTTCTCTTTCTCGCTCTCTCTCTTTTTTTTTCTTTTTTTTTTTTTTTCTTTTTCTTTTTTTTCCTATTGCCTCTTTTTGTATCATAACAAAAACACTATTATTATACTATTTGAATGTTTTTCTTTTTCTTTTTTTTGCTTGTGATTACTTAGTTTTTAACCAATAAAAATACAAACTATGCTAATTTTTTTTAAATGCCCGAACCGTACTTTTTTGTACTTGATCTCCCTTTTTTTTTTATTTATATACATTTATTTTTTTTCATTTTAATTCACACACTTTTCTTTCGTTTTAATATATATATATAATATACACGCTCATATTATAATTTTTTTTATATTATACCCTTAAACGGATAAACTTTTTAAATATATATAAAACCACATGTTATATTTTTATTTTTAATATAAACCACTCTTATTTTATATTTATATTATCTAACCCATTCATTCAAAAAAAAAAAAAACAATTTATTTAAAATGAACGATGGTATATTTTTTTGCTTAGAATTATTTATTTTGTTTATTCTCCACCCATGGTTATTCATTCAAAATAAACTAAACCGATGGCTCAAAAGTCCTCTTTGGACAGCTATCATGTTTCTGATATTGTTTCCAATGGTTGTTATAGCCACCGTGATATCTAAACTCCTTCGCTTGTTTATCAATCACATGGTACAGCACAGGGTCGCTCACACTTCAATGAATAATGATACCACTTATATTCGACTTTCTTCTCTTTCTTCTTCCTCTTCTTCTTCTCCCTCTTCTTCTTCTTCTTCTTCTTCTTCTTCTTCTTCTTCTTCTTCATTCTCATTATATCCATCTTCAACTACCATTCATAATAATAACAATAGTATTAGTAATAACAATAACATATCTTCAACCACAACTACTACTACTACTACTACAACTACAACCACTACTACTACCACTAGAACAGTTATGAGTAACTCTTCCTCTAATGCTTCTTCACCACAAGATGATTTTTCTTATTGGATTGAAAGGTGTTCTATTTGTTTTGATGCTAGGTTAGACTTATGTTTAGATTATTGTCGTGATCAATTTTGTCTTGATTGTTTTAGAAGGTGTGTAATGTATTTTATATAATATGCATATGTATATAATATATTTATCTATATATATTAAAAAATAACAATAGTCATGAGATAAGGTTTTTTTTTTTTCTAATCGTCATTTTTTTTAATTTTATTTTACCTATATATGTACATATATCTATATCTATATCTATCTATATATCTATATATATATAGATATGTTACAGAAGTAGTAAATTCTTCTTGGGGATTATCAGTAAAGAAAATCAAGTGTCCAGTGTGCTCAGTTCATATATCTCAAAGTGAATGGAGTAAATATGTACCTGATGGTACGGTAGATCTTTATAATAAATTCAATCGACCTTTTAGAAGCTATACCAGGTGTTGTCCTGATTGTGAAACAGAAGTGACGGCTTGTGAATATACAAAAAATCAAACATTATTTCACCATCGGTAAACTAATAACAATAAACATACACGTGATGCATGATGATACATATAATACATATTTATAAATATATATAAGTTAATTTTGAAATGTCATTTATATATATATAATTGTTTTATTTTAGTGATAATCATCGATCAAAACTTATTCAAGAAATGATTAAAGATTTATTATTAACTTGTAAACAACAAAAAGAGCATTCTCACACAGACATACATTCCATATTAAAAGTATATGAACATCAAGATTGGCGAAATTCAACGTTATTATCTATTCATCAACGTACCATTAATACATTATTGTCCTTTGTGAATCATCATCTTAAAGATGCAACTTTTATTCCTAAAATATATGCAATATCAAGACATATTTTATTATTGGATATGAAACCAGAAACTTGGAAAAGATTACAATTTTCTCATATTTCATATTTTCCTAATGTAGAATGGTAAGAACGCATCATAAGAAAAATAATAACATTCAATTTTTAATAAAAGAAGCATATATATATATATATATATATTAATATTTATATTAATATTTATTTATTTTTTTCATATTTTTTATTTTTTTCCTTTCTATAGTACCAATTCTTCTTGTCGTATTAATTTCTGTTTACAATGTGGTTATAAATCTCACAAAGGAAGAACATGTGAAGAAAATATGCAACAAATGATTTATATTGAATCAAACGACTCGGATCCGATCAGGTGGAAGTTAGAAAATAGGTATGCATTTAATTGAGGTTTTTTATCTAAGCGTTATTTACTAATTTATAACTTATTTTTATGTATGTATATAAATAAAAATAGTAAACGCTGTCCAAGTTGTTCCATTTTAATTACTCGGGATGAAGGGTGTAATAAAGTAGATTGTTCATTATGTGGGTTTTGCTTTTGTTGGGCTTGTTGCTCTGCATGGTCAGAGGTAATTTATTTTCATCATTTATCTACTTATATTTTAAAAATGAGTAATACAACAATAATAAAAATAATATTGATAACACTTTATTCATATAAATATATATTTATTAGAAATGCGGATTCTATAGATGCTCTATAACAGGGTTAACTGAGAAACAAGATGGATCATCCGATACAAAGGTAAGAAAAAATGAAACTACAAAAAAAATGATATCTTTGTTTAGTGTTTATTTTTATTGGTGATTATTTAACCTTAAATGTATGTATATACATGTATACACTTGTATATTATAGACTGAACTAGGTGTTCCTGATATGACGTTTATACAATCAAAATTACTTTCTAATGTAAATTAATACACTATTATTGTTGAACTTATCTCTTCTATATCATATATTTTTATCTTTTTATCTTTTCATCATCATGTTTATACATTACTTTATAAATATATATATCAATACTCTACTTTTTTATATATAATTATCTATATATATATTTATATAATTCTTCTATTTCTATATTTATTTTAATAATAACAATAACAATATAAATAAAATAAGTAGGTTTATGTGTTTTAAAAGAACGTAGATAATGATCAAAAAAACGCGCATAAAAAAAAAAGTCGGAATTTAAATTAAGATTTCAATAAAGTATGATTTTTTTTTAATTTTATTTGAACCTTCTCTTTATTTCGTATACTTCATCATGAGGTAAAGTATAATAAATAATAAAAAACTATTCATCCATCCATCCATCCATCCATCCATCCATCCAATCAACCCATCTATATGTATGTATATATATATATATATCCATCAGTATACATATCAGCAATAATATTTACAACTTGATTAAAAAATCATATGCACCCATTATTTTATATTTTATTTTATTATTTTTTAAATATATAAAATATACATGGAAACAGTATCAACTTTTATTACTTGCTATTATGGAATAGTTGGATGAATATGTTACTATTATTAATATTGATAGTTTTTTTTTTATAAAATAAGTATTAACATTAATTATTATTCTCTTCATTTTATTTTATTTTTTAAAAATAAAATAAACTAAATTATTACCATTATATAGCAAAGTATCTGCTGCCGCCGTTCGTGAAGCCCTTGCTGCCATCAATGCTCCTGAAAAGAAGCGTAACTTCACTGAAACCATTGAACTCCAAATTGGTTTAAAGAACTACGATCCCCAACGTGATAAGCGTTTCTCTGGTTCCATCAAGTTACCCAACATCCCTCGTCCCAACTTATCCGTTTGTGTTCTTGGTGATGCTTTCCATTGTGATCAAGCTAAAGCTGCTGGTATGGAATTCCAATCTGTTGATGATTTGAAGAAATTAAACAAGAACAAGAAGTTGATTAAAAAATTAGCCAAGAAATACGATGCTTTCGTTGCTTCTGAAGCTTTAATCAAACAAATTCCTCGTCTTCTTGGTCCTGGTCTTCACAAGTAAAATAAAAAATAATAATAGATACATACATAAAATAATGCATGAAATTAAAAGAAAAAAAAAAAGGAAAATATTAGGGGACTAGCTCTGATTTTTTTTTTCTCATTTTCTTTTGATAATAATAGGGTCGGTAAGTTCCCCTTACCTGTTTCTCATGCTGAATCTCTTACTGATAAGGCTAACGAAATCCGTGCCACCATCAAATTCCAATTGAAGAAGGTTCTCTGTTTAGGTGTTGCTGTTGGTCACGTTAACATGACTGAAGATCAATTAGTTGCTAACATCCTTTTATCTATCAACTTCTTGGTTTCTTTATTAAAGAAGAACTGGCAAAACGTTAAGTCTTTGTACTTGAAGTCTACTATGGGTAAACCTCAACGTGTCTATTAGGTTATTTATTATAGTTTTGCTGTACAAATTCTCTTTCTCTCTTTTTTTTTATATTAAAAAAAAATAAATTCATTTTTAAAAAAAAAATAACATTACCTACCATCTCATAAAAAATACGTTTCCCATTTTTTTTAAAAGCAGACATAATTAAGCGTTATTTTTCTTAATATTAAAAAAAATTTTTTTTATTTATGCAAAAAAAAAAAAATTAAAACGGATTTACATACTAAACTTAATTTTATATAAAAAACATCAAGTTGATATAAAAAGAGCCTTAAATAGATAAGAAGCTGAACTTTTGTCTTGTCTTGTAGATTTTATTTTTAGAAGAACCAAGGAGGCGAACAACGAAGGAGACCTTGTTGTGGTAGTGACAGTAAACTGCCACCCTTTCTCGTTATCCTTTCCTATTTCTTATTTTCCCATTTCCTGAAAACTAACTAAATAAATATTATTCTTTTATTAATACATTTTATTATACTTATACTTATTCTTAACATCTACCAATAAATATATTTTTTTACCTTTTTATTTATTACTTTATTTTTCCTTTTGTAAACAAAAAAAAAAAGAACACAGGCTTTTATTTTTCCACCAAAAATTAACCTTGTTTTTTTCAAGATATATTTTTTTTTATTTTTTATTTTTTATAATCGATCAACTTGACACCCATTTTTTTTTAAGTGGATAGATATTAGTTCACCAGGAAAGTCTGTTTAATAAGTTATCATATTATGTCTTTAAATACAATGCTTTTAAGATATACTTTTATCAATATACTTCACTACATTTATATATGTATATATGTTTATAAGTTTTACCCTGGTGAACCAATTCTATATATCTCCACTAAAACTATAAAAAAAATAAAAGAAGAAAGAAAGAAAGAAAGAAAGAAATATCAAGTCAAGAAAAAATTTATTCTTTTTTTAAGGAGATAAATTTAAGATTAGTTAATGTGTCGGGATCAAATCAATTTTATAGTAAAACGTTAATAATATTGAGGTGTAACCTACTAAATTAACTCAAAATAAAACAATACATGAACTTCATGAATTCGTTTTCTTCATAAAAATGGTCATTTATTAAATGGGATTTATTCAATTATAATTTGAAAATTGATGACTTTCATATACCCATATTTTCAAAGAGTAACCAGCTTTTGTATCTTTTTTCTTTTATAAAAAATATCGATTCGGATCATTATACTTCCGTGAATGATTAAATATTATCCATTTATAATGATTTTATTCTTAAATGAAATATTAATTGGACCAAATAAAAAAATATCTTTTAATAGTTATGATCTTATAGGGAATATTTTTCTTAATAAAAAATTTTACTAAGCGATATTCGTTTTTATTTAAAAATTTTTTTTTGTGAGGCGATCTTTGCTTAGGTTGAATCACTTCCCCCACTATCAAGTGGTATCCTTAGCGGGGTTATAGATAAAAAAAAAAACGGACTTTTAAAAAAACAAATGCTTTATTTTTTTATTTTCATCTCTAGATTTTTTTTTTTTCTCTACCCTTTTCTTAATTTTTTTTAAAAAATAATATAATAAAATATATATGATGAATATTCAACAACAAAGAGAATCATTACCTACATTTGAATATCGACATGAATTACTTGAGGCTATTCGGGAACATAATATATTAGTTATTATTGGAGAAACTGGATCTGGAAAAACAACACAAATCCCTCAATATATATTAGAAGGGCTAGATGTCAAACGAATAGGTGTTACTCAGCCAAGGTGAAGATTGATGATATTTAAAAAAAATACTATGCTTCTTGTATGATTGTACCTTATGAAAACTAATCTCATCTCATTCTTATGATCGTATATATATTATTAGGCGTATTGCTGCTATTACAGGTAATATACTATATTATATTTTATATTATAATTATAGTAGTAATAGTAATATATTCTCTTTTTTCTTTTTATTTCTTTTTGCTGTATAGTTGCTAAACGTGTTTGTGAAGAAATGAATGTTAAACTTGGGACAACTGTTGGTTATACAATACGATTTGACGACTGTACCAAGGATTCAACTCGGTTAAAATATATGACGGATGGTGTATTATTACGTGAAGCCACTTTAGATCCGCTTTTGAAACAATATTCAGTAATTATAATCGATGAAGCTCATGAACGTACTTTAGAGACCGATGTTTTATTAGGATTATTAAAACAAACACATCATTTGCGACCTGATTTAAAGATATTAATCATGTCAGCTACCTTACAAGTAGAAAAGTTCTCTGATTTTTTTGATGGATGTCCCCTTTTCGCCATTCCTGGTCGCACTTTTCCTGTGCAAACCATTTATGTGCCTGAAGCAAAGAGATTATCAGCACTACAGAATTCCTTTGTTGATATTGCTATTGACACTACTTGGTATATTCATACTCGTTATAAAGATTCCCCTGGAGATATCTTGGTTTTTTTAACTGGGCAACATGATATAGAGCGGGCTTGTAAAAAATTGATTCAAAAAGCTAAAGAAGCAAATCAATCTCATCAATTGGATGTTTTACCTTTATATGCTAGTATGGAGACTTGGGATCAAAAGGCAGTGTTCACTCCTTCACCTGTTGGAAGAAGAAAAGTTGTTTTTGCAACCAATGTAGCTCAGGTAAAATGATGATGTTTTATTTTTTATTTCTTTAGAAAAAAAGGAATATGTAAATATAATTTTAAGCATGATATATCATCCTTTTATGTTTCTTTTATATATTAATTTTTTTTTTTTTTTTTTTAGACTTCTATCACAATTCCTGGTATAAAGTACGTTGTTGATTCTGGATTTGTTAAAGAAAAATCATATGACCCAACAACAGGAATGGATGCTTTATTAGTTACGGAAATTAGTCAAGCTACAGCGATTCAACGGGCTGGTCGTGCTGGAAGAACAGGGCCTGGAAAAGTATATAGATTATATAAAGAAGAGAGTTTTGATGCCATGCAATCCAACCCCATACCTGAAATCCAACGTAGTAGTTTACTTAGTACCGTACTTGGTTTGAAAAAAAGGGGTATCATTGATATATTACATTTCCCATTCCTTGATCCACCTGACCCTACCATGGTAAAAACAGCTTTAAAACATTTGTATCTCTTGGGAGCTATCGATGAAGTTGGGCAATTGACAACCCTAGGGGATCAAATGAGTGCATTTCCTTTAACACCATCATTGTCAAAAGTATTAGTGACCTCAGCTACTACTTATCATTGTAGTTATGAGGTTGTTACCATTGCAAGCTTATTAGCTGGGGAAATGGACCTTTTTAAATCACCATCTTTGCGTGGTAAACATGGGCAGCATCTAGATCAGCAAGAGATAGAAAAACTAGTCATCCAAGCAGAAGAATGTAAATTAAGCTTTGCTCATCATAGTGGTGACCATATGACATATTTAAATGTATGGAACACTTGGCGATCATTACGAAAGGATGTGAAACAGCAACGGCAATGGTGTAAAGATAATTATATTCATTCAAAAGTTTTGGAATCAGCTGTACATGTTCGCGAACAATTAATGGATATAATGAAAAAACTTAATTTACCACTTTTACATGCACCGGTCCTTAGCCAGCATAAAAGAAAATCAAAGCATAAAAAAAGGAAAGAAGATGATCAAGATGAACAACAACAACGCAAAGATGAAGTTGATGCAGTACCCATTTTAAAATCATTCTTAACTGGCTATTTCAGCAACGTAGCCAACCGAGCCGAACACCGGCATGTATTTTCACATTATTCACTAGATAAACATTTATTAATGGATGGTGGAGTAGCGTCAATGGAACAACTGCATGGGAATGAAAATAGCAATAGCAATAAAATAACTAGCTCCAATGAATTACTAGCATTACACCTTCATCCACTTTGTTCCTTTTACAATTTACTAGATCGGCATAAAATGAAATATAAGGATTTAAATTGGGTCATGTATATGCATGTCACTTATACAAATAAGGCGGTGATGAAAGGGGTAAGTAAAATTATATGGGATTGGGTAAAAGAAGGTGATGGGTTAAAAAGGGTACACCGATTATCAAAGACACGATTGAATGGTGAAGATCGACCTGACGTAGAAGAAATGGAATTGGAGCAACAAAATTTTAATGATCAACATCAGCACCACGAAAAAGAAAGATTAGAAAAGGAACAAGCGGATAAGCAAAAAAGACGAGCAGAAGAAATTGAACAAATTAAACAAAGAGCTTTATCAAGACGTAGAATACAATAATACTGTTATAAAATAAAATAATAGATAATATATATAATATATATAATATATATATAATATATATAATATATATATAATATATATAATATATATATAATATATATAATATATATATAATATATATATATATATATATTACTTTTTTTTTTTTTTTTTATTGTCTTTAATTTAGTTTATTTGTTTGCTATTATATTTAAGCATCAGGAGAAACAATTTATTATTTATTTATTTATTTATTTTTTAATTGGCGCTATAAGTATATATATATATATATATATATATATATATATAAAAATAAAAATATTCAAAAATGATCATAATATTTTATACATATAAAATTATATACATATATATATATATATGTATGTATATATACAATTACCTATATCTGATGATCACATATAATCAACTTTTTTATTTATCTACTTATTTATTATTATGATTAAATGATATACTAAAATGATGCACGTGTTACAAAAGCACTCTTTGAATAAAAAATATATATAAAACCTCGGGTAAAAAAAAAAAAAAAAAGAGTGAGAGAAAGAAAAAAACCAGTTCTAAACTGTAATGGTTTAGGAATAGTTTTCATTCTGAAAATATTTCTTTTTTAAATGAACTAAATAATCATTTTAATGATATTAGAAAGGGGATAGCTAAGTATTACCATTTTTAGCTTAATCTATAAAAAGAATTAAAGTGTCATATTTTTTACTTTTAATTTTTTTTTTTTCTTTTTGTTTGATAGTAAAAAAAAAAATTGAAGGAGAAACTTTTTTTTAATAAATTTATTTTCGTTCCCAATTTTTTTCCCTCTCTCTTTTTCTTTTTTCTCTCCACTTTTTTCTTTTTTTTTTTTTTTGATATTCTTAATATGCCTTCAATAGCTTCTTTATCTTTAACAAATGACATAGCCGTATCACCAATAAGTACACCTTGGGTTTTTGATGAAGAAGAAGAGGAGGAAGAAAATGATACAGAAACAGTTTACAATAATGATCAATCCTTTCCTATTGAATCTCAAATACCGGCAATTGAAACAAGTGACTATAGTCATTTACAACCACTAAGATATCGATATACTTATTATCCTATTCTTACTTCTACTGAAGAATCAACAGCACAGCCTTTAGAAAGACCTTTAAGATATATACCTCGATTTTCTAGATTACGAAGACAAATCTCATCTTCTTATGTCTCATCTGAAGTTATACTACCAACAGAAAGCAATCAATGGTTATCGCCTGCTCATTGTTTAAATGAAAATAATATGGACATTTCTTATTCCTCTCCCTCTTACCCTACTTCATCACATTTTATAAAAAATAAACCAAATCCTTCTTTACATTCTTTTTATCCACTTCAATTTAAAATAGTATCTCATGACGGTGGTTGTTATAGGTAAGTAATGTTTTATTATCTAGACTTTAAAAATATATATATTCATGCATATTGAAACTCCGTATTTTTATCTTTTTTAATTTTTTATACTAGTTCTATCTATGATATTAATAATATATTAAAAAATGATTCATCAGTTTATTGGTAAGATCAATCATCGACATAAAAGTATAATCACTATTATCATTAAAAGAAATAAATATAATTAAGAAAAGGGTTTAATAAATCAGAAAAAAAATTAATGTATTTATATACATATACATAAAATATTTTTTTAGTTCTGGAAGAAATGGCACTGTAAATATATTATTACGTTATTGTGGCAATCGTGGATTTATGGATAACAACTGTACATTATCTAAAATTATCATCAGATCTCCGGGACAAGGGTAACTAAAATACTTTTTTATTTTTTATTTTTAAAATGAGAATTCACGTTATGATCCTATCAATAATTGGCTGGTTTTTTTTTTTTTTTTTTTTTTTTTTTTTTTTTGCATCTTTTTTATTATTTTTATAATTAGATTTACTGCTCCATGTAAGTCAACAAAGCAATCTATATTTATTTAATAATCACTATAATCTACTAATACCTAATATATATAATCCATTTATTTATTTTTTTAGGTAAAGAAGGTCTAATATTTATCTCCCATTATCCAATCGATGTTGAAAGTAATTATAACATAAAATTAATGAAAAGTAGAAAAAAAATAAAAAGAGATAAGAAGCAGCAAGAAAAATTATTCATCCTCTCATATCTTTTTTTTTTTTTTCCTTCCATTCCTCCTTTTCATTATCTTAGATACCTATCATTACGATCATTTTACAAAAGAAAGTTATCAACAATACTCTAAAACAACAAATATAGTAAACAGAGAAGATCACGACCCTATTGCATGGTTTAGTATTAATAATAATCAACAACAAGAAATAAGTATTGATAATAGGTAATCATAAATAAATTAAATACATACGTAAAAAGAGGTTACAATAAATAAATAAAAAGGAGCAATATGAACAAAATAAAATAAAATATATAAAAGGGTAAACTATTTATCAGCATTTGTTGTTTTATTAGGTCTGGAAAATATGTTTTAATAAAGTTATTAAGGTCTGAATTTGATGCTGACAATATTGATTTACAATATATTGGATTTATTGGTTATTCTGGTCCACAGTCATTCCCAAGTTTACCAAAGTTATGTTGATATTATTTTTTATTATTATTTCCTCTTCTTTAAACTTAATATAAAATACATAATACAATTCATTATAATATAAACACTATACACACATCATAATAAACAATTTTATTATTTTTTAGTCTTATTTTTAGTAACTTTGTTTTTACTCTTAACTTTGCTTTGATTTTTTAACATTTCTACGTTATAAATATATATATATATATATATATATATATAAATTAATAAATGAATGAATTTAATATACTTATATACATGATTAACTAGTTACTCCATTTATAAATTAACTTACTTTGAATCTTTTTAGCTCTTTGTTTTTGGTAGGCGTCACCTGAGTTTAACATTGCATTAATTAATCCTTGTACGATATTATCACTATTTACAAATATAAAATGAAATAAATAAGCGAACACAATATGTTTAATATTAGATATTTAATGTATTTACATTCTTGTTTATTTATTATTAATATTTTACTTACTGTAATAATTTATCTTCTTCAGTTTGCTCTTCTTTTCTTAAATCAATATTATCATTTGGTAAAAATGCTGCTAGCTGTGAATCTTCATCTTCTATACCAAAATGGCGTAACTCAAACCCACCTAAAAATCTATTATCGGATGGATCACGAAATTGTAATGTGCCTCTATCATCTTCATCTTCATCATCTTCTTCATATTCATAATCTTCATCATCTTCAATGACATTACCTAATAATGAAATAGTGCTATACAAAGCACATAAGAAGATAAAATAATAGTAACAATAGATTATTAAAAAAACACTACTATTACATTATACAAATGCTCCCATATATATATATTATTATTATTATTATTACTATAACTTACTTTACTCCTGATACTGTTAAAATACAGTCGCCATCGTTTTCTTCATTAAAACACAAGTTGAGCTTTTGTTCCCTCTAGTAAAAAGTGTAAAAAATAGAAAATTTACAAAAGTATTTATTTCAATTAACCTATATATATGAATATAAATATATAAACATGTATCTATCTGTTGGTTTACCGTGTCTTTGGTTAAAGTGCATAAAATATATTCAGTTCCTTGAGATATTACTTTAAGTTGTGTTTTTCCTGGTTTAATATTTTCAGTACCTAGGGAGGCCTATTATTTTATTATAATGTTTAAGTAGATCAGATATATTAAATTTATGTATATTCGTATATATTTATATAATTTTTATTATTACTGACATCCGTCTTGTTCTGATAACTTACATATGATAACTGAATAGATCCAGAATTAAAAATATAGTGTTTTTCGGTTGGTGCCAAATCTGTACCTGTAAATCAAAATCAAAATAACGGTAGATAAATAAGAAGGTGCAAATTCTCGTTTTTTTTAAGTATTTTTCCCCAAATCAAATAAAGTACTTAAAAAATATATCATTACTCCAGAGCATATTAAAAAGGTTGTGTACGAATAAAAATAAATGAATAAATATGATATATTATTTTATAATAATATAAATGTTAAAGCCTATATTCAATTTTTTTTTAAAAAGAATAAAAATAAAAATAAATAAAAAAAATAATAACAATAGAGAGAGAAGCGAAAGAGAGAAGGAGGGGGAAAAAAATTGGAGCCAAAAAAAAAAAAAACCTTTGATTTTTATTTTTGAAGTGCCGAAATTTTTTCAGTGAATTTTTTTTCATAATTCCCTCTTTATATATTATATATTTTTATTGTTTTACAGATTTATTTTTATTTTTTAACTTGTTATAACTATCTAATTCATCATCGTTTACTAATATTATTTTGATTATTCATTTGTTTATATAAGGTAACGTTCTTTTATTAGTATTAAATATATACTTTTTTGATGTACTTATTTATTTAAAGAAATACGCGCTTTCGATAATCTGTTTACTTTTGATTAAACAAGTTACAACTTTTAAAGATCTATTATATATAGATTTGTAACGATTATATAATAATAAGAATAAAAATACAAATACTTTATATATATATATATATATATATATATATATTTAAATTAACATCCTTTATTAATAATCATATCTTTTTTTTTTTTTTTTAAAAAAAAAAATGTTTTATTCTATTTCTTGATAGGTTAATCTTAGGATTTTCTTTTTCACTCCCTTTTCTCTTTCATTATATATTCCTAATTTTCATTCAACACTTATATATCGATCTTCAACATGATATCACCTAAAAGCACCCGTGGACGAGGGCGAGGGCGAGGAAGACCTCCAAAAAGACCCCAGCCTAATAATAATAATAATATGCCTTTCGATTCATCTCCTTCTTCTACATCTATTTCAACACCCGTAAACAATTACATCTCTACTCTCAATGCGGAATCACCAAATATATCTTCTTCAATGACAGTACCTACTCCTGCTACAACTACTAGTACCACCATTACAACTGCTTTAATTAAACCAAGAGAAGAAAGATCTTATAAAGAATTCTTTCCTTATTTAAAAATCAAACAAGCTTTAGATATTACTCGTCTTAAAGACTTTTCCTTTAACCCTTTTTCTTCCTCCTCTTCAACCAATACTAATAATAACAATAACAACGATGATAATGACAACAACAATAATACGGATAATACTGATGATAATGAGCTCATCTCATCCAAGCCATTAACAGATCAATCTAATTTACTCCAACAAGATTCATCTTCATCCCTTTGTACAAGTATTTTTAGCACTAGTAATAGTATCAATAATGACAAACCTTCACTACCTACCTCTAACGATAGTAGCTTTATTAACAATACACCATTTATTGATTTAGAAACCACATCTAATCTTTCTAATATTGGAGCTAATGAAGATACTTCCGTTACTTTTTCAACTCAATTATCACCAACAACAGTTCACAGCTATATTGATGAGCTCAACCTTCCGTTAGATTCTGTCATAAAAGATACTACTGATACACCTCCTACATCACAAGACGACGATAGCAATGCTGGAACATTGAAGTTATCAGGTCAACCAAAATCATCTCTTTTACCAACAGGTATTAACGTAGCAGTAGTAGTAAAAGAAAAAGAAAGTGTAGAACAAATAGTGGATCAAGACGAAGAAGAAATAGAGAAAGAGCAAATAATGGAAAAAAAGCATGAAGTGAAAAGCAATGATGATCAAGAAACAACTTCTAATAAATTAGCAACCACTGCAACTCTTACTATTGCTAGTATGAATAGCAATAATAATAATAAGGATAATAATAAGGATAATGATTATAATCAACATAACGAAACACCAGCAATTCTTTTTAATCATGTCAATCTTCATACATTACCAAAACCTAACTTCATTAAATTAACTGATATCACTCCCCTTGCTGATAAAACTCAAAGTACAATCAATGAAGATAAAAAGGCGAGATCAAGTCGTAACGTCAAAACTGCAGTATCCTCATCAAAAAGTAATGAAAATGGAAAAGATGTAAAATCGGTCATTGCTGTGGATGGAGTAGATGAAAATAATAATGAAGAAAACATTGATCATTCTGTAGTTATTTTTAATCGGCCTGAAAATCACTACATTCGATATATTGGTAAAAAAGAAAACATATAAATACATAATAATAAAAGTGCTAGTAAGTTTTGAATACAGTATTTATTTGACTTTTTGTTATTATTTTTATTTTTTAATCAATAGAACCTACAGAAGAAGAATTATTTGAAATGGTAGAATATGATATGGATGAGCAAGGTAAAAATAAAATAAAATAACTGATGAAGTATAAAAAAAATAATTTAGTTATAGGGGTTAACATAAATTTTATTTATTTATTTATTTCATAGATGAAGCTTGGTTAGAAATGTTTAATGCTATACGTAAAAAAGAAAAACTTGGGGAAGTATCACCTGCTCTTTTTGAAAATATTATGGATAAATTGGAAAAGGAGTGGTTTGATTTGGTAAATTAGTGTATTGAAAATAGTTGCAAAAAAAAAAGTTTAATATTAATTTTATATATTTAATAAAAACCCCTTTCTATTATATATTAATTTTCTGTAGATTAAACATCTTCCTAAACAAATCAGCGATCAATCATCCTTACCTGAAGATTCTACTTGTGCTATTTGTGACGATGGTGAATGTGATAATAGTAATGCAATTGTATTCTGTGATGGCTGCAACTTGGCTGTTCATCAAGGTAATAATAAAAAAATAATATTAAAACATAGATATAAAAAAATAATGTATGTTTATATATATATATATATAAGTATAATTAATTTCATTTATTAATATCGCATTCTATATGTGAACTTATACATTTATTTCATGTTTATATTTTTTTAAAATAGAATGCTATGGTATACCTTATATTCCTGAAGGTCAATGGCTATGTAGAAAATGTATGGTAACACCTGATAAACCTGTCTCTTGTATTTTTTGTCCAAATGAAGGTGGTGCATTTAAACAAACAAGTACAAATAAATGGGGCCATTTACTTTGTGGACTTTGGATACCTGAAGCTGATCTTGGAAACTCTGTTTATATGGAACCTATTGACAATATTGACAAAATACCTAAAAGTCGCTGGAAATTAACTTGTTATATTTGTCGTAAAAAGAATGGGGCCTGTATTCAATGTGATAATAAACACTGTTGTACTGCTTTCCACGTCACTTGTGCGAGATGGGCCAGGTTATGTATGCGAATGAAAACTCAGCATGACAATAGTGTAGTACTTAAAGCTTACTGTGATAAACATACTCCACGAGAATATAGAGAAGAAGTAGATGTAGAAAAATGTGTTCTAGCAGCTCAGGAAGTCCTTGATCCAAAATCGCCAAGAAATAAAGGTCGACCTAAATCAAGCTGTACACCAAGAATGCGTCATATTGATGAATTTTTAGAAGAAGAAGCAAAAGAATTAGAACTTGAAAATGAAATGGATGGTGATAGTGATGACTCCGATTTTGAAGGAAGCAGCGATTATGATGAAGAAGATGAAGATGAAGAATTATATGAGGAACAGGATGAAGAAGAGGAGTATTCTGATGATAGCCAAAATTTCAAATCACAACGAAACAAAAATAAAAGAAAACGGTCAAATTATAGTAAAAAACAGGTGAATTCTTCTAGACAAAAACGCCAAAAAAGACAAAAAAGACAAAAGCGGAAAACATCAGCTATAACGAAATTCAATCCTAATTTAAAAGCTGCAAGAGCTCATCAACATCATTATACTGCTGGCGCTCCTATTGCTCCTGATTATATTTTGAATAAATTGGAAAACTTAAAATGTGTACGTCAGGCTTCTCACTTGAAAAAGAAACCTGAACTTATAACAAGCATTAGTCGCTATTGGTCCCTTAAACGTGAATCACGTCGTGGCGCGCCCTTACTTAAACGACTACATCTTGAAGTAAGTATTAAAAATAACCATAGTCATAATCATAATCATAATCATAGTAAAATGATTGTGTCATTTTTAAAACACATTGATTTTTTGAATCCATTTAATTTTTCATATGTTATCTTATTTTATTTCTTTAATAGCCATGGACAGCGTCATCCTCTTTAATGAAGCAAAGTGAAGTTGAACAAGCACATAAAGCATCGGTAATGATAATAATAAAGTAAAAATAATATGAATATTTATTGTAATTGAATATTAATTTATATATTGCTGTTTTGGAAATTATTTTATTTTATTATATTTATTTAGGCGATGATGAATCTCAGAACCGATTTAGAACGTGTGCGACTATTATCTGAACAAGTTCAAAAACGAGAAAAGCAAAAATTGGAAAGATTAAAAAGACAAAGAGAATATATCGAAATGGTGTTATACCCTATTGAATATATTGTGAAACCTATTTTAAATCAATTAATGGAGTAAGTATTACTATAGTTTATTTTTATTTTTTAAAAATAGCAAGAAAGTAAAAAAGCAAGGAAAACTTAAAACTTGTATTTATAATATTATTTTTTTCTTACCTTTTAGATTGGATAAAAAGGAATTGTTTTTACATCCAGTTACTGTTGAAATGGCGCCTGATTATCATGACATTATAAAACAACCAATGTGTTTCACTGATATTATTGAAAAATTCCATTCACATGAATATACCACAATTGATGAAGTTGAGGTAATATATACCATAAATATATACAGCTTAGAATACAATGTTTAATTTATTAATATTATTAATCGTATATTTATATAGGCTGATCTTCAATTGATTTGGAGTAATAGCAAAACATATAACAGATCTGAAACAGCATATTATAAATTGGCACAACGTATGGAAGAAGAGTCTAAAGAATTAATGAAAAGAGCAAGGGAA
Source organism: Cunninghamella blakesleeana (assembly GCA_017871115.1). Lineage (NCBI taxonomy): Eukaryota > Fungi > Mucoromycota > Mucoromycetes > Mucorales > Cunninghamellaceae > Cunninghamella > Cunninghamella blakesleeana. The sequence continues at coordinate 1,769,706 of JAFCIZ010000001.1, read as the reverse complement.
GAATACAATACATTAGAGATATCTGCACAATCTGGCACTTTATTAAACGGCATTGACCCTGAAATATTTGAATATAAATTATCAAATGAATCAAAACCATTGAAAAATGAAGCAGCCATCAAAACTGAAGAAAACATGGAAACAAGCGATGAAGTAAATCAACCCGAAGAAAAACGGCTTAAAGATATAAAAGCGAATGGCTCAGAACTAGAGCTACAAGATAAAGTAACTAATAAAAACGGAACAAAATTATTGAAAAAAAAGAGAGAGAAAAATACACAACTGTCATCATCTACTGTCTCTAAACGATCAACACGATCAAATCCACAGTCTATGGAATATACACAACTTGAAAGAAATCCCAGAAAATCACGACGATTCAATGCGCGATCATTATCAAGTAATTCTAATACCTCCTCGTCTTCCTCGTCTTCATCTTTATCATCGCCTCCCTCCTCATCGTCATCTTCATCTCCATCCTTAAATTTAGCTGGATCATCCATATCACCATTATTATCAACTTCCTTATCACCAACAACTTCGACGGATGATGAAACTTTAAATATTGAAACATCAATACCATCACCGTCATCTAGTCCTGAAGAACATAAAGTGGAACAACCTAGAGAAAGTTTAAGAAAAAGATCAAGATCAAATGGATCAGCACAACAAGAGCAGCCAAGAACGAAGCAAGTTAAATCACAACAACAAGACACCTCACCATTATCAACTTCAACTAAATCAACCAGAGGAATATCATTACGACGAAGAACAAGAAGTTCAGGCACTGAAGGATTAGTTATCCCAACTGTGAAAAATATAAAACCAAGTGCTATCAATAATGAAATGAAAAAACTTTTAACCAATAACTGGGAAATAAAGCCTATAGCCTATGAGGAAGGTTCTTATAAAGCAAGTAAAACCAAACAAGCTAAAAAAGGATATGTATATGTCTCATCCTCTTCTTCTTCTGACAATGATGACGATGATGACGACGACGACGATAATGATAATACTAATGAAATTGATACCAATGAAAATGATTCCAATAGTAAATCAATACGATTAACAAGTAGTTCCTCATCTAAAAATCAAAAAAGAACCACCAGATCAACCTCCTCAAAATCCACCAACTCTGAAATTAATAATAGCAATACTAATACTAATGATAATATAAAAATTGAAAAAGAAGGCGAAGACGATACTATATTGAAAAAAAATCACCAAACAAATGTAAATAATAATGCATCATCCTCATCATCCTCAAAAAAGAAATCATCAAAAAAAGCAACATCAAAAAACACTTCAAAAAAACCAACTCTTTCAAAAACCTTCAAGCCTATTAAAGAAGAATTACATACTATTGAACCTGAATCCATTGTATGGGCTCGCGTACCTGGATTCCCAGCTCATCCTGCCAAGGTAAATAATATTATAAAAGTAAAAATATATAACTTTTTTTTTTTACCTGTGTTGATATATCTAACTTAATTTTAATTTTAATTCTATATAGATTGTTGATACGGATTCAATTAAAATTACCAAAACTATATTACAAAATCGAACACCTTTAAAACCTGTATTGGTAGAATTTTATGAAGTACCTGAAAATCATCGATGGTAGGTTATATATAGATACATAGATACATAGATACATACATGCATGCATATAAAATGAGTATGTTTGATTATTTTATTAACCATTATTTTATTTTTATCATTATCATCATTATTTAAATAGGGGATGGATCAATGAAGAAGATTCATTTTTAGTAGGCGATGAACCCACCGATCTCCTTGTAATTAATACTGTTAAAAAATTTTATAAACACAAGTACTCTGAGGTATTGAGAGGATATAAACATGTATGTAATATTTTAAATATTAGTGCTCAAGTAGAATAACTTAATTTAATTTTTATCAAATAAAAAATCAATCCTTTTCCATTTTTATTTTATGGCAATAATTCTATCATTCCATTTTATTTTTTTTAACTACTTTTATTCCCTTTATTAATTTATCTAATAATCTTTAAAAATTAATTATATATATTTATCGATCATAATTAATTAAACATATACTATACTTTGATCAAGTTGAGATGAGCTATTTATTTTTTAATTATTCTATGAACAATAAAAAAACTTCACTATTAATTTTTTTTATAAAAAACCAACTCTTTCCTCTATTTTAAGTTTTCATACAATTATTAAAGATTTATTATTATAATAATTTAATTATTATTATTATAATAATAAAAGTATTTATTTACTAAAACAAATAAAACAATATTAATCATAAAATACTCTATTAATTAAAGTTAAAATAAATATTAGTATTATTAATATATAGACTAAATAAATACTTTTTTTTGTAGAAAAGAAAATACACATCAAGTTATTATAATATTTATTTTTATAATTTTAGAAAAAAGTTGTAGTGGCAACTAAAAAGGAAAAAAATGCCATCCTTATCTGGACAGAAAGGAAAAATATAACTGCAAAGTCAAGATGAAAACATGAATCTTGAAATACACTTTGGTTCATAATAAGATATAATATATAAATGGAATAAAAAATTTAAACTAGCTGGAGTATTGCTTACGGAGTATAATCAACTTTTATTTATAGAACAACTAGAGGAAACGCAGTAGTAATCTTTCAATTACAATAAAAAAAAAAAAGAGAGAGAGAGATCACTACGGAAAAATGAATAGTAATACTAAGTATAGAACGGAAAGATTATAAAATGACCATTATAAGAGATAAAATCAACTTTATTTATGGGCGATCATCATGGAATGCAATGGAATTTTAATATTGAAACTATACAATAATGGAAAAAACCGTCAATAATGCCCATATAGTACAGAGAATAAATAAAACAATAATAATAATAATTAGAGGATGAAATCAACACTTATTATGGATAGTCGCCATTATGAAACACTGGAATTTTAAAATGCCAGCCATTTATGTCATTAGTTGGACAAGATTGAACAGAATTGATGTATATGACATGCTAATCAATATAATAAGAATAATAAATTTGATCACGTTTGATATATCTATACAACAACGTTTTGTGTTTATATATTATTAATTCATCATAAAAAGAACGCTTTAAAACAAGCTTACATTATGTACTATCCATATATTTAATCGACTTGGGATTTTATAATTTTTAATTAAATGAATAGAATGAAATCAATATAACATATATTATCAACTATGGAATTATTCTTAATAATATTACATCAATACATAAAATAAATAAAAAATTATTGGATAATGATAATCTTTTTTTTTTATATACATATATATACTATGACAATACTGATCTGTCAATTAAAAAAAAGATTTGAAATTAATTAAATGTAGAATGCATATAATATTACATATATATAAATATAACTATAATTATAAATTATATGTACATAGAAAATCTTTTTACTTTTTAAGGCAAATCTCACGATTCTTCCATCTTTTATTTCAATGAATGTATGAAAATATGCTATCGATCACATTTTACTTTTTTTTTTAAAAAAAAAAAAAAAGTATTTAATATACGTAATAAATCATACTTGGTTTTACATACATAAATACTTCAACTTGTATATACAATGAACATTTAATTTTTTGATATGTTTTTATGTATAATTCCACAATTTTTTTTTTCTTTCTATACTACTAATAAAAAAAAAAAGTAGAAATAAAATGATATTCTCTCCCTTTTTTTTAAACAGCTAAAAAAGGAAGAGTGGATCAGCAATGTTTTTTTTTTTTTAATATAATGAATAGCCACCACGTTCTTTACTATATTCGGATCACCCTTATCTCTTACACTTTTTTTGATTATTTATATAAGATTTATTTATAATAATTATATAATAAAATCAATTTTTAAGTTTTATTGTCAATGTTGTTTAAGTTGTTAATTGAACGGACGATCATTTATTTTTCAAGATTCTATTCTTTTTTTTTATTATTTTTATTGTTTCTGCTGTTATTATTATTACTATAATGATAATGATAATGGTGATGATGATGAAATAATTTATTTTTTACGATGGATTTTTTTTTTAATATAAAGTTTATATCTATGCTAAAAGATAAAATGACGTTTTTTTTTTTTTTTTTTATAAAAAAAATGATTAATAAAATAACTATTTCGGGGATAATATGTTTATAGAAGTGAACGTAGGTTCCATTTCTTTCTAATAAACAATCTTTTAGCCATAATAAAAAAAAAAAAAAAAGGAGAGGTATAAAAAAAAATTTAATTTGAAATTTTAAAAATTATATTAGTGGAGAAAGAATTTCATTTTCATTTCAGAAAATGGGATTAGGTTTTATCATTATTATTATTATTATTATTAGTATTAGTATTAGTATTATTATCACTGATTTCAATTTTTTTTTAAAAAAAAAAAAAGGTATATGTATTTACATAATAGGAATTACAAGATAAGTGGAATCAACAAATAATTATAAAAAAATAGTATTTAATGAAACGATTCGTATGGAACAAGACATATATAGTTAAATAAAGTTGGCTCATTTAAGTAAAAATATACAATTATGGATAATAAAAAATAAAAATAAAAAGGTAAATATTAAAAACTTAATAAAAGAATTTATATATAAACTATGTGGTATGTATGTTCTAAAGATCAAGTTTAAAAAGAGAATGAAAGCGGGAAAAGGAATAAACAGAAACATTCCCGGAAAGTAAAAATCATGCGACGGAGCTTCAATCTCTTTTTAAAGCAAAAAAAAAAAAAAAAGGTAGATGATGATGGCAAAGGCAATAAAGTATATAATAAATGCATTGAATAAATGCTGATCCTCAATATCATCATCATAATCTTTTTTTATATTTCTTGGCATTATTATCCCTTTCTTGACGAAAATACCTTTTTTCTGAATTGAAAGGATTCGAATTTATGTATACGTAAACTCTTTATCGACCTCCCGAAAGAAGAAACTCCTTTATGAATGTGGTAAAAAAAAAAGTATGTGTGTTATAAAAAGGGAATTTATTAATCTTTTTTAAACTATTTTTTTTTAAAAAAATAAAATAAAATAAAATAAAATACAATGAAAGAATATTTCATATGGCTTTTTGACTTATGATCCTCGGTTCCTTCTCTGTTCTCCTTTTATAATATTTTTTTTTTTCTATATTATTTTTTATTTTTATTTTTTTGGGTTATTCTTCATCTCCTTATAAAGAATACTTCGATACCCTTCGCTCCCCCCCCCCTCTCCTTCTTTAATGTTCACCCCTTGAGGTTTTTTTTTTTTTTTTTTTTTTTTTCATCTGCCAAATCCATATAAGGATGATTTTTTTAGCTAATCCTAAATTATAATAATAATAAATAATAATAATAAATAATAAACCTTGGTTTTTTTTTTTTTTTTTTATTTATTTATATTTGATTTATTTATAATTATCACTTTCTTTTTCTTTTTTTAATATTTTTTTTTTTCATCTTATCCTTTCCTTTCTCTTTCTCTCTCTCTCTCTCTTTTTATTTTTTATTTTTTCCTTCCCTTTTCTTTACACTTTACTTTTTTATTCATTCGCTCACTCAATTTTTTTAAAAAATAGAAACATATATATTCAATTGCTTTATTCAATTTATGTTATCTATCTAAAAGAGAAAGAAAACAATATCAACATCACTATTCATTACCATTAGTTAATCTAAAAAGAAAAAAAAGAAAAAACACGAAAAACCATTTTATGTTAAAAAAGAAATTATCCGATCAAAAAAACGTCAATCATTCTTTATTTTTTGGATTATTTAATTTAATGAAGAACGAATCGAAGCTTAAATCACATTCATCCTTTGGTAGTGAAGTCACTATTCCACCCCATCATTCAAGTGAAAGTGATGATGATCTTGGAAAAAAAAGATCTTTATCCTTCTCTGAAAAATCAATCACCATTAAAGAAGATGATGATAAAAATAATAAGAAAAACGAAGAACAAAAAACGGATTGGTCAGTCAAATCAAAAGCCTTATTAAAAAAATATTGGTTTTTATTAGGCCTAGGCTTTGTTATTTTATTAGCTTCTCAATTTCCCAATGTTGCAAAAAAAGGTGGTTATCTTCACGCTGAATATTCAATTAAATGGGGTAAAGAAAAATAAAATATAAATACATATATATACATACATACATACATACACACATACATATATATGTTTTTTTTTTTTTAATTTAATTGATTTAAAAATAACTTTAATAACCGATTTTTTAATTCTTTTTTTTTTTTTCAACCTCTCTTTCTCTTTCTTATTTTTTAATTTTTTAATGTGAAATAATAATAGGTGCCGTTATTATTATTTTCTTAATCTCTGGTCTTTCTTTAAGAACAAAAATATTAGCACAAACTATTTTACGAGTTCGATTACACTTGTTAATTCAAATAATTAATTTGGTTATTATTCCTTTCTTTGTGTTTGGTTTAGTCTTATTATTATTTAAATTAAAAGTTCCTCTTAGTTCTTTACTTTTAATTGGTGTGGTAATTGCTGCTAGTACTCCAACTACTGTTTCCTCTAATGTTGTCATGACAAAAAATGCTAAAGGAAATGAAGCTTCTGGTAAGTACAAATAAAGATAGAAATAATTATATATTTATATATACATATACAAATAGACTAACGGATCTTTTTTTTTATATATATATATATATATTAATTTTACTTTATTTTTTCATATATATCAATATGTATATATATATGTATATATATATATTTATACATATACAAATAAACTATAATATTCATCCTACAAAAAAAAAAAAATTGATATTATATAGCTTTAATGAATGCAGCTTTAGGAAATGTACTAGGTAAATTTAAGTGAATAAACAAATAAATATATAGTAATAGAAAAGAAAAGAAAGATTATATATTATAAAATAAAAATTTTATATTTTTTATTAATTATTTGTTTGTTTTATCTTGATGTTTTTAGGTATTTTTGTATCACCAGCTTTAGTATCTACGTTTCAAGATCCGCTTTTAGATGCAACCCCCGAAGATGAAAGTCAAAATCAAGTAGGTGGTGTAGTGGATTTTATATCTGTTTTAAAGCAATTAGGCTTAACAGTATTGATTCCATTAATTGTTGGCCAAATGATTCAATGGATGTTTACAGAAAAAGTAGCTAAAATCAAAGATCAATGGCGATTATCTGATATCAGTAGCATTGCTTTATTATTGATGGTTTGGTCCGTTTTCTCAGACGCTGTAGCCTCTGGTTCCTTCTCTGCTGTCACTGCCAAAGATATTATTGTAGTGGCCATCATCAATGCTGTATTTTATATTAGTTTCTCTTTACTTTGTCTTTTCTTGGCTCGCTTACCTTTACCAAGCTTTATTCCCACCCCTCAATGGGTGAAAAATTTAAGATATTCAAGAGAAGATACTGTGGCAGTTATGGTAATATATATATATATATATATATATATATATATATATATATATATGTATATGTATATATATAATTAAAAAGGAAATAACAATAAAACTTGTTTGATTCATTTATCCTCTTTTATTTTTAATATAGTATTGTGGTGCTACCAAAACTGTGGCTATGGGTGTTCCCTTAATCAATGTCTTATATCAAAATGGCGATCCAGGTACAATTGGTGTCTTGTCTACCCCTCTTTTATTATACCATGTTGAACAACTTATTCTTGGTAATCTCGAAGTCGAATTTTTAAAGAAATGGGTATTGGATGGCCAAAAAGCAAAGGAACAAGTATTACCAACCACTAATAAAGAATCATCTACCAAGCATTTAGAGGGTGATGAATAAATTTTTATATTTATTTATTTATATATATATTAAAAAAATCTATCCATCCATTATTTTTATAGTATGTAGCTATTTTTTATATTTATTTTTATTTTTTTAAAAAATAATAATAATAACAGTTGCATCTTTTTTTCATTTTATCATTTTTACTATTTACATTATTTTAATTCTTTATCACATTACACTTTACATATATATATATATATATATAATTTATTATATATTATTAGTATAATTATTATTATAATATTTATTATTCTATTCTTTTATTATATAATTATTATTATAACTTGAACATAGCTTTTTTTATTATATATATTTAAATCGACATTCTTTCCCTTTTTAATGATTTTTTTATTTTTTTTTTTATTTTGATTTGCTCCTTATCTTATCTCCTTTTTTGTCATTATCAGTTCTTTTTTTTTTTCTTTTTTGGTTTTGTTTCTTTATAACATATATATATATATATATATATATATATATATATATATCCTTTTTATATATGAATGGCGTATAAATATATATATATATATATTTATACGTATATATAAAAGAAGGGGAGGGGATATATATATTGTTATTATAATATTCTTTTTTTTAAAAAAAAAATAAATAAAATTAAAATATAATATATAGCATAACTTTTTTAAAAGGATTTCACTATATACTTGTTACTAGATTTTTTGAAATCCATATGAGAAATTTAGAAAATTATATTCTTTTTATTACCTTTTATCGTCTAACTGCATAGTAGTATCTTAATTATAATAATTAAATTATTAAGAGATATAAGATTAAGATAAAAAAAAAACTCTGAACGCGTTGTTCATTTTGCTTTTTTACTTTTCCACCCCTTTTACTTTTAAAGCGAATTATACTAAAGATCAATTCCATTATGTTAAATATTACTTTTATTATTTATCTTTTTTTACATATATATAATAATAGTTTGTATTCGACTTGACATGGAATGATGGATTTTATAACTACTATATTCTTTACCTTGCAAATTTTATAATAATTTATCTAGTTATTTATTTTTACTCTATGTATATAATGTAGAGATTTCCTTTTATGGATTCTAAAAAATCTACATAAAAAAATAAAAGATTTAAAAAATATTTTTAAAACCCCGGGTTTTGGCTATTATTTATTTTTTAGTAAATTTCAATATTTTTTTTTATACCTTTTCTTTATTATTTCATATATATATATATTAATATATATAAATAAATGAACAATGTCACCACCTGTTACTGATAAACCACCTACTCGTGAACAACGCAAAAAATGTTGGAAAGTTAGAGACGAATATTTTGCTTGTCTTGACAGTTTAAATATTATTGATCCTATGGTTGTGGATAAAAACCCTGATCGTGCTACAAATTGTCTTGAAAAGAAAAAATTATATGAAGATGCCTGTATGGCAAGTTGGGTAAATAAGAAATAAATTATATAATAGAAATAGAAAGATCGAGTAAAATTGGTATAAATATATATATATATATGAAGGATTTTTGTATATATGTATTAATTATTATTAAAACTTTTTTTCTTTTTCTTATTTATATATATATATTTATAGGTGGAATATTTTAATAAACGTCGTGTATTGGACGAACGACAAAAACAATATCTTAAATTATCAGAAGAACAGTCTGGAAAAAAATAATATATTCATATAAAGCAAAGAGGAAGAGGAAACATATTAGATATATAGAATTTTATTTTTATTTTTTATCAATGTATATTTATATTTATAAAAGAAAAATTACAATGACACACATCAACACAAATATAATCATTTAATAAATAACATATATTTATATATACACCTAATTATTACTTTCTTTCTCAACATTATTTTTATTATAGTTATATGATCGGCAATGAATATCAATTAGATTTTTTAATAAAAAATTCGATGGTTCACTAATAATATTAATAACAAAAACTCGTATTTTTTCAATTATTCAATAAAAGTGAATCTTATTTTACAAATAAATATCATTTTTATACATGTATTTATTTTACTTTTTTATTTTTATTTTTCAATTAAATTAGTTATTTAGATAAAAGAATTTTATCTTATCATCTATATGAGATGTAAAAAATATAAGCTGTATCAGTCAAATTCGTATCCCAAGAAAGATGAGTTCCTTAAATTTTAGCAATAGCGTCTTAGTTCCTTTTGATTACTCGATTTTTTCCTCTTAAACTTCATTTAGTGAACCTTGCAAGTTATATATATATATATAATTACATTTTCTATATGGCTAATGCTTTTTTTCAATCATAATTATAATGTTATTAAAATTATATTGTAGATAATTAGCTCTAAAAATCGATTGTCGTACCATATATCTAATCGTCATTTATATTAAATAAATGGAAACAGTTTAATTGTTGTTCTTTTTTTTCTAAAAAAAAAAATCTTTGCATATGTAGTAGAAAATGATCCAGTTACCTTTTAACAAATATCATTGAGTCGAGCAACAATCGAATGGCAAAAGTGTTATCCTTTTTATTTTATTTTTTTCTTTACAAAAAATAATAATAAAAAATGCATTCTCTATTTCTTTATCTACTAAACATATATTTGTATTGTGGGCCCATAGTTCATTCCATTTGCTTTTGCATTGAATTGTTGGGTAAATATCATTTTTTTTTAAAAAAAAAAAATGAAAAAAGTGAAAAAAAAAAGTTAAATGTTTTGCATACAAGAGAAAAAAGAAAAAAAGAAAAAAATATTTATTGTATGCTCTTTGATTGATTTATTTTTTAGCTTCGTTTTTAGCAATATATTTATTTATTTATTTTAAAAAAAAAAGATAGGTCTTTATATATTATTGGCTTTTTTTAATATGTTGCCCTCTTAGTGTTTATCTAGTAAAAAGAACAAGAAAAAAATGGAGCAAGATTATATACTATAAATTTGAGATGAACATGAAACAAGATTTAATTATAAAAATATACAAGTTGATCACATCGAAAATATATATTAAAAAAAAAAAGAGAAAAAGATAAAGATTAAAATATGAATATCTAATATGATGTGTTCACCTTTGAAAGGCTAGTTTACACGAAGCTTAGTGAAGGTTCATCAGGTTTTAAAAAAAAAATGCATTAAAAAAAAATGGCGGAATTTAAAACCAGGGCATTTTTTTATAAAAAAATTTGGGTTGTAAAAAAGAAAAATCACTCGTTTTTCATTTTCTTTTTTTTTTTTAAAAAATAAATAAATTTATTATATCCAAAATAATGGAAACCAACTCTTCAAATGTAGATGATAATTTTTTATTTAGAGAAACACACTATGCAAGATATGGATTTGAAAGAACGTATGAATTAGTTACTTATTTTATTTATTTATTTATTTTATTATTATTATTATTATTATTATCCTATATACTTACTATTAATATCTATTTATTCAGCAATATATATGGATTAGCACTATTAGATACCCATTTACCAACTTTTTTAGAGAAGCCTAATGACTTTCCTTCAAGTAGGCATGAACAATTACCTGATACAGTTTTACCAACGCAAGAAAAAGGTACCTTGAAGGAATAAATAAATAAATAAATAAAAAAATAGCACTGTAGCTTTAAAAAATACACCCACTTTTAAAACTTTTAATTGATCATTCTTTCCCTTTTAGCTTTATTAATAAAACAACGAAGGCATATGATTGCGGCTTCAGCTTCAGAACTAACAGCTTTTATATCTAATGATGGATATTGGAATTGTATTTGTTTGAATCTCGATTTACAAGCTGGTAGGATGCATTTTTTTTATACGTGAAATATAAAAACAAAAGTATTGATCAAGTAGTCCTCAGTATTTATATCATGGCTATCCGTTTTTATTTTTATTTTTTATTTATTTATATACAGGCAAGTCTGAAGTGATTGCTATTGATGCTGTTGAATTACGTGATAAAGAAAAGGGTGATGATATTAGAATAGTGGTTGCTTTAGCTGTTGCCCAGGTATACATACACAAATATATACATACACATATACATATACATATGTATATATATATATATATATATATACTGAATTCATTTTTTTATTACTAATTTTTTATTCATTTAGAAAATAGATACGGATAGTGATTTTAGTGGAATAGCTTATAGTTTACAATTTTATGGACATGATAAACCTGCACAACATTATTTAGAGCAAACTTTGGCAAATATTGGAAGTAGGAATACATATATGATAATCATTATTATTATTCACATATGTATTTATAATACTGATAGTATCATTTTTGTTGATTTATATTATTTGTTTTATTTTCTATGTTTACTAGATTCATCACAGATCATTCAATTAAACAGCGCTCCAATGCATCTTATACACACTAGGTAAATTTTATTATATAAAATATAATATAAATAGAAATAAAATCATGTATATGCGATAAGTGGAATTCATGATAATGTTATCTATAGTATTCAACATAATGGTGAAAGTAAACAAGCTTTTTTCTTATCATCTGTTGATGGAATCATTCATGTCTATATACAGGTAATATTAATATATTGATATTTATTTTAATAATAATAATGATAAAATAAAAATTAAACATAATGGACTTATTTTTATTTTTTATTACAATTGATTTATATGTAGAATCAAGAAACTAAACAATTTGAGGAAATAACAGCCCATCATCAATTTCCTCTATTACAAAAAATATCTGAAAACCGTATCAATATATTATTTATGAATTTTTTTAAACAATCTAATGGTAATCAAATCATCTGTGCTGGTGGACAACAAGGAGAGTTATTTTTAGCATTTTATGATAGTGGTATGTATCCATATATGTAATGTAAGTTACTAGTATCAGTATTGATTTAGTATTTGCATTTTTTTTATTGTAATGTCTTTATAGATGGAAATGAAACTAAGTATCATAGTATACGTACATTTAATCCTATTACTTCCGTACTCATATTTCAACCTCGTGTAACAAAATTAGGTAGGTGTTAAAAAAAATAAAATAAAAAATAATATAATTAAATAAAAAAAATCTTACTAATGATATTTTTTTTTAAAAAAACTAATATATTATTATAATATAATTTAAATACAATAGATAATAATGGAGAAATATGTTTACTTGTAACAAGCGCCATCGAACAAGCTTCAGTATATAGGTAAAATATTCTATACAAGTATTACCGGATTTATAAATGATCAGAAAAATGGTCTTGATCTAAATGGTATAATGATTGTTATTATTATTATTGTAATTATCTATAATGAAAATGTCTAGATCAATCCAAACAGTTGGGTTTTCACAAAATCGTATTTTACCACAGTCAACACTTTATGATAGTGTGCTTTGTTCCCATGCAATGGATGTCGATTGGGATGGTGAAAGAGAAATTATGATTGGAACTTATGGACGTCAAGTACTTATATATAAACAAGGTGATTATATATATATATATAATATGTATTATTGCTTTTATTTATTTTATTTAAAACAAATATTATGTATATATATATTAATGATATTTTCTTTTATATATACTATTACATATATGTATTTATTAGTGGCTGGTACACAAGATTATAATGTTTTATGGCGTCGCCAATTTGCATATCCTATCTATAGAATGACCCATTTTGATTTAAATTGTGATGGACTAGATGAATTATTAGTTACAACAATGTATGGTGTACATGTCTTTCAACCTAATATGTGGAAAGCCAAAGCAAGATTATTGCAAGTTCTTCAATTTATGCAAAGTAGTAAACGACAAAAATTGGATTTACTTTTAGAATGGAAAAAACAAAAAGAAATGGAAAAGGCTATTATATTTGAATCAACATAAAGATAATGATACAAAAATAAAATAGATATCTATAAATGATTAAAAAAAAAGTATTTATTATTGTTATAATTAATATTATTATTATTGTTATTATTTTTGTACAGTCAAGTATTAAAAAAATAAATAGGAATGAAAAATAATAAAGGAAAGGGAGAGGGGGAAAGAAAAAGTAAATTCATAGATTGAAGAAAATGAAAGGTGGCTCTACTAAATTTTTTATGCATTTTTAATTTTTTTTTTAAAAGTGTAATTTTTTTTTTAAAAAAAGAGATAAATAATAAATATATAAATATAAGGGAAGAATAATTAAAAAGAAGTTTATATATATAAAATAATAAGAATAAAAGAACTACAGTCGAGAATATATATATATATATATATATATATATATATATTTCATTTTTTCAATTTTTTTTTTGATAAGAGTAATAAAAAATAAATAATAAGAGTAGTGGTAATAATAAATGATTAATAAGCATATAAGTGATAATAGCGAATGTCAAATTGAGTAAATCAAAAAAAGTATAGTTTTTTTCTTTTTTCTTTTTTTTTTTGTTTGTTTGTTTGTTTGTTAGTTTTATATATGGAGAAGAGGAGAGGAAATATAATAAAATAGAATGATTTTTTTAGGATTGAGGAGATGGCGCGGTACTACTTGTTACAGTTTCTTCATCCAATACAGGTGCATTATTACTATTCGTATATGATTTCATAGCCACTTCATATTCTTCTAATTCCTTTTGATACATATCTTGATATACCTTTTTATAGCATGAATCATGATAAAAGAGAAGAAGTAAAGGGTATATTAGTTGAAAGTAAAAAGAGCAGTTTAATATATTTATTTTCATTTTTACTATCATTATTATTATTGTTATTACCTTTTTTTCTTCAGAACTTAAGCTTTTCCATTTAGCACTTAATAACTTGGTAACTTCCCCCAAACTTCTTTCTTCAGGATGTTCATCTTTAATTTTATCACGTTGTAATCGACAGAATAAAAAGAATACATTACCAGGTCCTTTTGGTGCATTAGGATCCTTCTTTTTCTTTGGTTTAACTGCTTTACTATTATTATTAGCTGTTGCCTATAAATAGATAAATGATGATGAAAATGAAGGTGATGATTTTAGAGTTAGTACTATGGTAATTTTTTTTTTTAATTTGATTTTTTTTTTTTTAATATAAATCGTGATTATTATTAATTATTATTAATATTAATATAGTTATTATTATTATTTTACAGGTAAGGTGGTATGGTGTTCTTGATCAGATGGTACATCGTCATCAGAATCGTCTATAGAATATTGGTTATTGATTTTTTCAATACGATCCAATAAAAATCTAAAACAAATAAAGTCCAATTTTAAAATGTTGATAATGAATTAGAATGATTTTTTTTTTATCTTGCTTCCTTATTTTATATTTTAATATACATATTCTTTTTAATATATATATATATATATATATATATATATATATATATATATATGTATGTGTGTGTGTATATCAAGACTTACGTTCTTTCTAATCTTAATCTTCGAACACTTTTTCTTGCTTTATGAATACGTACATGAAGAAAGTCATTTTCCTAAAGAAAGAAGGAGAGGTAAATATATATGTATGTATTGTCGTTAATATAATAGTTCATATTTGTTTATTTTATTAGGATATTTTGAATTCCTCACTATCTATTATTATTATTATTATTATTATTGTTATTTATTTTGTATTTACCCTTTCAATATCCCGAATACGTTTCTTTAAAGCATTATATTTTTCTTTATGATGATCATCTATATAAGAGATAAAGGTATAAACAAAAAGTTAAAGGATGGTTACTATTTTATTATCATTTTTTTATATATTTTTTATATTTTATATCTATATTTCCATTATTATAATTATTATTATTACCTAAACTCATGTTTATTTTATATATGAAAATAAATTAAAAAAGAATGGAGAATGAAGAGTATATATAAGACAATAACAATAAATATATTTATTTATTATATATATGTTCAATATAAATATAAATAAATATATTTATTAATAAAGTAAGTGAAAAGAAAAAAAAGAAGAAAGAGAGAGAAAAAATAAAAAATAAAAAGGAGTTAAAGGTTGAAAAAAAAAGATTTTTTAGTTTATTTTGTATTTATTTTTTTTTATTTTATACAACCGCCAATCACACACATGTATATTATAAACAACTCTAAACGAGTGAAATACAACGGACTCTGTTATGAAATCTTTTCCAAATAAATATGGTCCCGGTTTCCTTTTATGGTTTACGGTGATCTAATGATTCTATTCTTTTTCTTTATTCATCCATACCCAGAAAAAAAAAATCCTTAAATAGTATAAATAAAATAGAATAGATATAATTTAATGGTGTTATTTATTATTATTTCCATTATTTATATAATCGTATATAACTGTATATGTATGAATATATATATGTACATATTCCTATTTCAATTTTGTATAAATAAAAAATAGGTATTTGTAAATAAAAAAGTGAGAGAACAGGCCAACAGTAAAAATAAAATAAAAACTCCGCTCTATTTTTTTTTTTTGAATTTTAAAAAATAATCCATTTTTTTTTTCTCTTTCTCTCTCTTTCTCTCTTTCTTTATTTTAATTATACATACAACATATACAACATGTTTAAATCTTTAAGGCCATCCCACTGTCAGCGCTTTATAAAATCTCAACAACACATGATATTAAAAAAAAGTTTTCATACCACTCTATTATTACAACAAAAATCAATAAAAGATCAATTAAAAGAAATGACTTCACCACCACCTGTAAACGAAGGACGAGGTGCTTCAGCTTCTGATTATTTTATTAATGTACTTGATCGTGGACCAAATGTTGGTATTGAAGTTATAACAAAAACTGGTTTTGTATTATCAAATAATGTTCAAATTAACGAACCACTTATCTTGGTAAATGGTTCTCCCTTTTTATGGAATATCTCATCGGATTATGTCAAATCACCTCAATGGGATATGGCTCCTTTAGCGATCTTTGATCTCGTTTCTCCAAAACCAGGTAAAATAATAATAATGATAGTAATAAATAAAAAATCATTATAAAAGAAATTAGGAAAAATAGAATTAGAAAATAATAGTAATATTGATAATTGGTTACTTATATATTTATATTAGAATTAATCATTTTTGGTACAGGGTCTACATTTGCTCCATTACCTGATCATGTTCGACAACATTTTCATAAATTAGGCGTACAAGTGGATATCATGAATACAGTAAAAATATAATAAAAATAAAATAAATAGGACCGCGATTATTTTTTAATATATATGGGATATTGATTATCTACTTCCTTTTTTTTTTATATTCTTATTATATAGAAACATGCAGCAGCAACATATAATGTACTTGCAGAAGAAGGACGTAGAGTGGCGGCAGCTTTATTACCAACAGGGACTCAAAAATAAATAGACAGACATATTTTATTTTTATTTTATCTTAAAATAATTAATATATATATAAAGAAAAGACACGTTATTTATTAGAAAGAATAATAAAAAGAATATGTATTAGTAGAAACGTTACTATAACCGATAAGAATTCAAAAATAAATGGACTTAATTTATTTTAAAATGATTAGTATATATATAAAAGAAAGGTATGTGGATAAAAAAGTGTATTGTGATGTGATAATGAAATAATTAAAGGTATATATAGATATAAGCATAAATAAAAACTAAAAATGAATAGATGATGTGTATATAAAAAATAAAATAAAAATAAAATAAAAGGTTATATGAAGTTGTTGTTGATGATAATGATGATTTTTAAGATGAAGATTGCTTTTTCTTTTTTAATTCCCGTTTTCTTTTTAATAAGACACCTTCAATTAAAACCCTTAAAAAGCGCTGTTCATCGATCAATTCCAAATTATCTTCCAATTTTTTATGACTTAGAGCCGACACGAATTCTTGTAAATGCCAAGCAGAAATGGTAAATAAACGCTTTGTGCTGATTTTATTTTCCTTCATTTGTCGATAAATACTTTTACGTACTTCTTTACTTAGTTGCCCAACAGCTTCTGCCCATATTTTATTTCTTTCTTCTAATGCTTTTTTATTCTGTTGCTGTTTCTTTTTTTCATCTTTAGCGGAGGGTGGAGTATGATCAGATGATGGTGGTGGAGTAGGAATATTATTTTCTAAACTTTTTAATTTTCTCATTTTGGATTCGATAGCTTGATCGGCCTTATTACGAACAATTAATACTGGAATTTGCCATTGTTGTGCTTGCTTTGCTATTTTAATATCTGTTTCCATTAATCTATACATAAGAGGTTATGATAATTATAATAAAAAAGATGGATGGTTTGGTTATTATGATGATTTTTTTCATATATATATATATAAAAGAAACAGAGATCCAAATATAGTAATGCCTCGCCAACCTTAATTTTTATCCCCTAGTCCGTACCCATATATATATATATATATATTATTTACCACTTTTTATTATTTATTGTTCATTCATTCATCCTTTTTCTTATTTTTCACTCAATTTCATTTATTTTTATTCTTACCTTTCAGCCGTAACTATGATTAAAGAATCAAAAGCACATAAAAATTTATCTTCAAAATAAGTACTGGCTGGATGATTCATTGTATTAGCTCCTGGCATATCCCATAAAATCATCGATCTTAAATCAGGATGTTGATAGCCTCGTGGTTTTTTTGTTGTTTCACTTTCTCCTGTTGCTGCAGCATATTTATCACCATCCCGGTATCCCATAATGCCGTTGACTACTGAACTCTATATTCATATATATTTTACATAAATTATTTTTAGTCATATTATTGTTGTAACTAATATTATAACTATTTATTTTACCTTGCCAGTCCCAGCAACACCTACAACAGCAACATTATAAAATTGCTCACAATTTAAACCAATTGAGTTTTTAGCAGCGTCTTTAATTTCTTTAGGAATAGGTAAAGGTTCTGTTGGGCCGTCATTAAAAATGACTTGAAAAACACTATAACAAGCTAAAAAGGGAGCCAAGGGCCAGCCAAGAACACCTAATAAACCACCAATGGCTCCATCCATAAATTTTACCCCAGTTAATTCTTCTTCTGTAAACGAATAAGCATTTAATAAAGGAAATGCAATAATCACCATAGGTACTGCTAAAGTTGATAACGTTGCTTTTGTAAACTTGTTACTTAAATCGTCATATTCATAAAATACATCTTGTCGTAACTTTTTAGAAGCGGCTTGACCCATTGCTTGAGATATAAAAAAAAAATGGAAAGAGAGCAAATAAAATGTATAAATGTGTATATATGAATTAATTAATAATAAAAAAATGTAAGAAAGTAAGAAAGAGAGAAAGAGAGAGAAAAAAAAGAAAAAAATGGATAAGATCTATACTTTTTTTTTTTTTTCCAACTCCTCCCCCTTAATTTTTTTTTTTATAAGCATACGGGTACTGTGTAACCATCCTATTTTTTTTATAATTATTTTTTACGAGTGGAGGTGTTTTCTGATGAAATACAACTTACCCATTATGATGATAGTTCTTGATTATTTATTGTTCTTATTCTTATTAATCATAACTTCATTTAAAAAAGTGATATAATCAACCTTTTTATTATATGATTATAATGATTCTAAGAGAATGAACGAATGATCAAAAAGCATATGAAAATAAAGAAAATCATTTTCTTTTTAGTTACCTTAAAGCTTGTACCCATGACGAACACAAAAATATATATTATTCATATCGATTAAAAAATAAAAATAAAATTCACCTGATCTGAAAAAAAAAAGTAAAAAAAAAAAGTCGCATTGACCTGACCTGACAATATTATGAAAATAATGTGAATATTTTATTTATTTAAATATAGAGAAATAATGTGATTTATCATTAGAGAAAAATCTTTTTTTATGCTTGCTTGTTTTCATTATATAAACTCAGAACTTTCTTTTTATTTTAGTTTTTATTATATTTATTATTATTATTATTATTACTTTTACTATAAAAAAGAGCAGTAATACTAAATTATAATAAATAATAAAAATATTTATATGTAGAACAATAAATATGTAAATATATTGAATATATACATTTATATATATATACATGTGTATGTATGTATATATACAAATACAAAAACTTAACAATGATCAAGGTGAAGAAGAAGAAAATAAGATTCTTATTTAAAATTCCGCTATTTTTTCAATTTTAAATTTTTCAAGGTCGCTGGGAAAACGAAATCGTTTTCTTTTTTCTCCCTTTTTTAATTTTTATAATTTATATATACCTTAAAGAAATAATATATTTTTAAAATAATGGCTGATACTGAAGAAAAGAAGATTGTTCAAGAAGAAAAGGTAAAAATGGATGTATAAATAGATAAATGGATGGATGGCTTTAAAATAGTATACTTTTTTTTTATTTTTATAAAAAAAACTTCATCTAGATGATGATGATGATGATGATGATGATGACGCGTATCATTTTATTTCCATCATTCTAAAAAATAAATAAATATAAAAAATAAAATATAAAAATAAAAGTATAATAAACAACCCATATATTTATTCATGTTATTTTTTATTTTATAAAAAAATAGGAAGAAGTTGAACAATCCCCTGATGTTCATTTTGAACCTGTTATCAAGTTAGAAGAAGTTGAAGTCAAGACTTTCGAAGAAGATGAAGATGTTTTATTCAAAATGTAAATAGAGAGTATTTATATTATATTATATATATATATATATATATAAAGAGTTATATATATATAGAAAGTAGACAACTTTTACTCATCACCATCACTATTATTTGTACATATGTGTCTATTTTATAGGCGTGCCAAATTATTCCGTTATGATAAACAATTAAAAGAATGGAAGGAAAGAGGTACTGGAGATGTCAAGTTTTTACAACATAAACAAAGCAAAAAAGTAAGATTAGTAATGCGTCGTGACAAGACATTAAAAGTATGTGCCAACCATTTTGTCAGTGCTGATATGAAATTATCACCCAATGTTGGTTCAGACCGTTCTTGGGTATGGAACGTAGCTGCTGATGTATCTGATGGTGAAGCTAAAGCTGAAACTTTAGCTATTCGTTTCGCTAATTCTGAAAATGCAAACTTATTTAAGGAAAAATTCGAACAAGTACAAAAAATCAATGAAGATTTAAAATCTGGTGCTAAAAAAGAAGATGTTGCTAAAGATGTCGAAAAGAAGGAAGAAGAAAAGAAGGAAGAAGACTTGTGATTTTTTTTTTATAATACTATTATTTTACTCTTTATTATTATTATTTCCTTATAAAAAAAATGTTATTATTATTACGTACTATCATTATTTTTTATTAAATATATATATATTTATATATAGTATATATTTATATACATATATTCTGTTTATAGTTTATTAATTATTCACTTTTTTTTTCTTTTTTTTTTTTTTTTAAATGTAAAAAAAAATAAAGCCAAGACAAGTTGTATGTTTTGCTAAATCTTATAAGAATAGTAATATTTTTGATCACAATTGTAATATTCTTTTTTTTTAAAATAATTTAAACGCCAGCTCCATTTCTAATTTAGGGATTGTTTTGTTTTATTTTTATATCTGAAATTTTTTAAATTTTTTTCCTCTCTCACTCTCTTTCTTTTTTGTTCTTATTTTTTTAAAAAAACAAAAATAATATTTTCTATTTATTTTATAGATCTTTAATAGAGCTTGTTTATGTCAAATACTATTGGCGAATTGGTAGTTATTGCTTTAAAAGCGGTAAATGTTTTTATATACAATAAACAATCACTTTATTGATTAGTAACTTTATTAAACTTTATGTTAATATGAATTGATTTTATTGTCTATTATTCTTATCCTTTACCTTAGGAAAACCTACCCAGTCGTGTTGTAAATACACATATTTATAATATAAAGTGAATATATATATATATATATATATATATACATGCATGTGTGTCATATTTTTAACTTTATAATAATTATTACATACTGATTTATTTATTGTAGCCTAATGGTCCACAAGATCCTTTTTGTATTTTTAAACTTGGCTCAGTAGCAAAAAAGACAAAAATAGATAAAAGAGGAGGTCAAAATCCAATATGGGACGATCAGGTAAAAATAATTTTATATAATAATATAATAACTAGTAAATAACAGTAATAAAAAGTCGTATATATTTTAATTAATATATATATATATAATTATATATAAATAAATCTGTTGATTAATTAGGTTAATTTGCCGGTGCCTGGAGGAACAACAAGATTATTTGTTCAAATATTTAATAGACAAGCAGCAAATGAAAATTTGATATCGGAGGGCCACGTGGACTTGCACGAAGTATTAAGAAAAGGAGAGCATGATGGTAAAATAACTTTCATACATATATCGTTTTGATAAATAATTGTTGAAATCAAATATATCATATGACTTATTTATCCTTTTCTATGTGTGTTTATTTCTTTTGGGTAGGTTTTTTCCCTCTTATATTTAATGGTAAACAAGGTGGTCGAATTTATTTAGAATTAACTTTTTATGCTGTAAGAAAAAAAAAATTCTATTAAATAAAAAGCCAGCAGAATAAATAAATAGATTAATGTATTAACATACATATATTTCTATTTCCATCTATCTATATATGTAATAGAGCCAAGTAGTGCAACAACAGCCACCACCTATTAGATATTATTCTGCGAACCCATACCCTAATCAAAGACCTCCTCCTCCACATAATGTTAGACCTCCTCCTCCTCATGTTAGACCAATGCATCCTGTACCACAGCAACAACATTTTCATCGACCTCCACCACCATCGTCCAATATGAGACCAGCTTATCCAAATATGCAAATGCAACCATCCGTCTCTGCACCTAATCAAAGGCTACCCCCTCCTTCTCATGGTCAACCATCTCCTTATCATCCACCTCCACCAAGGCCTATTAGACAATCTACTATGCCTAGTCCTCAACCCAATGTAATACCAAATCCTTTCCATCCTCCACCTCAATCAACTTCCCATCCTACAAATGGTAAATAAATAATAAAATATAAAGAGATGAGAAGGAAATGATAATAACACACACACACACACACACATATATATATATATATATATATGATTGGAGTTTACATTTTATTTTATTTATTCATGTTTTCGATTTTTATTTTTTATTGTATTTTTTATACATGTATAGGTTATACTTCACGACCTCCTCCCCCTCAACAACAACTTTCATATAGCAATAGTATCTCACAAAGACCACTACCAGTGCCACAACAACGCCCTCCTCTTCCTCATCATCCCCAGCAACAACCTTATTATTCTAATCGACCTCCACCTCCACAACAGCATTTAGCAAGACCTCATCCTCCTTATTAATTTTTTTATCTGTTTAATTCATATTATTTACATTTATACTACTTACCAATTAATATAATCATTTAGTTTTTTTATATAGTTTTTTTTATTTAATGATATATTGTAATTTTTTTAGAAAGAAGAAAAAATATTTAATATATATATAAATATAAAATGAAGAAAAGAGAAGAAATTGATGATTTTTTTCTATCTTTTATAATCTTTTTTTTAGTACTTTTTTTTGGTTTTGTTTTTTTTGAGTAACTTACTTTATTTATTTAGTTTGCTTATTTTTGACAGATTTAGCTTATATTTAAAATATAAGATACACTAATATTTATATATATATATATATATATATAAATTTACATTAAAGAAAAAAAAAAGGGCTATTTTTTTTTTATTAATATCACCATCACCTTTATTTATATGAATATCGCCATTTATTATAATATTGTTAATAAATAAAAATTAAATAAAAACCACTTTTTACGAACTTCAGGTACAAAAGACTGGGTTTAAAATCTATAAAGATCTCGCATTTTCACGTGAGTTAATAAATATGCTGATATATATGAATTTTTTTTATCTTTCACACACTCTTTACCCCGCGTTTCTTATTTTTTTATTCTTCTTCACTTTATAA
Source organism: Cunninghamella blakesleeana (assembly GCA_017871115.1). Taxonomy (NCBI): domain Eukaryota; kingdom Fungi; phylum Mucoromycota; class Mucoromycetes; order Mucorales; family Cunninghamellaceae; genus Cunninghamella; species Cunninghamella blakesleeana. The sequence goes on along the minus strand of JAFCIZ010000001.1, from coordinate 1,745,962 downwards.
ACAATCATGTTTTCATTACCACTTCGTAATACTACAAGAAATATTACTCGCTACCAAAGAATAAATAGGTAAACAAATAGCTTATAATAAAAAATAAAATAAAAATAGACGAAGCAAAACAAATAAAGCCGTTTTTATTTTATTTTATTTTATTTTTTATAACTTTTTCTTTTCTTTCTTTTACTGTTTTTTATTTTTTATAGTTATTCTACAGCAAAAACATTTTCTAATCAAAAATTGATTCCTTCTTTACCTATTCCTGAATTGGAAGCTACTGGTCAACGTTATAAGAAAAGTTTAATTCCTTTAATCACTAATCAATCCGAATATGAAAAAGTATGCAAGTTGGTAGATGATTTCACTTCCGGGTTTGGAAAAGAATTGCAAGCAAGATTAAAAAAAGTGGATGAAATAGAAACAAAGAAGGGCTATTCTTGGTTAGATGAATTATGGTTGAATAAGGCTTATTTAGAATATAGAGCTCCTACCTTAATTAACGTAAATTGGTGGATGCAAGTAAAAAATCATCCTAAAGGGTTAGTAGCATCTCAAGACACTGGTAAAGCTACTCCTTTTCAATTAGAGCGCGCTGCTGGTCTTATTAGTGGACTTGTCGATTTTTCTAATCGTCTTAATAAGTAAAGTGAATGCATATATATATAAATATTATAATATACAATATAAAAATTATTTATAAAGGTTTAGCTAATCGTTGTATTAATCACCCTTCTAATTCCTTTTTTAATTTAATTTATTTTCACTTCGATAAATAGTGAAGAAATTCCTCCCGATGTATCTCGTTCTGGACCATTCTGTATGCATCAATTAAAAGGTGTATTTAGCACAACAAGAATTCCTGATTTACCACGTGATAGAGTTATTTCTCATTATCCTGCTACTGCTAAACACATTACTGTTATCTACAAAGACCAACTCTACTCTGTTGATGTTCTTGGTCCAAATGGTGAAGTTTTATCTACAAAAACAATTGAAAGGTAAATAAATGTATAAATGAAAAATTTACAAAAAGAAGGAAAGCGGATAAACAAATATATCATATTATGTAACATTAAAATATATATTGATAATTTTTTATTTTTTATTTTTTATTTTTATACTAGCCAATTAAAAAAAGTAGTGGATCAAGTAGAAGCTACACCTGAAAACCAACGTCAATTACCTATTGGTCTTTTAACTTCTGAAAATCGTGATACTTGGGCTAAAGTAATTATATAATAAAATAAAATAAAATAAAATAAAATAAAACAATATATATATATATATATATAATACGAGGCTATTTTTTTTAATAGTTATAAATTATATTTATTTATTTTTTTCATTAAATATTATTAGGTTAGAGCATCTTTAGAATCCAATCCCCATAATGCAGCAACATTCAACGATATCGATAATGCCTTGTTTGCCGTATGTTTAGATAATTATAGCTCATCACAAGATTTAGATATTGCTCACCGTAACATCTGTCATGGTAAATCTGCTCATAATCGTTGGTTTGATAAAAATATCCAAGTGATTGTTGAAACAAATGGTGCTGGTGGTGTGAATGGTGAACATTCTCCTATTGATGCTGTCGTTCCATTACGTATTATTGATGATGTTTTGATAAGGTAAAATTCAACGCATACATACATGCTATACAATTATATTTTAATAATAATAATAAGATTATAATGGAATACATTTATGCGACTATAGAGAGCCTATTGAAGTATCCGGGTCAACCACTGTATCAGCTCCTCGTCCTTTAACTTGGTCCATTTCAGATAATGATCAAATCAAAAACGTATTACAAACAGCTGAAAAGAATGCAACAGATTTAATCAATGATTTAGATTGTGTCTTATTACATTATAAAGACTATGGTGCTAACTTTATGAAACAATCCAAGGTTAGCCCTGATAGTTGGTTACAAATGGCCTTCCAATTAGCTTATTATCGTCATTATGGCCATCCTTGTCCTACTTATGAATCTGCTTCTACTCGTAAATTCTTGACCGGTAGAACCGAAACTGTTAGATCCTGTAGTGAAGAATCTGTTGCTTTTACTAAAGCTTGGGATGATAAAAATGTTTCCGTAAGTAATTTATTCATCAAAGCATTTATAAATATAATTATAGAGTCATAGAAAAATGAACTTATGTTATTCATTTCCAATGTTTTTTTTATTATATTTACTATAATTATTGTTTTTATATAGATTACCGATAAATTAGCTTCTTTAGAAAGAGCATTGAAATCTCATGGTGAATATATGCGAGCTGCATCAAGTGGTAGGATTTTTTTTTCTTTTTCTTTTTTAATATCATTTAAAATAACATTTATATCTATTTATGTACGTATTTTCTTTTTTTCATTCTGATTTCTTTTTTTATTTTTATAATAATCATAGGTCAAGGTGTTGATAGACATTTATTCGGTTTATATTTCCAAATGACACCTGAAGAAGCACAATCTGATTTAGCAGCTATATTTAAAGACCCTTCTTATCGTCAATCACAATATTGGAAATTATCTACTTCAAATACATCTCCTGGTAATTTAGCTTGGGGTGCTTTTGGCCCTGTAGTTACTGATGGATATGGTATTAATTATGCTATTGATAAAGAAATGATTCGTTTAAGTGTCTCTTCATGGAAGCAAGCTAAGGATACTAATTCTACTGATTTCCGTAAAACTATCAAGACTGCGTTTGACGATTTTGGTGATGTCGCTGAAAGATATCTTCAAAAATAAAGCTTGTTTCTTAGATAGTTATATATATATATGTAAACTAACCATCAATAAATTAAAAATATATATATTTGGATACATGAAAAAAATAATAATATATGAATTCTACTATATAAAATAGATAATATAAGGAAAAATTAATTTAGGCAACAAATAAATTTAGTTTTTAAATATGATAAATATAAGTTGATAATATCTTATTTTTATAAATTCTTAACGTGATCATAATAATAATAATAATAAATGAACGGTATGTAATAATTAAAATAAATAAATACGTATAGAAAAATAAATAAACGTTTTATTATATTAACTTGGTAAAACAGAATGGCATTATTTTTTTTTCTGATATCGTCGGAAATCGATTAGATTTAAAATATTCAGGGGTCAACTTTATTCCAAATTAAGCGAAATATCCAAAAGTAAGAATTAGCAAGGCTACTGTCATCTTTATATTTATGTTCTTTAAAACAATATATTCAATATATATATATAACTCAGTGTTTTCAAAATATAAGTTAATATTCATTATTTTTTTGATTATTATGGTTATGATTTCACTCCTGTTTCTTTTCGACTTTTTTTCACTTAAAATAAAAAGTTCGACTCCGCTGCTTCCGTGCTGATTTTAGTTGATTATGTATATAAAAAAAAAAGGTTCATCACAAGCTAGAAAGAATGTTAAATTTATCTACTAGGTTTAGTAACTAAAATTATGTGTATGACTGTTTAAAAAATGATGACATTGCTCTTGTTTGCTATCATATGTTTCTTGCTATTATTATTATTAATACGATGATTATTATTATGATTATAATTATTGTTATTACTTTGCTATTTTATTATCTTGTAGTAAATGCTTATTATTATGTTTTTAATATCAATGAATCCAGACGTATAAAATTTTTTTTAAAAAAAGAAAGAAAAAGGAAAAGAAAAGGTTATCAAAAGAGATAAAAAGGAACATTAGTTCATCCACCGAAATTTCTATATTTTAGTTTTTTCGGAGACACCCGCTATGACCTTCTATTTTTATTGGATGGAAAAAATAAAAAAAAGAAAAATAATTTTATAGGCTTGAACAGTCCCATTGGGCAAGGGGAACTAGAAAAAAAAATATATTATATCATTTTTAAAAAAAAAAAAAAACTTTTTTTTTTTTTTCCTTTCCTTCTTCTTTCCTTTATTATTTTTTTTAAATTAATAAACCACCTTACTCTTTAAATAACAACATCATGCTTCCTCAACAAAAGTTCTTCGTTCCTTCCGCTGGTGCTGATTCCGCTGCTCCTCCTACCGGTGCTGGTTTATACGCCCGTTTCGCTTTAGCTGG